>JARWIR010000010.1:34471179-35081820 GCA_029959085.1 Nemophila menziesii | reverse complement strand
AATAGAAAGGAATAAATTTTAGTTATATGAAAGTTAATTTGAATCCTTATAATTTTGTTTATATGAAGGTTAAATGGATTTTATATTCTTTAATAATTTCATGCGTATGTGTATATAATAAATGAAAGAATGAGAAGAATGGAAAAATCTTAAATTTTTTAGTACTTTGTAAATTTTAATAAAAGAAATAAATTTTATTTATATGAAAGTTAATTTTAATCCTTATAATTTTATTTATATGAACGTTAAATGGATTTTATATTACTTAATATTTTTATGCGTATGTATATATAATAAATGAAAGAAGGAGAAGAATGGGGGGATTATGAGCTAAATGGGGGGATTATGAGACTAACGGGGAAGTTTGAGGATTAATAGGGTAAATTAGTTTTCATTCTGCTTTATTATATAGATTTTATTAAATTATGGCTTTATTTTTGTACAGCATTACTGTATTGGACTAATTTATGACTTATTTTATAAACTTCACTACCCAAACATTTAATAATTCATTCTTCCCAAAAGAGGTGGCTTTATTTTTCTGCAGGATTACTGGCTTTATTTTAAGTTTTATATCCTAATAGTAATAGAAGATATCATTTGGTACTGGCGGAGCAAAAGAGGTGGCAAGCAAATTGACGATATTTTGCTTGTGCAATACCTTCCACCACCGCGTCCAAAAAAAAAAAAACCTTCCACTACTACGGAGGAGGGGTACAGAGGAGGTTAATAATAGGAATAGGGAAGAGTCTCGAAACACGGAAGGTCATAGAACTTCAACTAATATTCCGATTTACGGAGAATGGATTACCGTAGACCGTGCTAAGGGAAGGCCGAGGAATACCAATGGATTTCAGCAACAACGTCAAGGTAATAAAGGTTATGTGAATGGCAAGAAGGGGGGTGCGACACCGAGTAAAAAGAAAATAGGGTCGAGCACGGAAAGGGACAAGGAGTCTAGGTATGATATCCTTGCTTCTTTAGATAATGGAGATAGTAGCGGTAGTGGAAACAAAAATGGGGACGATAGTGCAACAGTGGGAGTGGTTACAGAACGAACAGGTGCTCCGAAAGAATTTGTGCATATGGTGATAGATTCGGTAACGGATAAATTAGAAGGGGACTTTTTTAATGCGGGTAAACAAAAAGTTGTAGATGGTGATTTGGTGGGACCTTCGCCTAAACGGAGAGATAAACAAGGCGCAAAAAAAGTAGGAAAGGTGAACTCCGAAGTGAGTAAGGAGGGGTCTGTGGAGCATACGATGGGGCCGCATGAGGTGTTATTAGTGGAAAGCCAGGACATGAATAATGAGGTTCAGACTCGAAGCTTAGCGGAGGAATCGGGAAAATTTGGGCTTGACTCGATGGTTACTGGTGCAATTGTTGGGGCTAAGGGGAGCAGGGACCAATCTGCAATTTTCGAAAATAATGGGGCTATAACAGGAGGTGCAGGATTGAATGAGAGGGTGAATAATCTAGAGGCTGTCAGGGATGTTGTTACAATTTTAGGGGACCTCAGCGAGAACCAAACTCGAGCTGAAGTTCATGAGCTGTTACATACAGTCCAGGCGAGACAAGAATCTGCTCCTCCAGGCTTCACTACAGCTGGTCCGCTGCTGCAACTAGGGGCGCGGGAACCTCAGGTCCGGGATTCTGGAACGGAATTAGCTCCTGGACAGTCAATCGCGGCAGAGTATGGCTACTCAGTGGGCGGACTTAAGGAACATCGTACATCGCATATGGATTGTGATAACACAAATAGACTTAAGGAAGGTGCAGAAAATATGGATTGCGATCGGGAAGGCGAGTGCGTGGAACTTGCGGACCATTGATCAATCGGGTCCATGTTTCTTTGCCTTTATCTCGTCTTTTCTGTTTTTTTTTGCATATTTTATTAGCTTATTTTTCTTTTAATGAATTTTACAACTAATAACTCTCTTGGAGGGAATTGGTCTCTGGCCAATCGCCCAGTTAACGTGTTGTTTTGGAATTGTAGAGGGGCCAATAGTGAGGGGTTCAGACGAGCTTTTAAAGATTTAAATGATCGTTATAAACCGATGATAGCTATAGTGGTAGAAACAAGGGCCTCGGGGGTCGAAGCAACAAAGATTATCAAATCAATTCGAATGGAGAAATCCATACGGGTTGAGGCGGTAGGTTTTTCGGGTGGCATATGGGTCTTATGGAATCAACCAGATATCTCGGTCCAACTTTTATCGGCTAGTAAACAGGTAATAAATTTGCGTATTGGAAAAATCTCATGTGTTTCGTGGATCCTTTCTGCAGTTTACGCGAGTACAAAGAGCTGGATCAGAGATTCGCTATGGGACTCGTTGGAATTGGCGTCTCAGTATATCCAAGAACCGTGGCTGGTGATAGGCGATTTTAATCAGATAGGGTTCCCTGAAGATCAGTTAGGTGGTAATGAGGGCTTGAACCGCTCCATGGTAAATTTTGAAGGTTGGAGAGATCGATGTGGGTTGGAGGATTTGGGGTTTGAGGGACCTCGCTACACTTGGAGTGATTCATGGCGTTCAGGACTTAGAATTATGAAGCGTTTGGATAGGGCATATGTTAATCAGCTTTGGCATGAGATGTTTGGGGTTTCGAAGGTTTTACATCTTCCTAGGGTTCATTCGGACCATGTTCCATTGGTAGTTAATATAACGGTTTCTCCTCCGATAGGGGGTAAGCGAAGGTTTCGCTTTGAAGCGGCCTGGGGTTATCACGAAACATTTAAGGAGTTGGTAACTAATACTTGGAGAACAGAGGGACGAAGTTTAAGCGATAATATCGAGGTAATGATGAAAGCATTTGAGGTTTGGAAGTTTGAGTCCTTTGGAGACATATTCAGGAAGAAAAAAAGAGTGTTGGCTAGAATTGTGGGAATACAGAAGGCCATTCAAGCTTCAGCTAATCCGTATTTAGCAAGAATGGAGAAGAGACTCAGTGGGGAGTATGAAAGTTTGTTAGAACAGGAAGAAGTCTTTTGGTTGGAACGGGCCCATGTAGAGAAAATTAATTCGGGAGATCGGAATACACGGTATTATCATTGTGCAGCTAGGGTAAAAAGAGAGAAGCTCGAAAGTTTGAGAATTAGGGATGGTAATCGAGAATGGATAGAGGACTGTGAGATGGAAAAAATGTGGGTTCGTGGCTTTTTTGAAGAATTGTTTTCACTAGAAGATATTACTCCGGAAGAGTTTGGGTTACCTCATCTCCGAACATTGGACACCCCTCAGTGTGCTGCGCTAGAAAGTTTGGTTGAGGATGAAGAGGTCAGAGTCGCAGTCTTTCAAATGTCGCCACATAAGGCGCCGGGACCGGATGGATTTACAGCAGGTTTCTATCAGAGGTGTTGGGATGTAGTGGGAGCCTCTGTTTGTGAAATGATTCGGACTGCGTTAGTGGAGGGAAGATTCCCATCAAAGGTCCTTGGTACCCTCATTCACCTTATCCCGAAGGTTCCATGTCTTGAATTTATCACACAGTTTCGGCCTATTAGTTTAATTAACGTGTGCTATAAGATTTGTATGAAGGTTTTAGTTAATCGGATGAGGCCGATGTTAGCGGACTATATAGGATCGTTTCAGAGTAGTTTTTTACCACATCGATCTACTATAGATAATATTGTTTTAGTGAATGAGATTGATCATGTAATGAGGCACACTAAGGGTAGAAAGGGCTTCATGGCAGTGAAGGTGGATCTTGCGAAGGCATATGATAAGTTGAGATGGGCGTTTATTAAGCAATCACTAGAGCAGATGGGAGTACCGGATATGTGGATTGCATTGATCATATCAGGAATGTCAGATACTGAGTTGAGTGTGCTTTGGAGGGGCTCACCGTTACCTGCGTTTAAACCGAATAGAGGGATTCGCCAGGGTGATCCTATATCACCGTATTTATTTGTTATTTGTATGGAAAGACTCTCTTTATTAATTCAGAAAAAGGTGGAGTCTGGAGAATGGAGACCAGTTCACATTTCATCAGGGGGTTTTCCTATTTCTCATATTTTCTTTGCGGATGATCTGATTTTATTTGCGGAAGCTACTATTGATAATTTTTTGTTATTACAGGACACTCTGGATACATTCTGTAAAGATGCGGGCCAGACAATTAGTAAAGAAAAATCTATTATTTATTTTTCGAGGAATGTGGATGAGGACTTGGCTTTAGCTATCACAGAAAAGAGTGGTTATCAACGAAGCGATGGTATTGGGAAATACTTGGGAGTCAACATTCTATCCGGAAGAAGACCGAGAGGTTTTTTCGGAGAGATTATCAATAGCTTACGTAGTAAACTCGCGAAGTGGAAGAGTAACACTCTTTCTCTAGCAGGTTGTATTACGTTGGCCCATTCCGTACTTAGCGCTTCTCCGATGTACTTAATGCAAGTTGAGAAATTACCCGTGTATGTGTGCGATGAGATCGATAAAATCCGGAGGGAATTTATTTGGGGAATTTCAGAGAGCCAAAGACATATTAATTGGGTAGCATGGGCGGAAATTTGCAAGCCTAAGAGTTTAGGAGGTTTGGGGTTTCGTTCGGCTAAAGATATGAATGTGGCATTCTTGGGTAAACTAGGGTGGAAATTGATCCACGACACGACGAGTTTGTGGCCCATTGTGATGCGTCAAAAATATTTTAAAAAGACTCCTTTGCAATATACAACAAAACAGAGTGACTCGAGAATTTGTAGGGCCATCACGGAAGGATTAGAGGTGTTAAGACGGGGGTCTAAGTGGATTGTATGGAATGGAAAGGATATATCTTTTTGGCGGGATTGGTGGATAGGGGATTCTCCTCTTATCAATCGGAGGATAGGCGAGTTGGAGGATGGAGAGGTTTCGAAAAGTGTTCAAGAATATGTGAGTAGAGATGGGACTTGGGAGTGGGAGAAATTCCAACATTTCCTTCCCCCATCCACATTGTTGGCAATTACTGAAGTAAGATTGGAAAGAGATAGCGAGGGCCGAGATAGTATATCCTGGACTCATGAGTTACATGGGAATTACTCGGTTAAATCGACTAGATGGATAGACTTCCCGAGAGAGGTTAATGACTCTTTTAATTGGGATAGGGTGTGGAAATTGAAGTGTCCGCAAAAGACCCGTGTTTTAATTTGGAGAGCGATTAAGGAGCGGATTGCAACGCGGGGTAATTTGGTTAGGCGAGGGGTTGAGGTACCAAATATGTGCTCGTGGTGTGGTATAGAGGAAGAGACAGCGGTTCATTTATTTCGGGAGTGCTCGAAGGTCCAGGTGGTGTGGGAATCAATTAAACTTGAGATTGGAAGAATGGGGGCTGTTGATAGTTTACACGGGCTTAACAGTAGGGACTGGTGGCGCGAGGCTCACCCTCCTAGTGGCGTGGATCAGCAGGTTAGTAATATTTTAAGTTTTAGTACTAACAGCTTTGTGCTCCCTCAGCAGGTCACAGGGTCGAGAACTTCTGGTCTGGAGATGGTTCGTGATGTAGCAGCAGCTGTACGAACAAGAAATGAACCTGCTGCAGGAAATTCCAGCAGCGTTTCAGCAGGATTCCAGGGCCGAGTTTCTGATCAGCCAAGGGGGAGCAGCAGCGAGAGCCTAATGATCCAATCAGGGGCGCAAGCAGCAGGTATTGGAGGTGATGTTAGTGGGCCATCTCATATGGATTGGTGGGCAAGGAACTTGGGGAGTAATAAGTTGTTTGCGGGTGTACCTTGGAGTGTCTTTTTCGGTACTTTAATTGAAGTTATATGGGGAGAGCGCAACGAGGTGGTGTTTAATGGTGGAGCGTTTCCATTGGGTTCGGTGATTGTTAAGAAGGCAAAATATAGAGCTAGACGTTATTGTACAGCATGGGGCCAACTTCCGGGAATGAACAGCGGGCGGAAACCTCATGTGGTACTAGTTGGATGGAAGAAACCGGATTCAGGGCTGAAAATGAATACAGATGGAAGCTGTAATCGAGGCCGGAGAACAGGAGGTGGTGGAGGTATCATTCGTGACGCCAATGGTGAGTGGATTAAGGGTTTTACTATGAGGATTGACCATGATGAACCAGTGATTGTTGAATTAATTGCGCTGTGCGAAGGCCTTCGCCTATTAGAGGAGATGGGCGTTAGGGAAGTGGTGGTGGAGACGGATTCATGGGAAGCTTGGGATGCAATTCAGAATGTAGGCGAGGGTAGAGGCTCCGGAGCACTTTGGATTCACCGTATTCGTTCGATAGTGGCTCGAAACTCGGGTTTTGTTTTGAGAAATATCTATAGGGAAGCGAACTATTGCGCCGATTGGTTAGCTCGAGTTGGGCTTAATGGATATGAGGAGTTTACGGTACTTGAAGACCCACCGGATGGATTATGGAGCATTCTTACAAAGGATCGAATGGAGATGAAGACACCGAGGGTTATTTATAGCCCGGGTTTAATTAATGATGTTCTAGACTAGTTTCTTAATACATTTCATGGGTTATTGCCCAATGGTCCTTTAAGGACCTCCTATGTAATCAAAAAAAAAGAATATGTCATGTTTTTTCTCAATTTCGGTCTTATTATTATTATTGGTTTAGGAACCGGAGCCTTCCATTATTATTATTATTATTATTATTATTATTATTATTATTATTATTATTATTATTATTATTATTATTATTATTATTATTATTATTATTATTATTATTATTATTATTATTATTATTATTATTATTATTATATGTTACAACCTTTTTATTTTTTCAGACGCGAATATTACTGTCTTGAAATTCTCTCATCTGAATCACTTCTTCCATCCCTATTGGATTGAAAGAATTGGAAAGAAAGGAAAGGAATAGAAATGAATTTTTATTTTTTACCTTGTTTGTATTAGAAAACTTTATAAAAGAAAAGAAATGGAATCATTCCAAAAATCACTCCTGTAACCTTATATATAATCACTCCAAATTGGAGTCAAATGGAGAGAAAGGAATTTTATTAAAGATTAGAGACTAAAATTAATCTTTTATTTTCTTTCCTTTTGTATTTTTTCAATCCAAACAATAAATATCCAAAATCATTTACGAAATCTTCTTTTATAAAAATTTCTAATCCAAACACAAAAATTCATTTCTTTTCTTTTCTTTTATAATTTTTCTTTTCTTTTCCTTTATTACTTTTTTTCCTCCGAAATACAAACAGACCCTAAGTATAGAAGACATACGAAATCCAAGTAGGTGAATACTTGAATTACTGAACAAACAAAACAAAAAATATATAAAAGAATAAGTAAAATTACATAGATAACTAATTCACCACTCAGTTTTTGAACCAAAAAAAATCACAGCCTATAAAAAAATGTCATAAACCGAAACCCGTTCTGAATCCGAGTAAACCGAACCAAAAACCGAGTAACCTAGCCGACAATGACCGGCCGGTTCGGTTTTTATATTATAAAAAACCGAGTCTTCCGGTTCGGTTTTGGTTTTGACCAAAAATCGAGTCGAACCGAACCATGTTCACCCCTAATTGTAATGCCCCGATCGAACTGTTGTGTTTTATTTGTATAAACCAGTAAAACAATATAGAAATTAATGCAAAAATAAAATAAAAGTAAATAAATAACTTTACTTGTCGAGACTCGGATTGGATCTGATATCTTTAAGGTATTTAGGCCACGTACATGTGTCTTACGTTTGCTGGCTTCAACCTCCAAGATACAACGACAAAACTATTCAAAATAAATTGACACACGAATTCTTAAGAATTTCAACGAACTTAATAATGCTGCTTCTTTCTATCTCTCTTTTATAATTTTAATGCTTTGAAAAAATGAATGAAATAAAAATGTTTGAGTTGGCCAACTATTTATAGAAGATGAAAAGGTGGATTTGGAAAAAGAGTTGTGATGGTTCATTTGAAGATACGTTATATTAAAAGACACAACGTTTAGTTTAGTATAGAAGATCAAAACATAAACTGGTCCAGATGGTATGAAAGTCTGGCCCAAAAGCCCACTAGCTTGGAGGCCCAGGTTCAAAGCCCAGCAATACCCTCTTTTTTTTCTTCCTTTGCTTTGCTTCATAATCAAAAGAAAAATAAAATAAATCACATGTATTATTATTTTTTTTTCTCTTTTAATTTCTTCAATTCTATGACTCAATTTCTCATTCAACTTCAAATGATTTTTACCAGATGAATGTATTACGTTAATATTTCTTTAAATTGAGTCACACACTGTCATCGTAAACATGGTCATCCCTTGGGTAAAAATCTCATTTGACCAACAATCCCCACATGAATAGAAATTTACTAACCACCTTAAAAAATTATGCAAAAGAATGCTAAACACGAGAGAGAGTGAGAGAGAGAGAAGCGTACAAGAATACTACATCGAGAAAGGTAGCTTTTGGCCTTGAACCTTCTGCAGTAAGAGCTATCAGATTTACTTGTTAACTAGTGAATGTTATGTCTTGAACTATTCAGCTTTTGTGTAAGCCAAGACAATAGAAATTACATAGTATACTTCCAAACGTTATTTGGTTCTCACGGTTGTGTCCATTTACGGCCCTGGACAACTCCTGGTATTTCATGAATAACCGTCGGAGAATTTCGCCTTTAAAAAAATTCTCGTAGGGAGGCCCTACCCATGTTATTCATATAGGTGGTCTCTTGTCGAGAGTATTCTGCATTACTCTAGCTTATGTTATCGAAGATACAAGAACCATTAAAAGTTTAACTTATCCAACCCTCATACTATCACTGTTTAATTTTTTTCCTAGGAATGGTTTGGGGAGGTCTCCCCACAATGCGTCGCACCAAATTGCAGTTTCATGATTCAGTTTTCCCTTTGAACCTAGATTGTGGGATCCCCACTCTACTAGGTAGGGTTCCTATCATGGCAACTCATCTTTCGTAGGCTTAAGACCCATTCGCCTTGGCAATACTCGCACTTGCTCTCTTTGTAGACCTTTGGTCAGTGGATCCGCTATATTATCCTTTGATCGAACATAATCAATTTTGATAACTCCGTTTGAGAGAAATTGTCTAACGGTATTGTGTCTACGATGTATGTGTCTAGACTTACCGTTATACATTTCGTTTAGTGTCCTACCAATGGCACTTTGACTATCGCAATGTATGCAGATAGCTGACACAGGATTTGGCCAATTAGGAATATCCTCTTAGAAATTCCGAAGACACCCGGCTTTCCTCAACAACTGTATCTAAAGCTATAATCTCAGATTCCATAGTGGATCTGGCTATGCACGTTTGCTTAGTGGATTTCCAAGACATGGCTGCTCCTCCTAACATGTAGACAAATCCACTTGTGGATTTTGAGTCGGTGGAGTCAGATATCCAGTTTGCATCACTGTATCCCTCTAGTACAGTTGGATATCCCATGTACAACAACCCTTCGTTCATAGTGTATCTAAGATACCTTATAACTCTTACAATAGCAATCCAATGGTTCTTCCCCAGATTATGTGTAAACCTACTTAGCTTGCTTACTGCATGTGCTGTATCTGGCCTAGTGCAGTTTGTTAGGTACATGAGACTCCCAATAATCCGAGAGTACTCCAACTGGTTGATCGTATCACCAGTGTTCTAAGCAGATGTAAATTTACATCAACAGGTGTCATGACAATATTTGTGTCGCCATTACTAAATTTGTTTAATGCTTTCTCAATATAGTGTGACTGAGATAGTATAATACCTTCAGATGTTCGGAGAATCTTGATACCCAAAATAACATCCGCAAGGCCTAGATCTTTCATGTCAAACTTACTTGAAAGCATCCTCTTAGTGAATGTAATCACATCATTGTTACTTCCAATGATTAACATATCATCCACATATAAATATACAATGACATATTTTGTCTCATTTTGTTTTACATAAACGCATTTGTCACATTCATTGATCTTGAAATCATTCGAGATCATGAATCAATCAAATTTGTCATGCCATTGCTTCGGTGTCTGTTTTAAACCATATAAATATTTAACAAGCTTACATACTTGCTTATCCTTACCTGGAACTACGTAACCCTCAGGTTGTTCCCTAAACCCTAAACCCTAAACCATATAAATATTTAACAAGCTTACATACTTGCTTATCCTTACCTGGAACTACGTAACCCTCAGGTTGTTCTATATATATATATATATATATATATATATATATATATATATATATATATATATATATATATATATATATATCTTCATTTAGTTCTCCATTTGGGAAACCTGTTTTTACTTCCATTTGATTAATTTTGAGCTTGTATATTGAAACTATAGCGATTAACATTTGAATGGATGATATTCTCGTGATTGGAGAATAAGTATCAAAATAGTCATGTCCTTCTCTTTGACTATAACCTTTTACAACAAGGCGAGCCTTGTATTTCTCAATAGACCCATAGGTCTTTAGTTTCTTCTTGAATATCCATTTGCATCCAAGTGGTTTATTCCCAGGAGGGAGATCCACTAGTTCCCACTTATGGTTTTGCATAATGGATTCTATCTCGCTATTTATCGCCTTTTTTTACAGTAAGAGGCGTCAGGGTTTGACATAGCCTCCTTCCGTGTTCGTGGTTTGTCATTTAGCATGTAAGATAGAAAGTCAGGACCAAAAGACGTAGAGGTTCTCATCCGCTTACTTCTTCTTGGTTCTCCTTCATTTGGAAATGATTCTTGATCTTGATTTTTAGTTGGCAATGATTCTTGATCTTCTTGAACTATATCACGTGTTCTTTTCAAGGAATCAGATTCTGGTGTAGTCTTGTACGGAAATGTTGTTTCAAAGAAATTTGCATTTTTTGATTCAACCACCGTATTGAGGTGAATGTCAACATGACAAGATTTGAGTACCAGGAATCTATATGCAGAACTGTTTTGAGCATATCCAATAAAGACGCAATCAATGGTCTTTGATCCTATTTTGATTATTTTATGAGCAGTAATTGATACCTTTGCCAAGAATCCCTACACTTTTAAGTATTTGAAGGAAGGTGGTTTTCCTTTCCATAATCCGTAAGGAGTTTTATCTACCTTCTTGTGTGGTACCTTGTTGAGGATATGATTTGTGGTGAGCAAAGTCTCTCCCCACAAGTTCTGTGGTAACTTTGAGTTAATCAGCAAGGTATTCATCATTTCCTTCAACGTGCGATTCTTGCGTTCAACAATCCCGTTTTGTTGACGCGAATAGGGGGTCGTGGTTTGATGGATGATTCCATGTTTAGAGCAAAACTCCTAAAAAAGAGACACATATTCTCCTCCCCTATTGGTTCTAAGATTTTTAATCTTTTTATTTAGTTGATTCTCAACTTCAGTTTTGTATTGCATAAATGCTTCTAAGGCCTCATCCTCACTTCGAAGCAAGTATATTTGACATTACCTTGTGCAATCGTCAATGAAATTTATGAAATACTTTTGACCACTTCTAGTTTGCATAAATTTCAAGTCACATATGTCATTGTTAATTAACTCTAAAGGTACCAAAGTCCTTTTTATAGATTTAAATGAGGTTTTTATTAATTTTGACTCAACACATACTTCACATTCCTTTTGAAAATTGAAGTTCACATTAGATAGGAACCCGACGTTTACTAACATATTTAATGAACCAAAATTAACATCTCCTAATCTATTGTTCCATAAATTAGGTGAGTCAAGGATTGATGTCTCCCCAAATGTTCTAATTTTATTCCCTTGGGAGACATCATTTTGGTGTTTATTCGTTTATTTTGATAGACTTTTGGACTAAATATGCAATAATACGATTTTCCTCTTTTATTTCTAGCATTTTTAATTTATTAAGCTTTTGCGCGTAATTGGTATTTTTAGTGAAAAGTTTATAGGTTTTGGATGTTAGCTAGAAGAGGAATACGAGAAGAAAGTCAAAGATCGTGATATGGAGTCAAACCTTGAAAAAATATCCCGAAAAGAATCATATTTTGAAGCTGCAAATCTGGAAACAGGCCAAAGATTGCTAATTTCGAGGCACTTACGAGTTGATTTAGCCGCTGACCTTTGAAGAGATTAGATTCCTTATCGAGTTACGGAACTTTAGCAAGTGATTTCAGGTCAATCGGAGTTATAACGAATCGGCTAGAGCCGTTTTAGTGAAGGTGGTGCAGCAGTTACGGGATTTTGGGCCAAGATAATGAACTTGGGCCTTTATGATTTCATTTAATTACTAACCTAAAGGCCTAGTCCGAATTTATGAGTATAAAAAGAGGTTTTGACTTCTATTTTACACACAATTCACTATTTACAAAAGAAAACACTAGAGAGAAGTCAAAGCAAGGAAGCAGGAAAGCTAGAGAACTGGAGACGGTCTATATCTCCAACTCACAGCTAACTCAATTCCGGAATTAGGTTTTTCTTTAGTTTCATTCTGTAAAACAATATGAATTCGTATTTTAATTTAGTATTTGTTTTTCCTTTAATTATGAGCTAAATCCTTTTAGTACTTGAGAATGCTTAATGGGTGATTCCTAAAACTATTCAATTTCGTATGTTTGAATTTGGGTTTGTCATGAATTAAATCAAATTGGGTCATTTACATTATTCGGTAATTTATGATTATTTACTGTTTTTGGAGTAGCTAACTAGGAACAGGTATTAGTATCTAGGCTATTCCACATATGTGGCGTGTGGATCATCCTGACGGAGGGTTTAGGTATGGAATTAATTACTCAATATAAGGTATAAACTATTTGACTTTGACGAGCGTAGTTAACCTTAGGGCCAATGAGGTAATATAAACTTAATCATTCGAAAGTGGATCATATTTACCCTGACGGGACTAGTGACACTCTAGAATAGCTTTGTAGTCCACCCTGACGGGGGTACAAAGACTCTTGAATCCCGACCAATGTTATTTGACTGATTTGACCTTAAACAACATATGAGATGAAATAGAGTTAGGAGGATCCTTTGAATTTCTCGAGTACTGCCTTTCCTTTCTTGCGTCTAGTTATTTATAATTTGCGTCTTGTCATTTATTTACATTTTTATATTAGTCTTAATCATCTTAGGAACTATAAAACCAACCAATCAATCATTATATCTTTTATCTTCTTTCATAAGTGCAATCATTCATTATTCGATAAGCATTGTAGTTAACCAAACCGTCCCTGCGAACGATCCTAGAATTATTATTACTACTTGGGACAACCGTACACTTGCGGTTGTGGTTCGATTACTTTTGCATTATTTTTAGAACACACAAAGGACCATCAAGGATATATTACTTTCTCGGTTACATTTTGGTAGGTACTACGGTCATTACATTCATCTTAAATAAACTATCACATAGGTACCTTTTACCCACAAATATCCCACCTTTAGTGAGAATAAATTTATCAGGCTTAAATACTAGTTTGAAGCCATTATTAGTCAATAACGAACCTGAAACTAGATTCCTTTTAATGTCAGGCACATGGAGAATGTTATAGAGACTCAACTCTTTTTCAGAAGTCATTATTAGAATAACGATTCCATATCCAACTACTTTTGATGTAGATAAATTCCTATACATAAAGTCTCTTCAGTAGTTGCAACTTTGTATGTCTTGAACATACATGTCAGGTGGCCCCAGTATCCACCCACCAGTGTTTGGTATTGCCAACCAAATTTACTCTAGAAACTAATGTAGTAAAATCAATCTTATTTGATCTTAATCATTGCTTGACCTTGTTTTCCTTTCATGGAATTGCCTTTACCTTTTTATATGTGATTTCGGCCACCTATTCCTTTACATAGATAATCATTTCCATTAAACCTCTTAGACTCCACAACGGGTCTATAAGAGTCGGGATCATGTCCCACAAATGCATTTTTATAATAAGTGAAATTGACGATGGTATGTTCTTACCAATTCCATCATTTCGGGACATATTGTTTGTCTTGGTAGACATCATTTCAATCACCAAGGATTACACAATATTATAAATAATTCAACCTTTCTCACTAAAAGACAACACAAAAAATTAATTCTTTCTTATGACAAAATGATTAAATTAATTTTAATTTCCCAAGTTTTTATATTCTTGTTAGTCCCCCAAGGTTTTATATTCTTGTTAGTCCCCCAAGGTTTTATATTCTTGTTGTAGAGGATCGAAAAAATTAAAGAGATAATCAATTCACGTAAAAAGAGAATCTCAATTAGTTAAAAATTCTTTAAGCGGAAAATTTTCAAATCACAAGGTTCGACAAGTATGCAGATATTAGCAAGATTGATATTAGTTGTTAAAAACACACTAATATTACAACACAATATGACGTTAGTAAGCGAGTATTTTTCTAGTATGTATACACAAGCCTAGAAATCAGGATAAGAGAAAAGAAATACAATGTAATATTCATGTTCTGTATTACACAGCCCCATAAATTTTGCAAAAGTAAAGTTTATGAAAACATAAAAATAAAATGTTTTCTGGTTTATACAACGTGAATCATAAATACCTTAAATTTTTGTGTTTTATTTGTATAACTCAGTAAAACAATATAGAAACTAATGCAGAAATAAAATAAAAGTAAATAAATAACTTTACTTGTCGAGGCTCGGATTGGATCTGATGTTTTTAAGGTATTTAGGCCACGTACAGGTGTCTTACGTTTGCTAGCTTAAACCTCCAGGATACAACGACAAAACTATTCAAAAGAAACTGACACACGAATTCTTAAGAATTTCAACGAACTTAATAATGCTGCTTCTTTCTATCTCTCTCGCTCTCTTATAATTTTAATGCTTTGAAAAGTGAATGAAATAAAAATGTTTGAGTTGGCCAACTATTTATAGAAGATGAAAAGGTGGATTTAGCAAAAGAGTTGTGATGGTTCATTTGAAGATACGTTATATTAAAAGACACAACGTTTAGTTTAGTATAGAAGACCAAAACATAAGCTGGTCTAGATTGTATGAAAGTCTGGCCCAAAAGCCCACTAGCTTGGAGGCCCAGGTTCAGAGCCCATCAATACCCTTTTTTTTCTTGCTTTGGTTTTCTTCTTAACCAAAAAATAAATAAAATAAATAACATGTATTATTATTTATTTATTTTTTCTTTTTTAATTTCTTCAAATTCTATGACTCAATTTCTCATTCAACTTGAAATGATTTTTACCAGATGAATGTATTACGTTAATATTTCTTTAAATTGAGTCACCCACTGTCATCGTAAACATGGTCATCCCTTGAGTAAAAATCTCATTTGACCAACATCAACTTAGTCAACCATTTAAAATGCTTTACAATTTTATCCATTAAGAGTTAGTAAATCATTCGAAATAACTCTATACCTAAAACAACTTGTAATTCGTCTCAACCGTCCATTAGTCCTCCTAAAAATAAAAGAGTTTTACCTAAAGAATTTGAAGATATTCTCTATAAACTCAAATACTATAATCTATTATTTTTACTAAAAATCACAAAGAAAATATAATACTATATTCCAAATTTTCAAAAATTTCCATTATCTATTATACCCTATTTTATTTGTTAACTACTATATATAGTAAACTATACATAATAAATTAAAAAACAGTAAAAATTATCTCTCGTCTCTTGATGTCATATTTTATGTGATATAATCTAGTTATAAAACATATTTTTATGAGTTTATAGGACTTAGTTTAGAGATTTTTCCCCATAAATTGATATTTATACTTTCTTGTCTAGTTTTAATGTTTCTTGGACATGTTGATATTTTTAGAGTTTTTAAGCGTAATTTGTGTGTTATTTGTGTAGTTCTTAGGTACTTAGGAGTTAAAACACCTTGAGAGGATGATAAAAAGTGAAGAAACACTAACACCCCTAGTTATGGAGAAACAGACAGATACGACCACTTTAGAAAGTAATGTTTGTACGAGTCAGATTTAGAAAGTGGATTGATCGAGGTGCCACGAGAAAGTGACAAGTATTTTGGAGGATCCCTTGCATATCTAGATAGGATTTGAAGTCAAGAAGGTGTAATATTTGACGATTCGCGATTTAAAAGTAGAAATGAACAAGTTATGCTAAATGTCGTTGTCATGGTTTGAACCAGAAATCTCTTTAGTAAAATATTTTTGGGTTGGATTAGATCACCTAAAATAGGTCCACAACCCATTGAAAATTTTTGAACATATATATATATATATATATATATATATATATATATATATATATATATATATATATATATATATATATATATATATATATATATATATATATATATATATATATATATATATATCAGGAAAAAGAATTAGAAACAGGTTTTTGAGCATCCATTTAGAGAAGAGATGAAACAGCTGAAGCAGAGAGGCGAGGAAGACACAAGGGTTTCCACCATTGCTGGACCATTCCACCTCCCTTTTTAGTAATTATTGTTTATATATTTTTCATTATGAACTAAATCTTTATTAGCTTGAGAAAATCTTAGTGTATGAACCCTATCTTTTATATTTTGATTTTTTATTGTGTTTTGGGATATTATTATTACAATGAATTGAGTAGTTTGCATTTATTATATACCTGTATTGGATTTTCAAGCCCTTACGAAGGCCAAGTAGTGGGTTGGGTAGTGGTAGACTTGACTTTCGTCTGGGAAGAGGTCGGATTATAGAAAATAATATATAATTGTTAGGTGTGCACTACTGAGCCAGGAGGTCTTGACTAACCGGATAGTCAATTAGGTTAGGATTAATTACGTTTGAAAGTGTTATAGGGTCACTCAGGAGAGATCCCTGACATTGTAGGATAACCCCTATCTACCCGATAGGGATTTGGTGAGATTTTAGAATTCTGACTATTGCTAAAATATCAATTCACCTTTATACTATTAAACGTGTAAATCCATAGCTAGTGGGGATCGCTAGTTCCCTCAGGTCTTGATTTATTTATCACACTCTTGGGGAAAACATCTCTCCATCCTAAACCTAACAATACTCAACTTTTCGTTTCTTTCTCTTCAAAGATCCATAACAACTCAAACTCTATCAGGTCCATTCCTATTCTCCTACTTTTTTGGATTAAAACAAGGTGTCATAGAATCTCCGCTTGTTGACATAAAGGATAACCCTTTCGTCGGTGTGAACGATAGCTCTGACATGAAGCTCTAACGAGGACTTTCTATATGTAGCAAGAAGAAGAAGTAGCAGCTCCGGAACTAGGTGAAGAAATCTTCCAGCTCTGGTGAAGTCTTCCACCTTTCTCCGTTCGATTTGTGAAGCTTCCTCAGTGGAGCTTACGTTTTTTATTTTCTTTTTCTGTTTTTATGGACGAGAGAAGTGTGTTTTTTTCTTTTTCTTATTCGAATTTTGGAGTCTAGGATCACTGAATTTGTTTATTATATAATAGTTGTAAGTTTTTAATATGAAATATAAATTATGATTTTTGTTGCCTATATCTCTTTGTTTAATTTATTTTTTCAATTCTACTCAGTAGTTTCCCACCGATTACTTAGTGGCCATAATTAGAGAATTAACAGAGCATACTCAGTTTATTCCCACGATACTCAATAAAGTTCATTAATACTCAGATGAATTTTTCTCAATACTCAGTGAATTTTCCCTCAATACTTGATGAATTTGTTTGATTACTCAGTAAAATATTCGAGCACTCTGTAAAGTATCTTAACACTCAGTAAAATATTAGAGCACTCTGTAAAATCTATGAGAACTCAATAAAATCTCTAGCTGTGGTCGGTGGATGGTAGTCGGAGCTGGAAAGTATAGATACTCAGTGAATTGATACCCATTACTCACTAATTTGGTGATACATGCTTAATGCCACCTATATTTTGTCTTTATGTGGTTTTTTTGTTTTATTTGAGGATAATTTAGTATTTGATCACCCATAAGATTGGGTGGTGGCCTATTAGAAGAAGAAACTAGCCACATGTTACCTGTAGACCATTAAGTTTATCTCCAATACCCTATTGGTCAATCACACAAAAAATAACTATAGTAGTTTGGGAGTATAAAAAAATATGACAATGATTTTTATATGTTTATGTATAAGCCATTCGTAAATCTCGTTGGTATCAAAAATTAAAAGTGGTTCTCCAATATTTTGAAAAAAAATTAATTTTAATAATTTAACACAATATCCTAATTCCCACCCTTACAAAATCATCTACTTTAATTATTTAACTGATCTGAAGAAACTTTAGTGGAGGTTGTGTGTAGCTTTGGGTTCACTCAGGATGCATCTAAGATTTTTTTTTGCCTTAAAGTTAGATTAATGATCAAGGTTTAGGGAATGTTAAAACTTTAATATTTAGACTAGGGGTTACTATTTAGGTTTAGGAGGCTAATATATAGGTTGGGGAGGGCCAATGTCTATTTTCACTACGGTGTTTTTACCTAAAAGTTAAGCATTTATTTCACTATACCCAAGATTGGAGAGGCTGCTCTACTAGCTAATTAGAAGGAGTTCAGGGTAGGAACATTCCCAAACATAAACATTTTAATTGAAAAAATCTCCCTTGATTTTCTCTTCTGTAATGATTTGATATATTCAAATACGCCCACAAAGAACACCTTGGTATAAAAAGGAAACATTACGAGGCCACTCTATAAGTAAACCCTCATTACACTTCCTTGCGACAAACATTCTTATTGCACAATATACACGTGTTCTCTTATATTATTACCGCTTATTATACTTTCTTGTGAGTCAAAGTGCTATTGGGGGACCCAACCTTCTTTGGCCCATAATCGTGGTTTTGTAGGCCTCCTCTGAGAGCACATCTAACTATCACGGCGAGGTACATATGTAGCAGTATTGACAATGACCAAGAACAGTTTATCGATAGTACATCTCCTAAAGAAAGCTGACCTCACTGATTGGGAATATTTGTGCTCTATCAGTTAGCAATGTCTACGAAAAAATGGTCTCTTAAATCCATTCAAAAGGTTTGCTTGATCTGGTCTTGCTTAAATTCACTGATATGGGGGGCAGTATACCGCTCTAACCTACGGTACACCGCAAGTAGGCTTGACAAAAATCACCAATAAAATTGATTCGAGTCCAGTGCCCATGATTTTGAAACTCGACCTTGCTGACTAGTGATGCGGTATACAACAAGTGCGCTTGACTCAATATTTTCAATATATCGAATTTCTCAATCCTGATGAAAATATTGCTCCATAGGTGTCGTATACCACAAGAGGGTTGCGGTATACACAAGTTATCTCATTGAAACCCATAATTAATAATAATTATAGGTTCCCTTGATTAGTGATAGGGCAATACCTGGTTTGTGCCAAATGAGTGTAGTATATTGGTCAGATCTATCTCTTGATATTGCCCCTCAAACGTGTCCGTCTGATTTCAAAATCTGACCCCACAAATTCTCGAGTGCGGTATACAATATAGATCTTGCGATATACCACATAAGGCATTTTTTTCTTGTAAACCTTTCTTCTCTTCTCCATACCCTCTTACCAATAGATACAAATATGATGTCCTCCGGGGTGTGATATAAAATCAACACTCAAAGAATTGAAAACTCCCAAGTGTGTGGGAGATGAGAAGTAATAAACTGTGCAAGTGAGTTCATCTCCACATGGATTAGATTAGTTAAATCAAAAAATATTTCTAGTTGCAACTATTTATTGGGATAAATAATTCGGAAATGTAAATATGTTTATTTGATTTTTAGGATTAAGAATTATTATGATAATAATTAAACTAATATTGATTAAGGAATAAGCAAAAAGAGTTGAGAGAATAATGAGAGAGTAACTCAAGAATTGTTAGTAATCCCACTTGACACGATTTAAACAATGATTAACTTAAGGTAGACTTGGTATTTAACCGCTAACTAGGATTAAACTATCCTCCTAAATCTCTCCCATGTAGATATGGGTTTTCCTTGGTACTCTAACAACCTCTCCCGAGTGCCCCAAAAAATGTGAATACTCTAGCCAATTCAAAATAAGTAAAAAGTATACTTTATTGATATAAATAACGATTTGTTACTTTACATTGATTTAAATAAAATAAATACAAAGTAATAAATACAAAGTAATAAATACAAAGTAATAAATACAATAATTTGTTCATCCTCTACAACTAATCATGTGCTGCTAACCACCACCAAAATCCTTAAGTTATCTCCTACCTGAAAGGGTAAGGGAAAAGGGTGTGAGCTACCATTGTCTCAGTGAGAAAATAATAATGTTCATATGCAAACTTTAATCTAGGGGAAGTAATTATATTTAAGACGTTGTCATTGAACTCATATATGTCAGAAATATGAATTAAACATTCATAAAGCGATAAATAAATCAGATAAGAGTATATATCTAGACTAGGCAACCCATACTACCCATAAAGATATATACACTAGAAAATGTTAATCAAGTTGCAAATTAAAGATATTGTTGTCTTTCCTTTATGACTCTCGCCGCAACTCTCGATCCACTATCACCCCTACTTGTAATACTCTGGGTACACAGAACCTACAACCCACTAGTCAAGGAACTCTTCGTCACATGCGCCAATTGGGTACGATCGATCGATATCAATATCAGATATCAAATATGAAATGACTAAGTAGGTCGTTCCAACAAAGATAACAATTAAAAATTAATGAATAGACGACGAAGTAGGTCATGTTATTCCAAATATACAATTAATCATATGATAACAAAATAATATAATTCAAATAAATAACTCATATAGTTCAAAATCATCAAATTAAATATATTACTGCATAAAATAAAATAGGGTCAATAATCCTCATATTAGACATTATTAAAATCTCTCACCTGATTACGATATTAGGAGCGATTAATTTAATTGAGTGATCATTGGCGAAACTATAACTTCCTCTTATGTATGTGCTCTGCTATTTTTTTAACTAAACTATTATTTCTAAGTACTCATAATTATGATTTATTTCCTAATTTGCATCATCTTTCATATTTTCATTGATTTTATAGAAGAAAGTATCATTAGTCATTTAAAAGACAATTCGTGTCAAGTAAAGAAAAAAGGTGGTCATTTATATTTGTTAAGTATTATCTTTATAACTTAGAGAAAGTATATTTGATATTTTCCTTACACGTAATATATGAATCATGAGTCTATATATATGTTACGGTTGAAAAGTAAAAACTATACTTCCAAGACACATCTAGCTATTTAATGGTAAATACAATTTTAAGATTTAACTATTAATTAATATATTACAAGATATCACGTATGCTCCCTCTTAAAAGACCATTGATTTCATTTTACGTTCTATCTAACCCCAAATACAATGACTAAGCAATCAAATAAACCATCGTGTATAAATTACGAGTAATTTAATACTTAATCTTATTACACAATAATTATTTTTTTATTAAATTGCTATTAAGATCCTAAGTGTTCAATTATAGGCCAATCTAGTAACCAAAAACAATGATACTCCCTCGAGCTAGCCAAACTCAAAAAATACAATCGTATTTAATACAAGACAAGGGATCAACATCAAGAATTATTTTGGGGTTGGTTCAAAGAAAAACACTAATGATATTTTTTTTTTTTATCATCAAATCAAACTTTCATTAATAAAATCAACACCCCAATTGTCTTTACAAACTTTACTAGGATTAGACATTAATCCTAACATAGGAATTAATACTCTAACCTACAAGCCCATTACACCTACATAACTATTACATTACTCAGCCCATAAGCTATGACAATTACAAAATATCTAAGCTATTACATTACTCGGCCCAAAAGCCATTTAAAATAAAGACACGCAAACAATATGGCCCATTACAAAGACAAGACTTTTACTTATCATCTAGATTCTCAATCTTCTCTTTAATAGATTTCTTCTTTGTCTTCCATCCTTTTACTTTAAAAAACACATTTTTAATCACCTTATTATAAATCTGCTCCTCATTTGAACCTACACCACCATGACTTCTATCATTTCTCTCACACCATATAACATAAGTATAAGAGGTGCATAAACAGCTACTAAGTGTACTCTCTTCTCCACCTCCACAGCTTAGAATCAAATCATTTAATTTCATAAAGTTCTCAGGCATCTGTTTAATACTACATTTGTCTAGAATTCTTCTCAGGATTCTTCTTGTGAATGAGCATTTGAAAAACAAATGCTCATTATCTTCTGTACTAGCCCTGCAAAATTCACACAGGGGATCTATAGAGGGATTCCAATAACTCATTCTTTGCTTGGTATTCAGTTTATCTTGGACTGCAATCCAAGTAATAAAAGCACATCTTGGTATATTCTTTTTTCCCCACACAAATTCATGCCACTTTACCTCTTCTAATCTCTCCTCAGAATTGATTCTAGCAAGAGTTTTGCTGAATGAAAACTTGTTATTTTTACTCTCACTCCAGCACTTAACATCCTTGCTATTATTTAAGTAAACATCATTTAGTTTAGGAAGTAACTTACCAATGCAAGGTGGTAACCTCCACCTATTTCTTCCATAACAGTCATTAACTGTTTTGTTGCTATTAAGATTGCTCTTATCAAACTCAATCCCAAGCACCTCCTGAACACTAACTCCATCAAGCCATTTATCCCAAATCATGTATGTGTTTTTCCCGTCTCCAATTTTGTGATAAATGAACTTGTAAGCACAATCTCTAATCTTCATAATTTTCCTCCAAACCCAAGTATGTGAGTTTTTCTCTTCTAAGCTCCAAATACACCTGTTTTTGACAATATTATGTTTCACCCATTTGCTCCACAAATTGTCTTCCTGTGCATACATTCTCCAAAAGGTAAAAAGCAAGCATACTTGATTTAAGTTTTCGATTTTTGGAATACCCAAACCTCCATACACTTTGCTAGTGCATACTTTTTCCCATGAGACTTTCGCACCTTGTGCACCATCAGCACTACCTTTCCATAAAAAGTTGTTCATCAATTGATTAATTTTATATATTACCTGCTTTGGAAGAAGGAATACACGACACCAGAATAAAACTTTGCTTATTAATACGCATTTTATCAATTCTAGGCGCCCTGCATATGATAGAAATTTAGAAGTCCACAGATTAATACTATTAAAAATCTTGTTAATCAATTTATTTCCCTCATCAACACTTAATTTCTTTGAGTGAAGAGGTACTCCAAGATACCTAACAGGTAAGGCACCACTTTTAATCTTTAACACTTCAGAGATTGATTTTTGAGTTCTACTGTCTGTACCTCCAAAATATAACTCACTTTTTTGGTGATTAATGGAGAGACCCGACATTCTCGAAAATATGTCAAGAGCATGTTTAATTTCTATAGCTGACTTGACATTAGCTTTGAAGAAAATTAATAGATCATCTGCGAATATCATATGGTTCAATTGTATCTCTTTACACCTGTAATGATAATCAAATCCTTCTCTTCTAGCTAAATGATTAAATAAACCTGTAAAAACCTCAATACTAATAGCAAACAAATAGGGGGAGAGAGGGTCTCCTTGCCTCAACCCTCTCTTCCCTTTAAAGAATCCACATGCTTCCCCATTAATACATATAGAGTATGTGGGTGTACATACACACATTTTGATCCAATTAATAAACTTACTTGGAAAATTAAAAGCTCTTAGTGTGTTGATCAGAAAGTTCCAATTAAGGCTGTCATAAGCTTTTTGTAAGTCCAGATTAATTGTACATCTTGGCTCTATTCCTTTTTTCTCATATCCTAGTACAACTTCTTGAGCCACCAGAATATTATCACTAATATATCTTCCACCCACATATGCTGCTTGATTGAGGGAAATAACTGAGCTTAAGACTTTCTTCAATCTTGCGCAAATAACCTTTGACAAAGTTTTATAGCTTGTATTTGTACAAGATATAGGTCTAAATTTCTTGACACTTGAAGGTTTCGTCTCTTTAGGTATAAGTACTATATTGGTGGCATTGATTTGAGTGAGCATTTTTTCATTATCCAAACATTGTTTTATAGCTTTGGTGAAATCATCTCCCACTATATTCCAAGTTGATTTGAAGAAGCCTGAGTTGATCCCATCAGGGCCTGGGCTCTTGTTTTCATTAATTGAAAACAGAGCATCTTTAATTTCTTTGCTTGTTATAGGCGCAATTAATTCTTCCCTTTGTTCATCAGTGAGCTGTGAATTAATAACTTTTTTAATTACATAACTTGAACAAACTTCTTCATTCTCATCTGTAGTGCCAAGAAGATTTTTATAGAAATTAACAAACTCCTCTTTAATAAGTTCAGGTTTGGTAATTTCTTCTCCTGCATCATTAACTAACATAGTAATAGTATTCTTGGCCATCCTCCCTTTAATTAATCTGTAAAAGTAAGAAGAATTACAATCCATATCATTAGTAAAATTACATTTAGCTTTTTGTTTAAGGATATTAAACTGAATAGACATAGCCTTCTCCAGTTCATTTGTAAGAAATTGCTCTTCTTTTAATAAACTCAGATCCATATCTCCTCTCATAATATTCATATTTAATCATAACTCTTATAAGTTTTAATTACCCTCTCTACCTATTTGCCATAATCTAAGAATCATATTATTGTTTACGCTTAAAGACCACTCTAATCTCTAATACCAACACGTCAGGCCGCAAAACCGTGAATATGTTAGCTAATTTAACATAAGTAAGAGTACTATATTTTATTAAAATAAATTACTGTGTATTACATTACATTGATTTAAATAAAATAAATTACTATGTAATACATTACATTGATTTAAATAAAATAAATACAAACTAATGAATACAAAATATATACTCACGCTGCCATTGATAATATGCTACTGATCACTACCCAAATCCTTATGTTATCTCCTATTTGAAAGGGGGAAAGAAAGGGGACTGAGCTACCACTGGCTCAGTGAGAATATATATAATGCCCATATGCAATCTTTAACCTAGGGCAATGATTGTATTTGAGACGTTGTCATATGAACTTATACAAGTAAAAAATATAAAATAAATATTCATAAAGCAATAAATATATCAGATAAGTGTATATATCTATACTAGGCAATCCATACTACCGAGAAATATATATACACTAGCGAATCATAATCAAGTTGCAAAGGATACTGTTATCTTGTCCTTATGACTCTCACCGCATATCAATCTCTTATCACTTCCACTTGTAATACCCTGGGTACACCGAACCTATTGCCCACTGGCGAAGAAACTCTCTGTCACATGCGTCAGGTGGGAATAGATTATGATAGTCGTGTTAAACCTGGTAAGCCTGTTCTTGACCAGTTCAACATGATTGTATCATATTGAACGATCGATTGATAGCAATATCATAAACTAAATATGAAACAACTAAATAGGTCGCTTCAACAACGATAACAATAAAAAATTACTGGATATACGATGAAGGAGATCGTACTATCCAAAATATACAATTAATTATATGATTACAAGATAATATAATTCAAATAAATAATAAAACACAAATCCAAAATCATTAAATTAAATATATTATTGCATAAATCAAAATAGGGTTAATATTCTCTAAATTAGACATTATTTAAATCTCTCACCTGATTATGATATAAAGAGCGATTAGTTTAATTAATTCATTATTGGCGGAGCTCAAACTTCCTCTTATGTATGTGATCTGCTATTTTTTTAACTGAACTATTATTTCTAACTACTCAAATTTATTATTTATTTCCTAATTTGCATCATTGTTTTATATTTTCAATGCTTTTATAGAAGAAAGGATTATTAGATATTTAAAAAGACAATTTTTGTCAAGTAAAATAAGAAGGTGGCCATTTATATTTGTTAAGTGTTATCTTTATAGATTAGCGAAAGTATATTTGATATTTTTCTTACACAATATAGAAATCACGAGTCAATATATATGCTATAGTTGAAAAGTAAAAAACTATACTTCCTAGGGCATATCTAGCTATTTTATATTGAATACAATTTTAAGATTTAATTATTAATTAATATTTTACGGGATATCACATATGCACCCTGGTTCCTGTTAATATGATTTTGCCCACAAAATTCATCTCACTATTGATTTTTTTACGTTCTATCTAACCCTAAATACAATGACTAAGCAATAAAATATACTACTATGTATAGATTGTGAAAAATTTAATACTTAATCACGTTATGCAATAATTATTTTTTGGTAAAATTTATATTATGATCATAATTGTCCAATTATAGGTCAATCTAGTAAATAAAAAAAATAATACTCTCTCGAGCTGGCCAAACTTAAAGAAATACAATCATATTAAGTATTAGACAAGGGATCAATCTCAAGAGTTATCTTTGGGTTGGTTCAATGACAACCAATAATTAGATTTAATCCTAACTCTTATGAGTTTTGATTACCATCTTTAACCATTTTCAACAGTCTACGAATCCTATCACTGCTTGCGCTTAAAGCCTACTCTAAGCTCTGATACCAACTTATCACGCCCCGAAAAACACGACTACTCTAGCTAATCTGAAATAAGTAAAAGTACATTTTATTAAAATAAATAAATATTTATTACATTACATTGATTAAAATAAATAAATATTTATTACATTACATTGATTAAAATATAATAAATACAAACTAATACATACAAAAATCTATTCTTCCTTTGCAATTTAATATACATGGGGAGGTGTGTATATCCCCATGGGATTAGTCGTGGTGCGCGCAAGCAATTCTGGATCACCCATGTACCAAAATAAAATCAATACTTCCTTTGCAATTGATCTTGTGCTACTGACCAGTACTCAAAACTTTAAGTTATCTCCTACTTATAAAGAGTGGTGAAAGGAAGGTGAGCTACCACTGGTTCAGTGAGAAAATAAATAATGACTATATGCAGACTTTAGCTAGGGGCAGTTATTATTTTTAAGACGTTGTAATTGAACTTATATAGGTCAGAAATATAAATGAAACATTCATAAAGCGATAAATAAATCCGACAAGTGTATATATCTAGACTAGGCAACTCATACTACCTCGAAAGATATATACACTAGGAAATAATAATCAAGTCGCAAATGATACTTTTATCTTTCCCTTATGATTCCCACCGCAACTCTCGAACACTTATCACTCCCACTAGAAATATCCTGGGTACACTACACATATGATCTACTGGCCAAGGAACTCTCCGTCACATGCGCCTGGTGGGAATAGATCTAGATACTCGTGTTAACTCTGGCAAACCACTGCTACCCAGTGCAACACCACGATTGTATCATTTTGAACAATCGATCAATAGTAATATCTGATATCAAATATGAAACGATTAAGTAGGTCGCTTCAAGAACGATGACAATGAACCATTAATGAATAGACGACGAAATAGGCTATCTATCCAGGATATACAATTAATCATATGATAACAAGATAATATAATTTAAATAAATAATAACAAATAAGTTTCAAAATTATGAAATAAAATATATTACTGCATAAATTAAAATAAGGTTAATAAACCCCATATTAGACATTATTTAAATCTCTCACATGATTACGATATTAGGAGTAATTAGTTCAATTGAGTGATCGTTGACAAAGCTATGTCTTCCTCTTATGTATGTGCTCGACTATTTTTTTAAATGAATAATTATTTATAACTACTCATAATTATGATTTATTTTCTAATTTTCGTCAGTTATTATATATTCATTGTTTTTTAATAGAAGAAAGGATTACTAGTAACTTAAATAGACAATTCGTGTCAAGTAATGAAAGCAGATGACCATTTATATTTGTTAAGTATCATCTTTATAAAGGGAAGAAAGTATATTTGATATTTGCCTTTAGGGCTAAGCAAATCAAAAAACCGAACCGAATCAAAAAACCGGAAAACACCGAACCGAAAAATCAAAAAACCGAAAACAGAAAAACCGACTGGTTTCGGTTATTAATTTTTAAAAATCTAAAAAAATGGTTCAGTTCGGTGTCGTATGCTAAAACCGAACTGAAAAACCAAATATAAACCGAAGCGAGAACTGTAACCATTTAAAATTTCACTGCAATAATATTAGTTATTTATGTTCTTTTTCCATAAATTTTTTCACTAATATTAATATTAAGTTATTTACTGTCTAATTTTTTTGTCTCAGAATTCAAACTCTGGAGACTTAATGGAGTTCTAGTTAAGAATTTGGGAAATGTCAACTCTTAAAGCTCTTGAAAGATCCATTGTGCAAGGATCAAATTTTGATACTATCCAAATTATCAGCACACACAGAACATAAGTATTCAAACAAAAATAAAATATAGAATAAAATTATTATAAAGCACCCACCAAAATAAATGTAAGCATTAAATATTTCTCATTCTAAACAACAAAAGAATGTCATAAACAATTGGGGCTAGCTCAATGGCCAGGACCGTTTATCTCATCTAGGAGGTACAGGGTTCGAATCTCCTTAGCCTTGTTATTTCTTGAGCCCTTTAAGGGGGTAGAGTAAGAGGTGCAGGGTTCGAGTCCCCTCCCTGAACTTGGGTAACCTAGTTCTGATTAAGTGGGAATATATACCAGAAAAAAAGATTGTCATAATAGTTATAAATATATCACAAGATCTCAGCCTTCGTCCAAAATAGAAATCATAGCCTACAACGAAAAGTCGTTAATCGAAATCTGTCCCAAAAACCGAGCAACCGAACCAACAATAACCGTCCGGTTCAGTTTTTAAATAATAAAAAACCGATTCATCCGGTTTGGTTTCGGTTTTGGCAAAAATTCGAGACGAACCGGACCATGCTCACCCCTACTTGCCTTACACGTAATGTAGAAATCATGAGTCAATATATGATATAGTTGAAAAGTAAAAAACTATGCTTCCAAGGACATATCTAGCTATTTAATATTGAATACAATTTTAATATTAAATTATTAATTAATACTTTACAGGATATCACACAGTTCATAATGTAATAAATAAAAAAAATCTAATAAGGTCATGATTAAAGCAAGAAATAAAAACGTAGAAGAATTATATTAATAAAGGAAAGAGTAAATACATCGTTTACCCCCTAAAGAATGGTCGTCATGACAGTTTGCCCCCTACTATATATATTTTGGTATTGGATTCCCCATAAGTATCATTTTCGTGACTAGTTAGCCCTTTTTGACGGAATCCGTTAACTTTCTCCGTTAACTCATCACGTGCAAATCATGTGCCTTAAATTTTTTTAATTAAAAAATCATTTTTCTGAATTATTAAATAAAACCCCTTTTTAAAGAAGGGCAAAATGGGTAGTTCACAATGTTCTAAAGTATAAATACACAATTAAACAACATAAATTAAAAACAAGTAAATAAATAATCAATCCAACAATTTGGGAAGGTGGAAGAGTGCATTAGTGGAGAGTGTGTTCATCAGAGTTCTCCAACCTTCATCAACCATATTTTTCATAACTTCTGGAGAGATTAAATGGCGCCTACGTCATAATGGAGTAAGTGTTCTTAATTTGTAGCCGTAAATGTTGGGGTTTTAAGGGGTGAAGTTGATTTATTGGACCCGTAAATGTAGGGTTTTTGGATAGATTTTTTTCTTTTTTTGAAATAGCGCTTGAATGTCGGGATTTTGTTATTAATGGAACTAAAATTTAGGGATTTCGTTACATTATTCTTAGTGGGTATTTACACGTTACTTTTGTTGGCTACTAAAATGGGTAACTAATATACTTGAAATTTCATGTGTAACAAAGAAATTCTCTTTGCGTATTCATTTTGGTGGATTCTTTGATCACGATAAGAGCGATTACACTGAGGCAAAGCTTGAGAATATAACCGTCTGTCACTATGACAGTTTTATTGTACCTGTCTTCTAAAAGAATGTGAGAAATTGGGGATTCAGGGTAAATCAGACTTCTACTATGTAAAATTGGGCAAAAAGCTTACTGATGGTCTAGTCTATTTAGATAGTGATGAGAAGGTTATGGAAATGTGTAGTGTGACACAGAAAAACCAAACAGTTGATGTGTTTGTTGTTTCTGAACCAGAGAATCATGAAGGACATGTAGTGCAAACACCAGTGTTCATGCATGTATTAATAAAATGGACTGAAGGATGGGTTCCAGAGAATTCAGATGAAGAAGAAGAAGCTCAGAAATTAGTTGAAGGGCAAGATGAGAATAATTTAGAAGGTGAGAAAGCAGATGATGATAAGTCAGATGAAGAATGACTTCAAAATGTAGTTGAAGAAGGTAATAAATTAGAAGAGAAAGAATGTGAGAAGTGTGTTGAAGTTGAAGCAAGACCATTACAAGAAGAAGGTCAAGGTGAGAATAATTTAGAAGGTCAGTAAGCAGATGATGATAAGTTAGATGAAGAAGGACTTCAAAATGTAGTTGAAGAAGGTAAAAAATTAGAAGAGAATGAAGGCGAGTAGGTTGATGCGAGGCTAGTAGAAGATGAAGATCAGAAATTAGAAGAGAAAGAATGTGAGAACTGTGTTGAAGTTGATGCGAGACCACTACAAGAAGAAGGTCATAAGTTAGATAAAAATTGTGTTCAAACTGATGAGAATCCAGTAGAAGAGGAAGGTAAGAAGGTGGAGGATAAAGAGATTGAGAATTGTGCTCAAATGGATGAGAATCTAGTAGAAGAGGAGGGTAATAAAGTTGATGAGAAAGAAAGTGGAAACTGTGTTCAAATGGGTAGGAATGTAGTTGAAGAGCAATGTAAGAAGGTTGATGATAAATAAGGCTAGAATGCAGAACAATGTTAGAAATTTTTTGATGGAGAAATTTGAGCTAGGGATCGGTGGATGCTCTATTGGATGGAGTACTGAGTGATTTGAAGAGTGGTCAGGATAAAGGTGATGATGACCTTTTGAGGAGGTCAAATAGAAAATCACTAGGTACTCTCAAGCTTGTGGATGAAGAGTTAACTGATGACTCTGACAGTGACTTCAAGATCCCCGATATGGAAGAGGAAGAGGTTGAGGTTGATGATTGTGATGAGGAAGTGAGTGACAATGCGTTACTTGCTGAGGTACTAAAGGAGAAGAAGAATGAATTAGCAAAACAAAAGACCAGGACTAAAGTTAATAACAAAAGATAAAAAAATAGACAAGCAATTTAATATACATTATGTTAACGATGATGAAGTAACGACTCATACATTGAAGAAGAAGCAATCTAACAATTTTTTTAAAAGAGATCAGGTCAATATGTCTTACTTAAAGTCAAGGGGTAGGCCAAGAATGAAACAAACTAAAGAAGGTGGTATTGGTACTAGTGGTACCAAAGGAGAAAGTTACAAGAGAAGTGGTAAGCCTAATTGTAAAGAAAGGAAGACTAGGGTTGAAGAATCTGGAACAAGTGATGAAGATTTTATGTATGACGGTGACATTGACTTGAGTGGGGCTGAATATGACCAAGATTACAACACCTATATAGACAAGGACTTGGAATGGGAAGAAGTGCAAGATGAAGCACATGATGATGATACTTATGGAGTTAATAGTGCTGAACATGTTAGTCAAACTGATTCAGATGAGTGTTTAAAAGATTCTGATCAATTAGATATATCAAGGGATTCATCTGGTCCAGATGAGGAAGGTAAACCAAAATGCCCTAAGAAAAAAAAGGTGAAGTACCCCAGTTTTAGGCCTTCAGTTGACTTGGTGACTCCAAGGTTTATACTTGGTTTGACATTTGAAAATGCTGCAGAGCTAAGAGAAGCAATTAGAGCTCATTCAATCAAAAAGGTGGTTAAAATAAAGTTTGTAAAAAAATGATTGGTATAGAATAAGGGATGTTTGTGAAGGAGCAAGTTGGTGGCTTAGTTGTAGTAAGTCTTTGTATTTAACATGAATAAGGTAAAAATGTTAACCACAAACATGTGTCTACCAAGTTCTTGGCAAGGTCATTTAAGGATATGGTAAGATTGAATCTGTACACTAATATAAGTTATTTTCAGTGTTTAGTGCACCGTGATTTGTCAGTCAATGTTAGCACAAGAACATGCCACAGGGCATATACTTTAGCAAAATAAATGATAGAGGTTGAATACAAGGATCAATACAAGAATATTTAAGATTATTGTGAGGAAATCAGGATAAGTAACCTTGGTAGTAATGTGGCAGTGGACACTAGTGTTGATGAAGTGACTGGTGTTGAAAGATTTCAAAGGCTTTATGTATGTCTTGAAGGTTGTATAAGAGGGTTTTTAGAGGGTTTTAGGAAGTTTGTTGGTATAAATGGATGTCACCTGAAGGGTCCACATCCAGGTGTGATTTTTACATCTGTAGGAATAGGTGGGAACAATTGTATCTACCCAATTGTATATTGCCTGGCTGAAAAAGTGGACAGTAACTCTTGGATGTGGTTTTTGAATTGGTTGGTACAAGATCTTAGTTTTTATAATCAACAAGAATGGACTTTCATATCTGATAGACAAAAGGTTGGCACTTTCTTTGTTCAAATATTTACTTCCATTTGGGTTTTTTTCAATGAATATTATTTGACCTCTTGTATGTTTCTTTGTATTGATTACTACAGGTAATCAGTGACATGCTACCAGATATTGAACACCGTCACTGTGTTAGACATTTGTATAATAATTTCAAAAGCAAACATCCCGGGTTGGCTCTAAAGGACAAGGTGTGGCAAGCTGCTAGGGCCCTAACAATGAACATATTTGTAGAGGTGATGGCAGTTATCAAAGACATGGATGAGAGTGCTTTTAACTGGTTATCTAACCTGGATCCTAAGACTTGGTCAAGATCACACTTTAGTTCTACTACAACTTGTGATGTTCTTCCGAACAACCTTTGCGAAAGCTATAACAATGCAATAAAAAGAGTCAGGTATTTCTTTGTCTAACTACCCCTAAACTGTTACATTTTTTGTCTATCTGCCCCCTAAACTATTACATAACTGTCTATCTGCCCCCTACACTATTATATTAAATGTCTATTTGCCCCCTAAAGTATTACATATGCTGCTTGATTACCCCTAAATTTAATATGTTTGGTGTAATTACTAGGGACAAGTCTCTAATTCTTATACTGGATGGGTCTAAGAGAGTATAACATGAAAAGACTTGAATCAAAGACATCATGGATGTCAATGTATGATGGTGGTGAGATCTGTCCTAATATAATACACCTAGTCAACAAAGCTAAAAAACTGTGGTTAATGGCATGCCGTATTTTGTGGAGAAATGAAATTTGAAGTGAGAAACCTGGGAACAGAGTCATTTGCTGTGGACTTGGATTTGCGTAGTTGTCCTTGCAGAAGGTGGGAGATTTCTGGAACACCATGCTATCACGTCATCACATGTATTCAGAACATTGGAAAAGATCCAGAGAAATATGTGCATACATGCTACACAAAAGATATGTATATGAAGGCATATACACCAATGATCTACCCACTTAATGGGCCTTCAATTTGGCCTGATACTAGGAATGTGTTTGTTGAACCTCCCTTGGCCTTTAAATTGGTTGGCAGCTAGGACAAATGAGGTTGATGAGGTTCAAATAAAAAGTTGAGAAAAAACACACAATCGGTAGTGTTCAAAAGGCATCTGGATTGGGTAGGGTAGTGAGATGTAGGAGTTGTGGAGAAGTAAGTCACAATACAAGGACATGTAAGGAAAAACCAAAAAATAAAAATACTGATAATGAGGGTGTAAAGGAAAGGGAAGGTTTGAATGTTGTCAGGGATAATGTTGAAGGTGTGACTGTTGAAGGTTTGAATGTTGAAGGTGTGAATGGTGAAGGTTTGAATGGTGAAGGTGTGAATGTTGAAGGTGTAAATGTTCAAGGTGTGGATGAGACACCCGATGAGGAGATTAATATACTATTTGATGAGTTTGAAGTACAACCATCTGCACCTTGTGCAACCCCTTGTACACAAAGTGAGCCTGTAAAAGAATCAGTTAATGCCAAACCGACGCGATGTAAAGCAAAACTAAATATACCAAGCCCAGTAGAAACACGGAGAAAACAAAAAAGGAAAACCACACAAGACAAAGCAACAGATTGAAGAGTATGGGTTTTAAGACTATCTCTGGATGTTCAAGCTCAATGCCAATAACCATAGTAAGTACATGTCTTTAGGGGTGTAAACATTTATTTATTCATTAGCTAATTGTGTGTTATATGTATTTTGGAAATAGGATGATGACAAAGGGAGAGGGAAAGGAAAATCAATACTGAAGGTAACTATACATTACCAAACTGAACTTCAATAACAAATTAGTAAGTGGTTAACATTTTATGTGGTTTACTGTGAGTGTAGAGTGTGAAGATTGAAAAGGATTCACCTACTAATCAAGCTGAGAAAAAGAATGTGCCAACAAATACATATCAACTAATAAATAAAGTAGAGATGGAGATAAACAATCCTGCTACTAACACAAGCAAGGCAGTGCCTAAGGTAAAACACACCCTGTGACAGTTCACCCCTTACACTTTTTATTTATTGACAAAGCACCCCATATCAAAACATGTCTGACTAATTATACTTTGAAATTCTAGGTTGTCTTCAAACAATAGACAACACCTGCGCAAACCAGATCTAAGAGGACTTTACCTAAAGATGGACCTGAGGTAGGTCTTTCATGCATTTGTCTATATTTAAGATGAAAATGAATATATTTAGATGGTGTTTCTTGTTTTTCCTTTATTGATAGGATAAAACCAAAGGGGAACCACTAACAAATAAGCCCTTCATCCAGCCTGCTAATGACACAAGCACAAACATGCCAAAGAGAAAAACACCACCTAAGCAATCTAAGAACAGGTCGTTGAGGGGTATCCCAGGGGTAAGTTGATATACTATTAACAGTTCACCCATTACACTTTTTCTTTATTGAAAAATCACCCCATATCAAAACATGTCTGACATATTATACTTTGAAATTCCCGGTTGTCTTCAAACATTAAACAACACAGGCGCCAACCAGATCTAGAAGGATATCACCTAAAGATGGACCTAAGGTAGGTTATTCATGCATTTGTCTATATTTAAGATGAAAATGAATCTATTTAGATGCTGCTTCTTGTTTTTCCTTTGTTTATAGGATAAAAACAAAGGGAAACCACTAAACAAGAAGCCCTTCATCCATCCTGCTACTGACACAAGAACGGACGTGCCAAAGGAAAAAACACCACCTAAGTAATCTAAGAACAGGTCAGGAGGGGTATCCAAGGAGTAAGTTGATATACTATTGACAGTTCACTGGTGGTCCTTTGTGTGTTCTAGGAAATAATAATATGAGTAGGAGAACCACAACCGCAAGTGTACGGTTGTCCCAAGTAATAATAGTGATAACATGATCGTTCGCAGGGACGGTATGGTTAACTACAATGCTCATCAAGTAATGAATGGTTGCACTTATGAAAGCTGTAAATGATTTGAATATTGATTGGTTAGTTTTTATTAATCCCAAGTATGAAAGACTAAAGTAAAAATGCAAATAAATAATAAAACGCAAGTAAATGAAGGTAAGACGCAAATATGAGAAGGTAGTACTTGAGAAACGCAAGGGATCCTCCTAATTCTATTTCATACCATATGTTGTTTAAGGGTCAAATCGGTCAATTGACATTGGTCGGGATTCAAGAATCTCTATACCCCCGTCAGGGTGGACTACAAAGTTATTCTAGAGTGTCACTAGTCCCGTCAGGGTAAATATGATCCACTTTCGAATGATTAAGCTAAATTACCTCATTGGCCATAAAATTAACTACGCTCGTCAAAGTCAAATAGTTTCTATTTTATATTCTGTAATTAATTCTGCACCTAAACCCCCCCCCCCCCCCCCCCCCCCCGTCAAGATGATCCACACGCCACTATGTGGAATAGCTTAGATACTAAAATCTGTTATTAGTTCATGACTCTAAGAACAGTAAATAATCACAAATTACAGAAAAATGTAAAAGACCCAGTTCGATTTAATTAATTAAAACCCAAATTCAAACATATGAAATTCAACAGAATAGGGATTCACCCGTTATGCATTCTCAAGTACTAAAAGAAATTAGCTCATGCTAATGGAAATTAAAACTAAATTAAAAGAAATAAGAATCATAGTGTTTTACAGAAATAAAAATAAGAAGAACCTAAATCCGGAATTAGATTCGGCTGTGAATGGAGATATAGATACTCTCCAGTTCGTCAGTTTTCTTCTGCTTCCTTCGTTGACTTCTCTCTGATGCTTTTTCTTCTGAATAATGAGTTGTATATAAAATAGAAGTCAAAGACTCCTTTTATAAGGTCCAAAACGGATTAGGCTTTTACTTAAGGTTTAAGTTAAAAATTAAAAGCCAAGTCCATTTTCTAAGCCCAAAATCACGAAACTGCTGCACCACCTTCGCTAAACAGCTCTAGCCGATTCGTTATAACTCCGATTGACCTGGAATCACTTGCTAAATTTTCATAACTCAATAAGGAACATAATCTCTTCAAAGGTCAGTGGCTAAATCAACTCGTAACTTCTTCGATATCAGAAATATTTGGCCTGTTTTCCAGATTTGCAGCTCCAAAATATAATTCTTTTCGGGATTTATCTTTAAGCCTTGACTCCATATCACGATCTTTGACTTTCTTCTCGGATTCCTCTCTAGCTAATATTCAAAACCTACAAACCTTTCACTAAAATACACAAGATTATGCGCAAAAGTTTAATAAATTAAAAATACTAGAAAATAAAGAGGAAATTCGGAATATTGCATATTTAGCCCAAAAGTCTATCAAAATATTCAAATAAACATCAAAAAAGATTTCTCCCAAGGGTCTAAAATAAGAACAATTAGGGAGACATCAAGACCCCCAACTCAAATCTTTGTCGTCCCGACAAAGTAAAACAAAACAAAACAAAGGGGTAGAAGTAAACGCAAGAACAAATAGAATCTAGCAGATACACCTAAAGCAATTCTCAAGATAAATCTCATATAGCAAACTCTAGAAAGTAATATACACATACATCTATAATGCAAAATCAAACACAAATAATCTCAATCATAAAATTAAATTCGCAATGCTTGAAGGTTACACTTGTACTCATATTTGTATGATTGCTATAGGGTGTTCCTCAATCCTAAATCGCTTTGAACGCTCCACCTAGTATATTCCCTATCAACAGAATCATAAATTCACTATGCACTTAGGAATCACGAGGTCTTTATGGTTTTAATATTGGCTTAAGGACGGTGTGGATGTATATTTGGTAAATTTGAAGTGAGCTTTTGGCTCTCTCCTCACTTACCATCAACAAATGTCCTCGAGCTTGAGTTTACGCTAAAAAATGTTCTCACTCACCCATCTACGCAACAATTTAGCGTCCCATGTCTACCCATTACAACTAAGATGATTTTTCAGAAACATTCCACTTTTCCGGATGTTTTATTATTTCATATTTCTCTTTTTCTTTTCTTTTCTCTTTTTTTTTGCACAGTTGCAAACCGGATTCCCGGTTTTTGCGAACCGGGTTCCCGGTTCCTATTGTAATGGATTTTAGATTTTTTTATTTTTTCTTTCTTTTTCATTTTTTTTTGATTCCCGACAAAGGGTTACAAGCATATATCATCTGTAATTGTGCTACAATACAAAGCACATCAATCCCTACCCAGTAAATTTCCATAAGTGGACCCACCACCCCAAACTCAAGCTCGAGACATGTCTTAGGATCATGATTCAAGTGAAGGTCATATGGTCATGCCTAATAATCTAAGGGATAATGGGCTTATATCGTGGCTACAAAAGAAAAGGCTAAAGGCTCAAAGTGGGCTAAGACGGATAAAATTAATATAAAGGATAGAAGGCTAAAAAGGTCACAAATGGCTAACAAAGGATTGCCCCTATCATTTTCCTAAGTACATAGCTCGTCTTTAGTTCATATCTAGGTGGGTTCTCTACTAATTAGGATTTCACGTTCTAAACACCAAACATATTCCTTAAGTACAAGCTTACTTCATTTGCATTGTTCAATAATTTTTCCTATCAATTACCTACGTTTGCATGCAATTCTAAATGCGTTTTATATCAATCCCTAAAGTCCACTATTTACTATCATCGCTTTATAAAAAGTATGCTTAAAGGGATATTTAAAATCTTCTACAGTCAAACGCAACTCCGAAAATTATTTTATTGAAAGCAAATAAAACATATAACACATAAAAATGGGATGAGGCTACGAACCCCACCCCAAACTCAAAAAGGAGCCGTGTCCCCACAACTCGAAAAAGACTCGAAGCAAATAAACTAATCTACACTAAAAAGGAAGGATTAGAAAACGTATCTTAACCAGCGCGTGGCTGGTTACCGGTGTTGCGTTCTGGACCCTTATCTCGCGTAAGAACATCATAAATAGCGTTTTGAAGTGTGTTCACGCCAAGTACTAAATTTCGGATAAGGTCCAGCTCTCTTGTAACATTTCCTAAAGTAGCAATCATCTTCTGTTGATTCTCTTCCAGCACCCTAATTTTGGATTCCAACTCAGGATCATTCTTTGTCTTCTTCTTTGGTGGAGGAGCTCTAGGAGTCTTCGCAGCTCGTGTTGCTTCATCATGGATATTCTGAATTGTACTCAATGCCATGCTCACTCCAACTGAAACACCGTCAATATCTGCGTTCCTACGCGGGATTTTTGCGTCTAGGCACAAAGTAGTGATAGTACAAGGAAACTTGAGATTTTGTTGTTTCATTGGAGCTCTCGCGAATTCCATGATGGTGTCATAAATAATTTTAGCAACATTCATCGGTTTCTCCTCAATAAAACACTTGACAAAAATTATATGCTCCTTCTTCAACTCGGATGTGTGTTTAATTCCAAAGAAAGTAGGGATTATGAAACGAGACCAAACCTTTGCACGAGGTGTTAAATTACTGCTGTAAAACTGTCCAGGATACCTTTCTCCTTCTGGAATTGGGCTAGCCCCATTAATAAGCACAGTTCCCCAAAGGGATTCATAATCAAAAGATGGATCATTAAGGGATTCTTGGAACGCACATAACCCAGAAAAGTTAGGTAACTTCAATGATTTCCGAATAAGTTCGATAGAGAAAGGAACTACCTTTTTGCGAATTTCAATTGCCTCACAGGAAAGGGCTAAACCTTCATAAAATTCTCGCACAAAAGTAGGAATAAACTCAAGCTTCCTTTCTCGCAATTCTTTCCAACCAAACTTGTCACAAGCAACATCATATTCTTTATGAGCACTACTCATAATACCCTTAGGAAAATCCATCTCCTCACCAAACTTCAAAAATTCAATATTTTCACGAATCTGATCATTCCAAGAAGTGTAAACCCTCTTTGGCTTATGGACACACATCTTTCTTTGCGGGGGGTTTCTGTTGAACTGGTACTTCCGGAACTTCTTGTTTGCTCTCATCCTCAATTTCTTTTTCAATCTCATCTTCATGTTCTTCCTCACTTTCTTGTTCATCAATTAATCTTCTCTTCTGACCTGTGATTTCTTTCCTCTTGGGAGCAAGCTTAACCTCTTCAATCTTTTGTTTAGGACGCGAATCAGGAATCTCAATAGCTTGTTCTTGAGTACCACCAATAGTGGTTTTCTTTCTAGGAGCAGTTATTCGGAAATCACCGGTTCTGTTAGTGGTGGTCCTTTGTGTGTTCTAAAATAAATGCAGTAAATAATCGAACCACAACCGCAAGTGTACGGTTGTCCCAAGTAGTATAATTGATAAAACAGATTCGTTCCAAGGACAGGATGGTTGACTACAATGCTTATCTATTAATGATTGATTGCACTTATGAAAGAAATTAAAGATAATATGTTTGTTTGGTTTTGTATTAATGCTAAGAAAATGAAAGACAATTATTAAAATGCAAATAAAAGCTAAGACGCAAGTAAAATGATGTAAAACGCAATATGAGAAGTAGCACTTGAGAACGCAAGGATCCTCTCAATCCTATTTCCTAACTTATGTTGTTTAAGGGCTAAATTGGTCAATTACAATGGTCGGGATTCTAAATTCCTTATACCCCCGTCAGGGTGGACTATAAGGCGATCCTAGAGTGTCACTAGTCTTGTCAGGGTAAATATGATCCACTTTTGGATGTTTAAGTTTTATTACCTCATTGGCCCTAGGATTAGCTAAGTTCGTCAGAATCAATAGCTTCTATCCTAGATTGAATAAATGGTTCTGTATCTAAACCCTCCGTCAGGATGATCCAATCGCCACTAATTGGAATAGCCTAAATACTAACACCTGTTCCTAGTTCATGACGCTAAAAACAGTAAATATTCTCAATTTATCGAAAAGAGTAAAAGACACAATCTAGTTTAATTTAATAGAAACCCAAATTCAACATACGGAATTCAATACGATTGGATTCACCCATTAATTGTTCTCAAGCACTAATAAATGTTTAGCTCATATTAAAAAGAAAAACTAAATTAAATGTAAAGGAATTCATATTTGATTACAAAATTAAAGATAAAAAGAACCTAATTTCCGGAATAGGAATGACTACGAACGAAGATATAGACCCTCTCCAGCTCTTGTAGCTTCTTCTTTCTTCCTTCTGTTGCTTCTCTCTGGTGTTTAATCTTGTAGAATGTGAATTGTTGTGAAAATAGAAGTCAAAGGCTCCTTTTATAAGTGGAAAAACGGATTAGGGCTTGGACCTAAGAATAAAACACTAATTAAATGTCCAAGCCCAAATTCTAAGCCCAAAATCTCGTAACTGCTGATATACCTTCACTAAAACGGCTTTTACCGCTTCGTTATGACTCCGATTGACCTCATTCCAGTTGCTAAAGTTCCGTAACTCGATAAGTAATGTTTTCTCTTCAAAGATCAGCGGCTAAATCATCACTTAAGCACCTCGAAATCAGCAATCTATGGCCTGGAAAATGGATTTTCAGCTCTAAAAATAATATCTTCGAGATTTATCTTCAAGTCTTGACTCTATCTCTTGATCTTTGACTTTCTCCTCGGATTCCTCTTCTAGCTAACATCTAAAACCTGTAAACTTTACACTAAAAATACCAATATTACGCGCAAAAGTTTAATAAATTAAAAATGCTAGAAATAAAAGGGGAAAATCATATTATTGCATATTTAGTCTAAAAGTCTATCAAATTGATTAAATAAACACCAAAAATGATGTCTCCTAAGGGTCGAAAATAAGAACAATTAAGGAGACATCAAGACCCCCAACTCAAACCTTTGTCGTCCCGACAAAGCAAAACAAAACAAAACAAGGGGTAGAAGTAAACGCAAGAACAAATAGAAGCTAGCAAATAAACCTAAAGCAATTCTTAAGATAAATCTCATATAGCAAAACTTTATGAACTAACATATACATACACTAATCATGCAACATCAAATATAAATAATCTCAATCATAAAATTAAAGTCGCAATGCTTACAGGTTACACTTGTACTCATCTCTGTATGATGGCTATAGGGTGGTCATTAATCCTACCTCGCTTTGAATGCTCCACCTAGTATATTCCCTATCAACAGAATTATAAATTCACTATGCACTTAGGAATCACGAGGTCTTTATGGTTTTAATAATGGCTTAAGGACGGTATGGATATATATTTGGTAAATTTGAAGTGAGCTTTTGGCTCTCTCCTCACTTACCATCAACAATGTCCTCGAGCTTGAGTTTACGCTAAAAAATGTTCTCACTCACCCATTTGACGCGCTAATGTTGTGTCCCTAATGTCAACCCAAATAAAACTAAGATTATTTCCAAAAATATTCCACTTTGCCGATTTATTTATTCTTTCTTTTTATTTTCTTTTTCATTTCTTTTCTTCTTTTTTTTGTATAAGATACCCATGACCATCATTTTGATGTGAAAAGTCATGTCTCTTATAATTTTTTTTTTCTTTTTCATTTCTCGGCAAAGGGTTACAAATAATAATATCATCTATTATTTTTGTGCCCCAATACAAACACATATAATTCCTTCCCAATGTAAATTTCCAAATGTGGACCCTCCACCCCAAACTCAAGCTCGAGACAAGTCTCAGGGTTGTGATTCAAGTGCGGGTCATTTGGTCATGCCTAATAATCTAAAGGATAATGAGCTTATATCGTGGCTACAAAAGAAAAGGCTTAAGGCTCAAAATTGGGCTAAGATGGATAAAATTATAATAAGGGATAGCAAGCTAAAAGGCTTCAAATGGCTAACAAAGAACTGCCCCTATCATTTTCCTAAGTACATAGCTTGTCTTTAGTTCATATCTAGGTGGGTTCTCTACTAATTAGGATTTCACGTTCTACACACCAAACATATTCCTTAAGTACAAGCTTACTTCATTTGCATTGTTCATTAATTTTTCCTATCAATTACCTATGTTCGCATGCAATTGTAAGTGCGTTTTGTGTTATTCCCTAAAGTCCACTATTTACTATCATAGATTCATCAAAAGTATGCTTAAAAGGGACATTTAAAATCTTCTATAGTCAAACGCAACTCCAAAAATTATTTTATTGAAATCAAATAAGACACATAACACATAAAAACTGGGATGAGGCAACGAACCCCACCCCAAACTCAAAAATGAGTCGTGTCCCCACGAATCGAAAAGACTCAACGCAATAAAAATAAACTAAACTAACTAAAACGCGAAAGGGATAGAAAACGTATCTTAACCAGCGCGAGGCTGGTTATCGGTGTTGCGTCCATGAACTTTCTCTTGCGTAAGTATACCATAGGTGGCGTGTTGAATTGTGCTCACCCACATTAACATGTTTCGGAGATGTTCTAACTCTTTTGTAACGTTTCCCAAAGACGCAATCATCTTCACTTGATTCTCTTCTAACACCTTCACTTTCGCTCCCAACTCATTGGTTGTATGCATCTTCTTCTTTGGAGGAGCTCTAGGATTTCTTGTTGCTTTTAACACCTCATCATGAATATTCTTGATCAAAGCTAAACCCATACTCTCACCCACTACAACACGATCAATCTCTGCGTCTTTACACGGAACCTTTGCGTCTAAGCACAAAGTAGTGATGGTACAAGGAAATTTGAGATTTTGTTGTGAAGTAGGAATTCGAGCAAATTCCATGATGGTATCATATATCACACGAGCAACATCCATAGGTTTTGTTAGCCTCACCTTGTTTTTATTCCCGTTTTAATTTTCGACAAATCATCTTTTAAACTAAAATTCATTTTTATATAACTTTAGATGTTTTCCAAAACCCCTCATTAGATTAGTTGTGCTCACTTCATTTGACTTAGCTTAAATATTCAAAAGAACAGTGCCGCGGTGCACCGGAGGAAACGCGCGGTACACCGCAGCTAACGGTCCCGTCACACGGTACACTACATGGTCCGACCAGTAAGCTCATAAAATCTGCACGGTACACCGGACCCATGTCACGGTACACCGGGCCACTACACGGAGCAGGAATGCGGTACACCACATGGTCCGACCAGTAAGCTCAAAAGTTAGTCGAACAGTCACGCGGTGCACCGGACCCCACCCGCGGTACACCGCACGAAGGCATTTCAGCTCTATTACTAGAGGACAAAGCTTATATCCGTTGGGAGATTAATAGATCCGTTAGAGAGAAGCTTTATGACCGTTGGACCATCTTTTCAGCTATAAAATGGAGTTCATTCAAGACACAACTCAAGCCTTCCATCTACCAATCTTAAGAGCAATTAATTCTATCATTCAAGGAGGTTTCAAAGGAGCATTCAAGTCATATTCATTGTGAAGCTAATTAGTTCTATCTACTCATTTAGGAGTTTAGTCACAAAGCTTTAACAAGCACCCCTAAACACTTTTTCCTTTCCTCTTAGTTCTTGTAATAGATTAAGAGAGTAGTGTGAGCATAGGTTTATGATTGGTTCCTTGTGTTGGTGATAACACAAGTGTTTTTCCTTCAAAGGGTTTTTTGAAGTGGTTGTAAGGGTTTGTATCTCACCCGGTTAAGAGTTACGAAGATTAGTTGAGAATCTTGCAAATCCTAAGGAGGCTTCCTTAGGTAGTGGATGTAGGGAAACCGAACCACTATACATCGTTGTGTATCGTATTCTTTCTCTACACTCTTTATATTTCCGCACTCTATATGCTTGATAAAATGCCTAGTTGAATAGTTTGATAATATTGCCTATTAGGATTATCTAGTTTTTAACTATTTAGTTTGCTAATACAATAGGATTCAAATTAGCTTTTAATTTTATTTACTTGAAATAAAATTAGCCGATTAATTTCTATTGTCCTATTCAACCCCCCTTCTAGGACGCATATAGTATATCAATTGGTATCAGAGCCTAGCTCTATTGTACTTAATCGTTTCTAGAGTTAATACGATATGGATTCTAATCAACCGGAAGGTTCATGTTCTACTAGACCTCCGCTTTTTGTAGGAAAAGACTACTTTGGTTGGAAAAAGAAGATGGAGATTCATGTGAAAGGAATCGATTACTTTTTATGGATGGCTATCAAAAAGGGTCCTTACATTCCGTACGTTGCCGGAAGTACAACGGTGTTAAAAGATGAAGATGATTACACGGATCAAGACATAGCTAAACTTACCAAAAACAACAAAGCTATGAACATCCTCATCAATGGATTAAGTGTCACGGAATATGCTAGAGTGAGTGAATGCAATTCCGCTCATGAAATGTGGCAACTCTTGGAGCTATCTTATCAAGGAACGGAGGATATAAAAGAAACCAAAATTGGTCTCTTTATCACAAAGTATGAGCTCTTTCGTATGGAGCCCGATGAAGCCTTGAATGCTATGCATCAAAGATTTTCTAACATTGTTAACACTTTGAAGACTCTTGGTCAAGAGTACACCAACAAGGAACAATGCCGAAAAATCTTATTTGCTCTTCCAAGGAAATACAAGACAAAGATCAATTCTATAAGAGACACTAAAGATCTTTCAAAGATGACGGTTCATGAACTCATTTGCAACCTCATGACGGAAGAACTTGTACTTGAAGAAGAAAAGATAAGAGATGATGAGGAGAAGAAAATTAAGAAATCTATTGCTTTCCATGCCATGAGTTCTAAGTTGAAAGAACGAAAAGAAAGGAAAGAAAGTGAAGAAGAAAACTCTCATGAAGAAGAAACTAGTGAAGATGAAGGAGTAGCTATGCTAGCAAGAGACATGAAAAAATTCATGAGATATAAACGCTTTGCCAAAAAAGGAAGCTCTTCCACACCCTACAAGAAGAATGATAGAGCTATCAAACAAGATGAACCCACTTGCTATCATTGCAAGAAGGTTGGTCATATCAAAACCTATTGTCCTCTTCTTCAAAAGGAGAAACCGAAAAGAGCTATGCATGCTAATATCACTTGGGATACTCAAAATTCGGATGAAGAAGAAAGTGATAATGAAAATGTCAATCTTGTTGCCTTCATGGGAAAAGTTGAGAATGATGAAGATGCTTCTTCGGATGATGATACCGGTACTACTCACTTTGCCTTTATGGCAAATCATGATGAGGTAACTCCTAAATCCAAACTCTCTTTAACTAATGATGATGCTAGTGAACAAGATATTCATGAGGCATTTGATTCTCTTTATAATGATTTTTTAAATTCTATTGAAACAAACAAAGTTTTAACAAAAGATTTAGAATTTGAGAAAAATAGAACTAAAGAGGTTTTAAAAGCTTTGGAAGATTGTCAAAATCTTTGTGATGAATGTATAGATGATAATGAGAAACTTCATCTTATTGAGAAAAATCTTTTGGAAGAAAAAGCTTTGTTAGAGAAAAAGATTGTTGATCAAAATGCCATTATTTTAAAATTTACTAGTGGGCAAGAAAACTTGGATTTGATTTTAGGTTCTCAAAGAATGGCTAATGAAAAAAGTGGTGTTGGATATGATCCATTCACTCACCAAAAACCTTTGAAAAATGTCTTTGTAAAATCAAAAATTTCAAATGCTATTCCATCCTCTTCAAAATCTTCTATCACTTGCACTTATTGTGAAAAACTTGGTCATGATGCATCTCATTGTTACTTTCGTAAATTATTAGATTTGGGATCTCTTGTGCCAATTTGGAAAAGGCCTAAATGGGTCTTAAAAAGGAAATCCACTAACCCTCATGGACCCAATCCTAATTGGGTACCTAAAGCTTAAATTATCGTTTGTTTGTAGGGGTTGAGCATCAAGAAGCAAAACATATGGCTACTTGATAGTGGATGCTCAAGACACATGACCGGAAATCCATCATTATTTACAAATTTATATAAAACTAAAGGTGATAAAGTTACTTTTGCCGACAACACTAAGAAACGCGTTTTGGGTAAAGGTAACATTGGTAATTTGGACTCTTTACTTATCTCTAATGTGTTACTTGTTGAGGGTCTCTCTTTTAACTTGCTTAGTATTAGTCAACTTTGTGATGTTGGTTTTAGTGTTAAATTTGAAGCATCTAGATGTGTTGTTTTCAAAAATGATGAGTTAGATACTATGTTTATTGCAAAAAGATCGGATAATGTTTTTGTTGTTGATCTTGAGAGTCTTATGTGCAAAAATATTAAATGCTTATCCGTGGTTAATGATAGTTGGCTTTGGCATAGACGTTTAGGACATGCTAGCATGGATTTGATTTCAAAATTATCTAGAAAAAATCTTGTTGTTGGTTTGCCTATTTACAAATTTGATAAAGATAAATTATGTGATGCATGTCAACTTGGTAAACAACATCGTTCATCTTTTAAATCCATTAATAAGGTCATCACCGTTAGGCCACTTCAATTATTGCATATGGACCTATTTGGTCCCGTTGATGTCACTAGTCTAGGAGGGTCTAGATATGTCTTTGTTGTTGTTGATGATTACACTAGATTCACATGGGTGATGTTCCTTGCTTTGAAAAGTGATGCCTTCAATGAATTTGCAAAACTTTGTAGAAAGGTGCAAAATGAGAAAGGCTACTCTATTACTTGCATTCGTAGTGATAATGGTAGTGAATATGTGAATTCTCCTTTTGTGCATTTTTGTGATGAATTTGGGATTGAGCATAATTTTTCGGCCCCTAGAACTCCCCAACAAAATGGGGTAGTGGAAAGGAAAAACCGAACTCTACAAGAAATGGCTAGAACTATGCTAAAAGAACATAGCTTGCCTACATACTTTTGGGGTGAAGCCGTTCATACGGCTTGTTATGTGTTGAATAGAGTTCTAATTAGACCTCTTATTAAGAAAACCCCTTATGAGCTTTGGAATGGTAGACCACCAACCATTGCTTATTTTCGTGTGTTTGGGTGCAAATGTTTTATCTTAAACACTAGGGACTATTTGGGAAAATTTGATGCTAAATCGGATGAAGGCATTTTTCTTGGTTATTCAACTAAAGGAAAAGCCTATCGCATTTTCAACAAACGTACTCGTACCATTGAGGAATCTATGCATGTTGACTTTGATGAGACCAATCCGTTTTGTATCAAGAAAATGGTAGATGTTGTTGAAGATACTCCACTAGATCAACCCTTAGAATCTCCTATTCAAGAAGTCAAATCTCATGAAGAATCTCTTAAGGAAAATGATCAAGTGTTAAATGAAGCTAGTACGGATTTACCAAGGTGTTGGAAACATATCAAAGATCACCCAAGTGACTTAATTCTAGGTGATCCAAAAGAAGGTGTTACCACTCGCTCCCGTATTATTGCTCTTTGTGCTCATCAAGCATTCTTATCTCAAATTGAGCCCAAGAATATTAAAGAAGCTTTGTTAGATGATCATTGGATTAACGCTATGCATGAGGAATTAAATCAATTTGAGCGTAGTAAAGTTTGGACACTAATGGAGAAACCAATTGGCCCTACTATCATTGGCACTAAGTGGATATTTCGCAACAAGCTAGATGACACCGGCATAATTACTAGAAATAAAGCAAGGTTAGTTGCTCAAGGGTACAATCAAGAAGAAGGTATTGATTTCGATGAAACTTTTGCTCCCGTAGCTAGACTTGAATCTATTCGTATGCTTCTTGCTTTTGCTTGTTATATGAATTTTAAACTTTATCAAATGGATGTCAAAAGTGCTTTTTTAAATGGTTTTATAGACGAGGAAGTTTTTGTTAAACAACCTCCGGGCTTTGAGGATCCAAAATTTCCAAACCATGTTTTTAAACTTTCAAAGGCTTTATATGGTTTAAAACAAGCACCTCGTGCTTGGTATGAACGATTAAGCAAATTTTTATTAGATGATGGTTTTAAAAGAGGAAAAATTGACTCCACTTTGTTTATCAAAAGGTCTTCAAAAGATATCCTTCTTGTTCAAATTTATGTGGATGATATTATATTTGGTGCTACTAATGAAAATCTTTGTGAGAATTTTTCTAAAAGCATGCATAAGGAATTTGAGATGAGCATGATGGGAGAATTGAATTACTTTCTTGGACTTCAAATCAAGCAAATGAAAGATGGTATCTTTGTCAATCAAGCCAAATACACAAAAGAATTGATCAAAAAATTTGGCCTTGAAGATGCAAAGGAAATTGGAACTCCAATGAGCACATCCACAAAATTAGACAAAGATGAAGATGGTAAGGATGTTGATGAGAAACTATATCGAGGTATGATTGGTAGCTTACTTTATCTAACCGCTTCTAGACCCGATATTATGTTCCCCGTATGTCTTTGTGCTAGATTCCAATCTTCTCCCAAAGAAACCCATCTTAGTGCCGTTAAGCGTATTTTTAGGTATTTGAAAGGAACCCTTAGTCTAGGACTTTGGTACCCTAGATTTACCTCCTTTGAGCTAATAGGTTATTCGGATGCCGATTATGCCGGTTGTAGACTTGATAGGAAAAGTACTAGTGGTAGTTGCCAATTCTTAGGTCAATCCCTTGTTTCTTGGTCTAGTAGAAAACAAAATAGTGTTGCTTTATCCACGGCCGAAGCCGAATATGTTGCGGCCGGAAATTGTGTGACTCAAGTTCTTTGGATGAAACAAACCTTACTAGATTTTGGCCTAGAGTATGATCGTGTTCCCATTCGTTGTGATAACACTAGTGCTATAAATCTTACCAAAAATCCCATTCAACACTCTAGAACAAAACACATAGAAATCCGTCATCATTTTATCCGGGATCACACTCAAAAAGGGGACATTGTTCTTGAATTTGTCACTTCGGAAAATCAACTAGCCGATATCTTTACGAAACCTCTACCCCAAGATCTTTTTGAGAAAATTCGTTGTGAGATTGGCATGCAAATTCTCTAACCCTTCTTTCATGTCATGTTTTTGTTTAGAGCTTTTTGTGTATATAATCTTGTTGCTAATCTTTTCTTGATGTTATAGGTTCTTTGAAGCTTCTAATTGTTATCCATTTATTCCTTTAGTCCTTGTTTTTACTCAAAATGTGTTTTTGACCCCTTAAAATTTTCAAAATTGTATCATTTGTTCTTTTTGTTGTTGACAAAGGGGGAGAAATTTTAGTTGAACTTTTTAAAATGCATTTTGTGAGGGGGAGTTTTTATAAAAACTCTAGTGATTAGGTTGAGGGGGAGTTTTTGTTCAAAACTTAATCTTAGGCATCTTCAAAAGTTTATGATTTGTCAAACATCAAAAAGGGGGAGATTGTTAGCCTCACCTTGTTTTTATTCCCGTTTTAATTTTCGACAAATCATCTTTTAAACTAAAATTCATTTTTATATAACTTTAGATGTTTTCCAAAACCCCTCATTAGATTAGTTGTGCTCACTTCATTTGACTTAGCTTAAATATTCAAAAGAACAGTGCCGCGGTGCACCGGAGGAAACGCGCGGTACACCGCAGCTAACGGTCCCGTCACACGGTACACTACATGGTCCGACCAGTAAGCTCATAAAATCTGCACGGTACACCGGACCCATGTCACGGTACACCGGGCCACTACACGGAGCAGGAATGCGGTACACCACATGGTCCGACCAGTAAGCTCAAAAGTTAGTCGAACAGTCACGCGGTGCACCGGACCCCACCCGCGGTACACCGCACGAAGGCATTTCAGCTCTATTACTAGAGGACAAAGCTTATATCCGTTGGGAGATTAATAGATCCGTTAGAGAGAAGCTTTATGACCGTTGGACCATCTTTTCAGCTATAAAATGGAGTTCATTCAAGACACAACTCAAGCCTTCCATCTACCAATCTTAAGAGCAATTAATTCTATCATTCAAGGAGGTTTCAAAGGAGCATTCAAGTCATATTCATTGTGAAGCTAATTAGTTCTATCTACTCATTTAGGAGTTTAGTCACAAAGCTTTAACAAGCACCCCTAAACACTTTTTCCTTTCCTCTTAGTTCTTGTAATAGATTAAGAGAGTAGTGTGAGCATAGGTTTATGCTTGGTTCCTTGTGTTGGTGATAACACAAGTGTTTTTCCTTCAAAGGGTTTTTTGAAGTGGTTGTAAGGGTTTGTATCTCACCCGGTTAAGAGTTACGAAGATTAGTTGAGAATCTTGCAAATCCTAAGGAGGCTTCCTTAGGTAGTGGATGTAGGGAAACCGAACCACTATACATCGTTGTGTATCGTATTCTTTCTCTACACTCTTTATATTTCCGCACTCTATATGCTTGATAAAATGCCTAGTTGAATAGTTTGATAATATTGCCTATTAGGATTATCTAGTTTTTAACTATTTAGTTTGCTAATACAATAGGATTCAAATTAGCTTTTAATTTTATTTACTTGAAATAAAATTAGCCGATTAATTTCTATTGTCCTATTCAACCCCCCTTCTAGGACGCATATAGTATATCAGGTTTCTCCTCGATAATACATTTAATGAACAAAAGATGCTCCTTCTTCACTTCCGATATGTGTTTAACTCCGAAGAAGGTAGGGATTATGAAGCGTGACCAATTCTTAGCACATGGTAACAAGTTACTACTATACATCTGTCCAGGATATCTCTCTCCTTCGGGAATTGGGCGGGCCCCATCAACAAGCACTTTCCCCCAAAGGGATTCATAATCAAACGAAGGTTCTTTTAGAGATTCTTGAAACGGACATATTTCGGAAAATTCGGATAATTTCAATGATTTACGAATAAGCTCAACGGAGAAAGGAACTACCTTTTTGCGAATAACAACTGCTTCTTTTGAGAAGGCGATTCCTTCATAAAAATCTCGCACCAAGGTAGGAATATACTCAAGCTTCCTTTCACGCAATTCTTTCCAACCCAATTTATCACAAGTAATACCATAATATTTATAAGCACTAGTCATAATACCCTTAGGAAGATTCATCTCTTCACCAAACTTCAAAAATTGAATTCTATCACGAACCTGAGTATCCCATGGAATGAAGACTCTTTTAGGCTTTTGAGCCCAAGCCTACCTACGCGGAGGTTTCTGTTGTTGCACTGGTTCTTCGGGAACTTCTTGTTCAGTTTCTTCCTCAATTTCTTCTTCAACTTCTTCCTCACTCTCTTCTTCAACTTCTTCCTCACTTTCTTCATCACTTTCATCAATTAACCTACTCTTTTTCGGATTAGCCTTACTTGGATTTTCCTTTCGTTTCGGAGCAATTGGGTTTTGTACAGTCTTTTTGGATCGCGAATCCGGAATCTCAATTGCTTGGTCTGGGCTAGCTCCAACATTGTTCCTGTTTCTTGGTATGCTTCTTCGATAGTTACACATAGAAGCAGTCCTGTTAGTCATCTCTTTTCACCCCAAACTCAAAACTTCAAATAGAGAAAAAGCTAGAGAAAAGCTTTGAAATTTGATGTTTTGAGGTTTAAAATTGAAGAATTAGGTGTTATATGAGATGGGTTAAGGTTATTTGAGAGGAATTGTGAAAGAATTGGGTTTAATTTCAAGGTTGGGAAGAGGGAATTAATGAAGAAAAGATGAATTTTGGTGATGTTTGGGAGAAGCTATGAGTTGATTGTGTGTTTTTGTGATGAAAGAAGGCTTGATTTGATGATTTTATAGCTGTTTGTTGATGATTTTCGGAGTAGGTGGAGGCAAGGATTCGGAATATAAGGTTAGCTTGGAGAAAGAGGCAACAAACTAGGTTAAGTAAGCTCAAAACCGCCTCTCGCAACAGGTCACCGGCATGCCGGTCGCGAGGGCGGCGGAAAAAATTACTAAATTCGATTTTTTTTTTACCTCAGACGCAAGCACCTTGCGTCGTCGCTGACGTAGTGATCGGAAACCTTGAAATCCTTGGCCGGCTAGCCGGTGGATTTGCCGGCATGCCGGCGGCATGTCGATGGCGCATTTCGAGACGCAGCAACCTTGCGTCGTCGCTGACGCAAGGACCAGAAACTTTTCCTCCAATTGGCCGGCTAGCCGGTCAGTTGACCGGCATGCCGGCGGATTCTCGCTGGCGCGAATTGTGACGCAGCAATGCTGCGTCATCGCTGACGCAGTGGTCAGAGAGTTGGGGTCCTTCAGCTCTTTTGGCCGGTATGCCGGCCAGCTCGCCGGCTAGCCGGTCAAACCTGCTGTGGACTCCAAATTTTTTCGTTTTCTCATTGTTGTGACCCCAAACTTATGACCATTATACCCCTGAAATCATCAAAAACAAACACCCTTCCTCATTTCTTAAAAATAAACACTAAATTCAACGTAAATCTTAGCTAATGTACACTACGGAAATTGAAATACTTAAACTAATATACAAGAAATTGGCTTTTGTTTAACGTCGTTAAGCTCGACGGGTTACCTCGTGCTTCTAAGGAGCTTCGAGGAGGTACATGACCTCTCCGGGATGTGGGTCTTTTGCACGATCGGTGTCTTCACCTCCATGATATATCTTTAAGCGATGACCGTTCACCATGAATGTACGGTTTTCAAGTGGATGTTCTATCTCTATAGCTCCATGAGGTGTAACCTTGGTTACAATGTAAGGACCCGACCACTTTGATCTTAATTTCCCGGGATAATTACTGAACTTTGAATTATATTTCAACACTCTTTGTCCCACTACAAAGTTCTTCTCTCGAATCCGATTATCATGCCATCTCTTGGTGTTTTCTTTGTAAAGCATGTAATCGGAATTCATCAAGCTCATTAAGTTTCATCATTCGATTTTGACCAGCTAGAGTAGGATCTAAATTTAACTTCGCAATAGCCCAATAAGCACCCATTTCAAGTTCAAGAGGTAAGTGACAAGCCTTACCATATACCATTCGATACGGAGAAGCACCTACTGGAGTTTTGAAAGCAGTACGATAGGCCCACAATGCATCATCTAATTTCATAGACTAATCTTTTCTAGTAGGACCAACGGTTTTCTCTAAGATAGATTTTACCTCACGATTTGATACTTCGGCTTGACCATTGGCTTGTGGATGATAAGCAGTAGATACACGATGTCTCACTCCATATTTCTCTAGAACCGTCTTCAAATACTTATTAACGAAATGAGTACCTCCATCGCTAATAATTATCCTTGGAGTGACATGTCTAGTGAGAATATGCGATTTCAAGAACTTAATCACCACTCGTGAATCATTAGTTGGCAAAGCCACAGCTTCTACCCACTTAGACACGTAATCAACGGCTAACAAGATGTAGAGGTTACCATTTGAAGGAACGAAAGGACCCATAAAATCTATACCCCAAACATCGAATATTTCAACTTCTAGCACATTGTTACGTGGCATCTCATCCCTCTTGGATATGTTTCCGGTAAATTGACATCTTGCACATCTTTTTGTATATTCATGACAATCTTTTATAATAGAGGGCCAATAGAAACCAGATTGTAATACCTTAGCAGCAGTTCGATCTCCTTTGAAGTGTCCACCATAAGGTGAATCGTGACACCCAGCTATAACCGCCTCAATTATTCCTTGGCTACACATCTTCTTACCATTTGATCAGCACACACTTTGTAGAGGAAAGGATCCTCCCAAAAGAACTGTCTTGCACGATGAGCTAATCTTTTTCTCTCTTGATAAGTTGAACCTTCGGGAAAGGAACCACTTACCACTAAGTTTGCAATATCCGCATACCAAGGATCTTCATAATCACGAACAACGAATAAACTCTCATCCGGAAATTCTTCTCTACCTGCTTCAGTACCACTGTTCAACTCTGATCCTTCTAACCTCGATAAATGATTTGCAACCTGATTCTCACACCCTTTTCTATCCTTGATCTCTAAATCGAATTCTTGAAGCAATAAAACCCATCTGATTAACCTCGGTTTAGCATCCTTCTTCTCCATAAGATATCGAATCGCTAAATGATCTGTATAAACAATAACTTTCGCTCCAAGAAGATAGGAGCGAAATTTATCGAATGAATACACAACCGCTAGCAACTCTTTTTCTGTAACTGTATAATTCACTTGAGCACCATTAAAAGTTTTACTAGCATAATAAATCGAATGAAAAACTTTCACTTTTCTTTGTCCTAATACGGCTCCCATACACAAATCACTCGCATCACACATAACCTCAAACGGTAAATTCCAATCTGGAGGTAATACTGTAGGAGCTGAAATAAGCTTTTCTTTGATTGCTTTGAAGGCCGCTAAGCAAGCTTCATCAAAAAGGAATTTGGAGTCCTTTTCAAGTAAGTTGCATAACGGTTTAGCAATCTTAGAAAAGTCTTTGATAAATCGCCTATAAAAGCCAGCATGGCCAAGAAAACTTCTTACCCCTTTAACAGAAACAGGAGTGGGAAGAGTTTTAATTACCTCTATCTTCGCTCTATCGACCTCTAATCCAGCACTCGAAACCTTGTGACCCAGAACAATACCTTCTCGAACCATGAAATGACACTTCTCCCAATTTAAAACCAAATCTGTTTCTTTGCATCTGATTAACACTTTCTCTAAATTATCTAAACATTTATCAAAATCATCACCAAATACAGATAAATCATCCATAAACACTTCAAGAAAGTTATCGATCATATCCCAGAAGATAGCCATCATGCATCTTTGAAAGGTAGCAGGAGCATTACACATCCCAAATGGCATTCTGCGATATGCAAAAGTACCAAAGGGACATGTAAATGTTGTTTTATGTTGATCTTCCGGAGCCACGTAAATTTGATTATACCTAGAATAACCATCCAAGAAGCAATAGTACTCTCTTCCGGCTAATTTGTCTAACATTTGATCAATGAAGGGCAAAGGGAAATGATCTTTTCTGGTGGCCTTGTTCAGCTTTCTGTAATCCATGCAAACTCTCCATCCAACTACCGTTCTTGAAGGAATTGCTTCATTTTTATCATTAAGAACTGTTGTCATTCCTCCTTTCTTCGGTACACACTGAACCGGACTTACCTATTCACTACTCGAAATAGGATAAATAATCCCCGCATCTAAAAGCTTGATCAGCTCTTTCTTCACTACATCCTTCATAGCGGGCATTAATCTTCTTTGACCTTCAACTGAGCGCGCATTAACATCTTCAAGTATGATTTTGTGTTGACAATAGGATGGACTAATGCCTTTGATGTCAGCAATTGTCCAACCTATTGCTTCTTTGTTGGCTCTTAACACACGCAACAGTTTATCTTCTCGAGGACCTGTTAAATTAGCTGAAACAATAACAGGTAGAGTTTCATTAGTACCTAAATACGCATACCTCAAGTGTGCTGGTAACGGTTTTTCTTCCAATTCCAGGGGGGATTCAATTGAAGACTTCTTTTTAGGAATAATCTCCCCCGGTTCTCTCACATGTTCATAGGCAAAACACCTATACTTCGGATTTTCAGAATTGAGAGCTGCCACTGTTTCGGCAAGCTCTTCCATCATCTCAGGTATGTCTAATGTTAAAGAAGCCTGCAAAATATCATCAAAATTTAAACAATTAAATACCTCTTGCGATGCTTGCTCCACTACATCCATTCTGAAGCAATCTTCCTGAGAATCTGGAAATATCATAGCTCGAAATACATTGAATTTGACTTCCTCGTCTTGTATCCTCATCGTTAATTCGCCGTTCTCTACATCGATTAATGTACGCCCTGTAGCTAGAAATGGTCTACCCAAAATAATGGGGACATTTCTATCTGCATCGTACTCAATTATTACGAAATCAACGGGAAATATAAGTGTATCTGCCTTAACGAGGACATCTTCAATTCGGCCTTCAGGATGTGCAAGAGACCTGTCTTCCATTTGCAAGATCATAGAAGTGGATCTTGCTTCTCCAATTTTAAGCTTATCAAAGATCGATTTGGGCATCAAATTGATGCTCGCACCCAAATCACATAGCGCTTTTCCTTTCCATTCTTCTCCAATTGATATCGGAATCGTGAAACTCCCCGGATTAACTAACTTTGGAGGCAATTTACTTTGACAAATCGCGCTACATTCTTCAGGAAGACCAATCATCTCATTATCACAATAAGGCCTTTTGTTAGTGAGGGCCCTCTTCAAAAACTTCGTGTACTTAGGAATATCTCGGATTGCCTCTAGTAACGGAATATTAATACTCAGACCCTTCACCCGATTAAAGAATTTCTGAAAATCACCCAAATCACCCTTTTTCTGAACTCGAGATGGAAACGGTGGTGGAGGGCGATTACTAACAATATCATCTTTCTTCTTTGGAATCTCACTTGGCCTCAATATTTCTTCAACCTCACTATCTTTCTCATTCTCTTTCTCTTTCTCACCTACTTCCTTTTCTTTTCTTGGAACTTCTTTCTCTTTCATAACGGGAAAAGGAGGTGGAGGAAGGTTTTTACCACTTCTTAATGTAACAGCTTTGCAATCTTCACGTTGTATTGGATTCTCAGTATCGCTAGGGAGTTGCCCTTGTGGACGTTGATTCAGTTGTTTATTAATTTGACTTATTTGATTCTGTAACAACTTCATGTTTGCGTCAGACGCTTGTTGACGTTCCATAGCTTGTGTTTGAAGAGCAATTAAACTTTCAACTGTTTTCTGAAGGGTAACTACTCCTTCTTGTGGATGGGCAGGTAAGGCTTTTTGTTTCATGGTTTCATCGTATGTATTCTGAGGAGCTTGTCTTTGTACATAATTACCTTGATTCCGTCCTCCTTGATAATTGTTGTGTGGTCTTGGATTGTAATTGTTACCTTGGGACGCGGCTGATACGCATATGTAGGATTGGCTGCCCCATTCGGATTTGAGTATTGAAACCCAGGATGGTTTCTGTTAGGCTGATATCCATTACCACTTGAATTAAAGTTACCTCTATTGGACACAAACATCACAGGCTCTTGATTATTCGGACAACTTTCCTCATCATGATCATCTACCCTGCAAATCGAACACATGTACACCTCTTGCGCGGCTTGTACAGCTACCTTCTTACCCAAAAATCCTTCCTTTACAGCTAAAGTAAGCTGTTTCAACTGTTTCTCTATAGTAGTCTGAATCTTATTCTCAAGCGTAGCAAATTTCTCTTCCATATTAACATTATTCACTCCTTTAATCGGTGTTCTTACTGAATTCTACCCAACTTCATTCTTGACTGTTCTTTCCAAAATAATTTTAGCATACATGGGTTGAACTTGAAGAAAACCTGCACCACATAACAAATCCAACTTCTCTCCCGAAGTTCCATGAAGGCCTTTGTAAAAGATTTTTAGTTGTTGTTGTTCTGTAAAGCCATGATCGGGAACCCTTCTTAAACACATCTGAAAACTTGTCCAACTCTTACCCAAAGTTTCATCATATTCTTGACGGAAATGCGTTAATTCGAGCTGATCATCTAACCTCATGTTACTTGGGTAAAACCTTTCAAAGAAAGCAGTTTCTAATTGGTCCCAGTTTGTTATCTTCGTAGGATCTTGCGTATCATGCCATTCACTCGCTCCATCTATAACGAAAAATCGGAATACAGCACAGTACATCTGTTCTTTCGAAACTCCTTGTGTGATGTAAGAATCACATATCTGTTTAAACTTCTGAACGGCTCGGATAGGATCTTCTCCTGGTTTACCACGAAAATTTCCAAAGTTTTGGAACCGAGCTAACATACCCGAATCTGGACGAAATCTTGGAACATCTATGTTTGGAGCACCTACTCCTATAGCAGGAGCACCAAATGGAGATTCTTGTGGACCATTAACAAACCATGGATCTTGATTCATCACTATCTGAACTTGAGGATTAGGATTCGGTGGTTGAACTTGAGGAATAATGCCTGGAGATAAAGGTTGGCCATTCGCACCTAACTGGCCTTGTTCATTATTTTGTTGATTCTAAAGATTGATTTTCTCTTCTTCTCTTGTTAGCAAGTCTGATCAACGATTCTGGATTATTAAGGATCGGAGGTGTTGGCTCTAGATCATTGAATAGCCTTCTTCGCATACACCAAACCTAAAAGCCTGAAAAAGATAAACAAACAAAAAGCGTCAAACTGATAAAATAAAATAAATGCAACTATCACTAAAGGATAAACACCGTGGTCACACGCTACCGTCCCCGGCAGCGGCGCCAAAAACTTGGTGGTCCTTTGTGTGTTCTAAAATAAATGCAGTAAATAACCGAACCACAACCGCAAGTGTACGGTTGTCCCAAGTAGTATAATTGATCAAACAGATTCGTTCCAAGGACGGGATGGTTGACTACAATGCTTATCTATTAATGATTGATTGCACTTATGAAAGCAATTAAAGATAATATGTTTGTTTGGTTTTGTATTAATGCTAAGCAAATGAAAGACAATTATTAAAATGCAAATAAAAGCTAAGACGCAAGTAAAATGATGTAAAACGCAATATGAGAAGTAGCACTTGAGAACGCAAGGATCCTCCCAATCCTATTTCCTAACTTATGTTGTTTAAGGGCTAAATTGGTCAATTACAATGGTCGGGATTCTAAATTCCTTATACCCTTGTCAGGGTGGACTATAAGGCGATCCTAGAGTGTCACTAGTCCCGTCAGGGTAAATATGATCCACTTTTGGATGTTTAAGTTTTATTACCTCATTGGCCCTAGGATTAGCTAAGTTCGTCAGAATCAATAGCTTCTATCCTAGATTGAATAAATGGTTCTGTATCTAAACCCTCCGTCAGGATGATCCAATCGCCACTAACTGGAATAGCCTAAATACTAACACCTGTTCCTAGTTCATGACGCTAAAAACAGTAAATATTCTCAATTTATCGAAAAGAGTAAAAGACACAATCTAGTTTAATTTAATAGAAACCCAAATTCAACATACGGAATTCAATACGATTGGGATTCACCCATTAATTGTTCTCAAGCACTAATAAATGTTTAGCTCATATTAAAAAAGAAAAACTAAATTAAATGTAAAGGAATTCATATTTGATTACAAAATTAAAGATAAAAAGAACCTAATTTCCAGAATAGGAATGACTACGAACGGAGATATAGACCCTCTCCAGCTCTTGTAGCTTCTTCTTTCTTCCTTCTGTTGCTTCTCTCAGGTGTTTAATCTTGTAGAATGTGAATTGTTGTGAAAATAGAAGTCAAAGGCTCCTTTTATAAGTGGAAAAACGGATTAGGGCTTGGACCTAAGAATAAAACACTAATTAAAGGTCCAAGCCCAAATTCTAAGCCCAAAATCCCGTAACTACTGATACACCTTCACTAAAGAGGCTTTTCCCGCTTCGTTATGACTCCGATTGACCTCATTCTAGTTGCTAAAGTTCCGTAACTTGATAAGGAATGTTTTCTCTTCAAAGGTCAGCGGCTAAATCATCGCTTAAGCACCTCGAAATCAGCAATCTATGGTCTGGAAAATGGATTTTCAGCTCTAAAAATAATATCTTCGGGATTTATCTTCAAGTCTTGACTCTATCTCTTGATCTTTGACTTTCTCCTCGGATTCCTCTTCTAGCTAACATCTAAAACCTGTAAACTTTACACTAAAAATACCAATATTACGCGCAAAAGCTTAATAAATTAAAAATGCTAGAAATAAAAGGGGAAAATCATATTATTGCATATTTAGTCTAAAAGTCTATTAAATTGATTAAATAAACACCAAAAAATGATGTCTCCTAAGGGTCGAAAATAAGAACAATTAAGGAGACATCAGTTAGTTATCTCTTTCCAGTTCCACCCCAAACTCAAAACTTTAAATAGTGATAAGCTAGAGAAAAGCTTAGAACTTTGATGTTTTGAGGTTTCGGAATTGAAGATTAAGGTGTAATATGAGATGGGTAATGGTTAATTTGTGTGGAAGAAGAAAGAATTGGGTTTAATTTAAGGATTGGGTGAAGAACAATCTTGGTGAAAAACTAAGGACTTGATGATATTTTGGAGAGGAGGTGAGTTGATTTTTTTTGTTTATGTGGTGAAAGAGGGTAGGATTTGATGGTTTTCATAGGTATGGATGATGATTTTCTGAGGTGGAAAGGCTATGGGAGCTTTTTTGGTTAAAACTTGTAGAAGAGGCTAAAAAGAAACTAGGTCAAAAAGGTAAAAACCGCCTCATCACAGTGCAAACCGGGTTGCCGGTTTCGCGTCGCTGTGTCGGCGCGAAAACAATTACATAAATAATTTTTTTTTACCTCAAAATGCTAGAATTGTCTGGACCCCAAAACGCTGGGTCAGAGAATTACCCTTCGAAACCGGGTTCCCGGTTTGCGTCGCTGGCGCGAGTTGACACGCAGGTGGTGACGCAACAAACGGCGGGACCCAGAACGCTGGGTCAGAAAGTTCGAAAATCACAGCTCCGAAACCGGGTTCCTGGTTTGTGCGAAACTGGGTTCCCGGTTTCCGTCGATGGCGCGAATGAAAACGCAGCAGAAGGCGAGTCTCCAAAACGCTGGGTCAGAACCCTTGGACTTTTCAGCTCTCGAAACCGGGTACCCGGTTTGTACAAACCAGGGCCCCGGTTTGCGTCGATTTTGCAAACCAAGACGCGCCTTCTTGCGTGTGGAGGGTTGGTAACAGCGTCTAAACCGGGTTCCCGGTTTCCCCTGGACAACCAACCTCTTTTTCTTCTCTTTTCGCTCTTTCGACCCCAAACTCACGACCATTTTACCCCTGAAATCATCAAAAACAGCTACCCTTCCTCATTTCTTACTAATAAACACTAAAATTATGAAAATCGAAATAATTTACACTACGAAAATTAAAAACTCAAACTAAATACAATGAATTGGCTTTTGTTTAACGTCGTTAGCTCGACGGGTTACCTCACGCTTCTAAGGAGTTTCGAGGAGATACATGACCGCCCCGGGATGTGGATCTTCCAAGCGGTTGGTATCTTCACCTCCATGCTATATCTTTAAACGATGACCGTTCACCATGAATGTGCGGTTCTCGAGTGGATGTTCTATTTCTATCGCCCCATGAGGTGTAACTTTGGTCACAATGTATGGACCCGACCACTTAGACCTTAACTTACCAGGATAATTGCTGAACTTTGAGTTATACTTCAATACCTTTTGACCCACTTCAAAGTTCTTCACACGAATCCGATTGTCATGCCATTTCTTAGTGTTTTCTTTGTAAAGTTTATCATTTTCATAAACATTCAATCGGAAATCGTCAAGTTCGTTAAGCTTCATCATACGATTCTCTACGGCTAAAGTAGGATCTAAGTTCAACTGCGCAATTGCCCAATATGCACCCATTTCAAGCTCAAGAGGTAAGTGACAAGCCTTACCGTACACCATACGATACGGAGATGCACCAACTGGAGTCTTGAACGCAGTACAATAGGCCCACAACACGTCATCTAACTTCATTGACCAATCTCTTCTTGTAGGACCAACAGTCTTCTCTAAGATTGACTTCACTTCACGATTCGAAACTTCACCTTGACCATTGGATTGTGGATGATATGCAGTAGATACACGGTGTCTTACTCCATACTTCTCTAGAACAGTCTTCAAATACTTATTAACGAAATGAGATCCTCCATCGCTAATAATCACTCTAGGTGTACCATGTCTAGTGAAAATATGTGATTTCAAGAACTCAATCACCACTCGTGAATCATTGGTTGGTAAAGCCACAACTTCTACCCATTTAGACACGTAATCAACAGCTAATAAGATGTAGAGGTTACCATTTGAAGGAACGAACAGACCCATAAAATCTATACCCCAAACATAGAATATTTCAATTTCTAACACATTATTACGTGGCATTTCATCCTTCTTGGATATGTTTCCGGTAAACTAGCATCTCGCACATTTCTTCACATAATCATGACAATCTTTTACAAGAGTAGACCAGTAAAAACCGGATTGGAATACCTTAGCAGCAATTCTATCTCCCTTGAAGTGTCCTCCTTAGAGTGAATCATGACATCCAGCTATAATTGCTTATGTTTCTTACTTGGCTACACATCTTCTTAACATTTGGTTAGCACATACTTTGTAGAGGAAAGGATCCTCCCAAAAGAATTGTCTAGCACGATGAGCTAACCTTTTTCTGTCTTGACAAGTGGATCCTTCAGGAAAAGAACCACTTACAACTAAATTCGCAATATCTGCATACCAAGGGGCTTCACAATCACGAACAGCAAATAAACTCTCGTCAGGAAACTCTTCTCTAACTACTTCAGTTCCACCATTCGTCTCTGAACCTTCAAGACGCGATAGATGATCTGCAACCGGATTCTCACAACCCTTTCTATCCTTAATCTCTAAGTCGAATTCTTGAAGCAATAAAAGCCATCTAATTAACCTCGGTCTAGCATCTTTCTTTTCCATAAGATATCTAATCGTTGAATGATCTGTATAGACAATAACTTTTGCTCCAAGAAGATAAGAGCGAAACTTATCGAATGAATACACTACTGCTAGCAACTCTTTCTCTATAACTGTATAATTAACTTGAGCACCATTGAAAGTTTTACTAGCATAATAAATCGAATGAAATATCTTATCTTTTCTCTGTCCCAATACAGCTCCCATACACAAATCACTCGCATCACACATAACTTCGAAAGGAAAACTCCAATCTGGAGGTAATACTATAGGAGCAGAAATAAGCTTTTCTTTGATTGCTTGAAAGGCCGCTAAACAAGCTTCATCAAAAAGGAATTTGGAATCCTTTTCAAGTAAGTTGCATAGCGGTTTAGCAATCTTAGAAAAGTCTTTAATGAAATGCCTATAAAAGCCATCATGGCCAAGAAAACTTCTTACCCCTTTAACAAAAACAAGAGGGGGAAGAGTTTTAATTACCTCTATCTTCGCTCTATCAACCTCCAATCCAGCACTTGAAACCTTGTGACCTAGAACTATACCTTCGCGAACCATGAAATAACACTTTTCCCAGTTTAAGACCAAATCTGTTTCCTTGCATCTGATTAACACTTTTTCCAAGTTATCTAAACATTTATCAAAATCATCACCAAACACGGAGAAATCGTCCATAAAAACTTCAAGAAAATTATCGATCATATCCCAGAAGATGGCCATCATACATCTTTGAAAGGTAGCAGGTGCATTACACAATCCAAATGGCATTCTGCGATATGCAAAAGTACCAAAGGGACATATAAATGTTGTTTTATGTTGATCTTCTGGAGCCACATAGATTTGATTATACCCAGAATAGCCATCTAAGAAACAGTAGTACTCTCTACCCGCCAATTTATCCAACATTTGATAAATGAAAGGAAGTGGGAAATGATCCTTTCTGGTGGCCTTGTTCAGTTTACGATAATCCATAAAAACTCTCCAACCAACTACCGTTCTTGAAGGAATCGCTTCATTTTGATCATTAAGGATTGTTGTGATTCCTCCTTTCTTCAGTACACACTGAACTGGGCTCACCCATTCACTACTCGAGATGGGATAAATAATCCCCGTGTCTAACAGTTTGATAACTTCCTTCTTCACTACCTCCTTCATAGCTGGCATTAATCTCCTTTGACCTTCAACTGAGCGTGCGTTATCGTCTTCAAGTATGATTTTGTGTTGACAATAGGAGGGACTAATGCCTTTGATGTCAGCAATTGTCCAACCTATCGCCTGTTTGTTGTCTCTTAACACATGCAACAGTTTATCTTCTTGAGGACCTGTTAAATTTGCTGAAACAATAACAGGTAGAGTTTTATTAGTACCTAAATATGCATACCTCAAGTGTGCTGGTAATGGCTTTTCTTCCAATTCCGGAGGAGATTCAATTGAAGGCTTCTTTTTAGGAATAATCTCACCCGGTTCTCTCACGGGTTTATAGGCAGGACGCCTATACTTAGGATTCTCAGAATTAAGAGCTGCCACTGTTTTGGCAAGCTCTTCCATTAACTCGGGTGCATCAATAGTTAAAGATGCCTGCAAGATATCATCATAAGTAAATTCATTATATACCTCTTGTGTGGCATGCTCAACTAGGTCTATTCGAAAGCAATCTTCTTGAGAATTTGGAAACTTCATAGCTCGGAACACATTAAACTTGACCTCCTCGTCTTGGATTCTCATCGTCAATTCGCCGTTTTCTACATCAATCATTGTACGCCCTGTGGCTAGAAATGGTCTTCCCAAAATAATGGGGACATTCCTATCTGCGTCGTATTCAAGTATAACAAAATCAACGGGAAATACCAACGTACCTGCCTTAACGAGGACATCTTCAATTCGGCCTTCTGGATGTGCAAGAGATCAATCCGCCATTTGCAAGACCATAGAAGTAGGTCTTGCTTCTCCAATTTTCAGCTTATCAAAGATAGATTTGGGCATAAGATTGATGCTTGCACCCAAATCACATAGCGCTTTACCTTTCCATTCTTCTCCAATCGATATCGGAATTGTGAAACTCCCAGGATCAAGTAACTTTGGAGGTAATTTACTTTAACAGATAGCACTACATTCTTCCGGAAGACCAATCATCTCATTATCACAGTGTGGCCTTTTGTTAATGAGAGCTCTCTTCAAAAACATCGTATACTTGGGAATATCTCGGATGGCTTCCAACAACGGAATGTTAATACTAAGGCCTCTCACTCTATTAAAGAACTTTTGATAATCGGCCAAATCACCCTTTTTCTGAACTCGAGATGGAAATGGTGGGGGAGGGCGATTACTTATAACATCATCTTTCTTCGTTGGAATCTCGATCCGCCTCTCTATTTTTTCAACCTCAACATCTTTCTCTTTCTCAATCACATCCTTTTCTTTTCTTTTCTTTTCTTGGAACTTCTTTCTCTTTCATAACTGGAAAAGGAGGTGGAGGGAGGTTCTTACCACTTCTGAGAGTAACGGCTTTGCAATCTTCATGTTGTCTCGTATTTTCTATGTCACTAGGGAGTTGCCCTTGTGGACGCTGATTAAGTTGTTTTGTGATTTGAGCCATCTGATTCTCTAATAGTTTAATGTTTGCGTCAGACGCTTGTTGATTCCGAATAGCTTGCGTCTTGGGAGAAATTAAATTTTCAATGGTTTTCTGAAGGCTAATCACACCTTCTTGTGGGTGAGCAGGTAAGGCTTTTTGGTTCATTGTTTCGTTATAACTTTCTTGAGGAGCTTGTCTCTGAACATAGTTTCCTTGATTCTGTCCCCCTTAATAATTATTATGTGGTCTTGGATTGAAGTTGTTACCTTGGGGACGTGGCTGATATGCGTATGTCGGATTGGCTGCCCCATTAGGATTTGAATATTGAAACCCAGGATGGTTTTTGTTAGGCTGATATCCATTACCACTCGAATTAAAGTTTCCTCTATTGGAGACAAACATCACGGACTCTTGATTATTCTGACAATTCTCCCAATCGTGATCATTCACACCACAATACTCACATCCATACACTTCTTGCGCAACCTTTACCTCAGCTCTCTTATTCGAAAAACCCTCTTTCACGGCTAAAGTAAGTTGTCTCAACTGTTATTCCAATGTGGTTTGTATCTTGTTCTCTAAGGAGTTGAACTTTTCTTCAATGTTGACATTATTAACTCCTCCCTTAACTGGTGTTCTTACGGTATTCCACCCAACTTCATTATCAACTGTTCTATCCAAAATAATTCTCGCATACGCAGGTTGAACTCGTAAAAACGCACAACCACACAACAAATCTAAATCTTTTCGCGAGCTCCCCTCAAGACCATTATAGAAAAATTTCAATTGCTATTGTTCTGATAGGTCATGATTGGGGACTCTTCGTAAACACTTCTGAAATCTCGACCAACTTCTACCCAACGGTTCATCGTATTCTTGTTTGAAATGTGTTAACTCAAGTTGAGCATCTAACCTCATGTTGGACGGATAATATATGTCAAAAAACGCAGCCTGTAACTGCTCCCAATTCGTAATCTTCCTTGGTTCTTGCGAATCATGCCAATCACTCGCTCCATCTATTAAGAAAAATCTGAATGTAGCATAATACATTTGCTCCCTTGTTACCCCTTGCGTGATGTATGAATCGCAAATCTTCATAAATTTTTGTACCGCGCGAAGTGGGTCTTCTCCGGGGTTGCCTCGAAAGTTTCCGAAATTCTGAAATTGAGCTAGCATACCCGAATCTGGACGGAATCTCAGAACATTGATATCAGCTGGGCCAATCCCAAGAGGAGGGGCAAGGAATGGTTCTTGAGCGGGACCGGTAAGAAACCATGGATCAGCTATTTGAACTTGAACCGGAGGATTAGGAATGACAGGTGGGACCGAAAGATTAGGAATTCCTGGAGGCGCTATTGGCTGACCATTTTCTTCTAGTTGAACTCCTGGGTTCCCTTGGTTATTAAGATTAATATTATTCATTCTGTTTGCTAATTCTTCTACTTCTCTAGCTTATTGTTCTTTCTTTCTCTTGTTAGCAAGTCTGATTAATGATTCTGGATTATTAAGGATCAGAGGTGATGGCTCTAGATCCTTAAAGAGTCTCCTTCGCATACACCAAACCTAAAAACCTGAAAAAGATGAACAAACAAAAACGTAAAACTGATAAAAATAAAAATAAATGCAACTATCACTAAAGGATAAACACCGTGGTCACACGCTGCTACCGTCCCCGGCAGTGGCGCCAAAAACTTGGTGGTCCTTTGTGTGTTCTAGAAAATAATGCAATGAGTAGGAGAACCACAACCGCAAGTGTACGGTTGTCCCAAGTAATAATAGTGATAACAGGATCGTTCTCAGGGACGATATGGTTAACTACAATGCTTATCAAGTAATGAAAGTTTGCACTTATGAAAGCAGTAAATGATTTGAATATTGATTGGTTGGTTTTTATTAATCCTAATTAGTAAAGACTAAAGTAAAAATGCAAATAAATAATAAAACGCAAGTAAATGAAGGTAAGACGCAAATATGAGAAGGTAGTACTTGAGAAACGCAAGGGATCCTCCTAATTCTATTTCATATCATATGTTGTTTAAGGGTCAAATCGGTCAATTGACATTGGTCGGGATTCAAGAATCTTTGTACCCCCGTCAGGGTGGACTACAACGCTATTCTAGAGTGTCACTAGTCCCGTCAGGGTAAATATGATCCACTTTCGAATGATTAAGCTAAGTTACCTTATTGGCCATAAAATTAACTACGCTCGTCAAAGTCAAAATAGTTTCTATTTTATATTCTGTAATTAATTCTGCACCTAAACCCCCCGTCAAGATGATCCACACGCCACTATGTGGAATAGCTTAGATACTAAATCCTGTTATTAGTTCATGACTCTAAGAACAGTAAATAATCATAAATTACAGAAAAATGTAAAAGACCCAATTCGATTTAATTAATTAAACCCCAAATTCAAACATATGAAATTCAACAGAATAGGATTCACCCGTTATGCATTCTCAAGTACTAAAAGAAATTAGCTCATGCTACTGGAAATTAAAACTAAATTAAAAGAAATAAGACTCATAGTTTTTTACAGAAATAAAAATAAGAAGAACCTAAATTCCGGAATTAGATTCGGCTGTGAATGGAGATATAGACACTCTCTAGTTCTTCAGCTTTCTTCTTCTTCCTTCGTTGACTTCTCTCTGATGCTTTTTCTTCTGAATAATGAGTTGTATATAAAATAGAAGTCAAAAGCTCCTTTTATAAGGTCCAAAACGGATTAGAATTTTACTTAAGGTTTAAGTTAAAATTAAAAGCCCAAGTCCATTTTCTAAGGCCAAAATCCCGTAACTGCTGCACCACCTCCGCCAAAACACCTCTGGCCGATTCGTTATAACTCCGATTGACCTGAAATCCCTTTCTAAATTTCCGTAATTCAATAAGGAACATAATCTCTTCAAAGGTCAGCGGCTAAATCAACTCGTAAGTGCCTCGAAATCAGCAATCTTTGGCCTGCTTTCCAGATTTGCAGCTCCAAAATATAATTCTTTTCGGGATTTATCTTCAATCTTTGACTCCGTATCACGATCTTTTACTTTCTTCTCGGATTCCTCTTTAGCTAATATTCAAAACCTACAAACTTTTCACTAAAATACACAAGATTACGCGCAAAAGTTTAATAAATTAAAAATACTAGAAAATAAAGAGGAAATTCAGAATATTGCATATTTAGCCCAATAGTCTATCAAAATATTCAAATAAACATAAAAAATGATGTCTCCCAAGGGTCTAAAATAAGAACAATAAGGGAGACATCATTCACCCCTTACACTTTTTCTTTATTGACAAATCACCCCCATATTAAAACATGTCTGACAGATTATACTTTGAAATTCCAGGTTGTCTTCAAACATCAAGCAACACCTGCGCAAACCAGATCTAAAAGGACTTGACCTAAATATGGACCTGAGGTAGGTCATTCGTGCATTTGTTTAATTTAAGATGAAAATGAATATATTTATAGGTGATGTTTTTTTTTTGTGATAGGATAAAAACAAAGGGGAACCAAGTGCAAAAAAGCCATTCATCCTACATAAACAAGGTGTATTTATGAGAGAGGGAAATTCTAGGTACATGACAATAGTCGCAGCCCTTCGCATGAGGAAACATGCTGCCAAAACTTTAGATCCTCCAAAGAAGGGAGCAAAGTGAACTTGATTTCGAGCACCTACTTGAGTCTGCAGATTTACTAAACTCTTTTCTCTGGATTGGTTAATATCTAAGACTTTATTTTGTACAAACTCTAGAACTATTTGGATGTAATAGTCTAGGGTTAAGTGACTTCGTTATGTGGTAGTAGTAGTTATGTATAGGGTTTTTTGGTTGGTAAAGACTTTAGTGCAGGTTGTGGATTTTTGTAACTTTGTGCAAGTTGCATTTGAATATTAGCTTTTTGCGAAAGTCTATGTAATACCAACAAGGTGGTATCTACTTTTGTCCGCTATCTACTTTTTCTATACTTTAGTCAAACTGCAATATCATTCAAGTTCACTTAATACTTACTAATATTCAAAGTAAAATAACAACATAACATTCAATTCCATTGAGAACAAGATAAAACAGTACATAACAAGATTCAAAATAACAATCAACACAAACTAACACAAACTACCCATTCAACAGTTCAACAATCTGATACACTAATACAACCAAACAACTGTAACCAAATACATCAAATAACTCAAACTAACATTACAACAAACAACTAAGACCACAGACATTGAAGAAGAAGATGAAGATCAACCCAAAACAACCCCATTTCAGAATCAAGTTCTCTCGTGTTACACTGTTCATCATCACTTTAAGACGTATCATCTCATCCTTAACCACCTTCACTTTTGCAGACTCAAAGTTCAAGGCTTTAGAAGAAATTTTTTCTTTTTCTTTCAATTCATACAAATCCTTAGCTACTAGATTCATCTGGGTATTCAAGTCATTCACTTTTGCAGACTCCATCTTCAACGCGTCACAAGCTTTCTTTTCTAACTGGATCATTTCATCCAAATCCAAGGCTAACAATTCAATTTGGACTCCATTCCATAAACTTCTAATACGTGATTCTGGCTTTTATGCAATAACCCACGAATTACCGAACCACTTCGTTGCAATCCATCAAAGAACCCCAATACATACACCTGTAAAACCTCCTACATGGATTCGCATCAGACCAAGAATTGTGAACCTTAGCGACAAATCCACACCTGCAACATGGAGCGCAAGAAGAAGTTGAGCCCACACTTTGGGCATTATGGGGAGACATTATTGATGATAAAAAGGGGCTTACTACAGAAAATAATCGATTACAGCGTGGAATGATTGCAAAATTTTCAAAAATTAGGGTTCTCCACCTTCCCAAATCGTTGGATTGGTTTTAATTTATTTGTTTTTAATTTATGTTGTTTAATTGTGTATTTATACTTTAGAACATCGTGAACTACCCATTTTTCCTTTGTTAAAAATGGATTTTATTTAATAATTCAGAAAAATGATTTTTAATTAAAAAAATTAAGCCACATGACCTGCACGTGATGAGTTAACGGAGAATGTTTACTGATTCCGTCAAAAAGGGCTAACTAGTCACGAAAATGATACTTAAGGGGCATCAAGTACCAAAAAATATAGTAGGGGGCAAACTGTCGTGACAGCCATTCTTTAGGGGGTAAACGATGTATTTACTCTAAAGGAAATGAAATATGCTGTTCTTGAATTCCAGCTCTTGCTTCCTTGCTCCCAAACATTTTTGCTTCTGAAATAATGTTAAATGACACAGTTTACTGATTAAAACCGTTGTAAACGAATATGTAAGATAAGATAAGAGAAGAGAGTAGAGTATAATTTACTTTCTTTTCATTCAAGTTGTAGGATTACAATGATAGGAGAAGTATATATTCATAGATATATGACCCATCTCTCAAAAGGACATCCAATAAATAAAATTCTATTCGTTATAACACTCCCCATTGGATGTCTATCCATTAGAAAATATTTCTCGTTAAAACATTTCTTAGGATCAACCCTTGTGGGATAAAAACTTGGTCGAAGAAAAAAGAGTACATATAAATTGAGCTAATCATCGCGAAACACTATCTCGTTAAAACCTTGCCAAGAAAAACCCAATGAGATAAAAACATGGACGAAGAAAAAAGAGTATAGTGTCTTGTTCATACTCCCTCTCATTATAGTAAGTGATCTTTGAGTTGTCATATTCCAATATTGTGGATTAACTTCTTGAATGTTGTGGTTGACAATGATTTCGTAATTTTGTTTTTGATGTAGCCCTTTTCAATCTGTAAAATACATGCAATATTGTTTTCATACAATAACATCAATATACTTATTATTGAAGTTGAACGACACTTCTTTCAGTTATGTTGAAATATCCACTTAAATAAATATGTCATAACACTCCCCTTTGGATATTCACTGAAGAATATGACTCATCAAAACCTTATCAAGAAAACCCACTGGGACAAAACTTGATGAAGGAAAAAGAGTACATCATTCCTTGGTGGGTATGACACATATTCAATCTACCTTGTTACAAACTTACTAGGAAAATACAATGGGAATACCAAGGCGTAGGAAAAAAGAGTATGGAATTTCAATATATTCTCCCTCTCATCACAATATTACGTATTTCTTAATACATTAACTTGTACCTTAATTGTCGTCATTTATAAACTTTAATGAACAAATGTTTTGGATTTTCACTCGAGGTATTGAGCGTTAGTAACATCATTTATTGATCAAGAAAAGGAGTATATAATTATTTTGACAATGAATATTTTCCCTGCCTCATTAAAAACTTACTAGAAAAACCTAGTAGGAAAAAACCTCACTAAAGGAAAAAGAGTACAACATACAAATATAGCATCCTCTTCATTATGACAACAATTATCTTTAGCATCCTATTATAATTTAGACACTTGTCTCTCATGCTTAAAAAAATTCCTTTTATGCTCTAGGCATTTCTCAATCTTTGAGAATTTTAATTTTAGACACTCTATGTACTTTTGGCACCTATCGTTCTTTACACACTTGTTGTACTTCAAAAATCTTTTGTGCTTGGGAATCTTTCGTGCTTCAGGCACCTATGAGGCTTCGAGAACCTATTGTGTACTTCAAGAACTTCTATATGCATCTAATTATCACTAAAACATACCAATAATATAATAATGAGGACGTCTCCCCATAATTAATTATAGGTTTCTGCTGGAACCTTGGTGATGCAAGTAGCAATTTTTATATTAAAAGGCACTATCATCATTTCTATCACCGTCGACACATTTCAACCCTTTTTGGGTTAGTATCCTTATTATTTATTTCAAGCACTATAGTAAATTAAACTATATTAGTCTCATAAACTGTATCACCGTTTTATATTTTTAGTAGACAAATAATCTACGTAACTTTTCTCGTATTCAAGTACCTGTGTATATTTAATGACTATTACTTCCCTTAAGAGTAATGCATATACAAACATTTATTGGATCAATAAATCCTGTCATACTACGTGGATGTGTACATTCCATTAATATTACCATTTTTTCACTGACTCATGAGATTTCCGTCTTTGGGGCATATGGTGTATTTTGAACTGGCAGGCTTACCACGCTTCATGCGTTGGTTATTCGTATTACCGATCTACCACACTTCGTGTGTTGGTTATATGTATTACAGGTATTACCATGCTCCATGTATTGTCTAGATGCATGCATTGGAATACTTATTATATGTCCATCTAGGACATTATTCTATGCTGGAGCGCTTATAACAGATGGGATTTCACAATATTCTTTATGTCTGTGAAGACATTTTGTATATTTGTTGCAATAATTTATAAATGAATCGTCTTTTAGACTTCAACTTCTAATTTTTTAGGTGACACTATCTAAATTTTTAAATATTTAAATTTTTTAATTAGATTGACTAAATAACTTAGAATACGACTGATATAAGGACAATATATACTTCCACATTAGCGATAACATTCATGGTTATAAATTCGTGATAACTTATATTTCATGGATTCAAATTTCACAATATTTCTCATGGTTCGTCTTATGTGGTAAAAATTTAATAGTAATATTTATATCACTAATAAACTTTTGTTAGTCCTACTATGATCTCATCCTCAACTGATCTGTGATCACCACCACAGTGTTTCCAATACACATTAAAGACGTAGCATTTTCTTCAGGATTGCAGTTCCATACACTACAAGAAATAGTTTTAATCGGCTTTAACCTTACCACTTTTCTTTCTATACTTATTTTTAGATATATTGAAAAATTTAACACTCGCTAAGGAAATGCAATTCCATCCACTAACGGAAATGGTCTTGAGTCAAAGAATGTGATTTTATCCAATTAAATCTTGTCACCACAATGTTTATATTAGTACACATTTGAAAATTATTGCATTCGTTTTGGGTATGTAATTAAAATCATTTTAGAGAATTAAATATTTACAAGGAGGATAAGTGAGAATTAAAGTCCTAGATCAAGCGGAGAGATCAAAAGTAAGAAAAGACTACCCCAAGAGTTGACTAGTAGAGAGGAACATCTGAAAAAATGTAACCAATTGTTGTTTTCGAGCCACTTCGGCACTGATTCAGGCCTGGAAATCTAAAAGAGAAAGTTGCGCCTTCGAGTTAGGAAGATTTGAGGAATGTAATCAGGTAATTTGGATATGAGGAGCAACAGTTACAACCGTTTAACCAACAGATGTACAACAGTTACGGGATTTTAAAGATGGACTTGGGTTTTTTATCATTTAACTTATTATTCTTAAGTAAAAAGCCCAATCCGAATTCTCTATTATAAATAGACCTTTAGAACTCCTTTTTACACACGTATAAGTGTTTCTCGCAGATGTGAGCTTCCCCCTCATCTTACTTCCCGCCACCAGAGGAGGGATTGATACCAACCAGAAAGCAAGACCCGACGACACCGAGAGGGATAGATGACATTCATGAATAATCTGATGTTTCCGTATCGGTTTGAGAAAGTTTACATCATCAGGATCCATCTCTCCCCCGGCCTCTCACCCAAAAGGCCCGACAACAGAAGAGGGAGGGGAAAGGCCAACCTGGTACTAGGGTTTTGGATAACGGTAAGAGGAAAGAGACCTGGTATGATGTTCAGGTCATATGAACCAATGGATCGTGACAAGTCGTTACTACTAGCAATGGCTTAGAGTTTGTTGACTAAGGGAAGAAGACCGAGGAATGGCAGATGGATATTAGAAACTAAGGAGGTCGCTGACGCCATTAGGGTCAGCAGGGGCCGAGAAGCCTAAACTATCTATCAGCGGGAAGATATTTCGTTATTAAGCTCAAATTCTAGAGAATTACATTCTACACTTAATTATTTTAAAGTCAGAGCAAGAATGCAGAGGAGAAAGGTAGAGCTGGAGGTATTCCTGTCTTCCAACAACAGCCAATCCAACCTTTAGGTTATCTAATTTCTTTTTTGTAATTGAAAACAATGTCTTTTATTTATTTAATTTCAGTTTTTAATTTTAGTATGAGCTAAATTCCTTAGTACTTGAGAATCGCAATAACGGGTTGAAACCCTAGTTAATTTAATTCATGTTTCCTGAATATGGGATTTTACTATTTAATCTGAGTTGAGTATTCTATATTGGATATTATTTTTTTCTTGTTTATTATTTCTTTTAGGAACAAATAGAAATAGTAATTGGGCTATTCACTTTAGTGGCAAAAGTGATCATCCAATATGGGGGGGATTAATTACAGACTTAGATAATACCCGTGTGATGTCTGTTATTAACCGACAGGCTTGACTAATCACATATCCAAAGAGGTAAAGAACTCCACATCCGAGAGGACATAATCGCCTGGTAGGGGTTTATAGTACTTTAGGATAGCTCCTAAGTCCACTAGATAGGGGGCTAGGAGATATTAGAGTCCCGACTAATATATTAATACCAACTCTACCCTTAAACGGAAACATTAATTGTATTGACTTAGGTGGATCCCTTGCGAGACTCAAGTACATCTCTCACCCTTGCATCTACACCTATTTACTTGCACTATTTCATTTCTTTTAATCATTTCAGTACTTTATTGTATTATATCTTTAGTTATAAAACAAAACCAAACAAACATTTTTATATTTTACCTTTTTGTCTTAACACTTATCTCTACTTCTTCGATAAACACTACAGTCATATCCATCTGTCCCTGAGATCGAAACCCGTTTATCGGATTATTACTTGGACGACCCATACAGTTACGGTTAGTGTTCCTCCTTTAAGGGGTGTAAATTTGTCACACACTAGGAAACACCAGTGGTATGATTCTTTGACAATATATTCACCATTTTTACCTTGTTTCCACTCCAAGTGATCTTTGCATTTTATCATTGAAATTTGCATGAGTTTTATACTTTTTGCATTTTATCATTGGAATCTTAAATAAAAATTAGATATGTAAACAGAATTTGAGGTCAAGTTACAATTGCAGTTTCCTAATTTTCAGGATTCATTCAGATTTTGTTCTACAAAATTTTTAATTTTGGCTAGTTAGTTCAAAACTCCGAATGATTCTCTATTTACATGTCAATTTTTTTTATTTTTTTTAAAACAAATCTAATATCTTAAATTTATTTATTTTCAAATCTCAATCTTTCTCCATAAGAAAGTATGACATTAAATACGTTCAGAATAAGTAGTAAGTTGTATATTTAGTTGTTAATCCACCTCAAAATAATTCACAAATTAATTATCAAAGTAGTAGATAATAATCAACCTCTAATTTCTGGATAATCTTTACCATACTATGTCAATTTACGCATAAACTTTAAAATAGGGTTACGGTTAGTGTTCCTCCTTTAAGGGGTGTAAATTTGTCACACACTAGGAAACACCAGTGGTATGATTCTTTGACAATATATTCACCATTTTTACCTTGTTTCCACTCCAAGTGATCTTTGCATTTTATCATTGAAATTTGCATGAGTTTTATACTTTTTGCATTTTATCATTGGAATCTTAAATAAAAATTAGATATGTAAACAGAATTTGAGGTCAAGTTACAATTGCAGTTTCCTAATTTTCAGGATTCATTCAGATTTTGTTCTACAAATTTTTTAATTTTGGCTAGTTAGTTCAAAACTCCGAATGATTCTCTATTTACATGTCAATTTTTTTTATTTTTTTTAAAACAAATCTAATATCTTAAATTTATTTATTTTCAAATCTCAATCTTTCTCCATAAGAAAGTATGACATTAAATACGTTCAGAATAAGTAGTAAGTTGTATATTTAGTTGTTAATCCACCTCAAAATAATTCACAAATTAATTATCAAAGTAGTAGATAATAATCAACCTCTAATTTCTGGATAATCTTTACCATACTATGTCAATTTACGCATAAACTTTAAAATAGGGTTAAGCATGGTTCGGTTCGTCTTGGTTTTTGTCCAAAACCGAAACCAAACTGAACGGTTCATGGTCGGTTCGGTAACTCGGTTTCGGGACGGTTTTCGGATTTAGCACGCGGTATGAATATAATAGATGGATGAGTAATAAAAAAAATCCAGAAAATCGTTTTTAGCATATTTAGTATTTGAATGGATAATAAATAGTTCCAAAAACAAAGTTTAAGCAGTACCTTTTAATTGAAGAAGTTTAAAAAAATTGCGATTTTTTTTAATAACAATACATAAGTTTTTTTAAAAACAATACCAGAAGTAACAATGCAGTATTTTTTTATAGTGGTAACAGTGCAGTAGCTTTAGACAAAGTATTATGAACAAACAAGTTTAATGGAAAGTAAAAAAAGATACAGTCAAAGTTGTTGTCTCTATTATCATGTACTCTCTCCGTCCACTTTTATTTGTCCTTCTTTCTAAAAGGAGGTGTCCAACAATATTTGTCCCTTTTATATTATACAGACATTTTTTCTTCCATTTTTCCAATATCACCCCTAGTTAATTAGTTAAAAGTAATGATGCATTAAATGACATTCCATTCAATGAATAAGGACAATATAGTAAAAAGAAAGTGTATTTAATGTGCTTTTTAATCTTTGTACCACAAAAAGTAGGACAAATAAAAATGGACGGAAGGAGTAATAAAATGCAGTAATGCACTTTGGAATTAAAAAATTTATTCATCTATCTGCAAAGTATTAAAAAAATTGAATTCTAAAATACAATATATAAACTTCCATTAAAATACATTCAATTAACTTTCCAATAACTTAAACCTGAAGATATACTTTCCAAAAACTCAAAATCTGGAAATTTACTTTATTTAGCCCCAAAGTTTATTGTATTTGGAATTGACGGAAGAATCAAAACCCGACTCATTCTCACCGTCACTTACATGGGGTTCATCAGTTCTTTCACTATGTCTCGCATCTTTACCTTCCCGATTCTTCAAACTTTTATTTCTTCCAAAATAATGTTCAAGGACCATATATCCAAGAAACAACATAAAAACGAGATCATCTGCAATAATCAATACTTTTTAACAAAAAGCTTAAATATAAGTTAGACATAAATTTCATATTACAATTAAAGTACTCAGAAGTAAAGTTTGATAAAAAGAAAATATAAAATAAAACTTCATCCTATTATATTTTCATACTTAACATAATTTCATACTTAAGATAATTAAACTACTCACCCTATGTTTATTTTTTCTCAGTCTTGCATGGAGAAAAAATTCGATCCACTTGAAAATGCATCTACAAGTCATTATAATAAGAGAATTAGTATTTCAATCAAATCAAATATATTATAGTTATAAAGCTTTTTTCTCATGTATTAATTAATATCACTATCAGTCATCACTGTAAAAACTTTTTTTTTTTAAATCTAGATAATAGAATAAACATTAGACTAAACAATAGAAGAAGAATAGAAAGATATCGTACCTATTTCAATTTTGTCTAATTTGCCTTGCAATTCATCGATATTCTTGCTCTTCACCTCATTTACCTCGATGTCAATCGGTGAAGACCGTATCCAATCTTGAGCACAAATTAGAGCTTCAGCTGTCTTAGGAGTAAGGGAACTCCTAAATGGGCCAATCACCCTACCACCAATACTTAAAGATGATTCAGATGTGACAGTAGAAATTGACATTCCTAACACATGTCGAGAAATTTGAGAAAGTATCGGGAACTCCAAAGAATTTATTTTCCACCAATTCAAAATATCAAATTTATCATCCCTTTTTTCTATTCAGTCGGACAAGTATATCTCTAATTCAGATTTAATATCGACATCTCCTTCCTGCTCTAACTTTTTATAAAAACTAGATTCCATATCACCACTCTTAGAACCAGAGACATTAATACCTGATGAAGAAGAAGGCCCTTTTCCATTGTTTTTTATCGGCTTTCATTTTATAATTATCAAACAATACCTTCAAAGTTTTGGAAACCCTATTGCTGATCTCCCTGATTTTCCGAGCACCTGTTCCATAACCCCGTCCTAAACAAAACTCAAGGTAACACATTTTTTTGCGGTGATCTAACACAACGGCCACATACAGCAAAAAATTTGTATTGTTTAGATTGTCCGAGTATTATACGTATTTCAGTTTCACAGACTTGGCCATATCCTTCTCTATTGTGTCCAAACTATTACACATCTTAGTAATACTTGTATGCATTTCTACAAGTTCATTAAAAAAGAAATTAGATGTGCAATACTTTGAGCCTGAAATCAAGTAAATTCCACTTTCTCCATAGCTCTAGGGAGATTCGTTGATGGCTAGTGAGGAGAGAGCCAAAAGCTCACTCTAAAATATCCAAATATAATCATCATACCGTCCCTAAGCCAACATTACAACCTTAAAGGCCTTTTGATTCTTGGCTATGTAATCTAGAAGTGATTGAGCCAATAGAGAGTAGTTAAATGGATCTTTGGATACTAGTGAAGTTCGATGAACAATCTATAGCCTCCTTGGTGAACTGAGTAAAGATCATCTCCTTCTTACATTGCGAAGCTAATCTAATCTTGAATTCAATCCGTGTTGATTGTAGATGTGACAAGTATGCAGGTATGTAGTTTGTAAATATTATTGCATGAAATTTTCTGAGTAGTTTCTTTGAGTCTATTCTATATATTCTACTATCTTCTCTCCCACTGTGCTTAATTAATTTAGGTGTGTATTTAGAGACTTCCCTTTGTTTTTATCTTTATTGTATCGGGACGATACAACTTTGAGTTAGGGGTCTTGATGTCTCCTCATTTGTGATGATTTAATCTTAGTTGGAGACATCATTTTTAGTGTTTTAGGAAGTCTAGTAGTCGATTTTCCCATTAATTATTGCACTTTCCTATTTCTTGTCTTGATTTGATGATTTATTATTTTTAGAGCATATTTGGTTTAATTATTTGTTAATTGTGAAGCTTTAAAGATATATATGGTGATTAATTAGATGCCAAATCAGTTCTAAGAGATAAAGGAAAGAAGATAATGATGGAAATTGGAGATAAAGGAAAGAAAAGATAGATATGGAAAGATAAAGTTGCCAAGTAAATATGAATTTCACTAGCCACGTCAATAGAAGTGATCATAACTCAATATTGGCTAGGAATTTGGAAGAATTGTGTGAAGCAAAGTTGTAGAGATTTCCGAGACGACCAGTTTCGACATAAAGAACGTGTCATTTGGATAAGTATTGAAGGAGTTACGGCAAAAAAAATCAGGAACAGAATCTTACCTTTTCTATATTTTAAGGTTACGAATTTGAGTTGGACTAGGAGTCCAAGTTACTTGTCTTCCACTCCAAGAAAACGAATTAGGTCTTCTAAACACAAATAAATACACCCTTTAACCTTTGTAAATATAATCCTTGCCTCTCATAAATTAGTTCTTAAGTTTTATTTATCATTAGAGTTATTATAGAGATCAAGATGAAATTCATGTATCATTCTTTTAGTTTATTTCCTTCAGGTATGAACTAATTTTCCCATAGCTTGGGTTTTGCATTATGTATAATCTATGAATTCTATTTTCTTTCTATCTAAGTTTCTTTGAGAATTATATGTTTTAATCTTATCCTAGATGCTTAATCATATATGATTTATGTGCTTTGATTTATTGTATGTCTTAAACCTGATCAATTTAGGGCTTTGCTAATAGTAGTTGGATGGTCACCTGGAAGGGTGTCTAATTATTGAAACACGACATAAACATCTAATGTACGGAATCGGTCCTGACAACACCAGCCTAACTAGATAGTCATTAAGGTTTAATTTAGTCACCAATCATCATTAGTAGGCCAGACTCACTTAGGACCTAGTAGCGTAGGATAACCCTATTTCGAGTCTCGTCGTGATTGTGAGGTCGCCACCCTAGTTCGCTCTCAGGTGATAGGGGGAATTTAGAATCCTGAGTACATATCTAAGAGCTATCACCTCCCTTATAAATTGAAATTGATAGATTGAATTAGAAGGATTAGTGCATACTAGAATAACCTAAGTTATATTCTCTCATCTTATTTCTCTCATCTTTAATTATTTGTCTTTACTTTTATTTAGTTTAATCATTAATCTCTCTCTATCAATCATATTATTTTCTGTATTTTAATTATTAATTTCTACTTTGATTTATTTACTCATTCGTCTAACACATTTAAGTCCCTAAGGAACGAATCTTCTTATCATTAAAACTTGCATACATCCTGTAATACTTGTAGTACCGTGCTAGTCTAGGGTTCTTATTTGCGTTATTTATTCTATTATTTTATCACACCCTAGGCGACACCAGTGAGCTACTGTTGTCTCAGTGAGAAAATAATAATGTTCATAAGCAGACTTTAACCAAGGGACGTAATTATATTTAAGACGTTGTCATTGAACTCATATATGTCAGAAATATGAATTAAACATTCATAAAGCGATAAATAAATCAGATAAGAGTATATATCTAGACTAGGCAACCCATACTACCCATAAAGATATATACACTAGCAAATATTAATCAAGTTTCGAAAGATACTGTTGTCTTTCCTTTATGACTCCTGCCGCAACTCTTGATCTACTATCACCCCAACTTGTAATACTCTGGCTACACCGAATCTAACAACCCACTAGCTAAGGAACTCTTCGTCACATGCGCCAGGTAGAAATAAATCATGATTTCCATGTTAACCCTGGCAAGCCCACTACTGCCCACTGCAACACGACTGTATCATGTCGAATGATCGATCGATATCAATATCAGATATCAAATACGAAACAACTAAGTAGGTCATTTCAACAACGATAACAATTATCAATTAATGAATAGACTACGAAGTAGGTCATGTTATCCCAAATATACAATTAATCATATGATAACAAGATAATATAATTTAAATAAAAAACACATAGAGTCTAAAATCATCAAATTAAATATAATACTGCATAAAATAAAATAGTGTCAATAATTCTCATATTAAACACTATTAAAATCTCTCACCTGATTACGATATTAGGAGTGGTTAATTTAATTGAGTGATCATTGGCGGAACTATAACTTCCTCTTATGTATGTGCTCTGCTATTTTTTTTAACTGAACTATTATTTTCTAACTATTCATAATTATGATTTATTTCCTAATTTACATCCTCTTTCATATTTTCATTAGTTTTATAGTAAATGACAATTCGTGTCAAGTAAAGAAAGAATGTGGTCATTTATATTTGTTTTTTTTTTTAGACAAAGATTTATATTTGTTAAGTATTATCTTTATAAATTAGAGAAAGTATATTTGATATTTACCTTACACGTAACATTAAATCATGAGTATATATATATATATATATATATATATATATATATATATATATATATATATATATATATATATATATATATATATATATTATATAGTTCAAAAGTAAAAAACTATACTTCCAAGACACATCTAGCTATTTAATGTTTAATACAATTTAAAGATTCAACTATTAATTAATATATTACAAGATATCACATATGCTCCCTCTTAAAGACGATTGATTTCTTTTTACATTCTATCTAACCCCAAATACAATGACTAAGCAATCAAATATACCACCATGTATTACAAGTAATTTAATACATGAGATAATTCCCAATTAATTACACTTCCTCACTTTTCATTCTCAAAAAAAAGGAAGGAGGAAATTACTTCCTACTTACTCACAAATTTTCAACTTAATTCTCAAATAAGCACATGGTCATATTTACCTTCCATTATTGCCCTTATATGTTTTTTTGTTTTTTTATATGTTTATATTATATTTCTATATTTAATATCTGAATTTATTTTTTAATTTTTTTTTCGATTTTTTTTTCCGAAAAAATATTTTTTTTTTGAATTTTTTTTTTCGAAAAATAATTTTTTTTTCTGAAAATATTTTTTTTTTGAAAAATATTTTTTTTTTCGAATTTTTTTTTTTTTGAAAAATATTTTTTTTTTCGAATTTTTTTTTTCCGAAAAATATTTTCGAAGATTTTTTCATTAACACACAAGTCCATACTGTTTTGTGTTACTGTAACTCATACATCAAGCGATTGTGTGTTACATATTAACACACAATCAGATTTTCAGACTATCTGTACACTATTATCTATTTATGTATACAAATATGCTGTATATCTTATTCTGTGTTCCTGCAACACACAATTGTTATTTGTTGTGTGTTTAAGCAACACAAAACTGTAAATGACACACAAGTCCATACTGTTTTGTGTTACTGTAACTCACACATCAAGCAATTGTGTGTTACATTAACACACAATCAGATGTTCAGACTATCTGTACACTATTATCTATTACCGTGTACAAATATTATGTATATCTTATTCTGTGTTCCTGCAACACACAATTGTTATTTGTGTGTGTTTAAGCAACGCAAAACTGTAAATGATAAATGCATTGTGTGTCTTACCAACACAAAACCCATATTGTTGTGTGTTACTGTAACACATACTTTCAGCAATTGCGTGTTGCATGAACACATAATCAGCCTACATATACATTATTCTATACCTTTGTGTACAAATATTCTGTCTGTCTGATTTTGTGTTCATGTATCACACAATTTGTTATTTATGTGTGTTTAAGCAACTCAATATTATACATATTGGGTGTTCATGCAACACACAACATATATGATTTTGTGTTACTTTAACACACAATTATTATATGTACTAATCTTACATCATGCTATCATGGAAAAAAAATTCTGGGGGAAAAAATCGACAAAAAAAAAAATTCGAAAAAAAATTTCCGAAAAAAAAAAATTTTCCGAAAAAAAAAAAATTTGAAAAAAAAATATTTAAAAAAAAAATCTGAAAAAAATAAATAAACATTAAACTATAATTAATAAAATATATAATTAAAGTAATTAATAATAGGTAGAAGGATATTTTGGTAATTGGGTAATATTTTGTGCTTAATTGGGAATTAAGTTGAAGTTGTAATTAATAGGGAATACTTACCTTCTCCGCGTAATTAATTGGGCGTTGCCCCTTAATACTTCATCATATTACACAATAATTATTTTTTTATTAAATTATTATTAAGATCCTAAGTATCCAATTGTAGGCCAATTTAATAACCAAAAACAATGATACTCCCTTAAGCTGGCCAAACTCAAAAAATACAATCGGATCAACCTTAAGAGTTATCATGAGGCTGGTTCAATGAAAACCACTAATGATATTTAATCATAACTCTTATAAGTTTTATTACCCTCTCTACCTATTTGCCAAAATCTAAGCATTATATTACTGCTTACGCTATCTGATACCAACTTGTAACACCTCAAAACTATGAGTACGTTAGCTAATTTAAAATAAGTAAAAGTATATTTTATTAAAATAAATTACTATCTATTATATTACACTGATTTAAATAAAATAAATACAAACTAATAAATACAAAATCTACACTTACTCAGCAATTGATAATGTGCTATTGACAACTACCCAAACCTTATGTTATCTCCTATTTAAAAGGGTGAAGGCAAGGGGGCTGAGCTACCACTGGCTCATTGAGAATATAAATAACGTCCATATGCAGTCTTTAACATAGGGCAGTGATAGTATTGAGACATTGTCATATGAACTTATATAGGTCAGAAATATAAAATAAATATTCATAAAGCGGTAAATAAATCAGATAAGTGTATATATCTATACTAGGCAATACATACGATACTAGTGAATCATAATCAAGTTGCAAAGGATACTGTTATCTTGTCCTTATGACTCCCAACGCATATCAATCTCTTATCACTTCCACTGGTAATTCACTGGTTACACCGAACCTGCGGCCCACTGGCGAGGAAACACTCTGTCACATGCGTCAGGTGGGAACTGATCATGATAGTCGTGTTAAACCTGGTAAGCTCGTTGTTGACCAGTGCAACACGATTGTATCATATTGAACGATCGATCGATAGAAATATCAGATACTAAATATGAAACGACTAAATAGGTCGTTTAAACAACGATAACAATAAAAAATTAATGGATATATAACGAAGCAGGTCGTAAAATCCAAAATATACAATTAATTATATGATAACAAGATAATATAATTCAAATAATAATAACACACAAATTCCAAAATCATCAAATTAAATATATTATTTCATAAATTAAAACATGGTTAATATTCTCTATATTAGACATTATTTAAATCTCCCACCTGATTACGATATAAAGAGTGATTAGTTTAATTAACTCATTGTTGGAGGAGCTCTAACTTCCTCATATGTATGCGATCTGCTATGTTTTTTTTAACTGAACTATTATTTCTAATTACTCATAATTAGGATTTATTTCCTAATTTGCATCCTTGTTTTATATTTTCATTTCTTTTATAGAAGAAATGATTATTAGTTATTTAAAAAGACAATTTGTGTCAAGTAACATAAGAAGGTGCCCATTTATGTATATTTGATATTTTCCTTACTCAATATAAAATCATGAGTCAATATATATGTTATAGTTGAAAAGTAAACAAATATACTTCCTAAGGCATATCTAGCTATCTAATGTTGAGTACAAGTTTAAGATTTAATTATTAATTATAAAAAAAAGATATCACATATGCACCCTGTGAAAATGATTTCTCCCGCAAAATTCATCTTGCTATTGATTTTTTTACGTTCTATCTAACCCTAAATACAATGACTAGCAATCAAATATACTATTCTGTATAGATTGTGAAAAATTTAATACTTAATCACGTTACACAATAACTATTTTTTGGTTAGATTTCTATTAAGATCTTAAGTTTCCAATTATTGGCCAATCTAGTAAACAAAAAGAATAATACTCTATTGAGTTGGCCAAACTCAAAGAAATACAATCATATTAAGTATTAAACAAGGGATCAATCTCAAGAGTTATCTTTGGGTTGGTTCAATGACAACCACTATTTAGATTTAATCATAAATCTTCTATTTTTTTTATTACCATCTCTACCCAGTTTCAACAATCTACGAATCCTATCACTGCTTACGCTTAGAGCCTTCTATAAACTTCGATACCAACTTGTCACGCCCTAAAAAACACGACTACTCTAGCTAATCTAAAATAAGTAAAAGTACATTTTATTAAAATAAATAACTATTTATTAAATTACATTGATTAAAATAAAATAAATATAAACTAATACATACAACAATCTATTCTTCCTTTGCAATTGATCTTGTGTTACTAACCAGTACCCAAATCTTTAAGTTATCTCCTACCTATAAAGGATGGGTGAAAGGGAAGTGAGCTACCACTGGTTTAGTGAGAAAATAAATAATGACTATATGTAGACTTTAGATAGGGGCAGTAATTATTTTTAAGACGTTTTTATTGAACTTATATAGGTCAGAAATATAAACGAAACATTCATAAATCGATAAATAAATACGACAAGTGTATATATCTAGACTAGGGAACTCATACTACCTCGAAAGATATATACACTAGGAAATAATAATAAAGTTGCAGATGCTACAGTTGTCTTTCCCTTATGATTCCCACCGGAACTCTCGAACACTTATCACTCCTACTAGTAATATCCCGGTTACACCTAACGTACGATCTACTGGCCAAGGAACTCTCCGTCACATGCGCCAGGTGGGAATAGATCATGATAGTCGTGTTAACCCTGGCAAACCCGCTGTTACCCAGTGCAACACGATTATATCATTTTGAACGATCGATCATAGCAATATCAGATATCAAATATGAAACGATTAAGTAGGTCGCTTCAAGAATGATGACAATGTATCATTAATGAATAGACGACAAGGAGGCTGTGCTATCCTAGATATACAATTAATCATATGATAATAAGATAATATAATTTATATAAATAATAACACATAAGGTCCAAAATTATCAAATAAAATATATTACTGCATAAATTAAAATAAGATTAATAAACTCCATATTAGACATTATCTAAATATCTCACATGATTACGATATTAGGAGCAATTAGTTTAATTGAGTGATCTTTGACAAAGCTATAACTTGCTCTTATGTATGTGCTCTGCTGTTTTTTTTAAATGAAATAATTATTTATAACTACTCATAATTATGATATATTTCCTAATTATCATCATTTATTATATCTTCATTGTTTTTTAATATAAGAAAGGATTATTAGTAACTTAAATTGACAATTCGTGTCAAATAATGAAAGCAGGTGACCATTTATATTTTTTAAGTGTCATCTTTATAAATGGGAGAAAGTATATTTGATATTCCTTTAGGGCTGAGCAAATCCAAATCAAAAAAATGATCCGAACTAAAAAACCAAAAACACCGAACCAAAAAAACCAAAAGTGGAAAAACTGACTGGTTCGGTTATTAATTTTTAAAAATCTAAAAAACTAGTTTGGGTCGGTGTCTTATGCAATAACCGAACCGAAAAACCAAATATAAACCGAATCGAGAACCGTAATCACAAAAAATTTCACTACAATAATATTAGTTATTTATGTTCTTCTTCCTTCAATTTTTTCACTGCTATTTAATATTAATTTATTTACCATCTAATTTTTTCTGTCTCAGAATTCAAACTCTGGAGACTTAATGGAGTTCTAGTTGAGAATTTGGGAAATGTTAACTCTTGAAGCTCTTGAAAGCTCCACCGTGCAAGGATTGAATTTTGATACTATTTAAATCATCAACCCACACAGAACATAAGTATTCGAACAAAAATAAAAGATAGAACAAAATTATTATAAAGCACCCACCAAAACAAATGAAAACATTAAATATTTCTCCTTCCCAAACAACAAACAAAGGTCATAATAGTGATAAATATATCACAAGATCTCAGCCTTCGTCCAAAATAAAAATCACAGCCTACAACGAAAAGTCGTTAATCAAAACATGTCCTAAAACCGAGTAAACCGAACAAAAAACCGAGTAACCAAACAAAAAACCGACAATAGCCGTCTGGTTTAGTTTTTAAATAATAAAAAACCGAGTCATCGGTTTGGTTTTGGCAAAAAACCGAGACAAACCGAACCATGTTCACCCCTATTTGCCTTACACATAATATCGAAATTATGAGTCAATATATATAATATAGTTGAAAAGTAAAAAACTATACTTCCAAGGACATATCTAGCTATTTAATGTTGAATAAAATTTTAATATTAAATTATTAATTAATATTTTACGGGATATCACACAGTTCATAATGTAATAAAGAAAAAAAATCTGATAAGGTCATGATTAAAGGAAGAAAAAAAACGTAGAAGAATTACATTAATAAAGGAAATAAAATGTGTTGTTCTTGAATTCTATCTCTTGCTTCCTTGCTCCCAAACATTTTTGCTTCTAAAATAATGTTAAGTGACACATTTTACTTATTAAAACCGTTGTAAACGAATATGTAAGATTAGATAAGAGAAGAGAGTAAAGTATAATTTGCTTTATTTTCATTCAGCTTGTAGGATTACAATGATAGGAGGAGTATATTTATAGGTATATGACCCTTCATATGATAAAATAATGGTGCTTAAATGAGAAAATGTGAAGGGTTTGTAACCCATCTCTCTTAAGGACATCCAATAAATAAAATTATATTTGTTATAACACTCCCCATTGGATGTCTATCCATTTGAAAATATGTCTCGTTAAAACATTTCTTAGGAAAAACCTTTGTGTGATAAAAACTTAGTTGAAGAAACAAGAGTACATATAAATTGAGCTAATTATCGCGAAACACTATCTCGGAAAAACCTTGTCAAGAAAAAACCAATGAGATAAATACATAGACGAAGGAAAAAGAGTATAGTGTCTTGTTTACTCTCATTCTAGCAAGTGATATCTGAGTTGTCACATTCCAATATTGTGGATCAACTTCATGAATGTTGTGGTTGACAATGATTTCGTAATTTTTTTTTTTTGATGTAGCCCTTTTCCATCTGTAAAATACATGCAATATCGTTTTCATACAATACCATCAATATAATTATTATTGAAGATAAACGACACTTCTTTCAGTTATGTTAAAATGTCTACTTAAATAAATATGTCATAACACTCCCCTTTGTATATTCACTGAAGGATATGACTCATTAAAATCTTATCAAGAAAACCCACTAGGACAAAACTTGATGAAGGAAAAAGAGTACATTATTCCTTGGTGGGTATGACACATATTCAATCTACCTTGTTACAAACTTACTATGAAAATACAATGGGAATACCAAGGCGAAGGAAAAAGAGTATAAAATTTCAATATATTCTCCCCCTTATTACAACATTACGTGTTTCCTACATTAACTTGTACCTTGATTGTCGTCATTTATAAACTTTAATGAACAAATTCTGGATTTTCACTTGAGGGTATTGAGTGTTAGTAACATCATTTGCTTGATCAAGAAAAGGAGAATATAATTATTTTGACAATGAATATTTTTCATGCCTCATTAAAAACTTACTAGAAAAACCTAGTGAAAAAAACTCACTAAAGAAAAAAGAGTACAAAACACAAATATAGCATCCTCTTCATTATGACAACAATTATCTTTAGCAAACTATTATAATTTAGACACTTGTCTCTCATGTTTTTAAAAAAATTCTTTTATGCTCTAGGCACTTCTCGATCTTTGAGAACTTAAATTTTCGACATTCTAAGTACTTTTGGCACCTATTGTTCTTTAAACACTTGTTATACTTCAAAAATGTTTTGTGATTGGGCATATTTCGTCCTTCAGGCACCTATGGGGCTTCGAGAACCTATTGTGTTCTTCAAGAACTTCTATATGAATTCAATTATCACTACAACGTACCAATAATATAATAATGAGGACGTCTCCCCATAATTAATTATAGGATTCTGTTGGAACCTTCGTGATACAAGTAGCAATTTTTATTTTAAAAGTCACTATCATCATTTCTATCACCGTCGACATATTTCAACCCTTTTTGGGTTAGTATCTTTATTATTTATTTCAAGCGCTATAGTAAATGAAACTATATTAGTCCCATGAAATGTCTCGCTGTTTTATATATTTTTACTAGACAAATAATCTACGTAACTTTTCTCGTATTCAAGTACCTTGTTATATTCAAGGACTATTACTTCCCTTAAGAATAATGCATGTACAAACATTTATTGGTTCAATAATTCCTGTCATACTACGTGGATTTGTACATTCCACAATTTTTACCATTTTTTTATTGACTCACTAGACTTCGTTCATTGGGGCATATGGTATATTTTAAACTGGAAGGCTTACCACGCTTCATGCGTTGGTTATACGTATTACAGTTCGTGTGTTGGTTATATGTATTACAGGTCTAGCATGCTTCATGCGTGGTTTAAATGAATGTGCTGAATATTTATTATATGTCCATCTTGGACAATATTCTATGCTATAGCGTTTATAAAAGATGAGATTTCACAATATTCTTTATGTGTGTGAAGACATTTTGTATATTACTTGCGATAATTTACAAATGAATCATCTTTTAGACTTCAACTTCTAATTCTTTAGTTGTCAATATCAAAAATTTTAAATATCCAATTTTTTTAATTAGATCGATTAAATAACTAAGAATACGACTGATATGCAGACAATATATAGTTCCACTTTATCGATAACATTCATGGTTATAAATTTGTGATAACTTATATTTCGTGGATTTAAATTTTACAGTATTTTTCATGGTTCATCTTATGTGGTAAGAATTCATTAGCAATATTCATATAACTAATAAACTTATGTTAGTCCTACTATGATCTCAACTATGATCACCACCACATCGATTCCAATACACATTAAAGACGTAGCATTTTCTTCAGGAAATGCAGATCCATTCAATATAAGAAATAGTTTTAATCGGATTTAACCCTACCATATTTTTTTCTATATTTATTTTTAGACATATTAATGCATCACTCGCTACAGGTAATGCAATTACATCCACTACCGAAAATGGTCTTGAGTCAAACAATGTGATTTTATCCAATTAAATCTTTCCACCACAATGTTTATATTAGTACACATTAGAAAATTGTTGCATTCGTTTTGAATATGTAATTATAATCATTTTAGAGAATAGTATTGAGTCAGTGGAATGTGAATTATGAATTTTACATCAACAATTCATTATTTTACTTGTTTATGAGACAAACAATCTCATACTATATTATATATGTGTGATATGATATAAGGAGATAAATATATGTTCCACATGGTAATATATATATATATATATATATTATAATCAAAACTGCAGATATGAAAAATTATTTTGATACATTTTTCATATCATTTAATCTAATGATATGGAAAATGTATTAACGAGATTCAGGCTTATAATATTGTTTCATGGATTAAATATATGAACAGACTTTTATTTGTGAGAATTGTCTCCATTAATATGTAAATCAACGAATATCAAATTCATGAAAATGCGTAAACATGTTTACATAGTTAGGTCCTTACAATGATAGTGATGAAACTATACCAATATTTTAGTATAATCGTTTAGGGATATATTAATTAATTTTCTCCACAATGCACATAAAATATTTCTTGTTCACATGAATGTTTTTGTTATTTTAGTGTGATAATTTAAGAACACATAATTTCTTAATTTAACAAATACGATTCTTAAATATTTATAAAATCCATATGTATTCTTCATCATAAAATAATTTTTGCTCCAAACGTATAAATTTGAATTAAGGCTCGAGCCCTTATAATTCTTTTAACGTTTTTGGTCGTTAATATTTAATTTAGGCATCAAGCCTTTTAAAAAATCCATACAGGCTTTGAACCTTTGAACTTTGGTCAATACTTCAAGTATATAAATTAAATTTCGGTCCTCTAAAATTTTGTATGCTCCCTGAATATGAAATTCGATATAAGTTTCAGACCAATAAAATATGGCATATACTTCCTGCATATGAAATTTATTGTAGTTTTTTAGCCTATAAAATTTGTTATATGTTTCAGGCATATAAAATTAAAATTACTTATATGCTTCTAACATATAAAATATGTTGTAACTTTGGACCTATAAATTTTCTTCTAAGCTTGCGGCATATATAATTCGTTGTAAGTTTCGAGGCTATAAAATTTTTTTGAAGGTATTTACAATATGAACAACTTTATGTAATTCGGATTAACAAAATTCTTTTATCATACTCTATAAAAATATTAGTATAAAATATACTAAGATAACATAACACGAGAATAAAAATTACATAAATCTTACCAAATTACTTGTCTCTTCTGCAAGATTGAAAGAGCAAGCTTGTGCGGATAACGTGTTGTAAACTAATATGTAAGATAAGTTAAGAGAAGAGAATAGAGTATAATTTGCTTTCTTTTCATACAACTTTTAGGATTAAAATGATATGATGGTTATATATTTATAGGTAATATATGACTGGTGATCATTTGTGTGTTCTAAAATAAATGCAATAAGAAAAGAGAACCACAACCGCAAGTGTACGGTTGTCCCAAGTAATAATAGTGATAAACAGATTTGTTCAGGGACGGATTGGTTGACTTTAATACTTATCAGATAGCGATTAATTGCACGGAAAGCAAGTAAATTATTTTAAGAGTGGTTGTTTGTTTTTCTAATAACTAAGACAAATAATGAAAAGACTAAAGCAATGCAAATATAAAGCTAGACACAAGTAAAAATAACTAGACGCAAGATATGAGAGGCAGTACTCGAGCAACGCTAGGATTTGACCTAAATCTAATCATTCCATTCCATGTATTGTTTAAGGGACGAATTCGGTAAACAATATTGGTCGGGATTCAATTATCTCCTTACCCCCGTCAGGGTGGATTAAGGAGCTCTTCTCAGGTGCTACAAACCCCGTCAGGGTGAATATAGTCCACCTTTGAATGATTAAAGTCTATCTACCCAATTGGCCGTAGAATTAATTAAGCCTGTCAAGGTCAAATAATCTCTATCCTATATTTGTTAATTAGTTTCGTACCTCGACCCTCCGTCAAGGTGATCCAATTTCCACTAATTGGAATAGCCTAAGTACTAAATCCTAATATTGATTATCTGCTTCAATAATAGGCAATAAGTGTAAATTAAAGGAAAATATTAAATACCCAATTTAATTTCAATTAAATTAATCCCAAATTCAAAGACATAGAATGAAATAGATTAGGGTTCAACCCATTATTTGTTCTCAAGTACCAAATGAAATTAGCTCATAATCGTAAAAACTAAGAAAATAAATTGAAAGGAATTCATAATTGTTTTACAGAAATAGAAATAAGAAACCTAATTAGGAAGTTGATTCGGCTGCGAAGTGGAGATATATACAGTCTCCAGCTCTTGGCTTCTTCTTTTCCTTGCTTTTGCTTCTTTTCTTCTTGTCTGACTTTGTGAATAATGAATTGTGTCAAAATTAGAAGTCAAAACCCCTATTTATACTGTAAAAATCGGACTTGGACCTTAGGCTTATACTTAAGTGAAATAATAAAGGCCCAAGTCCATTATCTTAGCCCAAAATCTCGTAACTGCTGCACCACATCCACTAAAACAGCTCTAACCGACTCGTATCAACTCGGATTGACCTCATTCCAGTTGCTAAAGTTCCATAACTCAATGGGGCACGTTTTCTCTTCACAAGTCAGCGGCTAAATCTACTCTTAGGTGGTTCAAAATCAGCAATCTTTTGAAACTTTCCAGATTTGCAGCTTTAAAATATCAGTTCTTTAGGGATTTGTCTTCATGTTTTGACTCCATATCACGATCTTTGACTTTATTCTCGGATTCCTCTCCTAGCTAGCATTCAAAACCTACAAATTTTTCACTAAAATACACAATATTACGCGTAAAAGTTTAATAAATTAAAAATACTAGAAATTAAAGAGGAAAATCGAATTATTGCATATTTAGTCCAAAAGTCTATTGAAATAGCCAGATAATCACCTAATTTGATGTCTCCTAAGCATATAAATATAGAACAAAAGAGGAGACATCAAGACCCCAAACTCAAACCTTTGTCGTCCCCACAAAGTAAAATTAAAAACAAAGGGAAAAAGTGATTACGAAGAAGTAGACGCAAATAAATACACCCAAAGCATTACTAAAAAGAAATCTCATATAGCAAACATTAGGAACTAATATACACATACGCTAATCATGCAAAATCAAACATAAATAAATTCAATCTTAAAATTAACTTCGCAATGCTAGAAGGTTACACTCGTACTTATCTCAATATGATGGCTATAGGTTGTTCCTCGATCCTTACTCGCTTTGAACGCTCCACTTAGTATACAACCTATTAACTTACCATGCACCTAGGAATCATGAGGACTTTACGGTTTTAGCGTAGGCTTAGGGACGGTGTGGTATGTATATTTGGTAAATTTGAAGTGAGCTTTTGGCTCTCTCCTCACTTACCATCAACAAATGTCCACGAGCTTGAGTTTACACTCTGATAAAGTTCTCACTCAACCCCTTTTGATGCGCTAATTATCATCCCCAAGTTAACCCAATCTATACTAAGATGATTTCAGAAACTTCCACTTTGCCGGGTGTTTATTCTTTTTCTTTTCTTTTTCTTGTTTTCTCGAAAAATTGATACAGGAGAAACCGGGTTCCCAGTTTTGTGAAATCCGGGGTCCTGGATTCTACTGTCTTGAGAATTTTATTTCACTTTTTTTAATCTCGGCTAAGGGTTACAATTTAACATTATCATCTGAATTTTCTTTCCGTGTCTCAATACAAACACATATTTCTCCCTCCCAATGTAATTCCGCAAAAGATAGACCCACCACCCCAAACCCAAGCTCGAGACATGTCTCAGGATTGTGATTCAAGTGCGGGTCATTTTGGAAATGCCTAATAAACTAAGGGGATATGGGCTTATATCATGGCGACACAAGATAAGGCTTTAAGGCTCGAAACTGGGCTAAGGCGGATAATATTAATATAAGGGATAGAAAACTAAAAAGGCTTCAAATGGCTATCAAAAAACTGCGCCTATCATTTTCCTAGTTACATGGTTCGTCTCTAGTTCATATCTAAGTGGGTTCTCTACTAATTTAGATCTCACGTTCTACACACCAAACATTTTCCTTAAGTACGAGCTTACTTCTTTTGCATTGTTTATTAATTTTTCCTATCCAATATCTATGTTTGCATGCAATTAAAACGCGTTTTAAACTAATTCCTAAAGTCGACTATGTACTATCATTGATTTATCAAAAGTATGCTTAATGGGTACATTTAAGAGCTTCTACAGTCAAACGAAACTCCTAATTAATTTTATTGAAAGCGGTAAAACACATAGCACATAAAACTGGGATAAGGCAACGAACCCCACCCCAAACTCAAAAATGAGTCGTGTCCCCACGACTCGAAAAGACTCAACGCAAATAAACTCATATACACTAAATGAGAAAGGAAAGAAAACGTATCTTAACCAATGCGAGGCTGGTTATCGGTGTTGCGTCCAGGTATAGATTCCTTCGCGATTAAACCATAGGTGGCGTGTTGGATGGTGCTCACCCTAATTAGCATGTTGCGAAGAAGATCTAACTCTTTGGTGACGTTTCCTAAGGTAGCAATCATCTTTTCTTGATTCTCTTTCAACACTCGAATCTCTTCTTCCAACCCATTATCTGTATGTATCTTCTTATTTGGTGGAGGAGCTCTAGGGTTTTTAATTGGTTGGGTTGCTTCATTGTGGGCGTTGTCAAGGGATCAATGTCATCGCGTCTCCCTCTTCGGACGCGTCAACCTCTTCGCTCCTTCGCGGTATTTTTGCGTCTAGACACAAGGTAGTGATAATACAAGGAAACTTTAGGTTCTGTTGACTCGTAGGGATTCTTTCAAACTCCATTATTGTCTCGTAAACTACACGCGCAACATCCATCTCTTGATTCTCCACAATGCACTTAATAAAAATAACATGCTCCTTCTTCAACTCGGAAGTGTGATTAATACCAAAGAAAGTGGGTACTACGAATCTAGACCATACCTTAGCACAAGGTAACAAACAACTACTATAAACCTGCCCAACATATCTTTCACCAATCGGAATAGGGCGTTTCCCACGAATTAAGACTGTGTCCCAAAGAGATTCCCACTCAAAAGATGGGTCATTTAGCGTTTCGAAATAAGGATAAGGACCAGTAAAGTTGGGGTGTTTCAAGGATTTGCGAATAAGTTCAACTGAGAGGGGTAATACCTTTTTGCGGACGATAATTGATTGTTTATTCGAAAAGGCTACTCCTTCATAAAAATCACGAACCAAGGTGGGAATAAATGTAAGCTTTCTCTGTCGCAATTCAGTCCACCCAAACTTATCACAAGTAGTTGTATAACTCTTAAATTGGCTAGTCATAATACCAGAAGGGAATGTTTTCTCAATACCAAACTTTAAGAAATCAATTCGATCACGAACCTGTTCATCCCAACGCATAAATATCCTCTTAGGTTTGTGTGCAATAGCTTTCCTTCTCGGAGCTCTCGGTTCTGGAACAGGTTCTTCTGGAATTTCCTCTTCAATCTCTTCCTCGTCTTCTTCATCAACCAAAGTAGGCTTAGCAAGAGTGGCCTTACTTGGGTTTTCTTTCCTCTTCATAGCAGTCGTAACCTCTTCAATCTTCTGTTTAGGACCCGAATCCGGAATCTCAATAGCTCTCTCTTGTGTAGCTCGAGGACTGTTTCTTGTTCTTGGGTTGTTTCTTCTTGTGTAGCTGAAAGAATCTGTCCTGTTAGTCATGTCTTTCCACCCCAAACTCAAAGCTTCAAAGAATTGAAACTAGGGAAAAGTTACAATCTTTGATGTTTTGAGAAACGATTAAGGTGAATTTATGTGAGTTATGAGATGGGTAAGGATCAATTTGAAGGATTGGAGAGGTTTAGTAGTTCAATTTAAGGGTTGGGTGAAGAAAGAATTGGAGGAAAAAGTAGGAATTTGGTGAAGTTTTGGAAAGATTTTGGGTTTTTAGGGAGAAAGAGAGCAAGAATTGGTGAATAAAACTTGTTTTGATGATGATTTTCGGAGTTGTGTAAAGCTGAAATCGGATGTGGAGGCTAACATGAAAAAGAAGCTAAATAAATAGGTCAAAACAGCACCAAACCGCCTCTTACAGTGGCGAAACCGGGTTCTAGGTTTTCGTCGCTACGTCGGCGAGAAAAAATCAAAAAATCGAAATACTTTTTTTTTTCGTAATGGACGCAGCTGACCAGTGTCTCGCGCCATGCAGTGGTCAGAGACTTTGGAACCAGCAGCTCTCAAAACTGGGTTCCCGGTTTGTGCAAAACCAGGGCCCCGGATTTTGTCGACGCGCGAATCCAGACACAGCTTGTTGCGTCTCGCGCCATGCAGGGGTCAGAGAAATGGGGTCTTCACAGCACACGAAACCGGGTTCCCGGTTTGTGCAAAACCGGGTTCCCGGTTTTTCCTCTGCAATTTTCTGAAAATTTCCGCTTCATAACCCCAAACTCATGACCTTTTGTACTCCTGCAATCATCACAAACAACTACCCTTTCTCATTTCATAAAAATAAACACTAATCAACAAAAATTTACTAATTTACACTACGAATTAACGAAAATACGAAGCTAATATACAATGAATTGGCTTTTGTTTAACGTCGTTAAGCTCGACGGTTACCTCACGCTTCTAAGGTGCTTCAACGAGGTACATAAGTTCTCCGGGATGTGGATCCTCCGCGCGATTAATATCTTCACCTCCGTGATAAATCTTTAATCGATGACCGTTTACCATGAAGGTACGGTGCTCGATTGGATTCTCAATCTCAATAGCTCCATGAGGCGTGACTTTTGTTACGATATAAGGACCCGACCATTTCGACCTCAACTTACCCGGATAATTGATGAACTTCGAGTTATATTTAAGGACCTTTTGTCCAACTTCAAACTTCTTCACTCTAATTCGATTATCATGCCATCTTTTCGTATTTTCTTTATATAATTTATCATTCTCATAAGCATGTAATCGAAACTCATCAAGTTTATTTAATTTCATCATTCTATTCTCAGCGGCTAAAGTCGGATCTAAATTCAATTCAGCTATGGCCCAATATGCACCTAATTCAAGTTCAAGAGGTAAGTGACAAGCCTTACCATACACCATTTGATACGGAGATGCACCAACAGGAGTTTTGAAAGCAGTACGATAAAACCCACAATGCATCATCTAACTTCAGTGACCAATCTTTTCTCGTAGGACCAACAGTCTTTTCAAGGATAGATTTTACCTCTCGATTTGAAACTTCAGCTTGACCACGGCTTGTGGATGATAAGCGGTGGAAACGCGATGTCTAATCCCATGTTTCTCTAGAACAGTCTTCAAATATTTGTTCACAAAGTGTGAACCGCCATCACTTATAATCACTCGAGGTGTGCCATGTCTAGTGAAAATATGAGATTTCAAAAACTTAATTACCACTCGCGAATCATTCGTTGGTAGAGCTACAGCCTCTACCCATTCGGACACGTAGTCAACCGCTAGCAGGATGAATAAATTCCCATTGGACGGTACAAAGGGACCCATAAAATCAATACCCCACACATCAAATATCTCTACCTCAAGAATGTTATTACGCGGCATTTCATTTCTCTTGGATATATTCCCAGTAAATTGACATTTGTTACACTTCTTTACATATTCATGACAATCTTTATGTAACGTAGGCCAATAAAAACCTGATTGAAGTACCTTAGCAGCTGTGCGGTCGCCTTTAAAATGTCCTCCATAGGGTGAATCGTGACAACCTGCAATAACTCCATAAGTCTCATTCTCAGGTATGCATCTTCTTACCATTTGATCACCACACACTTTGTAGAGGAAAGGGTCCTCCCAAAAGAACTGTTTAGCACGTGTACTCAACCTCTTCTTGTCTTGCGAAGTAGCTCCTTCAGGAAAAGAACCACTCACCACAAGATTCGTAATATCAGCATACCATGGTGTTCCATTAAAGATAGCAAATAAACTCTCATCTGGGAATTCTTCTCGAACTAACTCGGGACTAGTGTTTGATTCACGACCTTCAAGACGAGACAAATGATCTGCAACCTGATTCTCACAACCCTTTCGATCTCGAATCTCTAAATCAAACTCTTGAAGCATAAAACCCATCTGATTAACCTCGGCTTAGCATCCTTCTTCATCATAAGGTACTTTATAGCTGAGTGGTCGGTAAATACAACAATTTTCGCTCCAAGAAGATAGGAACGAAACTTGTCAAAAGCATAAACTACCGCTAAAAGTTCCTTCTCAGTCACTGTATAATTAACTTGAGCACTAGTGAAGGTCTTACTCGCATAATAGATAGAGTAAAATACCTTGTTCTTCCTTTGACCCAACACAGCACCCATAGCTAAATCACTTGCATCACACATAACTTCAAAAGGGATTTTCCAATGAGGAGGTAACACTATCGGTGCAGTAATAAGCTTCTCCTTTAACTCTTGAAATGCCTTCATGCTAGCCTCATCAAAAAGGAATTTGGTGTCCTTCTCGAGTAAGTTACACAAAGGTTTCGTAATCTTTGAAAAATCCTTAATGAATCGACGATAGAATCCAGCATGGCCTAAAAAACTTTTTACCCCTTTCACAGAAATGGGAGGGGAAGAGTTTTTATTACCTCAATCTTTGCACGATCAACCTCTAATCCTGCACTTGAAACTTTATGACCCAACACTATACCTTCTCTAACCATGAAATGACACTTTTCCCAATTCAAAACTAAATCTGTTTCCTTTCATCTTATTAACACCTTCTCCAAATTCTGTAAACACTCATTAAAGTTGTCACCAAACACGGAAAAGTCATCCATAAATACCTCAAGGAAATTATCTATTATATCCCATAAAATAGCCATCATACATCTCTGAAAGGTAGTGGGTGCGTTACATAACCCAAAAGGCATACTCCGATAGGCAAAGGTACCAAAAGGGAATGTGAATGTGGTTTTGTGTTGATCAGCTGGATCTACGTAAATCTGATTATACCCCGAATAACCATCCAAGATATAGTAATACTCCTTACCAGCCAATTTATATAGCATCTCATCAATGAAAGGAAGAGGAAAATGGTCCTTCTTAGTAGCCTTGTTCAACTTACGGTAATCCATACAAACTCTCCAACCAACAACTGTTCTTGTGGAGATGGCTTCATTCTGAGCATTGAGGATGGTGGTCATTCCTCCTTTCTCTGGTACGCACTGAACTGGACTAACCCACTCACTACTAGCTATGGGAAAGATGATTCCCGCGTCTAGCAGCTTAATCACCTCTTTCTTAACCACTTCCTTCATTGCTGGCATTAATCTCCTTTGACCTTCAACAGATCGTGCCCTATCGTCTTCAAGTATGATTTTGTGTTGGCAATAGGAGGGACTAATGCCTTTCATATCAGCAATGGTCTGACCTATCGCCTCTTTATTTGCCCTTAGTACACGTAGCAGTTTATCTTCTTGAAAACCTGTTAAATTTGCTGAAACAATAACAGGTAGAGTATTATTAGTACCCAAATATGCATACCTCAATTGAGATGGAAATGGTTTTTCTTCTAACTTCGGAGGAGATTCAATGGATGGTTTATTTTTAACGACCATCTCCCCCGGTTCTCTCACAGTTTCATAGGCAGGACGCCTATATTTTGGGTTTTCCGAATTGATAGCTGCCACTGTTTTGGCAAGCTCTTCCATCATCTCAGGTGAGTCTAGTGTCAAAGCAGACTGCAAGATATCATCATAATTAAAACAATCAAATACCTCTTGCGTGGCATGTTCAACTACATCCATTCAAAAGTAATCTCCTGGAACATTTGGAAATTTCATGGCTCTGAACACATTAAACTTCACCTCCTCGTCTTGGATTCTCATGATCAATTCTCCGTTTTCTACATCAATTAAAGTACGCCCCGTGGCTAGGAATGGTCGTTCCAAAATGATGGGGACATTCCTATCCGCGTCGTATTCAAGGATAACAAAATCAACGGGAAAAACTAAAGTACCTGCCTTGACGAGGACATCTTCGATTCGTCCCTCCGGATGAACGAGGGATCTATCGGCCATTTGCAAGACCATAGAAGTAGGCTCAAATCTCCTATTCTCAGCTTATCAAAGATCTATTTGGGAATAAGATTAATACTTGCACCCAAATCACATAGTGCTTTTCCTTGCCACTCCTTACCAATCGATATCGGAATTGTAAAACTTCCAGGGTCAAGCAACTTAGGTGGAAACTTACTTTGGCCGATAGCGATGCACTCTTCGGGTAAACCGATCATCTCATTATCACAATATGTCCTCTTGTTGGTTAGGGCTCTCTTCAAAAACTTCATGTACTTCGGTATATCTTTAATGGCTTTTAATAACGAAATGTTTATGTTAAGACCCCTTACCCTATTGATAAATCTATGATACTCGTCCATATCTCCTTTTTTCTGAACTCTCAAAGGAAAAGGCGGAGGAGGACGGTTCTCCACAATATCTTTCTTTTTCTGAACTTTTGGAATTTTCTCCACCTCTATTACTTCAGGTTCATTTTCTTTTTCTATCTACTCCACCACTGGTTTTTCTTTATTTATCACTTTTTTTCTTTCATGACTGGAAATGGGGGTGGAGGAAGTTTCTTACCACTTCTCAACGCTATGGCATTACAATCTTTGGTTTGTTTCGGGACTTCTGTATCACTAGGGAGTCTTCATTGTGGACGTTGATTTAATTGTTTCGAAATTTGATCCACTTGATTCCCCAACAATTTCAGTGCAGCTTCATAGGTTTATTTACTCTGAATGGATTGTGCCTGAAGTGCCATTAATTTATCCATTGTTAGCCGAATATCTTCAGTTCCTTCTTGAGGTTGAGAAGTTAAGGCTTTTTTATTCATTGTGTCATTGTAACTATTTTGAGGAGGTTGCCTTTGAGCCTGATTTCCGTAATTCTGTCCTCCTTGATAGTTATTTTGTGTTCTAGGTTGATAAGTGTTACCTTGGGGACGCGGTTGATATGCGTAAGTAGGATTAGCTGCCCCATTAGGATTGGAGTATTGGAAACTCGGATGGTTTCGGTTAGGCATATATCCTTGTCCACTTGAATTGTAGTTTCCCCTATTAGAAACGAACATCACGGCTTCGGTATTATACTCACAATGTTCCCAATCATGGTCTTGAACACCACAATTCGAACACCCATACACTTCTTGCGTAGCATTCACTTCAACCCTTTTACTTAAAAAACCTTATTTCACGGCTAATGTCAGTTGTTTTAATTGATGTTCCAACGTGGTTTGTATTTTGTTCTCTAAGGTAGTGAACCTTTCTTCAATGTTGACGTTATTGACTCCCTATTTAGCTGGTGTTCTCACAGTATTCCAACCCACTTCATTGTCAACCGTTCTATCCAAAATAATTCTTGCGTGAACGGGTTGAACTCGTAAAAACGCACCACCACATAATAAATCTAAATCTTTTCATGAACTCCCATCAAGACCGTTATAGAAAATTTTCAATTGTTGTTGATCTGAAAGGTCATGATTGGGGACTCTTCGTAAGCAATTCTTTGAAATCTCGACCAACTTTTACCCAACGCTTCATCATATTCTTGTCGGAATTGTGTTAACTCGAGTTGAGCATCTAACCTCATGTTGGACGGATAATACCTATCGAAAAACGCAGCCTGTAATTGTTCCCAATTAATAATCTTTCCCGGCTCTTGTGAATAATGTCAATCACTCGCTCTATCTATCAAGAAAAATCTGAATGTAGCAAAATACATTTTCTCTTTTGTTACTCCTTGAGTGATGTATGAATCGCAAATTTACATAAATTTTTGTACTGTGGGAATTAAATCTTCTCCGGGCTTGCAACGAAAATTTCCAAAATTCTGAAACTGAGCTAACATACCCGAATCTTGACGGAATCTCAGAACATCGATGTTAGCTGGGCCAATCCCAAGAGGAGGAGCAAGGAATGGATCTTGTGCTGGACCGGTAAGAAACCATGGATCAGCTACTTGGACTTGAACCGGAGGATTAGGAATAATTAGTGGCACTAGTGGCTGGCCATTCGCGTCTAGCTGATTGTTGTGAATATTAAGATTTTCCATTTCGTTCGCTAGTCTTTCTAATTCTTGTGCTTCTTGTTCTTTCCTTCTCTTATTTGCAAGTCTGGCTAATGATTCAGGATTGTCAAGGATCAGAGGTAATGTCTCAAGATCCTTAAAGAGTCTCCTTCGCATACACCAAACCTAAAAAACATGAAAAAGATGAACAAACAAAGCGTAAAAATGAAAAATAAAAATGCAACTAACACTAAAGGATAAACACCGGGGTCACACGTTACCGTCCCCGACAGCGGCACCAAAAACTTGGTGGTCCTTTGTGTGATCTAAAATAAATGCAATAAGAAAAGAGAACCACAACCGCAAGTGTACGGTTGTCCCAAGTAATAATAGTGATAAACAGATTCGTTCAGGGACGGATTGGTTGACTCTACTGCTTATCAGATAGTGATTAATTGCACGGAAAGCAAGTAAATTATTTTAAGAGTGGTTGTTTGTTTTTCTAATAACTAAGACAAATAATGAAAAGACTAAATCAATGCAAATATAAGACGCAAGTAAAAATAACTGGACGCAAGATATGAGAGACAGTTTTCGAGCAACGCTAGGATTTGACCTAAATCTAATCATTCCATGTATTGTTTAAGGGACGAATTTGGTAAACAATATTGGTCGGGATTCAATTATCTCCTTACCCCCGTCAGGGTGGACTAAGGATCTCTTCTCAGGTGCTACAAACCCCGTCAGGGTAAATATAGTCCACCTTTGAATGATTAAATTCTATCTACCCAATTGGCCGTAGGATTAATTAAGTCTATCAAGGTTAAATAATTTCTATCCTATATTCTTTAATTAGTTCTGTACCTCGACCCCCTGTCAAGGTGATCCAATTACCACTAATTGGAATAGCCTAAGTACTAAATCCTAATATTGATTAGCTACTTCAATAATAGTCAATAAGTGTAAATTAAATAAAAATATTAAATACCCAATTCGATTTCAATTAAATTAATCCCAAATTCAAAGACATAGAATGAAATAGATTAGGGTTCAACCAATTATGCGTTCTCAAGTACCAAACGAAATTATCTCATAATCGTAAAAACTAAGAAAATAAATTGAAAGGAATTCGTAATTTTTTTACAGAAATAGAAATAAGAAACCTAATTAGGAAGTTAATTCGGCTGCGAAGTGGAGATATATACAGTCTTTAGCTCTTGGCTTCTTCTTTTCCTTACTTCTGCTTCTTTTCTTCTTGTCTGACTTTGTGAATAATGAATTGTGTCTGCTCTTGCGAAGTGAAATAATAAAGGCCCAAATCCATTATCTTAGCCCAAAATCCCGTAACTGCTGCACCACCTCCACTAAAACAGCTCTAACCGACTCGTATCAACTCGGATTGACCTCATTCCAGTTGCTAAAATTCCGTAACTCAATGGGGCACGTTTTCTCTTCATAAGTCAGCAGCTAAATCTACTCTTAGGTGGTTCGAAATCAGCAATCTTTGGAAACTTTCCTGATTTGCAGCTGTAAAATATCCGTTCTTTAGGGATTTGTCTTCATGTTTTGACTCCATATCACGATCTTTGACTTAATTCTCGGATTCCTCTCCTAGCTAGCATTCAAAACCTACAAACTTTTCACTAAAATACACAATATTACGCGCAAAAATTTAATAAATTAAAAATACTAGAAATTAAAGAGGAAAATCGGATTATTGCATATTTAATCCAGAAGTCTATTAAAATAGCCAGATAATCACCTAATTTGATGTCTCCTAAGCATATAAATATAGAACAAAAGAGGAGACATCAATGACCTTTCATATGATACAACAATGGTGCTTAAATGAGAAAATGTGCTTAAGAAAAATGAGAAAATGTGAAGGGTTTGTAACTCATCTTTCTTAAGAACATCAAAAAAAAATTCTATTCTTTATACTAAAAATATGTATTTATAATCTCGGAAAATATTTTTGCTCAAATTGGCCAACTTAAGTGAGTCAAAAATAGCTGAATGGACTCCAGTATATATGTACAACTTTGGATCTTGTCTAGTAAAACGTCTGTATCTTCTTCAATTCAACTAAAAATAAAAAATCGTTTATTCTCACATGATATACACTCAAAGTGTTACCTCGAGAACAAAATTCATGTTTAGATTCCTCACCAATTCCGAGTCATGACCTTTGAAAGTTGATGGAAACATTCTGCTAACAATTCACGTTGAGACATTGACTTATTGGCTCATTTTATGACTTGGTTTGGGTTTCTTCTTGACTTTTTGACTTCTTAGATTTATCTTGGGGTCTGAGATCATCCATGTATCTTGGATATTCACACTTAACACACAAATTACCTCAAAATGCTCCAAAACAAATAATAATCCAAGAATAAGCTACTAAATCAAAACATATCAAATTGAAGGGATAAATCCCACAATTAAGCAATACAACTCTATCAAATGATGTCTCGATAGTACATTAATATATCACAAAAGGAGAGACATCCAAGTGGCTCAACATTTTTCTTTACACATGGACACGACGCTCCAGATCCTTTGGCGCATTCAAATTTTCCAATGGGGCTTCCGTTTTCATGTAATTCTCCATTTTACACTTCATTTTTTCCTCACCTATATTGAATTGATCTACTCTCAAAGACAGCCCACTACCTTTCTAATTACGTATAGTACACACTACTTTACGATGGGCTCTTGTAAATATTATATACTGCGTTCAACAAAATTACAATAAAGTGATTAAAATGTGGGTTATCTCCCATGAACATTTCTTATTTGTGTATCATTCCCAACAATGTGAGAGGTTTCTTGGGTCAACCAAATAGAACTTTCAACTCTTCTTACCTTGCACTTCGATCACCTTGTTTGAAACGACTCTGGTGACAATTAACCGCCCATTCCTCGTCGGTTGATATTTTTGTGGTTTATTTGCGAGATTGGGAGATTTCAAGCAACCTCATCGTTTACACTAAACTCATATCCACATGACTTCTCTAAGGGTATTCATAGCTGAGTTCTTGGCCATACTTCAGATTATTGATACATTCTTTACCTTCCTACATGTTTCCCGAAACATATAATTTTTTAGATTTGTCCTTGATGCTTCCGATGCGGGAGTGGCGTACCTCAAATTTGGGCGATTTACAGTTTTTGACCATCCTTTTCCATTTGTCCTGCCTATATCAGTTGGAACAGTAATTTGTTCCTTTAAGTCTTTACTTGTGGTCCTTATACCAAGTACTTCATATGTTCTCAATGTTTGTTAATATGTGTGCCCAATCTTGCCTAGTTTGACAGCTTTCAATATAAAAAAATCATGCATTCAACGTCAAAACATGTTTTTATTATAACAATGTTTGAAAACTATACAAGGTTAAAAATGTATGAAGTGTTTTTATCATGCATAATTATATGTGTGTACTTTTTTTGAGAGTATGTCATTATTCTTATTCTAATGATGTTCATGTTCCAAAGTGAAAATTAAATGTGGTAAAAAAATGAGTTAAGGAATTAGTGGCGGATGATTGGGAAGAGAATTACTCTCTTGTGGCTAGTATGGCAAAGCTATTCTTGCAAGTAATCCTCAATTATGTATTAAAACATTTAGCCAAGGATTAAATATTCCTCAATAAATGTTTGATAGGATATTTGTGAGTTTCATACCAAAAAAAGATAGGTTTTGAAATGGAATGAGACTATTTATTGGTCTTGATAGTCGTTTTCTACAAGGACCTTATGGTGGTCAAATTATGCGTGCAGTTGGTCTTGATGCAAATTCAGAATTAATTTCTACAATAAATCATGAGTTATAAACAAAAGTGTGAAAATACTTACGTATATTTTTTAGAATGTTTAGATTACATTTTCATAGAGATGATTCTCACTTTTATGAGTGATAGATAAAATGGCTTTAAAATTGTCATTATGAAGATATGTCAAAGTGATCGGCATAGACGTTATGGAAGACATAATTATGATAACTTAGGATAAAATTTTCAAGAGTTAAGTGTAGGAAACTTTTTTGGGCAGTGGTTAGAGCATACAATGAGTATGATTTCAAAGATACCACGATGATGAATAACGATACGAATCGAGCGGACTCACCAATGACTTGACGTTGATTGTCATAAAGAAGTTAAAAAGTTGGCTAGACACGCATTTAATGAAGTTGTGAAGAATGACCCATGTCACGAATAACATGTCTAGGTAATTCAGTTACATATTTTCATAAAAAATTATCTAGTCCTACCTTGAAGGTAGTTGATAATCAAAACTAAAAAGAAACTTTAACTTATTGAACTTGTAAGTATAGAGAGTGGTAAGTAAGTGGAATCCCGTGTAGACATGCAATTCTTGCCATTTATGGATGAGGAACAACCCAAAAAAATATGTTCATCCTTTTTTGTCGATGAATACTTACAAGTTTGGTCAAATAGTTAATGAATGAGGATAACAAGAGTCTCACAATCACAACAAGGATATCGTGGCAGATATACTTCTAGGAAAATAAATATTTTATTATTTATCTGGCGTCGTAGTTGTAACTGGATGAGAATTGTACACTTCGTTTAATTATATATCTTTATGTTATTTCATTGAGACATTTTGACATTGAAGTTATTGTATTCATATTTGGTAATCTTACAAGAACATCAGTTTGCTAAATAATTTTATTACTACAAAAACCCAGTTACCAAAAGTATTAATATATATATTGAAACTTGAAGAAGATATTAGAACAATAAACGAATTAAAAAAAATCAAAAAAGCACTATTTTTATATATTATCAAATTAAAAAGTTATTCATGGATTCATAGTTATCAATATCATCCAATACAAAAAGTTTAATTTTGATGGTAATAATGTTTTTGATTTTGAGCACGAACATGCATACAACTGAAGCGCAAGAGGGATATCGCGACAGAACTCTTTGTAATCGTAAACCAAGATGCTCGTCAACCAATTGGTACTAGATACCCCTATGTTGGACATGTTGTGGTTATAGTTGTTTATCTAATTTAAGGATGGTGAAGTTTTATATTCATGTTTCGGGTTAATCATCGACCTGGTATTCTTGATGTGATTGTATTTTAATTGTTTGCAGGAGATAATGTGAAAACCATATACGTATTTGGAAAAAATAAAATTCGACTTTTTAATCATATAATTGAATTCAATTGTATGAACACTACACCGCGTCAAGGGTCTCGCGACTACATGAGTAGTCGCTAAAAATAAATAAAGTAGTCGCTAGAAGTCAGATGAAGGATTTAACGACTACAAGTAGTCGTTAGAAATTAGTCGCGAAAAAGTTGTCGTTAGAATGTAATCCTTACGACTACGCGGGTATAAATAGTCGTTATAGACCGTGCTATTATTAACGACTACAAAGTAGTCGCTAGATATCGCTTCTTCTAGCGACTACTTTGTAGTAGAGAAAAGATAACATATCTAGCGACTACTTTGTAGTCGAGAAATGTTAAGCTTAATAACGACTACATTGTAGTCGTTAATGCTACAAGGTATAGCGACTACACATAGTAGTCAATGTCGACTACTATGTAGTCGCTACTAGTAATTTTTTAATTTAAAAAAAAATAAAAAAACATAATTTTCGAATTATTTTTAATTCCAATTATGTAATTAAAAATAATTCGAAAATCATATTTTTTTACTTTTTTTTAAGTTAAAAAATTAATAAATAAAAATAAAATTAACAATTCAAAATAATTAATTAAAATATATAAATAAACCAAAGTCAAACCCGGTCAAACCAGGTCAAAGTTAAGTCATACACCAAAATAAAATAAAAGTCTTAATACAAACCAAACAAAATTAAACCAAAAGTCTTAAAATATGATAAATATCAAACATCCACAATAACTAAAATCCTTGCCGTCTATAAATGTCTTCATCATTCCCGAGCTCGACATCATCTTCATCCATATCAACATCCATTTCAACATCTTCACCACTACTACTACTACTATCATCATCTTCTTCATCTTCATCATCGCTAGGAGGATTGGGGCCCGCATTCATAGGCTGGAAGGGGGTCTCGCCTTTATCTGCCCTCAACTGATTAACATACGCGATGGCATCATTCACAACAGCCATCGAAAAAGGTGGAGGCGTGGTGCTAGTAGATCCTTCAGGGCGGGGGAATGGGGGAAGACCGCTGGACACTCGGAGCTCGTTAATCGCCGCCATCATCTCCTCGTGCTGCTCGTTCCGGGCTGGAGTAGTATTAGCCTTCTTCTTCGATTTCCTCGGACAGCCAATGCCCGGAATAAAGCTCCTCTTCGGTGACCCAACCTCCTTCGCGGTGCTCTTAATGTAATCGTATTGCTCCTTTTGACTCATTCCTCCCCAATCGGTTGACTCAACTTGACTTTGAGTCTCCTTTTCCTTCATCGCGTCCTTAAGCAATTTCTGTTACATAATAAACAATATATCAATTACATTTGACTTTAGATGAAAAAAATAATTAATAATAAAGTTATAAAAAAAACTCACATCGGCTTTTTCGTAGCCCACCGACCTCCACTCTCTGGTCTTCTTGGTTTTCCCCACAACCTCGTAAAAACCACCCATACGCGGAATAGGGATGTCTTGTTGGGTAGCCTCGTCCCTTATCACCAGATTCCCTCCCGGGATTAATTCTTCACCCTGTTTCAGAAAAATTAAAAATATTCAAAATAAATAATAAATTAATAATTAAAAAAGTCACTTAAATAAAAAACCACCTCGTATAGCATATCCCGAGTTCGGGAATACCTCCTCGACCCCGCTCCACTCTTGTTTTTCTGCTTTTCTCGATTCTTTTGATTTTCTTTCGCTTGATTCTGAAAAAATATAAAATTCAATTATTAATACAAACAATTATAATTTTAAATATATACTAAAATTAAAAATCATCAAGATTTCACCTTAGCTTTTCTTGAGCCCCAATACTCACAGCACTTAGCCCACACCTCATCCGATATCCAATCCGGCTTCAAACCCTTTCTCCAATAATGCTTCTTCACATAATATTTGTAATCCTTAAACCTCATCCTCATTGTATCGTCCAAGTTTCCGTAAATCTCATCCCAGTCTTTCCTCTTTCTCCAAGTCTTTATGTCAAAATATTTCTGAAAAAAAAATACATTATTTAAATTTAAATTAGAATAATAAATTAAGTTAAAAAAATATTAAAAATTAAATTTATACCGCTAATCTCTTAATCACGGCGTTTTTGTCCGCGTCCGGCACTTTTTTCCATCTCGGGTGATAGGGCGGAATCCTCTCTCGAACGGCAATCCCAATCACTTGCGCAACGTGGTGTCCGTACTTGCCTGTTGGACTCCACGTGTCGTCTAACACACAAAAGTTGACCGGCAAAGGCCACCCAATAGCTTTTAGTGCCTTCATCGCAGTTTTTAGGGCACCTCCACCTCTTGTATTCCGTCTAGGGGGATCTGTTTTAAAATTAAATTAATTAGTAGTGATTTTATTTGTTAAAATTAAATTAAATTAAAGTTGAATTTGTTTATTTACCAGGTTGGTTTGCACAGTCGGCTAAGTTTCGGTTCGGATTTTGGTTTGGGTCCCTACCCCCACCATCCCCTCCGTGCTGTCGAGACATGACATCGGCCATCTAGCATTTTATAGGTAAATTAAAATACAGAATAAAAAATAACATAAAAAAACTAAATTATTACATCACCAAAAATAAAAAACATGAAAATAAAATTAAATAAATTATTACAATCATAAATAAAATAATTCAAATAAATTAAAAACGTAAATAAATCATCCTTAAGCATCCAATATATATAGCACACGTACAATCTGTATTATACAAAAAATAATTATATTAGTCATATAATAAATTAATTTATATTTTTTTTGATATTTAAAATTCTATTATTATATAGTAAACTAAATTCCCTATATTTTTTTAAATTGCATAAAATTCCCTATATTTTTTAAAATTGCATAAAAGTCCATATTTAATTTTTCTAAAATTGCATAAATATTCCTATATTTTTTAAAATTGCATAAAAGTCCATATTTAATTTTTCTAAAATTGCATAAAATTCCCTATATTTTTTAAATTTGCATAAAAGTCCATATTTAATTTTTCTAAAATTGCATAAATATTCCTATATTTTTTAAAATTGCATAAAAGTCCATATTTAATTTTTCTAAAATTGCATAAAAATTCGTAAATATTTTTTTAAATTGCATAAAAGTCCATATTTAATTTTTCTAAAATTGCATAAAAATTCGTAAATATTTTTTTAAGTTGCATAAAAGTCCCTATGTAGTTTTAAATTGCATAGAGGTCCCTAACATAATACTTGAAAAATTGCATAAAGGTCCCTAAGTTATTTTTAACACAATTTTTAACACAATTTCATTACATCACATTTTTTAACACAATTTTTGCACTTTTAAAATCTAAAATTTACTAAGAATCATAACAAAAATTAACAAAAATCCCAAAAAATCATCATACTTAATTTTTAATCATAACCCATGAATTACATGCTTAAAATAACAAAAATGAATCACTAAGAACATATACTATATTCGGATTTAAGAATCAAACACAAAAAAAAATGGGAAAAAATTAATTAGATTTCCAAAAAAATATTTTTTTAGGCCATTTAACATAAATTTTAGGCTTAAAATGATGCAAACAACACACTAACAACACATACAATTCTCGGAATTAAAGAAATCCATGAAATCATCAAAGAAAAAAATAAAAAAAAAAGCATAGAAATTAAAAGATAAAAAAGGATTGGAAAACTTACCTTATTGGAAGAGATTGGAGCTGATTTGGGGAAGAATCCAAGCCATATTGATTCGGATTGAAACACAAACAAAGAAAAAAATTATTAGAAAATATAAAAATTGATTAAAAAAAGCTTTCTAATAGATAGTAAATGGAATGGAATAAGATTAGGGGTTGGATTTGATTACCTTTGATGCTTGAATCGGAGCTTGGATGGCTGCAATTTTTGCTCTCGTTTTTTGGTGTTTAGTGTATAAGAAATGAAAGAGAAGAGTGAGCTCTCGGTTAGATATAGGGCTTTTTTTCTAGCGACTACATCTTGTAGTCGCTAGAACCAAGCAAAATAGTCGCTAGATTGATGTTTGACCAAGTCAACTTGTCTTTCGCGACTACATTGTAGTCGCTAGACAGCTGAGTGAAACGCGTGTCCTTTCGTGGGCGGGAAAATGGACCGCCATCGGTTTTGGGGACTTTATTTCGATGTTTAGCGACTACAAAGTAGTCGCTAGTTCTCTAGACTCATTAGCGACTAGTTCATGTACATGAACTAGTCGCTATAAGTCAAATGTAGTCGCTAGAATTTTTTTTTTTAACAAAAAAAACACTAAACACTATACAATTATCCAATATTTTAATTCAATACCAAATAATCATTTAAATTAAATTCAATATTTAAATTAAGTGTTTGTGGTCAAAGTTAAGTGTTTGTGGTCGAAGTTAAGTGTTTGTGGTCATAGTTGAGTATTTAGAGTCAAAGTTAAGTGTTTGTGATCAAAGTTAAGTGTTTAGAGTCAACGTTAAGTGTTTGTGGTCATAGTTGAGTGTTTAGAGTCGAAGTTAAGTGTTTGTGGTCATAGTTGAGTGTTTAGAGTCAAAGTTAAGTGTTTGTGGTCAAAGTTAAGTGTTTAGAGTCAAAGTTAAGTGTTTAGAGTCAAAGTTGAGTGTTTGTGGTCAAAGTTAAGTGTTTGTGGTCAAAGTTAAGTGTTTAGAGTCAAAGTTAAGTGTTTAGAGTCAAAGTTAAGTGTTTAGAGTCAAAGTTGAGTGTTTGTGGTCAAAGTTAAGTGTTTAGAGTCAAAGTTAAGTGTTTGTGGTCAAAGTTAAGTGTTTGTGGTCAAAGTTAAGTGTTTGTGGTCAAAGTTAAGTGTTTGTGGTCAAAGTTAAGTGTTTAGAGTCAAAGTTAAGTGTTTAGAGTCAAAGTTAAGTGTTTGTGGTCAAAGTTAAGTGTTTGTGGTCAAAGTTAAGTGTTTGTTAAGTTTTCCATCAAGACCTATTACTGTGCCAAGAAGAGCATCACACACGTTTTTCTCGCAATGCATAACATCAATGTTATGTTTCAACAGGTTTTCGGACCAATAAGGTAAACGATAGAAAATACTCTTTTTCTTCCAATTGAATCGCCGATTAACATCTGGCTTCACGATCTTTCCCCCAAAATCCTTGTGTTTCCCGGGAAGCACAATGGGAAGGCCATCTAACTGTGTCTGAATATCGGCAGGTTTATATTTCTTCGGTGGGCGCCTATCAGTGGATTCCTTGTACAAAACATTTTCGTCTCTAAAACGATGTTTGACAGGTAACCAACGTCTATGGTCGAAGTAAGCAACCCCTTTCTTCACGCTCAAAGACGGAGTAGAATCCATGCATTCTGGAAAGCTTTGTAACCTTGACCCGACCATCCCGAGGTGTATGTCCTAGCGGGAAAATCGTTAGTCGTAGACAACAAACAAACCTTCATAGTAAACTCTTCCTTCTTGTGGGCATCATAAGTCATAATCCCCTTACCCCACAACTCATCCAACTCATCTATAACAGGACGAAGAAAGACGTCCATGTCCTTGCCGGGTGAACGGGGTCCCGGAATCAACAAACAAAGCTGGAATGTCGTCTCCTTCATACACTCCCACGGTGGTAAGTTGTAGACGATCAATATAACCGGCCACATACTGTACGAGTTGTTTTGCATAGAGAATGGGCAAAAGCCATCGATACCCAAACCCAAGAAGACGTTGCGAGGTTCACTAGCAAACTCGGGATGTAACTGAACAAATCTCTTCCAACTATCTCCGTCAACTGGATGACGCAACAAATCTGGATCTGTATTCTTCCCTGTTTGGTGCCAGATCATATTTTCGGCAGTGTGCCTCGAAGCATAAAGTCGCTGCAGCCTAGGGGCAATCGGGAAATATCTGAGTTTCTTATGCGCTACTTTCAGACCCTTCTTCGGGTCCCATCTGAATTCATTACATACTGGACACTTTTCAAGGGAGGCATTCTCCTTGTAAAACAAAGCACAATCGTTCACGCAAACATCGATGGTATCGTAACCCATACCTAAATTTTTTAACTTTTTGTTACACGCCTCGTACGAATCGGGCAACGTATGAGGTTTGGGCAACACACGGCACAAAAGCTCAAGCAACTCGGTGAAAGACGTGTTAGACCACTTGTTCCTCACCTTCACGTGCATTAGCTTCGCAATGAAATTTAATGAACTCATGACATCACAACCAGGGTATAACTCGGTCTCTAAATCGGAAAACATCGTTTCGAATTTGCCACGAGCTGTACTGTTCGACTCTGTCATCTCGGTGTCACCAGAATGACCACCAACCTCGTAATTAGGTCTCAAATCATCGTATACATCCAACATTTCATTTTCTTCATATCGAATCTCTGGAATATCCTCGGGCTCACCATGCTTTGTCCAAATATCATACGTCTCCAAAATCCCATGCAGTAACAGATGTGACCTAACTTTGCCCACCGTATACCGACGATAATTCGAACACTGATTACACGGACAAAAAATTGTTTCTTCACCAGGAGGTTTATTTTTTTCAGCAAAAGCAAGGAATGGTTCTATCCCCTTAATGAATTCACGCGAAACTTTATGAGCGGTACCAATCCAACTCTTATCAATACCCGAAGCCATAGTCAACTATTACAATATGAAAGAATACAACATAAATAAAATGAAAAAAAATTATTACATCACCAAATAAATACATAAAAATAAAACGAGAAAAAATTATTACATCACCGATTACATAAATGAATAAAAAAAAATTACATCACCGATTAAATAAATAAATATAAAATGAAAAAAATTATTACATCACCGATTAAATAAATAAATATAAAATTAAAAGCACACAAAATATCACATCACCAAATAAATGCATAAATATAACATTAAAAGCATACAAAATATAGCAACATACAATAATATATCATACAAATATATATATATATATATATATATATATATATATATATATATATATATATATATATATATATATATATATATATATTTATATACTTAATACATACTTAATATAATATTTATAATTCACATAAAATTATTAAATGATTATAGATATATACATAATGATATTATATATATTTAGCATTAACTATAGAATTGTAATCAAATAAGGAAAGGATGAAAAAGACACATACTTTTGGGCAAATTTAGAAAGAAAAATTGATGATTGAGTCGGTCCCACGTTGATGTTTGACCCGGGAAAGCTTGTCCTCGTGTTGAAATACCTAATAAGTGATACTATTTAACATTTACTACACAATTGCATGAAAGTAAAAGAAATTTGAAAGAGTTTTATGGAACAAAAAATACCTACTTTTGGGCAAATTTGGAAGAAAAAATTGATGATTGAGGCGGCCCCACGTTGATGTTTGACCCGGGAAAGCTTGTCCACGTCTTGAAATACCTAATAAGTGATACTATTTAACATTTACTACACAATTGAATGAAAGTAAAAGAAATTTGAAAGAGTTTTATGGAACAAAAAATACCTACTTTTGGGCAAGTTTGGAAATAAAAATTGATAATTGAGGCGGTCCCACGCGATGATTGACCCGGGAAAGCTTTTCCAAGTGTTGAAATAATTTTTAATGATGAATTGTGGAAAAAAATTGGGAGAGTTTTGAGAGAAAGAAAGAGAAATTATATAATAATGGTGTATTGGGTAAAGCAATTCGCAAGTTACTGTTGGAAAACACGCTACCACTATTCGCGACTACAAGAGTAGTCGCTAAAGACATAAACGTAGTCGTTAGAAAGACCTACTAACGACTACAAAAAGTAGTCGTTAAATAGTGTAATATCTAGCGACTACTTAATGGCGGTGGAAAATTAATAAAAAATTACAACAATCATTCGCGACTACCTTATACTTATTAACGACTATTTATTGTAGTCGTTAAAAACGAAACTTACTAACGACTACTCTGTAGTCGAGGAACATTACTTGTAGTCGTTAAATAAAAATAGTCGCTAGAGGCTCTGGTTTTAGCGACTACAGCGTGTAGTCGCTAGAATGTTAGTCGCGAGAGGCAAATGCGGGAGTAGTGGAAGTGGCTAATGTGATTTTTTTTTCTGTTCGATCTCGATCTCTTTATTGTGTTTTATTTATTTCTTGCATATGTCTTTAGAAAAATTGAATGAGAAATTTTACTACTTTATATATAATATAATGCCATCATTTGAAGTAATGAATGTATATTTAATGAAGTTAGAGTTTATGATCGCTATATCATTCATAACAAAATGAAAATATTATTGAGAGAAAAGATAAAAGTACTAAATTTATAATTTCCATTAATGATTTAATTAGTTTTCTAAAATCATCAAGGCAGATGATTTGTACCTAAAATACGAGAGGACCTCAATTTTCATGCAAATCATTTGGACATTATAAGTCAACATATGAATTAAACATGGGATCAGGAAAAACAAATACAAAAGAAATGTAAACAATTACATAACATGTAAAGAATAAAATAAGGAATCTTTTTTTTTTAGTCAAGATAATTTTTTGAATACAAATCAAAAACAATGCCACGTTTTTTGTGAAGGCTATTAAAAGTAGAGGCTAGAACTAATGTTAGTTTCGTTATTTTAATTTGCCATGACTGTAGAAGATTTAAACCTTAAATTAGCCATCTTATTGATTGGCTAAATATTCTATTATTAAAAAATTGTTTGGTGTATTAATATTTTCTTTCTTCAATTACAACAGACTAATATGAAATTCTTTTGTTCGGTAACGACACATTCGTGCATGGAATGTGATTATTTTTCATTGAATAAGAAAGGAGTATTTTTTGCAATCTTTTTGTTTTTTGATTATATTAAATACACTTAGCTTTTAGGTCCCAAATAGCTTTTATCATGATTAGTAGGGGTATATATTTAATTTTGTAAAACTATCACAAGCTTGAGTTCTCTGTCATCACAATTACAAAATGATGCGGAGGCAATAATCTGAATATAAGGTTGATTGGTTGGTTTTCTTGATCGTTCTTCAGTTGATACAGCTCTAAGTTTTACGTGTATGGCTTATACGCAATTTCATTATACTAAGAAACTTGTAACTCTGATAAGATTTTGACTTTATATTATCAAAGTTGCATGTTTGATCCTTGTGTTAACTAAAATTAACAAATAGACTTATGCTAGTGATCCAGAATGTTTTGAAAACGCACCTTTAGAATGGCTCGATACGATACGATTGGAAAATATATACTATGTAATGAGTGGTATGATTTTGGATAGTATATCATTACTTTTTACAAAATTCAAACTGAAAAATTAGAAAGTTAAGGATGTAAATTCGATATTTTTCAGAATGTCAACAAAACAACTCTAAATTGATGACATTTAGCTATATATTATACTTACAACTTGGGATTTTATAATTATAGATCAATTAAATAATTTATGATCGAGCAAGATAGGTTGAATATGGAAAATCAAACCTTCTATGATGCATCAAATGGAGACAATTGCATATGATCAATTGATGAAGATTGGGGATATGCTGCATAACTTCCACGAATGGCATATAGTTGAGATTAACTATGAATTGAAAAATTTCAATAAATACAAGAGGGATGGGAAAAACTTGTGTAAACCCACCCTACAGGTGGGGTCATAGTTTTAGTGTTTAATTTAATATTTTTAATATGACCATGGAGAGAGAAGGTGGTAGATGCGCTTAAGTTTGTTGTCTTTTTTTTTCTTCTTCTTTTTTTTTTTTTTTTTTGGACGTTGGTTTTCTTCTTCTTTTCATTTCATGTTTTTTGTCATTATTTTCTTTTTTTTAATATAATACATTTATAAGGTTGATAAAAAGAATATATGTATATATTTTATGAGCTATTAATTTATAAATGTCTAGTAAAAATTTATTTGTTAAAAATATATTTTAATAAAATTATTTATTAAAAACATCTCTTGATAAAAATACCATAATATAATTTTTTTAATTATTCTATAATTTATTATTTGAATTTAACCACCCTATTACAACTTCCCACCACCACCATCACCCACCCCCACTACCACCCGACCACGACAACCACCACTGCCACCCTATTACTACCACCAACACTACAACCTCAACCACCACCACCACCACCACCATCAAAACCACTTAGTACTAACTTCATCACACGCGCGCGTCGGAGAAGTTTTTTTAAATCGTCATAACTAATCCCAATGAAAGCTTTATTTATTTTTCTATTACTTTCAAAAATCTACTTTTTAAACCTTTCAGGTTATCTAGTTGTGAATATTTTTATTATATACCCTAAAATCGAAAGTTTAAATCACATGTGACGTCTAGCCCCTGAACGCCCTTGCCCCCTTACAACAAATCATGTCTCCGCCCCTGCCCTAATACCCACCTATTGGTGAACTTTTGTGTCTGGATGTCTCACCTGAGAGGAGAACACAGGGGTAGGTGTGCTGAGTAAGAATCTGAAGTTTGAGTTGGACAAAATTCACTGAGAGACGAATTGTTACGCAAAATGGATGTCTAATGTGAAGACCTCAATACATAACGGTTCTGGCACAAAATCATTGCGGGTGTCAGACGTCACATGTAATTTAAACTTTCTATTTTAGGGTATATAATAAAAAAATTCACAACTAGATAACCTCATAGGTTTAAAAAATATATTTTATAAAGTAATAGGAAAATAAATAAAAATATTTATTAATATGGACACAAATATATATGTACATTATTTATAAATATTAATCCAAATATTTGTGCAACGTCTACTTTTATAAAAAAAAAATTAGTATTATCTTATTTTTATTATAAACATATATATATATATATCTTGAATGATAATCAATAATCAAAAATATAACTTTTTATTTTTATTTTCATTATCCCATCTTAATATAACATAAAAAATATTAAAACTTAAAAAATCTTTCTTTCATTTTTTAATCTGCATAACAAATATATATATGGGAAAATGACCCAAAAAATCAAAATAATATTATTTTCAGCCCAATAACATCAATGACAAAATTTCTGCCCAATAACATCATTAACTAAATTTTGTCCTTGATGGGAATCGTCCTTGACGGGAATCGTCCTTGACGGGAATCGTCCTTCATGGGAATCGTCCTTGACGGGAATCGTCCTTGATGGGAATCGTCCTTGACGGGAATCGTCCTTGACGGGTAAACATGTAATCTTATAATAATAAGTTAATGGATGATTCTTTGGGGCAAGTATAATATTATTTTGATTTTTTGGGTCATTGACCCTATATATATATATATATATATATATATATATATATATTCTGTTTTGTCAATTTTAAATATGTATTATGTCACAATTTTTTATGACAAAAAACATGTAATGAAAAGAAAAAAAACAATAACAAGAAAAAAAAGAGACAAACAAACCTAAATGAATATCTCACGTCCTCTACTAAAAATATTAAATTAAACACTAAAACTATGACCCCACCCCTACGGGGCTTACACAAGTTTTTCCCATACAAGAGACTCCCATATTATTGTAGCAGTAAACATAGTTGTTTCAGTTCGTACTCTTCTTCCACAACCTCCATTCTTATAACAACTTACACTAAAGCAAAAACAAGACAAATCAATTTCACAGAAAAATAAGATAAAATAAGACAAATCAATGAAATAACTTGAAAACAACATTAAGTAGAAACGATACATAAACAAAGGAAAATAATTAATGGACATAAATTCCTTATTTAAGTGATGCTCATACACTTGATTGGGATATTTATTTCTCTCTCTTCTCTCCCTCTCTCTCCACTCACACGCTCACTTTCTTCTGGATTCTTCTACGATTGATTTCCTTTTCTCCATGCTTTCATTTTCCATTACTTATCTCCGCTTATACCCGGCTCCTTCACCGGTCATCTCCACGTCTTCTTCACCGGCCAAATATCACTGGCTCTTCATTGCTCGCCCACTCACTGGCGCTTTTCTTTTCCATTACTCATCTCCGCTTCACCGTCCATCATCACCTCCATAGGAATTCGTCCATCATCGCCTCCATTTCCCCGTTACTAACTGTCGCCGTTCTTCACCTCAACATCTCAGCCTCAGTCTCCGTCGCCATAGGATTTCACTGGATTTCATCTCTTCTCATCTCACAGGTTCGAAACTACTCGATTGTTTTAAATGTGATTTGTATGTTACTCACACACGCAGTTGAATTTGTTCGATTGATTGGAATTTGTTTGAATTTTTTATTTATTTGTGTCAAGTTTATGAAATATCTATAGAAATTGTTTAATTTATGTTTGCTTCCGTATCAAAATAGATAAATCTCATACACACACTTGAAATTTGTTTGATTGACTGAACTTTATTTGAATTTGTTTGATTGAGTGAACTTTATTTGAATCGTGAGGACAATTGTGAGTGTGTGATATAGGGACTTATAGTGCAATTTTGCATAATATAGGAACCTCACTGCACTTTGTTATAGTATCGGATGCACTTGATTATTTGTCTCCCAAATATCTCAACAAGACTGTTCCTGAATTAGCCAGGGTAGCTGCTATATTTTCAGGTAATTTTTTTAATTCGCAAAATGGTCCCTCAACTATAGCCCATTTGCACTCCAACTTCCATTTTCTCCTCATATTAGATTTTTACCATTTGAGGACCAAACCGGTAAAAGGGTTAAGTTCAGGGTCCTTTTAGGGATTTTTCACCATTAACAATTATGAAATAATGGTAAAACTTGATGGAATTTGATGTGGGGACTAATGGTAGTAAAAAATAATGTTCAAGACTATTCACTATTCAAGTAAGTTTTATTGTTGGAGGACCGACCCAGTTTACTATTCACTATTCAAGTAAACTTGAGGTCTCCTTTGATGAAGATTCACCTGAAAAATACATGATTAAAACACAACATTTAGAGGGGCTAAATTGTTGTGTTTTAATCATGTATTTTTGAAATGTAAGAAATGTAATTAACAATTTTTGAAAGATATTAGTGCACCAGTGGATAGTTGTTAGTTATAGAGGGGCTAAATTGTGCAATTTTCTTTAGTTACAGGGGCTAAATTGTGCATATTTCGTTAGTTACGGGAATTAACTTGCAATAATCGTTTATATGTGAAGTCTTTTAGTTACAGGGCTAAATTGTGCATAATTCGTTAGTTACAGGGGATTAACTTGCAATATTCGTTAGTTTGTGAAGTATACTACGAATTCTTAGCCTATATTGATGTTTTTGACGAATACTTAGGCTTTTCTTTAAATAATTTAGGGATTCTTTTTTTTTCTTGAATTACAGGGACTACAACTATATATTCAGAAGTAAAAAGGATGTATAGTGTAATTTTCTATTATATGGACTAAAAAGAAAATTCTGAATTATAGGGACCTATAGTGTAATTTAAAAAATGATGCAGCTAGTAATTAGCCAGGGGACCTAATGTGAAATTATTTAGACAAATATAGGTTATTTTGCAAATTATAGGGGAATAGGGACCTATATTGCAATTATTTAAACAAATATAGGATATTTTGCAAAGTATAGAGACCTATAATGCAGCCATTTCAAAAAACGTACAGGTTATTTTGCCAAGCATAGGGACCTATGGTGCAATTAATTAAGAAAAATATAGGTGCTTGTAGTGCAATCAATTAAAAATGACCTGAATAAAGTTGTCAAACGATTTACTATATAGGGACCTGTAGTGCAATTTCTCAAAATTATGAAGGATATATTGTGTAATTTTTAATTATATAGTGGCTTATTGTGCAATTTTAATTATTGCAGGACTTATATGTTTACTGCAAAACAATTCAAAAACTACAGTATACCAAATGGATATTACTGCATTATATATGAAGAGTAAATTGTGAAGAAATTTTCTTTCTGTTTTTTTGTTCCAATGCAAGTGTGAAGAGATAGTTTTAGGTTTTATCATGTTTCATTGTTTTCTTTTTTCTCACATAAAAGAATGTTCCATTGTGTTTCAATGTTTTTTTTTGTTTTTTTTTATGTAACTTTTCAACGTTTCTGGTTTCATGTAATTACAATGCTAAAAGATCTTTAAAATACTCATATTAATATATTTATAACTTATAACGTTTTTTTCATTTAACTTTACATTATTTATTTGTATTTCTTAAATATTTTCTACATTACTGAACTATTTCCTAAATTTCATGATTTATATTAAAAATAGGAATTAATAATTTCTTACAATCCTTAATTTACGTTCACAAAATACTAAGTAATAATACACTTAAATTGATCTTTTTATAAATTCTTAATATAAATAATTTAGATTCGAAAATATAGTTATAATTTTTTTATAAATTACAAATTATTGTTTACTAACATAAAATAATTATTAAAAAAAAAACCTATTTACAATAAATAAAAATACATAAAACGTTTTATGTGATATTCTATGAAAATAGACCATATATAGGGGACTATCGTGCAATTAATGAGCACCGTAAATGTGGTTCAATCTCAACCATCAAAAATTGACACGTGTCTTCCTATTATTTGCCCGCCTCCATTTCTTATTCGCTTTATGAAAATACACCATTGGAGGGTAGTTGGGTAATAGCCATAAATGGGCCAATTTGTAATAAATGAAAGACCTCCACATGTCCATACCAGATTCATTCATCCATTCCTTCATTCCACTTGGAATAAAATTCCAGTATCTCTATCTTAGTCCAAACATGGTCAAAACCGAATATATTTTATTTTAAATGAATTTTGAACACGAAAGAATTGACAGCTTGTCTTTTCTGTGTATATGATCTTTTGGCTGAGTATCTCTATGTTAGTCCAAACGTGGTCGAAAGCCGAATATATTTTATTTTAAATGTAATAATTGTATAAGCTATTTAATTTTTAAATATAACATTTTGATTTTTCAAGTATCTTGAAACTTGTTTAAATTGTACTATTTTTTAAAAACAAAGGGACTATACATCAAAGAATAAAAACCTACCTCTGTGACAGCACATCGAGAGAAGCCAAATAGAAGTTTCCTTTAATCCATAGGAATGGTGGAACCACCTCCGGAAATTGACCCACTCCCTCGTGCGCCGGCGGGACAACTCCATGACGCCATGGTAACCGACGAGGCAACTCCTCAAGAAAAAACATAGGGCAATTTCCCAACTTATCCGCGACGATGGAAAAACACCGTTTACCTAAGCAGGCAAGGTTTGTGGACATTCAAGCAAGGCAGGTCCCAGGCATAGGCCCAGGAAGCAACCGCCTTGGGCCCCCATAATTTGTTATTTTTATGGGCCCCTTTTTGGAAAAAATAAATATTTATACGTAAATATAGTTATATATCTGATTTAAGTAAAATAGCATGAATCATAAGTTAGATTAGTGGTAAAATGATATATTTTCTTACCAGAGAACAATCGAGAGTCTGCTTCTCAGGCCGTGCACAATGTGATTAATCCTCCTCGAAAACTTCGGAATGACACAACACTTTAACAGGTTCGAATATTGTTATCCCAGCTATAATTGACTCTAATGAAGATAAAGGGAAATCAACTAGTATTGAAGATGAACGTGATTATACTCTATTAGTGGAAGATGATAAAGTTATTGAGGGTGGTCAAAAGAAGACATAATTAAGGGCATAGAATTATGGAAAAATACAGTTGTAATTCAATTACTAGGCTATAAGGTTGGATACAACTACTTGGCCACCAAGTTACGGCAAATATGGAGTCCTAAAGTAATTTCTGAGCTCGTGTATGTTAGTCATAATATTTCATGGTCAAGTTTTCAAACCGGAGTGACCCTATTTTTGCTCTAGAGGGTGGACCATGGATGATTTATGATCGGTACTTAGTGGTGTATGAGTGCACACCGGAGTTCAGACCACAGGAAGTTCCAATCACTACTACAACATGGGTGAGGGTTTCGAATGTTGGTATGCAAAACTACACTATGCGTATATTACGGAAGATGGGGGATCTTACTGGTAAAACAGCTTGGATTGATCCTTTGAGCAAAACTAGGAGGAGAAGGAACTACGCAAGGATTGCAGCTGAATTGGATTTAAATAAGCCCTTAGTGCCGAAGATACATATAGGGGGAGAGATGTGTAACGTGGAATATGAAGGCCTTCATATGATATGTTTCGAATGTGATCGATTTGTCCATAACTTTGTGCTCGGAGGTCGGAATTCACTTTTTCAAGAGCCTAGATCGCATATTTTTTTGAGATCTATCCAATGGAGTGGAAAAAACCTGATTTGGAGATAATATAAAAACGATTTCAGACCCAAGCCCTATAAAATCACCTTAAAGCTTGATTAAACCATAACATAACATCATCAAATCATCAAGCTTTCAAGAGTTCTTCAACAACAATCAAGAATACCTTCTTCTATCACTGATAATCATTAATACAAGCAACAAACTCAAGCCACACCAATTTTTCATAACTTTATGCTATCCTTGGTGTAACTTGAGTTGTTGGTTAATCAAAGATGACAAACAAAATGGATGCTATGGATATAAGAGGAAGTGTTCAATCTTAGGGAAGAACAAGAAATTGCCTGGAGCCACAAAAGAAAAGGCCATTGACCTTGATGAGCCTATTGAAAAGAAACCAAAGATAGAGGCACCAGCACAACCACTACAAAGGAAATTAACAACTAGGATGAGTGTACCACCAAGGCCTAAAGCAAAGGCAATAATCCAAGATCGAAGTTCTTTTTCAAATCTTAATGAAAATTCAGAGATTATATCCACACCACCGGCATGGGCAGTTAAAATTGATGGAATAAATTGGTAATATAAAAAGACAATTTGACACCTGCTGGGATGAAATTTCAAGGATTAATCGGGTAATAAACGAAGTAACAGAAGATTCAGATATGGATTATTCTTTGGAAGAGGATATGCTAGATCTTTACGGCCAGGTACCCCGTTCTAGTTATTCTCCTTAATTTCTTGTATGCATTAGTTTAGGATTAGTTTAAATTTTATTGCTTTATTGAGTCTTTTCGAGTCCTGGGAACACGACTCACTTTTGAGTTGGGGGTGGGGATTCGTTTTCCTCATCTTCCTTTCTGTTTTTGCATAAAACTTAAAATTTTTAGGGTTGAATTGGCATAGAATATAGTGAATATACCTATTGATCATGCTTTAATTAAGTCAATGATAGTAAGTAGTATGTTTTTGAGCGGTGTCACAGATATGTTTAGTATGCATGCATGATAATAGGAAATAAAAGATAGGGAAGATTAATGAGCAATGCGTATGAAGTGTCAATTTTGAACTTAGGGAGAGTTATTTGGTGTGTAGTACGTGAGGTATGAAATTAGTTGAAAACCCGCTTGTCTATGAACTAATAGTGAAAAAGTAACAAAATTTGGTAGTTAGAAAAGTGAATAAGGTAGTTCTTTCATATTTGAAGCCACTTGAAACCTTTTTAGCTTTCTCACCCTTTTATTTGATTATTATATTATTATCCGTCTTAGCCCCTCTGAGCCTTTCCAAAGTCTTTTATTTAATCACATTATAAGCCATTCCCCTTAGTTTATAGGACTTATCCATATGACTCGCACTCGAATCGCAAAACCTGAAACAAGTTGTTTTTAGAGCTTGAGTTTGGGGTGGTGGGTTTCATCAATAGGGAACATTGGATTTGGGAAATTGTAATTGTGATATAATTGATGATGAAAGTTATTATTGTAACCCTTTGCCGGGGTAAGAGTTAATGAAAAATTCTAAAAAGCATGAATTAAAAAGAATATATGAGAAAAAATAGCGTGATATCTCAACATCAAAAAGAGAGTCATTACTACATTACAAAAGAGGAAAAAAATATTTGATATGAAAAGATTAAATATATTTGGACTGGCAAAGTGAAAATTGTTGTATAATCATAAAAAGGTTTTATTTGGTTAATTGGGGATTGGTGGTCCTTAGTATGTTCTAAAATAATGCAATAAGTAAAGAGAACCACAACCGCAAGTGTATGGTTGTCCCAAGTAATAATAGTGATAAACAGATTCGTTCTCAGGGACTGATTGGTTGACTCTAATGCTTATCAAGTAGTGTTTAATTGCACGGAAAAGCAGATAAATGATTATAAGATTTGTTTGGTTTGTTTTCCAAAAACTAAGACAATAATTAAAAAGACTAAATTAATGCAAATATAAAACTAGACGCAAGTAAAAATGGTTGGACGCAAGATATGAGAAAGTAGTACTCGAGTAACGCTAGGATTTCACCTAAATCAAATCATTACATGTATTGTTTAAGGGACAAATTCGGTAATTACTATTGGTCGGGATCAATTATCACCTTACCGACGCCAGGGTGGACTAAGGAGCTCTTCTCAGGTGCTACAAACCCTGTCAGGGTGAATATAGTCCACCTTTGAATGGTTCAAGTCTAACTACCCAATTGGCCGTAAGATTAATCAAGCCTGTCAAGGTCAAATAATTTATATCCTACTTTCGTTAATTAGTTCCGTACCTAGACCACCCGTCAAGGTGATCCAATCGCCACTAATTGGAATAGCCTAAGTACTAGATCCTAATATTGATTAATTACTTCAATAAAAGTCAATAAGTGTAAATTAAGCAAAAATAATAAATACCCAATTTGAATTAAATTAAAATAATCCCAAATTCAATAACATAGAATGAAATAATCATGGTTCAATCCATTACGCGTTCTCAAGTACTTAATGAAATTAGCTCATAATTGGAAAAACTAAGAAAATAAATAAAAAGGAATTCATAATTTTTTTACAGAAAGGAAAATAAGAAACTTAATTAGGAAGATGATTCGGCTGCAAAGTGGAGATATAGACAGTCTCCAACTCCAAGCTTCTTCTTTTCCTTGCTTCTGCTTCTTTTCTTCTTGTTTGACTTTTGTAAAATAATGATTTTTTTTTGAAAAATAGAAGTCAAAAGCCCTATTTATAGTTATAAATTCAGACCTGGACTAATAATGAAATGAAATAATAAAGGCCCTTAGCCCAAAATCCCGTGCTGCACCACCTCCAATAAAACAGCTCTAACCGACTTGTTTCAAGCCCGATTGATCTAATTCCAGTTGCTAAAGTTCCGTGACTCAATGGGGCATGTTTTCTCTTCACAAGTCAGCGGCTCAATCTACTCTTATGTGGCTCGAAATTAGAAATCTTTGGCGACTTTCCAGATTTGCAGCTCTAAAATATCAATTCTTTCGGGATTTGTCTTCACGCTTTGACTCCATATCACGATCTTTGACTTTATTCTCGGATTCCTCTCCTAGCTAATATTCAAAACTTACAAAATTTTCACTAAAATACACAATATTACGCGTAAAATAAATTTTTGCTTCGAACTTATAAATTTAAATTAAAGCTCAAGCCGTTGTAATTATTTTAAAGTTTTGGGACGTTAATATTTAATATAGGCTACAAGCATCTTAAAATTCATAAAAGCTTTGAACCTTTGAACTTTGGCCAATAATTCGGATATCTAAATTTGGTTTCAAACTCCATTCCTCTAAAATTTTATGTATGCTTCCGGATTACAAAGTTCGATATAGGTTTCAGACCAATAAAATTTTTCATATACTTCCTCAATATGAAATTTGTTGTAGGTTTTGAGCCTAAAAAAATTGGTATATGTTTCATACATATAAAATTCAACGTTGATTTCAGAACTACAAAATTTGTTATATGCATCCAGTATATAAAATCTGTCGTAGGTTTCGGGTCTATAAATTTTAGTCTAAACTTACGGCATATAGAAATCGTTGTAAGCTTCGGGCCTATAATTATTTTTAAGGTATTTATGATATATACTTCAAACTATATGAACCACTTTATGTAATTCACATTAACAAAATATTCATATCATACTCTCAGAAATATATTAGTATAACATATACAAAGATAACATAACACGAGAATAAAAATTACATAAACCTTACCAAATTACTTATCTTTTTCGCAAGATTGAAATAGTAAGCTTGTGCGGATAACGTGTTGTAAACCAATATAGAAGATAAGATTAGAGAAGAGAGTAGAGTATAATTTTCTTTATTTTCATTCAACTTGTAGGGTTATAATGATATGAAGGTTATATATTTATAGGTAATATATGACCCTTCATGTGATACAATAATGGTTCTTAAATGAAAATTTGTGAAAGGGTTTATAACTCATCTCTCTTAGTAACATCCATAAAAAATCGATTCTTTATACTAAAAATTTGTATTTATAATCCCAGAAAATATTTTATCTCAATTCGGCCAACTTAAGTGAGTCAAAAGTAGCTCAATGGACTCCAGTATATTTGTACAACTTTGGATCTTGTCAGTAAAACGTTTATATCCTCTTCAATTCAACTCAAAATAGAAAACCGTTTATCCACACGACATACACTCAAAGAGGTATCTTGAGAAATAATATCATGATTAGATTCCTCACCAATTCCGAGTCATGATCTTTGGAAATTGATGGAAACATTCTACCAACAATTCTGGTTGAGACATTGACTTCTTATCTCATTTTGTGACTTGGTTTGGGTTTCTTCATGTATTTTTAACTTTCTAGATTTATCTTGGGGTCTGAGATCATCCATGTATCAGGGATATGCACACTTAACACACAAATTACCTCAAAATTCTCCGAAACAAATAATAATCCAAGAATAACCCACTAAATCTAAACATGCAAAATAGAAGAAATAAATACCACAACTAAGCACTATAACCCTATAAATGATGTATTGATAGTACATTAATCTATCACAAAAGGCGGGACATCAAAATAGCACAAACCTTTTTTCATTACACATGGACACGACACTCAAGATCCATTGGCACACTCAAATTTTCCAATGGGGCTTCAGTATTCATGTAATTCCCCATTTTACACTTCCTTTTATGCCTCACCTATATTAAATTAACCAACGCTAAAAAACAATCCCACTAACTTTCTAATTACATATAGTACACACTACTTTAACATGAACTCTTGTAAATATTATACACTAGGTTTAAAATTATAGTATAGCAATTAAAATGTGGGTTATCTCCCACGAGAATTTATTATTTGTGTATCATCCCAAACAACGTGAGAGGTTTCTTGGGTCAGCTAAATAGAAATTTCAATTCTTCTTACCTTGCACTTCGATCACCTTGTCTGAAACGACTCTGGTGACTATTAATGGCCCATTCCTCGTCAGTTGATATTATGTTGTTTATTTGTGGGAGTGGGAGCTTTCAAGCAAACTCATCGTTTACACTAAACTCATATTCATCTTTCTTTTGCATGACTTCTCTAAGGGTATTCACATATAAGTTCTTGGTCACACTTCAGATTACTGATATATTGTTTACCTTCCTTTTATTCATGTTTCCCAAAACCGATAATGTTTTAGGTTCGTCTTCGATACTCCCAATAGAGGGTGTGGCGTACCTCAAACTCGGGCGATTGCAATTTTTGACCATCCTTTTCCAACTGTCTTTCTAAAATCAGTTGGAATAGTAATTGGTCATAGTACTTTCCTTTAAATCTGTACTTGTGGTCCATATACCAAGTATTTCATATGTTCTCAATATGTGTTGATATGTGTGCCCAATCTTGCCTAGTTTGACAGCCTGCAATATAAAAGTAATGCATCCAATGTCGAAACATCTTTTTATCATAACAATGTACGAAAACTATACAAGGTTAAAAATGTATGAAATGTGTAAGTGTCTGTAGTCTGGACTCTACATGATCCCAATAAATTATTTTTATCTTGCATGATTATATATGTACTTTTTTTGGGAGTATGTCATAATTCAAATGGGGTTCATGCTCCAAAGTGAAAATTAAATATGGTAAAAAAAGAGATAAGGAATCAATTGTGGATGATTGGGAAGGTAACTACTCTTTTGTGACTAGTATGACAAAACTATTCTTGCAAGTAATCATCAACTGTGTCTTAAAATATTTAGCCAAGGGTTGAATATTCAACATATGTTCGATAGGATATTGTGAGTTTCATACCAAAAAGGGATAGGTTCTGTAATGGAATGAGACTTTTTATCGGTCTTGATGATCGTTTCCTACAAGGACCTTATGTTGGTCAAATTATGCGTGCAGTTGGTCTTGATGCAAATTTAGAATTAATTCCTACAACAAATAAGGATTAGTAAACAAAAGTGTGAAGATACTAGGGATGTTTTTTAGGATTCTTAGATTATATTTCCAAAGAGATGATTTTTACTTTTATGAGTGAAGAAAAAAGGGTCTAAAAATTGTCGTTGTGAAGATATGTCAAAGTGATCGGCATAGACATTGTGGAAAATATCATTATGATAACTTAGAAAAAAGTTTCCAAGAGTTAAGCTAGGAAACCTTTTTTGGGCAGTAGTTAGAGCATACAATGAGTATGCTTTCAAAGATGTCGCGATAAAGTTAAACAATACGGATTCAGCGACTCACCAATGACTTAACGTTGATTTTCATAAAAAAGTTAAAAAATTGGATAGACACGCATTTGATGAAGTTGTGAAGAATGACCATGTCACGAATAACATGTCTGGGTAATTTAATAACATGGTTTCATAAGAAATATCTAGTCCTATCTTTAAGGTAGTTGATAATCGAAACTAAAAAAAATTTAACTTCTTGAACTTGTGAGTATAGAGAGTGGTAAGTAAGTGGAATCCCTTGTATACTTGCAATACTTGCTATATATGGATGAGGAACAACCCCGAAAAATATGTCCATCCTTATTTTTCGATGTATGCTTACAAGTTTGGTCAAATACTTAATGAATGAGGATAACAAGAGCCTCACAATCACAAGAAGTTAAAGGAGGTCGTAGGAATGTAATTCTAGGAAAATAAATATTTTATTATCTATTTGGTGTTGTAGTTGTAATTGGATGAGAATTTTACACTTTTTTTAATTATATATCTTTACGTTATGTCATTGAGACATTATGATATTGAAGTTATTGTATTCATATTTAGTTATCTTAAAAGAACATCCGTTTGCTAAAATTTATTATTACTATACAAATTTCAGTTACCAAAAGTATTTATATATATATATATATATATATATATATATATGTGTACATTGAAGCTTGAAGAAGATATTAGGACAATAAACGAATTTAAAAAATCAAAGAAACACTATTTCTATATATTATCAAATTAAAAAGTTATTCATGGATTCACAGTTATCAATATCATTCAATACAAAATGTTTAGTTTTGATGGTACTGATGTTGTTGATCTTGAGCACGAACATGCATACAACTGAAGCGGTCGGAGAGTATGACGATTGTGTTTGTAACGGAAAATGCCCGACAACCGTTTGGTACAAGAAACCCCTATGTTGGGGATGTTGTGCTTATTGCTGTAACCATTATTTGGGGTATAATGATCACTACTTCAAAGATTGTTTCGGTGAAACAGCCTACGGTTACCAGTTTGATTGATTGCGGGAGGTAATATGAAAGACATATAAGTATTTGAAAAAAAATAAAACTCGACTTTTCAGTCATATAATCAAATTCAATCTTATGATGTGACTAATTTAATTTTTTCTGTTAGATTTCTTTATTGTGTTTTTTTTATTTATCGCATATGTCGTTAAAAAAATTGAATGAGAAATTTTACTCTATGTATAATAATGCCATCCTATGAAGAAATAAATACACATTTAATGAAGTTTGAGTTTATGATCGCTATATTATCCATAACAAAGTGGAAATAATGTTGAGAGAAAAGAAAAAAGAAAGCCCTAAGATTTATGGTTTCCATTAATAATTTAGTTAGTATTCTAAAACCATCAAAACAGTTGGTTTGTGCCCCAAAATACGAGAGGACCTCAATTTTTATGCAAACCATTTGGACATTATAAGTCAACATGTGAATTTAACATGAGATCAAGAAAAACAAAAACAAAAGAAGTGCAAACAACTACATAACATATGAGGAATGAAACGAGGAATCTTCTTGTTGGTCAAGATAATTTTTTGAATGCAAATAAAAAACAATGCTGCGTTTTTTGTGCATGCTATTAGGAGAAGAAGCTAGAATTGATGTTAGTTTTGTTATTTTAATTTGTCATGATTGTAGAAGATTTGAACCTTGAATTAGCCATCTTATTGATTGGCTAAATATTCTATTATTTGAAAATTGTTTGGTGTAGTAATATGTTCTTTCTTCAGTCGTAGCAGACTAATATGCAATTTTTTGTTCGAATTGCTTCGTAATGGCACGTTCCTGCATGGAGTGTGGTTTATTTTTTGTTGAATAAGATAAAAAAAAAATTGTTTATGTTGAGTCATTTCATAAAAATCCCGCAAAAACGTTGATTCCCAGGCCTCTAATGATGATGGACAGTAGCCTCCTGTGTGAAACAGGTTCGCAGAGGTTGCACTTACAACAGTTGCAAAGCTAGTCCCTGTAACTTATAAAACCCCGACAAGAGCCCTTGGAATTATGGTAACAACTCCCTCAGTCTCTGCATATTATGCTAAGTTGTCTAGCCTACACTCATCTTTTCCGAGCTAAATTTACCCTGGTAGATTTAGCATTAACAACTGCATATTTTCCACCTTTGTGAGGCATCTTTTTAGTAGCATTTTAGCTCTTTGATTATATTAAATACACTTTGATTTTAGGTCCCAAATAGGTCTTATCGTGGTTAGTAGGGGTATATATTTAATCTTGTAAAACTACCATAAGCTTGAGTTCGTTGTCATCACTTTTCCAAAATGATCGAAGGAGATATCCAAAATTAAGGTATGATAACATAGCTACATAAAAGAGAGAAAGGATCTAAAAGTGAGAATGGATCTAAAAGATATGGGCAGCAGGAAAGGGTTGTGGTTGTTCGAGAACCGAGGTAAAATGATGCTACCGCACGCAAACTATGCAATTACACTGGAAAAGCGACGTGTATTTGTGGATTGGTTGAAGACACAGAAGTTTCCCGATGGTGTCGCGTCTAGTTTGAGTAATTACGTTCATAGTGATACGATAAATATCATCGGGATGAAATCACGTGACTGTCATATAATGATGCAGTTTTTTTTCATGGCTAGTATCCACGGGCTTATAGATGATAGATCGGTGAGCGATCCGATAATTGAGTTATCTAACGTGTTGAGATTCGTTTGTAAATAGAATTTAAGTAGGAAAGAATTGGAAGCGGGAAAGGCCAGAGTGATCGAAATTATGTGCAAGCTAGAAATGACTTTGCCTCCCGCTTTCTTTGACATAATGATCCACCAATTCATACATTTATATGACAAAACATTGTAAGGTGGTTCGGTTCAAATCGGTGGATATACCCATTTAAAAGGTATTTGAAGAAGTTAAAAGAGTACATTCAGAACCCGACTAGGCCGAAGGGTTCAATCATCGAGGGGTACGTTATGGAAGAAACATTGACATTCATATCGCGTTGTCTTCAAGAAGTAAGAACAAAGTTCAACAATCCGGGTAGATACAATGAGACGATACATGAACCTAAATATCTGTCTGTTTTTAAGAGCCAATATAATCCAGTGGGTAAAATAGAGTTTGGTGCTTGGCCACATAAAGAGAAGGAGAAAATCAACTAGTATATCCTCCTTAATTGGGACGAGATCCAACTTTACATGATGTAAGTAACAAAATTTAAATTTTTTAATACATTTTGTAAAAGATGTTTACAATATTCTAAATAGTACTTACACAAGTCCACGTTATCGGTCCATGTTATTGATATAGAAATGATATGTTGAGAAATGTTTTGGGAGTGGTTTATGGAGAAGGTATTATATATCATCTAATTTTTAGTCAACTAAGACTATATTAAAACTAATAAGTGGTTTTGATGTTAGGTTTAATTAATGCACAAGGTTAGTGATGCATTAGCTACTGGTGTCGCCTAAGGTGTGATAAAATAATAGATAAATAAACGCAAATAAACACCCTAGGCTAGCACGGTTCTGCAAGTATACAAGACGTATGCAAGTTTTACTGATAAATAAGATTCGTTCCGCAGAGACTACGAAAGTTAAGAAGAACTTATGCAAATTATCAAGTGCAAATATTAAAGCTAGATCAGATTAATACGCAGGAAACTAAAAGAAACGAGATTTTTGCTTGATTTTCAAATAAGAAAAATAGACTAATACTTTAAAACCCAGAAAAGTAAATAAAAGAGAAGAACAAATAGTATGATAGTTTAGCTCGAAAAATTAGCAAGTAATCCCCACTAGTTTTGTTTATTCTATCGTGTAAGGGTGAATCATGTGATATGCAATAACCAGGACTCCAAATTTCCATACCTTAGACCTTGAGAGCGACTTAGGGGGCTACGACACAACCACGAGGCAGCTTAAACTTAGGGTTATCAAGCGCCACCAAGGACCTAAGCAATTCAATTCCAAACATGGTGATAGTGGTGAAAACATACCCTAATGATTATCTAGTTAGGCTGATTTGTCAGGTCTAAGCCTTGTTCTAGACGTTATGTGGTGTTTCAATAATTAGACACCCCTTCCGGGTGACCATCTAACTACTATTAAGGTAATCATATACGTTGTACACCGCAAGGAAAACAGACAATAAATCAAAACACATAAACATAGAATAAAACATGAATTCAAATTAAACGATGTATCCCAAATCGTATAGAGAAACTAGGGTTCATACATATATTCTAAATCTCAAGGTAAAATTATTTAGTTCATACTATAGAAAGAAAAAGAATAAATTAAAAATTTAAAGGTTGAAGAAGACATGATATGGTGTTCAGCTCCTTGCAGACTTCTTCTCTTGTTGTACGCTTCCTCTTGGCTTAAGGTTTGCCAAGGATGATTTTCTTATGATAAGACGGTGTATGTATAAGGTATAGGAAACCCTAAAACGTTTCTTGGAGTATAAGATAGGTATTGGACTCCAAGCCCAATTCAAATTCTGATGCTGTTTTGTTTTGGCCGTAACTGATTCAATACTTATCCGTTTGACGCGTTCCAATAGTCGAAACTAATCGCCTCGGAAAGTTCTTTAACTTTATTTCAGACCATCCATCCAAATTCCTATCCAATCTTGCGATATAAGCCATTTTGTGGTCGTAGCTGCTGAAATTCAGATTTATTTGGCAACTTTTTTTTTGATCATTAAATCAAACTTTATTAAAACAAATCAACATACCAATGTCTTTTACAATTTAGACCTAGACACCTAAAGCCCAACACGGGTCATACTAGCGCTATTCACGGCCCAAATTACATTAACCTTACAATAATGAAAGACATTACAACTTAACCAACAAAATAAAATAGCCCACTACTCATCTATTACAAAACAAACTAAATGGACCCAACTATAAGACAAGAAAAAAGCATCCACTAATCTAATTTCTCCACCATCTCTTTAATCTTTATATTCTTCACATTCCATGCTAGTAACTTCATCTTCACCATTTTCTCAATTTTCCTGCATAATTGCTCATCATTTATACCTTTCCCTCCATGTTCATACTCATTCCTTAACCACCATAAGTTATACACATATGATGTAATCATATTACTCACGAAGATCATCAATTCTTTACTATTAATCTTATTCACTTCATTACATATATCATCAAAATCACTCGGCATACAACTCAAATTGCACCTGCTTAATATTTTCTTTAACATCCTCTTACTAAATGAACATTCAAAGAAAAGGTGAGTATTAGATTCAATTGTAGATTTACAAAATATACACAGAGGATTTATAATATTTCCCCATTGTAACATCCTCTCTTTTGTGCTCAATCTATCATTCACTGCAATCCAAGTTATAAAGGAACACCTTGGAATGTTTTTCCCCCATACAAGATTAAACCAAATTACTTGATCTAAATCTTCTTTCGAGTTAATCTTAGCAAGAGTTTTCTTGAAAGAAAACTTCATTTTAGTATTTTCAGTCCATACTTTAACATCTTCTTTATTATTCAATTTCACATCCTTAATACGAGGTAAAATTTTACCTATATTTGGTGGTAACCTCCATCTGCTTCCACCATAACAACTTGAAACTGTTTTGTTGCTATTTATATCAATTTTATTTAACTCAATCCCAATCTTTTCCTGGGCACTACTCTTATCAATCCATCTATCCCAAATAATGTAAGTATTCTTCCCATTATTGACTTCATGATAAATAAATTCATAAGGAATTTTTCTGACCTTCAAAATCTTCTTCCATATCCAGGAATGGGCTTGTTTCTCTTCAAGTGCCCATATGCAACTATTTCTCACTATATTGCATTTCACCCATCTGCTCCACAAATTATCTTTTTGTGCATACATTCTCCAGAATGTGAACAATAGACACACAAGATTAATATTCTCATATTTATTTGGCAACTTTATCTTTTCCTTTTTCATATTTCTTGTCTTTATCTCCAATTTCCATGTTTATCCTCTTTCCTTTATCTATTAGAATTAACTTAGCCTCTAATTAATTACCATATATCTTTAAAGCTTCACAATTAACAAACAATTAAACCCAATATGCTCTAAAAATAATAAATAATTAAATCAAGACACGAAATAGGAAAATATACTAAATCATGAGAAAATCGACCTATAACCTCATAAATACATTGGTGGTCCTTTGTGTGTTCTAAAAATAAATGCAAATGATAATCGAACCACAACCGCAAGTGTACGGTTGTCCCAAGTAGTAATTCTGATAAATCAGATTCGTTCCAAGGACGGAATGGTTGATCACAATGTTTAGCAAGTAGTGATTGATGCACTTATGAAAATAAAAGACAATAATATATTTGTTTGGTTTTTGTATTAATGCTAAGGAATGAAAGACTAATGCGAAAATGTAAATAAATAACTAAGACGCAAGTAAATAAAAGTGATACGCAAGTAAGAGCAGGTAGTACTTGAGAGGCGCAAGGGTTTACCTAACTATCATTCATTTCATACATTGTTTAAGGGACAAATCGGTAAATTTGTATTGGTCGGGATTCTAAAATCTCCTTACCCCCGTCAGGGTGGACTAAGGAGCAACTCTCAAATGCTACAAACCCCGTCAGGGTGATTATAGTCCACTCTCAAGTGTTTAAGTTCAAATTACCCAATAGGCCATAGGTTTAATTAAGCTCGTCAGAGTCAATAATTTCTAACCAACATTCATTAACTAGTTCGGTACCTAAACCCCCCGTCAAGGTGATCCAATCGCCACTAATTGGAATAGCCTAGATACTAAGACCTATGATTGGTTAATTACGTCAATTATAGTAGATAAAGCGCAAATTAAAGAAAAATACAATTCACCCAATTTGATTTAAATAATAATAATCCCAAATCCAAATGTATAAAACGAAATCAAATTGGGATTAACCCATTATGCGTTCTCAAGCACTAAATTAGTTTAGCTCATAATAATTGAAAAGATAAAAACTAAAGAAATAAATAGGTTCAACATGTTTTACAGAATAAAATAGAAGAACCTAATTACGGAATTGAATTGGCTGAGAAGTGGAGATATAGACCGTCTCCAGCTCTTGCTTCTTCTCTTCCTGCCTCTAGCTTCTTCTCTGGTGTCTGACTCTTAAGCGTATGTTGTATTATGAAAAAGATATGAAGTCTCTGTGAAAATAGAGGTCTAAAGCCCTTTTATAATGTTAAAAACGGATTAGGGCTTGGACTTAGGAATAAATCAATAATTAAATGTCCAAGCCCAAATTCTAAGCCCAAAATCCCGTAACTGCTGATACACCTTCACTAAAACGGCTTTTCCCGATGCGTTACAACTCCGATTGACCTCATTCCAGTTGCTAAAGTTCCGTAACTTGATAAGGAATGATTTCTCTTCAAAGGTCAACAGCTAAATCATCGCTTAAGCACCTCGAAATCAGCAATCTATAGCCTGGAAAATGGATTTTCAGCTCTAAAAATAATATCTTCGGGATTTATCTTCAAGTCTTGCCTCTATATCGCGATCTTTGACTTTCTCCTTGGATTCCTCTTCTAGCTAACATCTAAAACCTGTAAAATCTTCACTAAAAATACCAATATTACGCGCAAAAGCTTAATAAATCAAAAATGCTAGAAATAAAAGAGGAAAATCATATTATTGCATATTTAGTCCAAAAGTCTATCTAAATAGTCAAATAAACACCAAAAATGATGTCTCCTAAGGGTCGAAAATACGAACAATTAAGGAGACATCAAGACCCCCAACTCAAACCTTTGTCGTCCCGACAAAGCAAAACTAAATAAAACAAGGGGAATGAAGTAGATGCAAGAGAAAATAGAAGCTAGCAAATACACCCTAAAGCAATGCTAAAGATAAATCTCATATAGCAAACATTAAGAACTAACATATACATACACTAATCATGCAATATCAAACATAAATAATCTCAATCATAAAATTAAAGTCGCAATGCTTGAAGGTTACACTTGTACTCATCTCTGTATGATGGCTATAGGGTGGTCATTAATCCTAACTCGCTTTGAACGCTCCACCTAGTATATTCCCTATCAACAGAATTATAAATTCACTATGCACTTAGGAATCACGAGGTCTTTATGGTTTTAATAATGGCTTAAGGACGGTATGGATGTATATTTGGTAAATTTGAAGTGAGCTTTTGGCTCTCTCCTCACTTACCATCAACAATGTCCTCGAGCTTGAGTTTACGCTCAAAAATGTTCTCACTCACCCAATTGACACGCCAAATTTGCGTCCCCATGTCAACCCAATAAAAACTAAGATGATTTCCAAAAATATTCCACTTTGCCGGTTTATTTTATTCTTTCTTTTTATTGTCTTTTTCATTTTTTTTTGTACAAGATACCCATGACCCTCGTTTTTATGTGAAAAGTCATGTCTCTTATAATTTTCTTTTTCTTTTTCTCTTTTTTTTTTTTTTTTCAAATCCCGGCAAAGGGTTACAAATAATAATATCATCTACATTTTTGCGCCTCAATACAAACACATATAATCCCTTCCCAATGTAAATTCCCAAATGCGGACCCTCCACCCCAAACTCAAGCTCGAGACAAGTCTCAGGGTTGTGATTCAAGTGCGGGTCATTTGGTCATGCCTAATAATCTAAAGGATAATGGGCTTATATCTTGGCTACAAAAGAAAAGGCTTAAGGCTCAAAATTGGGCTAAGACGGATAAAATTATAATAAGGGATAGCAAGCTAAAAGGCTTCAAATGGCTAACAAAGAACTGCCCCTATCATTTTCCTAAGTACATAGCTTGTCTTTAGTTCATATCTAAGTGGGTTCTCTACTAATTAGGATTTCACGTTCTACACACCAAACATATTCCTTAAGTACAAGCTTACTTCATTTGCATTGTTCATTAATTTTTCCTATTAATTACCTATATTCGCATGCAATTGTAAGTGCGTTCTATATCAATCCCTAAAGTCCACTATTTATTATCATTGATTCATCAAGAGTATGCTTAAAAGGACATTTAAAATCTTCTATAGTCAAACGCAACTCCGAAAATTATTTTATTGAAAGCAATTTAAAGCAAATAACACATAAAAACTGGGATGAGGCAACGAACCCCACCCCAAACTCAAAAATGAGTCGTGTCCCCACGACTCGAAAAGACTCAAAGCAATAGAATAATTTACACTAAATGAGAAAGGAAAGAAAACGTATCTTAACCAGCGCGAGGCTGGTGTCGGTGTTGCGTCCAAGTTGAGGTTTTGAATTCTTCTTCATCAATGTTTGCGTTTAGAGTGTTCTTCATTACCTCGAACTTCTTCAAATTTCCCACGTTTTCATTTATTACTTGCCCTCTAAGCATCATCTCCTCTATGAAAATCTTTCCTTAATACCCAATTCTCTTTCTTCACCATGTTCTTCGTACCTTTCCTAACCTTCATGGTCATCTCCGATGACCCCAAACTCAAAGCTTCAAGACCCTTGGATAAAATTGTGATTTTAGTGTTCTTGAAGGTTTGGGTTTGAATTATGGATTAATTTTAGCTTTGGTGAAAGAAAACTTCGGATTAAAGTGTGAAGCTTTGGTATTTTGGAAGTTTAATGGTTTGATTGTGATCTTGGAAGTTTAAGGATTGGTGGTATGATGTTGTTTTGATGATGATTTTAGGAGCGGTAGGAGGCGAGAATTCGGATTATAGGGTTTGGCTTGGAAAAGATGCAAAAAAAACTAGGTTTAATGAAGTTAAAACCGCCTCTCGTAACAGCTGGCCGGTATGCCTTCGGATTCGCCGGTATACCGGCCGATCCGCCGGTATGCCGGCCGAGAGGTCGGCGAATTTTTTTTTTTTTTTTTTTTTTTTTTTTTTTTTTTTTTTTTTTTTTTTTTTTTTTTTTTTAATCCCTGACGCAAGCCTCTTGCGTCGTCGCTGACGCAGTGATCAGAAATTCCAGCTTCTTCGGCCGGCTAGCCGGCGGATACGCCGGCATGCCGGCGGATACGCGATGGCGCTTTTCGAGACGCAGCAACCTTGCGTCGTCGCTGACGCAAGGACCAGAAACTCCTTCCTCTTTGGCCGGCTAGCCGGCGGATTCGCCGGCATGCCGGTGGATTTCTCGCTGGCGCGAATGGTGACGCAGCAATGCTGCGTCATCGCTGACGCAATGGTCAGAGAGTTTGGGGGTCTTCAGCGTTTTGGCCGGTATGCCTGCGTATTGGCCGGCTAGCCGGTCAAACCTGCTGTTGACTCCATAATTTTTCGTTTTCTCCTCGTTTTGACCCCAAACTCATGACCATTATACCCCTGAAATCATCAAAAACAACTACCCTTCCTCATTTCTTAATAATAAACACTAAATTAACGAAAATCAAACTAAACTAAACTACGAAATTAAAATACTTAAACTAATATACAAGAAATGGCTTTTGTTTAACGTCGTTAAGCTCGACGGGTTACCTCATTCCTTTAGTCATTGACATAACCTCCCCAGCAGTGAGTGAGGTTGTCAATATTTGCAACTCGAAATTTACATCCCTTGGCTTTTATTCCCACTAGTTTATCTGAGATAACCTTTGCAACCACGAATGGTCCTAGCCAAGAGCTTTTTGATTCACATGTCTTTGGAGGAGGTTTAGGCTTTTTCATAGCAACTTCTTCGCCTGCTTTAAACTCCTTTTTCTTCCTTTCCTTCTTAGGTTCCCTCGGAACCTTCGTGACACGTGATTTTTCTTTCTTCTTCGCAAGATTGGGTGGTGGATTTCTCTTAGGATTTGGAGGAACGTTGATCGGTGGTTTCTTTCTTAGTTCTTTTTCTTCCACCCCTAAAGTTTCCACAGCATTAATTGGCTCTTTTCCTACCGGTTCCATTACATCTACACGAAAACATTCTTCATTGGAATCCGGAAGCTTCATAGGTCTAAACACATTAAACTTCATCTCCTCGTCTTGGATTCTCATGATCATTTCGCCGTTTTCTACATCAATCAAAGTACGCCCCGTGGCTAGGAATGGTCTTCCCAAAATAATGGGGACATTCCTATCCGCGTCGTAATCAAGTATAACGAAATCAGCGGGAAAAATTAACGTACCTGCCTTAACGAGGACATCTTCAATTCGGCCTTCTGGATGTGCAAGAGATCGATCCGCCATTTGCAAGACCATAGAAGTGGGTCTTGCTTTAATATTAAGCTTATCGAAGATTGATTTGGGCATAAGATTGATGCTTGCACCCAAATCACATAGTGCCTTACCTCTCCATTCATTACCAATAGATATCGGAATTGTAAAGCTCCCAGGATCAACTAACTTTGGAGGTAATTTGCCTTGACAAATGGCACTACATTCTTCAGGAAGACCAATCATCTCATTATCACAATACGGCCTTTTGTTGGTGAGGGCTCTTTTCAGAAACTTAGCATACTTGGGTACATCTCTAATAGCTTCTAACAACGGAATATTTATGCTAAGACCTCTTACCTTGTTAAAGAATTTTTGATAATCAGCCATATCACCCTTCTTCTGAACTCTTGATGGAAATGGTGGAGGAGGACGGCTTATTATAGTATCATCTTTCTTCTTCGGAATTTCATTAGGCCTCTCCACTTCTTCTACTTCAACTTCTTTATCTTCAGTCACCACCTCTTTTTCTTTTCTAACTTCTTTTTCTTTCATAATCGGAAAAGGAGGTGGAGGAAGGTTCTTACCACTTCTGAGAGTAATAGCTTTACAATCTTCGATTTGGATTGGATTCTCAGTATCGCTAGGAAGTTGTCCTTGTGGACGTTGATTCAACAGTTTATTAATTTGACTTAGCTGATCCTGGAATATCTTCATATTTGCTTCAACTACGTTTTGACGTTCCCATGCTGCGTTTTGACGTTCCATAGCTTGTGTCTGAAGAGCGATTAAACTTTCAACTGTTTTCTGAAGGGTAACTCCTTCTTGTGGATGGGCAGGTAAGGCTTTCTGATTCATTGTGTCATCATAATTGTCTTGAGGAGCTTGTCTCTGAACATAATTTTGATTCTGTCCTCCTTGATAATTGTTGTGTGGTCTTGGATTGTAGTTGTTACCTTGGGGACGCGGTTGATACGCATAAGTAGGATTTGCTGCCCCATCAGGATTTGAGTATTGAAACCCCGGATGGTTTCTGTTAGGCTGATATCCATTACCACTTGAATTAAAGTTACCTCTATTGGATACGAACATCACGGATTCTTGATTGTTTTGACAATTTTCCCAACTATGATCATTGACACCGCAATACTCACATCCATATACCTCTTGTGCAACCTTTACCTCAACTCTTTTATTCGAAAAACCTTCTTTCACGGCTAGAGTAAGTTGTCTCAATTGTTGTTCTAGTGTGGTCTGAAGCTTTGTTTCTAGCGTAGCAAACTTTTCTTCCATATCAACATTATTGACTCCTCCTCTAACTGGTGTTCTGACTGAACTCCACCCAACTTCATTCTTGACTGTTCTCTCTAAGATGATCTTTGCATGAGCGGGTTGAACTTGAAGAAAACCTGCACCACATAACATATCCAATTTCTCTCTTGAAGTCCCATCAAGGCCTCTATAAAATATTTTTAATTGTTGTTGTTCTGAAAAGCCATGATTGGGGACTCTACGTAAGCACATCTGAAATCTTGTCCAACTCTTACCCACAGTTTCATCGTATTCTTGACGGAAATTAGTCAACTCTAATTCAGCATCTAATCTCATATTACTCGGGTAATACCTGTCGAAGAACGCAGCTTCTAATTGATCCCAATTGGTTATTTGTGTCGGATCTTGTGTATCATGCCATTCGCTTGCTCCATCAATAACAAAAAATTTAAACACAGCGTAGTACATCTGTTCTTTTGAAACTCCTTGTGTGATGTAAGAATCACATATCTGTTTGAATTTCTGTATCGCTCTAAGAGGATCTTCTCCAACTCTACCACGAAAATTTCCAAAGTTTTGGAATTGAGCTATCATACCCGGATCTGGACGAAACTTCGGAACATTTATATCTGGAGCACCTACTCCTATAGCAGGAGCACGGAATGGAACTTCTGGTGGACCATTAGTAAACCAAGGATCTTGATTCATCACGATTTGAGCTTGTCCGTTATTGTTCTGAATATTAACGTTCTCCATTTGGTGAATTAATTCTTCTACTTCTAAGGATTCTTGTTCTTTCCTTCTCTTGTTAGCAAGTCTGATTAATGAATCCGGATTATCAAGGAATTGAACTAGCGGTTCAAATCTGAGCCTTCTTCGCATACACCAAACCTAAAAAAATGAGAAAACTAAACAAGCAAAAAGCGTAAAACTGATAAAAACAAATATAAAAATAAATGCAACTATCACTAAAGGATAAACACCGTGGTCACACGCTACCGTCCCCGGCAGCGGCGCCAAAAACTTGGTGGTCCTTTGTGTGTTCTAAAAATAAATGCAAATGATAATCGAACCACAACCGCAAGTGTACGGTTGTCCCAAGTAGTAATTCTGATAAATCAGATTCGTTCCAAGGACGGAATGGTTGATCACAATGTTTAGCAAGTAGTGATTGATGCACTTATGAAAATAAAAGACAATAATATATTTGTTTGGTTTTTGTATTAATGCTAAGGAATGAAAGACTAATGCGAAAATGTAAATAAATAACTAAGACGCAAGTAAATAAAAGTGATACGCAAGTAAGAGCAGGTAGTACTTGAGAGGCGCAAGGGTTTACCTAACTATCATTCATTTCATACATTGTTTAAGGGACAAATCGGTAAATTTGTATTGGTCGGGATTCTAAAATCTCCTTACCCCCGTCAGGGTGGACTAAGGAGCAACTCTCAAATGCTACAAACCCCGTCAGGGTGATTATAGTCCACTCTCAAGTGTTTAAGTTCAAATTACCCAATAGGCCATAGGTTTAATTAAGCTCGTCAGAGTCAATAATTTCTAACCAACATTCATTAACTAGTTCGGTACCTAAACCCCCCGTCAAGGTGATCCAATCGCCACTAATTGGAATAGCCTAGATACTAAGACCTATGATTGGTTAATTACGTCAATTATAGTAGATAAAGCGCAAATTAAAGAAAAATACAATTCACCCAATTTGATTTAAATAATAATAATCCCAAATCCAAATGTATAAAACGAAATCAAATTGGGATTAACCCATTATGCGTTCTCAAGCACTAAATTAGTTTAGCTCATAATAATTGAAAAGATAAAAACTAAAGAAATAAATAGGTTCAACATGTTTTACAGAATAAAATAGAAGAACCTAATTACGGAATTGAATTGGCTGAGAAGTGGAGATATAGACCGTCTCCAGCTCTTGCTTCTTCTCTTCCTGCCTCTAGCTTCTTCTCTGGTGTCTGACTCTTAAGCGTATGTTGTATTATGAAAAAGATATGAAGTCTCTGTGAAAATAGAGGTCTAAAGCCCTTTTATAATGTTAAAAACGGATTAGGGCTTGGACTTAGGAATAAATCAATAATTAAATGTCCAAGCCCAAATTCTAAGCCCAAAATCCCGTAACTGCTGATACACCTTCACTAAAACGGCTTTTCCCGATGCGTTACAACTCCGATTGACCTCATTCCAGTTGCTAAAGTTCCGTAACTTGATAAGGAATGATTTCTCTTCAAAGGTCAACAGCTAAATCATCGCTTAAGCACCTCGAAATCAGCAATCTATAGCCTGGAAAATGGATTTTCAGCTCTAAAAATAATATCTTCGGGATTTATCTTCAAGTCTTGCCTCTATATCGCGATCTTTGACTTTCTCCTTGGATTCCTCTTCTAGCTAACATCTAAAACCTGTAAAATCTTCACTAAAAATACCAATATTACGCGCAAAAGCTTAATAAATCAAAAATGCTAGAAATAAAAGAGGAAAATCATATTATTGCATATTTAGTCCAAAAGTCTATCTAAATAGTCAAATAAACACCAAAAATGATGTCTCCTAAGGGTCGAAAATACGAACAATTAAGGAGACATCATACATCTAAAATGATATCTCCAACTAAGATTAAATCATGACAAATGGGGAGACATCAGGACCCCAACCTCAAAGTTGTATCGCCCAGATACAATAAATATAAAGAACAGTAGGGTAGTCAAATAAACAAGAAGAAGTAGGAGGATAATAAGAACAGAACACAATGAATGATCCTAGAGCATAAGATATAAAAAATATCATGTAGTAATGCTCAAAAAATAATGCACACGTATGCTTAATATACATATAATCAGCAATCTACAAATTCAAGTCCAGATTAATTTCGCAATGCCAGAAGGAGAGGTCTCAACTCAGTTCATGCTAATAGCTATAGGTTGTTCATAGGTCTAAATATAGTATCCAATGGTCCACTTACCTACAACCTAATAGCTCAATTGTTTCTCCACCAAGCAGTTATAAATCCTAAGGTCTTTACGGTTATAACGGGGCTTAGGGACAGTGTGGTATATTTGGATAACGAAAAGTGAGCTTTTGGCTCTCTCTCCTCACATTCCATCAACGAATCACCCTAGAGCTTGAGTTTTCACTCGAAGATGTTCTCACTCAACCCAATTGTTGATGCTTTTGATGTGCATCCCCAATAATCCCACATAAAACCTTTTCATGATGATATACAAATTCCACTTTGCCGGTCCTAATATATATTCTTTTCATATCAATTTTTTTCTTTTGTATAGCTATGACTCTCTTTTTGATGTTCGAGATATCACGCTCATTCTTTTTCTTTTCAATTCATGCTTTTCATCTTTTTTCATTCACTATTACCCCGGAAAAGGGTTACAATAATAACTTTTTCATCATTAATAGAATCACATTTACATTTTCCCAAACCCAATGTTCCCTAATGATGAAACCCACCACCCCAAACTCAAGCTCTTAAAACGACTTGTCTCAGGTTTTGTGATTCGAGTGAGGGTCATATAGATAAGTCCTATAAACTAAGGGTATGGATTATAATGTGGTTAAAAAAAAGGCTTTAGAAAGGCTCAGAGGGGCTAAGACGGATAAATAATAAAAATAATCAAATAAAAAGGGTGAGAAGGTTAAAAAGGCTTCAAGTGGCTTCAATATGAAAGAACTGCCTTATTCACGTTTCTAACTACCGGATTTTGTTACTTTTTCACTACTAGTTCATAGATAAGCAGGTTTTCAACTAATTTTAAACCTCATGTTCTACACACCAAATAACTCTCCCTAAGTTTCAACATAACTTCTTAGAATTGCTCATTAACTTTTCTATCTTTTATATCCTGTTTTCATACATGCATGCTAAACATATTTGTGACATCTTTCAAAAACATACTACCTACTATCATTGACCTAATTAAATCACGCTTAATAGGTACATTCAACATATTCTATGCCTATTCAAACCCTAAAAAATTTAAATTTTATGCAAAAACAAAAAGGAAGATGAGGGCAACGAATCCCCACCCCTAACTCAAAAGTGAGTCGTGTCCCTACGACTCGAAAAAGACTCTATAAAGAAATAAATTTTAAAATTAAACTAAACTAAACTACCTAATGCATACAAGCAAATAAGAAGAAGAATTAGAACGGGGTACCTGGCCATAAAGATCCATCATGTCCTCCTCCTCAGAAGAAGAATAGTTATCAATATCCAAGGTCTTAGTTACTTCACCCAATTGTTGATTAATTTTTGAAATTTCCTCCTAGAGTGCTCCGTTTTCTTTTCTTATATGATTGACTTTATGTTGCAATTTTATTGCCCATGGGGGTATGCAAGAATTACTTAGATATTAAGAGGAAGAAGAAGAACCTTGATCTTGGATTTGTGTCTTTTCTTTAGGCCTTGATGGTACGGTCATCCTAGCTGTTAATCTCTTGTGTAGTGATTGTGTTGGTGCTTCTATATTTTGTTTCTTTTCAATAGGCTCATCAAGGTTGATAGGCCTTTCAATTGTGGCCCCAGGAAAATTTTTAATCTTTTCTAGGATGGAACACTTCCTCTTATAATCCATAGCATCTGTTCTGTTTGTCATGTTTGATTGACCCACAACTCAAGTTACACCAAGGATGGAATAAAGTTAAGAAATATTGGTGTGGCTTGAGTTTCTTGCTTGGATTTGATGATAGAAGAAAGTTTCTTGATGATTCTTGGAAGAATTCTTAATAGCTTGATGATCTTGATGGTGTTTTATGGTTTAGTGTGATTAATTTGATGAAGAATATGTGTTTATGGAAGAAGGAGGAGAGGATTATTGATGTTATTGTGTTTGTTGTGAAGGTATAATCAAGCTTCAAGGTCTATTTATAAGGTTTAGGTCTAGAAAATTCGTGTTGGAGAGGCTAGGGTTTCTTCTTGATAAGATAAGAAGTGGATTAGGAAATAAACTCTTCAAAAACCCCCCATCGGACCGGCATACCGATGGAATCGCCGGCATACCGTGCTGGAGGTCTTCCTTTTTGTAACTCTCGGCAATGAACCCGAACCAAGAACCCGAGGCCTCGTGTATTTGGGCGCCGGCATACCGGTCAACTGGGTCGGCATATCGGTGCGTTGTTTTGCTCAAAACCTATCTTCGTCAAAAAACCCAAGGCTCGTGTTTTTCCTCTGGCTGGCATACCGGTGCCCTGGGCGGCATACCAGTGCGCTCGGTTTTTCTTGGACACGCTCTCGGCAATAAACCCGAATCCACCAACCAGAGGGCTCGTGTTTCCCCACCGGCATACCGGTCAGTGGTACGGATTTTTCCCAAATTTTTTCTTTTGACCCTAAACTCATTTCCTGCACAATAACACACTACCTTTCTCTCCTAATAGCTTGTAAACACATTTAAAAATATACACTAACTTAGAAATATACACTACACAACATAAAACTAATCTAAAAATCAATTAAAACAAGGGGTGTCTCCCAAGAGCACGTTTGTTTAACGTCTTTGAGTTAGACGTGTACCTCGGGCTAAGCGTGTTCTTCGAGATGGATTGTCTCCTCTCGACCAAAGTCTCCACTTTCATGGTATAAATTCAAACGCTGGCCATTCACCATGAATGTCCTTTGCTCAGTTGGATGTTCAATTTCAATTGCTCCATGAGGTGTGACTTTCGTTACAATGTAAGGTCCTCCCCAACGGGATTTAAGCTTGCCCGGGTAGTTCGAGAATCTAGAATTGTATAATAGTACCTTTTGTCATCTCTCGGAGTTCTTTGAACGGATTCGTTTGTCATGCCATCTCTTTGTTTTCTCCTTGTAAAGACGCGAATTTTTATAGGCATGGTAGCGGAACTCCTCCAATTCATTTAATTGCATCAACCTTTGTTTCCCGGCCAATTCTGGGTTTAGATTCAGAGTTTTAATAGCCCAGAAGGCTCAGGCTTCATCTCAGTAGGTAGATGACATGCTTTACCATAGACCATGCGATAGGGAGATGCCCCAACTGGTGTTTTGAATGTTGTTCGGTAAGCCAAGAGAGCATCATCTAGCTTTAATGACCAGTCCTTCCTTGTTTTATTCACGGTCTTCTTTAGAATAGATTTAATTTCTCGGTTAGAAACCTCAGCTTGACCGCTAGTTTGTGGATGATAACCGGTTGAAGTGCGATGTCTCACTCCAAACTTATGAAGGATGGCTCTCAACTGAGAATTGATGAAGTGGGTACCTTTATCACTGATTAGAACACGTGGCGTACCATGTCTTGTAAAGATATTTGATTTTAGGAATTTTATTACTGTTTGAGCATCGTTCTTTGGTGTTGCCACTGCTTCTACCCATTTTGACACATAGTCTACTGCTTGCCAGATGTAAAGATTCCCATGGGAAGTGATGAAAGGTCCAACGAAATCTATTCCCCATACATCAAAGATTTCAACTTCTAAGTTATTGTTGAGCGGAATCTCGTCCCTTTTTGATATATTACCAGTGAACTGGCATCTTTGGCATGACTGGACGAAATGATGACAATCTTTATGTAGGGTAGGCCAATTGAAACCGGATTGAAGAATTTTAGCTGCAGTTCTATCGTCCTTAAATTGACCACCATATGGTGAGCCATAACAACTTGCTATAATCTTATCTACTTCTCCCTCATGGATGCATCTTCTGAATACTTGATCACTGCAAATTTACAGAGGTATGGTTCGTCCCAAAAGAATTGTTTGGCCTTGTAAAACAACCTCTTCCGTTGTTGTGAATCGAAATCCGTAGGAAACACAACACTCACGATGAGGTTGACTATATCTGCATACCAAGGCACAAACTCATCTTTAATAGTAAAAAGTTGTTCATCAGGGAATACCTCTTTGACCAATAATGGTTCTTCGTTGGCATCAGATCCTTCGATCCTAGATAAATGATCAGCAACTTGATTTTCGCATCCTTTTCGGTCTCGAATGTCTATGTCAAATTCTTGTAGCAACAGTACCTATCTGATTAGATGCGGCTTAGCATCCTTTTTCTCCATGAGGTATCTAATTGCTGAATGATCCGTGTATACAATAGTTTTCTTCCCAATCAAATAGGAACAAAATTTGTTAAAGAAGAGAATGTTTTAGATTAATTCTATGATATTGTGTATTACAGGAATACATAAATATATTTGTTTGTGTGTTGTAGGAACACATAAAACTGAATATCTAAAGTTAAAAATTAAAAAAAAAGCCAAAAAAAAAATCGTTGATGTACATATTAACTTCCCACGTCAAAAATTACAATTTTTTAATTTTTTTAGATTTTTTTAGATTTAATTATAATTTTTTACAAAAAAAAAAATTCATGGTCGCACGTGTGTTCTGAAATTCGGAAAATCTTTTTTTGTGTGTTATAGCAACACATAAAACGGATTATCGAAATTAAAAAATTAAAAATTTAGAAAAAACTAAATCCATTAAAAAAATTAAACATTTAGAAAAATCTGAATACATTAAAAAAAATTAAAAAACTTCAGAGACGTAAATATTAATTTGTCTCGTTTAAAAATGCAAATTTTTTATTTTACGATTTCTTTAGAATTATTTATCAATTTTTTTAAAATTTCACGGACTCACGCGTGTGATGGATTTAGTTAGTGGTGATTGGTAGTGACAGAACTAGGTTGTAGTAGTTATAGGCGAAGGTGGTGGTCGGGAGAGAATAATGGTGGTGATGATAATTGGTGGGGGTGGTGGGTGGGGATGGGGATGGTGGTGGTGTGAGGGGATGGGGATGGTGGTGGTGGGAATGGTGGTAGGGGTGTTGGGGTGGTTGTGGTGGTGGTTGGGTAGATGGTGGTGCGAGTGGTGGGGGTAGTGGGTGGTGGTCGGTGTAGAATGTATGAGGTGGTGGTAATAGTCGGTGGTAAATGCATTAGGTGGTGGTGGTGGTCAGTAGTAGTGGCCGGATTTTATAATAAAATATATATATGTATATGTATATACTAGGAAACGCCCCGTACCTGAAGGTACTTGGACTAAAATGAATTTCAAAAAATTATAATAGATTATGCAAAATTAATGACTGAATTATAATAGTCTTCCCGGACTTGTAGGACAAACTTCTATTTAATTTTCCTTAATGGATTTTAACTTAACTTTATTTAGGACCTATTTTATATTTTATCAAGTTGTCCATGTTTTACTACCTCAATAGCTGAAACTCAATGTTTCATTTAACACAATATATTTTATTTGGCTCTAGTTTACCTCATCCGCTAAATATCCTGGTGTGGAATTGTCACGGCGCGTGCGCGGATAATTTTCGTAGAGTAGCTAGGGATTTAATGTTTACTCACAATGTTTGGTTAACGGTTATTGTAGAGCCTCGTGCTAGTGGAGACAAAGCGAGTGATATTATTCGAAGCTTAGGAAAACGCAATTCAATTAGAGTGGAGGCGGAAACGTATAGAGGTGGTATATGGATTATTTGGGATGATACTGATATAGAAATAAAGGTTCTCTCAGCAGGAAGGCAAGTAATCAATATTGAGGTGTCGAAATTTGGTTGCGAGTCATGGGTGTTCTCCGCCATTTATGCAAGAACAAAAGCTTCCGAAAGAGAGGAATTGTGGGGGGCCCTTAAGGAGGCATTTCAAGATGTGAGTGAACCATGGCTAATTGCTGGAGATTTCAACCAAGTCGGAAAAGAAGAGGATAAAAAAGGAGGAGTTATGGGAGTTACGAGACGTATGGAGAAGTTTGAAGAGTGGAGGCATGAGTGTGGGTTGTTTGATATGGCTTTTGAGGGTCCTAGGTTCACATGGAGTGATTCGTGGAATACGGGTCAAAAAATTATGCGAAGGCTCGATAGGGCATATGGAAATTCTAACCTTTTATGTTTATTTCCACAGGCTAAAGTCTCTCATCTCGATCGGGCTCATTCTGATCATCTGCCAATACTGATTCAACTATTAGGGGATGGTTGGAAGCCTAGAAGAAGTAATCGTTTCAGATTCCAGGCCGCGTGGTGCTTGCATAAAGATTTTCTCGGATTCGTGGAAAATAAATGGAAGGTGGAGAATGGGATTCTGGAGGAAAATATTAGAGATATGCAGGAACATTTCCGTGGTTGGAAGAGTGAAGTGTTTGGCGATATTAACAAGAAAAAAAAGATACTGATCGCGCGTCTCAAGGGTATTCAGATATCTCTGGACAATAAGTATAATTCATCTCTTTTTCAGCTTGGCAAGAAATTACGAGATGAATATCTGAATGTGCTTGAGAAAGAAGAAATGCTATGGTTCCAGAGTTCGAAGGAAAAGTGGATCAGGTCCGGGGATCGCAATACTAAATACTATCATCTTTCAACTATTACGAAGAGGAAGACTACAAGAGTGGCTAGGTTGATGAATGAGAACGGTACATGGGTTTCTGTTGAATCGGAGGTTAAACAATTAGTTCGTGATTTCTTTAGGAGATTATACGTGGTGGAAGATAGCTTTATAGGCCCTTTTTCCCTGCCTCGGTTACCACAACTTGAAGATAGTGAGAAAGAGTTTTTGTTAACCGATTTTTCAGATGAGGAAATTAAAGAGGTGGTTTTTCGCGCCAATCCAGTCAAAGCTCCAGGACCGGATGGGATGTCTACAGCCTTTTATCAGAAGAGTTGGTCGGTGGTTGGTAATTCGGTTTGTAAAATGGTGAGGAAATGTATTGATACGGGTGTGGTGGATACAAGGCTAAATGGCACAATTATTCACCTGATTCCGAAAGTTACTGATCCGGTAAAGGTGAGTGATTTCAGGCCAATTAGTCTTATAAATGTTCCTATAAAGTTTGTCATGTCAGCTATGGTTAATCGGTTGCGCCCTCTCTTGGCGGAAAGAATTGGTCCGAATCAAACGAGTTTTCTTCCGGGAAGGTCCACGTCTGACAATATTGTGCTAGTTCAATAGGTTGCTTCTATGATGCATAAGAAGAAGGGGAAGAAGGGCGTTATGGCCATCAAAATAGATCTTGCAAAAGCTTATGATAGATTGAGCTGGCGTTTCTTGGAGGATACTATGTTGACCTTTGGCTTTCCTAATTCTTGGGTACGGTTAATTATAGAAGCTATGCGTTCTAATACCATGCAGGTACTCTGGAATGGTGAGTTGTTGGAACCCTTTACTCCTCAACGGGGTATCCGGCAGGGCGACCCATTATCTCCGTATTTGTTCGTGATGTGTATGGAGCGCCTTTCTCTCCTGATACAGAATTTATGCGTCAGTAAACAGTGGGCCCCTTTATATCTAAGTAAAAACAGCCATCCGATTACTCACGTGTTCTTTGCGGATGATTTAATCCTTTTTGCTGAAGCTTCGGAAGTTCAAGTCGATCTTATAAAGATGGTGATGAATAACTTTTGTCGGGAAGCGGGGCATAAGGTGAGTGAAGAGAAGTCCATTATTTGTTTCTCAAAAAACATTTTGTATGATGATCAGGTGAGACTTGCTTCAAGAAGTGGCTTTGTACATAGCGAAACGTTGGGAATGTACTTGGGCGCACCTATTGTTTCTAGCAGGCCCCCGAGAGGTTTTTATCGAAGAATAGTGATGAAAATGAGGAACAGGTTAGCAGGTTGGAAAGCTAAACATCTTTCGTTGGCGGGGCGAGTTACATTAGCCAAATCTGTGCTGAGTGCTATACCAACTTATATCATGCAAACTTCTAAATTACCGGTGTATGTATGTAAAGAAATTGATAAAATAATTCGGGATTTCGTGTGGGGCAGTGGGGATGAAAGGAGGAAAATTCATTGGTTGTCTTGGGAGAAGATATGCCAACCAAAGAAAGAAGGAGGGTTAGGCTTTAGGGACACGCGGAATTTCAATAAAGCGCTACTTGCAAAGCTGAGTTGGAGGATTCTGATAAATGACAAGGCCTTGTGGGCTGTGGCGCTGAAGGAAAAATATTTTACAAATGGGTTTCTGAACAGGTCCATGAGAGCTAGTGACTCCAGGGTATGCAAAGGATTAATGGAGGGAAAGGAACTAGTGCTACAGGGGGTAGAACAGGTGCAAACTGGACAGGAACCAAAATACAAATGGCGGTTGGAAAAATCGGGTAACTTTTCCGTGAAATCTGCATATGAGGTAACTCGTGTACCTGGAGCGGAAACAGGCTTTAAATGGGAGCAGATATGGGCGTTAAAATGCCCTCAAAAGGTAAAACTACTGATTTGGAGGGCGGTTTGGGGTAGATTACCTACTTCCTCTAATTTAGAAATACGTGGAGTTGATGTGGATCCGATGTGCATAGGTTGTGGACTAAAAAGAGAAACTGAATTCCATTTGTTTTGCGAATGTAGCTAGTATGATGGATTGTGGCAGGGGTGGCCGTGGCTAGCTGAGTTAAGGGAAAGGATAAGGGGCCTTCATGATGGTGAAGGGAATGGGTATAGCAGCTCGGCTGAGGTGGTGATCCAGGAATCCGTGGGCCTGGAGAACATAACAGAAGATGGTATTTTTCTGGATAGACCTGTTCGTCAAGAGGGCCTGTACAATGGACAGTACCGAACAGCTGGCAGCTTTAATTTAAATGCTGCAGCACGTGAACAGCAGCCTGGGCGAGTACAAGGGGCTGCAATTGCAGATCAGATTTCTGCAGCTCCCGCTTCTGCAGCTATCCCACGGTACAGTAAGGAGAGGAGTTGGTGGAAGGCAATCCTCGGGTGTAATGAAGTTAGGGATGGTTTGGAGCTACGCATCGCGGCTTTGGCAATTTGCTGGACCATTTGGGTGGATAGGAATGACCGCGTGTTTAATGGAAATACGGGAGGTAAACCGATGAGATCTCTTAGATATATTGTAAAGAATGCAGCAATTAATTATGTACGGGCATGGGGTAAGGAGATGGATGGCGGATTAATTATATCCGCTAAAAATACATTAGTTAAATGGATTAATCCGGTAAATGGAATCAAACTCAATGTGGATGGTAGCATGAAATATGGTACAGTTAAGGCGGGCATTGGTGGAGTCTTTAGGGATAAAGAAGGGAACTATATAGGTGGCTTTGCTGGTGCTATGGAAACGAATTATGTACTTCATGCTGAACTTTTTGCGCTTCATTATGGGCTGTCTTTAGCAATTAAAAGAGCCGAGGATAAAATAGTAATCGAAACGGATTCGCTAGAGTTACACACGCTAGTGAAGGGCGGTGGTAACACTGGGAATCAGCTAGATTTACTATTACTAGAGTGTCGGAAAATACTTGAGTTACATCCGAATTATGAGCTGGTACACGGGTATAGAGAAGCGAACACTTGTGCTGATTTTATGGCTAGATTGGGTTCAGGTATTGAAGGCGACGCAGTATACTATGGTGATCCTCCGGAGAATTTGAAAGCGCTTATTATGAGAGATAAGTGTGGTTGGGCCACTCATAGAACGGTTTTGTGCACTCCCTCTGGAGTTTTGTAAGCTAGTTTAGGCTTATCGGTCGTTTAGACCTCATATGTATGGAAAAAAAAAAATTGATTTGAATAAAGGTCTTTTTTTATCTATTTTTAGAATTTCAATTACTCTTTTTCTTACTTAAACTGTCGCTTTGATGTTTTTTTTTCATTGAAACCTTGATTTCTCATATTTTCAGGGCTTTAAGAAATGTATTTTTCAGAAGTGTTTTATATATGTCTTCTTATATGTATATATTCTTGAGTCCCGATGAGTTACTAATAATTTTTTTGTTTATTTTCTTGTAAAATAAATATGCTGTTAAAAGTTCGATTATGGGCTAAGAATTTCAAGTCGGAAGTGGTTTCTTGAATTATGTGAAGCTTGCGTTGGATTATTAGTGAATTTCAAGTCATGCTTTTCTACAATAAAGTATTTTTCAAGTGACCCTATGAAACAATTATACTTAAATTCTTTATCCAAGGAAAAATATTTTTGCTACGTTTTGGGCAGAAAAGTAACATTTCAGTTACTTGATACATATAAAAAGAAATATTCCGTATCCAAAAGTTTAATCTTGCGACTAGCATATTTAATAAAGCAAGGTAGTATAAATAGCCTTTTACAATATTAAAAACAAACATGAATCCCTACTCTACAACCTTTTATAGACATGTCTATCAAAATTTCAGTTATCCCTACTCTACAACCTAATCAATGTAATAAACATTCAATAAGATATTACAGAGGAAAATCTACAGAAAATGATATTACAGTGAAAGCTAAAGCTGAACATACTGATGAAACTATAAAGGAAGTTAAAATCGGAAGATGATAAAACTGGTTTTAATAACAACAATTTTTTTTTTCAAAATTCTCCAACTATTTCAGCTATATTGATAGAATCTTTGTCAGAAGTGTTAACCGATATAGCAGAGAAGAAGTTGTTTACTAATGATTCAATTTAGAGGGGAGATTGAATGAGTTTTTTGGGACAATTGCTAAGAAAACCTTCATCCATATGAATTTAAGTCTATTATTTGTTTCTCCATTCATTATAATACAATCAAATAAAACACAATTACATCTCAGTTTTACCTTTTATTTTTATGGAAATGTCTCTTGGCCATTTGGTCGAACATCTCTAGCGTGAACACCCAAGCTTTTCATCATATACAATAAACATATGGAACAGATTATACATCCACTTTATGGAATCAATCCAATTCGAAAACCCTGATCAGCGAGCTTGATATTCATGGAGCTCTTCCTGTCCACGAAAAATCGTATGTGAGCTCTTTCTGATTTTGCGCTAAAGCTTTACGAAACTCATCCCCTTCGTCTTTAATCGATGAAATTGACACTGACGCGAATATAACATTTATCAGACTCCTCCGTTTCCAGGTCATCGTCTTCCGCCGTGAAGAACACCAAATAACTGCCTCTAACTGACATTGCTGAGGCGGTGAGGCTGAGATGTGGTGTCATGGTGGAGGTGAGGTCGTGGAGGTATATAGAGAGAGAGAGAGAGAGAGAGAGAGAGAGAGTGGTGGGAGTTGTTGTTTTTAACTTTTTATTTTTTAATAGCTAATATATATACTAAGGGTGTTTTTGGAAGGTGGTATTTTTTATGTAACGGAATGATCTTAGCCGTTGCCCGTGAAACATTTTTAGATAAGAATCTATCTGGAACTCTTTTTATACCCTTTTAGCGATATATATATGGATGTATATATTATGAATATCTATATTATATTACACACTTTTTTTATAAGGGGTGGTCAGGATGGATTCTGGCAAAACATAAGTGGTGGCCAGGATCGATTCTGGCCCCACCAGTCATTAATACAAAAAAAAACGCATAATTAATACCAAAAAAATAACAATCGCCTCACCGTTTTACACTCACCTTCCTTAAACCCAGAAAAAAAGAAAGAAAAAAACCCTAATCCTTCACCATCGTCTTCGCTTCAATGTTTGAGAACTCGCCTTTCCACCATTCACTGCCGCTCGATTCTCCACCATCACCATCACCACCACCGCGACTCGCCCGAGGACCAATCGCATCTTCACTCACCGTCCAAATAAAAGGCAAAAAACGAAGAACCCATTACCATCTCATTATTCTTCCCCATTTCAACATCTCTATCGACCCTTCCAGAATTTATGGGCTCTATGTTTTCATTTGAATTCTGGGGTCTCATCGATTACACCGGCGAGAGAGCAAAAAACGAAGAACCCATTACCATCTCATTATTCTTCCCCATTTCAATATCTCTATTGACCCTTACAAAATTTATGGGCTCTTCATTTTATTTTGAATTCTGGTAATGAGGTCTCGATCGATTACATAAAAGCAGTTAGTCATTCAGAAAGTGCAGTGAGTATTTGACCGATTCTGGGTAATTAATTTAGTTCTCTTCTCGATTAGTGGCTTTTTTCCATTATTTTTCTTTTTTGGGTTTGAATTGTTATAATGCATTTTCTGAATTTTTTTACAGTAAGTGAGCAAGTTGGTCTTAAACTGCATTTTTTTAAACCGTAAGTAAATTTTTGGTCTTAAACTACAATTTTTAATCACAGGATTGAGTAATTAGGTGTAATAATGCATTTTTTTTAATTGTATTCCAGTAAAGGTACATTTGGAGTGAGCAATTTGGTCTTAATCTGCATTTTTTTAAACTGTAAGTAAACTTTTGGTCTTAAACTGCAATTTTTAACTATTTTGAATGGATGTTGAGTATTCGAAGCACATCTATTGTAAAATTAGGTTAAAGAATATTTTGTAGTGCTTTGATAAATGTGTTTTTTTACTCTAATTGAATTGCAGGTATCTGAACAATTTGGGTTATGACAGTGTTTATGTGCGAAATTTCACAGATGTTGATGATAATGTGAGAATTTCTTTAAAACTTTAATTATACATTGCATTTTTTGTTGACTCTTTTAGAATTTTAGAAACTATATAGATAATTAAAGAGTACATAGTTGACTCTTTTAGCATTTTGAGTTATTTATTCAATTGGTCCATGTGTCATTTGTGCATCAGGTGATTTGTCATGTTGCATTTCCGTGTTTTGGAGTTCTAAAAATGGAGAAGCACATTTTATTACCTTCAGTAGCTGATATTGTAATTGAACAAGGTAAATTACAATAAAAATCTCAGTCAGTTTTTAAGAAATAATTATTACCTTAAAGGTTTAGTGTCATTTGGCATGAATGTTCAAAGAATATTGTGAATAAATGTGCATTTGACATGGCTGAAGCGAAAAACATGAAGATAATATGTTGCAAATGTAAGATTATTCATGTCATAGTCTAATTTTTCTCTAATATTTACCCAATATATGGTATTTTACAGATTAAAAGGCATATATGAAGAGGCAAAAATTGGTGCAGATAATAAATACTCTGAAGTAAGAAAATTAATGGAAGAAGCTCATGAAAAAATGATTGAATCAGAGGCAAAATTACGTGCTGCTGAAGCATTGAAATCTGAAGCAACTAGGTATCATTTTACAGCTGATAAAAACTTAAAGGATATTACAAGACGTGAAGATGATTTTAGAAGGCATATGATTCATTTTAAACCTGAGTATGTATTTCAGTTTCTTTAAATTATTTACTGTTATTCATTTAGTTGTGCGAATCTTTTGGCATCAATGTTACTGATTGTATCTATTTTTAATGGTTATAGCTTTTATATGATATGATAGGTGTGATTTAGAAGGAATTTAATGAAGGTATTGGGATAAAGAAGCTAAAGTGAGAAATATTATGTTCAATATAGTTGTTTCGAAAAAACATGCTCATAGTTGGATATAATTTAAAAGTGTTTTAATAAAAATCCATTTCTTTCCCAGTCAGTTTCTTCATGGCTTTATCGAACCATAGGGTATTGAAGGAAAATGATTATTTTTTATCAATTAAAAGCCTTTTCAGTCAGTTTCTTCACCATGATTCAACTATTTGTGTTTTTATAGGTTGTTGATTCTTTGGATAGTGATGCATATGAAGCTTCAATTAAGCTCAAAGATTTGGATCTGTTACGATGGTGAGTCTTTGTCGTAACCTATATCTTACCGTAGGAACGAACGTAATCATGTATTAATACATCTATATTTTATTGGTTTCATGTCTGGGTTAGAAATGAAGGCTCTGCGTTAGAAGAGGAGTCTACTGAGTATCTTCAGAGAGATGTTCAGGTAAGGGTTGTTTTAGTATAGTTAAATAACCAATGCCCATAATATTTTCATGTGAATAGTTGCTTTTAATTTCCAGCTTAGCAAAAGTTTGATTGTTTTAGCTGAAGACATAATGGGATCAACGGGAATTGATGAGAATGGTGAAACTAGATTACAATGTAAGATGATGATTTAACATTGGTAATTATGAGATATTGATGTACTGAAGTCACGTGTTCGTTTCATGCAGAAAACAATGTCCAAGGAAGATGGACCAATTAGCATTGACAACAAAGCGTAAAAGCTAATTGGGTATTGATTATGGCGCCTGTACTTCCAGCCCTGGTATTCTCCAATCATGTAATTATGTTTAACTGGCGGTTTGTATCCGTGAAAATCGATACATGGAATTCTGAGGTAAAATCAGGCTTCTACTCTTTTCAATTTTTCAGTTTTTCTTACTAATTTTTTTGAATTTTGTGTTGCTAAAAATTTATAAATTTTGATTGGAGTATTAAAAATTTATTTGATTGGAATTGGTGGATCGTATCGAAAGAAATATAATACCTGTCAACAGCGAAAAAATATGACTTATGATTGATATGGGCTAAATGGGTTGTAGATCAGGTCATTATCTATTGTTTTCCGGTTTTTTCTTGCTTCTGTTAATTGTGTAATAGATGAAATATATAAAGAATATATTTCCTTATGATTTAAAGTGTTTGCAAACAACCAACTGCAGGAAACACTGAACACTAACTGTTGAGCACCCGAACAAACGGTCAGACGATGCATACGCTATAGGAAGGCCTTGGAACTGTTAAGAGAAAACGAAGGGTCAAACGAAGGTGGGAGTATATGGGCAGTATCGCCTACGTTTCTTGATCATCATCGACTCTTCTCCTGATAGAGTTTACCAAGTGATAAAGGCTTTTTGGTCATAGATAAGAGCTTGATTACATGCTGAATTACATTTGAGTTACATTGACAATGGTATCTCATGGAACCAAATAATCCTATGTTTTACTCTTCCACTGATCATTAAATTTTTGTTATATTTTCACGTATATTTCTATGACTATTAGGTTAATTGCATCATGCGTCCCTATTATGTAAAACTAATCATTTAAAATTGAAATATTAGTCCTTATTAGATAAATTGCAGATTACAAGCTTTCTCAGTACGTGCTTGAGAGTTTTTACCTTCAAAACTCTATCAATCTAATGAATTAAGTGACGGGTGTAGATAATGGTAACCCAAGCCTGTTTTTGATTCATGATTTTCCTAATCCCAAACAATAAGAAAGCAGTAGATAACTAAATTTTAGAATTGGGCTCTGTTCATAAGAAATAACTAAAACCCATGTAGCAAAATGATCATACTCCTGCTATTCATTCTTCTCATTCATGGTTTTTTTTTTACTTTAGTTATAGTTGTTAAAGTAATTTTTAATTTATTAATAATTCAGGGATCTATTAAGGATTATTGTATCATTGGTCGCTGAGTCTTTTTAATGTTCCTTATATTCTTCATATTTACATGTGCATTGAATACTTCAATAAACAGCAGGTAAAGGGCATGACGGAGGAACTGATTATAAACAAACAATGTAACGGTGATCATATAGTTAGGCATGACATGCGTTTCCATTACATTGTTTTTCTCACTAGCATAAAAATTGAATATATTTTTATTAATCGTTTTTCCTCACCAGCAGAAAAATAAGATGCTTTGTGATTTTTAATTCGACTTCATTTTGTTAAAATTTCTTGAGGCCAGATCAAGTATGTAAACAACTCATTTCTTGAGTGTGACCGTATCGATATTTTTATCTATAATTTCATCATATATATTTTTACCCATATTATCAGTTTTCATATAAATTTGTCTCATAATATAAAATTTAATTTATGCTAAATAATCAAACAAATGTTTAATGCCTTTTCGTGAATGGATTTTTTTATACTTATTGTAATGCCTTCTGGCATGGGGCAACACCCACTTTCCTACCTCCATCTTGAATGGTGTACTTAAGAAACTATCTATCGATGAAAGACACTAACGAGTAGTTAATTTAAATAGAGAACTAGGAGAATTCCTATTTTTCACACTCAACACCGACAAAACCAAGAATATAAATGAAAATCGATTCTAGAGCGTCTACACTGAGGAGATATGGGTCTTTTACATGTTGGTATAGATAAGACTATCAATTTTTAACCAATATCATATCTTCACATTTACGTAGTGCCTTCAGGCACGGGTCATATCTAGTTATATAATAAATATAAAAAAGAAATAATTAAAATGACATTAAAGTAATAGTGGAAGGTAAATATGACAAAGTGTTAAACTATGAATTAATCCCTTAAAATATGAATAAGTAGGAAAGATTTTTTTGATAATTTTGTAATTAATTGAGAATTATTCATCACTATATATATATATATATATATATATATATATATGAAATGAAGAAAAGTTCATATATCAAAAATCAATTTGATATATTTTTTATATTATTTTATCTAATGAAATGTAAAACGTATTAATAAAATTCAGGTTCATAATATTGTTTCATGAATCAAATATATGAACAAATATTTAGTTTGCGAGAATTATCTCCATTAATATATAAATTAACATCGAATTCATGAAATTTCATAAACATGTTTACATCGTTAGGTCCTTACAATGATAGTGATGAAATTATACCAATATTTTAGTACAATCTTTTAAGGATATATGAATTAATTTTCTCCACAATGCACATAAAATATTTATTTGTGCTATTTAGACTTTAAACTAAATGAATATTTTTGTAACTTAGTGTGAACTTGCAGATATGGCATTTACCCACGACAAGATTACCGACGACACGTTACTCGTCGGTAATGATACAAATTTACCGACGACACAGATTTACCGATGAAACACCTCCTCGATGATTTACCGACGACAAACTTTCGTAGGTGATAAAGGAAAACGTCGTCGCCATGTTTTTTTTTTTTGATTTTTCTTGTTATTTGAAACGTCGTCGCTAAATATAGCGACAACCGTGTGTCGTCGGTAAATTGACATTTACCGACGGATGAGTTTATTTACCGACGTCCCACCTTGGTAAAGTATTGCTTAACGTAATCACATAATATTGCAAGAATGACACACAAAAAAATAAAATAAAATAGAATTTCAAGAAATTACCTAATTTTTGTGGATGTAATTGTGTATTGAAATTCTTGAAATTAGTGTATTAGATTTGTGTATTAGTTTCTATAAAATATATATAATTATGTATATTTTTTTATCGTCTAGTTAATTATTAAGTGTAAATCATGTATATGTTCATTTATTTCTATTATGTTCTCATATATTTTTGTATTTGTGTAATTAATTATATTAATTGTTTATGTATTTATTGTGTTGTAATTTTATTTATTTATTGTGTTGTAATTTTATTTATTTATTGGTTTGTAATTATATCCAAACTATTGGTTTGTAATTTGTATTATTTTATTCATTATGTTGTAACTTTTATTCATTTTATTAATTGGGTTGTGATAATTATTTATTTTATTTTCATATGAATGTAGTTGTCTAGTTATATAAAATTGTTGCTAAGAGATGGCTTCGGGTTTAGATAAGAATTGGATCAATGCGACGGATTATCTCAAGCTAGAATATGTTTTAGGGGTTATGGAATTTATCAAATATGTTAAACAACAAAAAGATTATAGAGATCTTATGTTTTTCCTGTGTAACTATTGTAGAAATTATCGTCGATTACCCACCCAGACGGCTAGGGGCCACCTTTTTACAAATGAGTTTATGAATTCGTATCAGGTTTGGACAAAACACGGTGAAAAGTTGGTCAAACCCGAAGAAAATTCTATGCCAAATATAGTTAATGAAATGGCTGATGTTTGTGACGATTTGAGACACATTTACGATGTTGGCAGACATCAGGGTGAAACCGAGATGAGAGACGCAGAAATTTCAAGTCGGAGCAGTTTCGAAAAACTGTTCGACGAATTGGAGGCAGAATTATATCCTGGTTGTACAGCGATGAGTTCCTTGAACTTCATTACCAAGCTTATGCACGTAAAAGTAAAAAAAAAGTGGACTAACACGTCATTCACCGAGCTATTGGAGTTGGTTGGTCGTATTTTGCCCAAACCTCACACTTTGCCCGATTCCTATGATGCATGCAACAAGAAGTTGAAAAGTTTGGGTATGGGGTATATTACTATCGATGTCTGTTTGAATGATTGTGCCATTTTTTACAAAGAGAATAAAGACCTCGACAAGTGTCCAGTATGTAGTGAGTCTAGATGGGACCCAAAGAAGGGTAACAAAGTACCGCATAAGAAGCTTTGTTACTTTCCGATTGCTCCGAGATTGCAGCGAATATACGCTTAGAAGCACACCGCTGAAGACATGATATGGCACCATACCGGAAAGAGTACCGATCTAGATGTGTTACGTCATCCAGTTGACGGTGATAGCTGGAAACGATTTGCAGATTTACATCCAGAGTTTGCCAGTGAACCTCGGAATGTGTATTTGAGCCTAGGTGTCGATGGTTTTTGTCTGTTTTCTATGCAAAACAACTCGTATAGCATGTGACCTGTCATATTGACTGCCTATAACTTGGCACCGTGGGTATGCATGAAGGAAACCACATTTCAGCTTTGTTTGTTGATTCCGGGTCCTCATTCACCCTGTAAGGACATGGATGTCTACCTTTGCCCTATGATAGATGAGTTGGACGGGTTGTGGGATAAAGGGATCCTTACGTATGATGCCCATACAAAGCAAGAGTTTACTATGAAGGTTTGTTTGTTGTCCACGACCAATGATTTCCCCCAGCTCGGGCATACACTTCAGGATGGTCGGGTCAAGGTTACATGGCTTGCCCAGAATGCATGGATTCTACTCCGTCGTTGAGGGTGAAGAAAGGGGTGGTTTATTTTGATCATAGACGTTGGTTACCTCCTGGACATCGGTTTAGAAGAGATAAGCTTTTGTACCCGAATTCTGATTATAGACTCCCACCGAGGAAACATACTCCTGCTAGTATTCAGACACAGTTAGATGGGCTTCCTATTGTGTTTCCCGGTAAACACAAGGATTTTGGGGGCAAGGTGAAGAAGAAAACAGGTCCCCGCAAGTCCAACTGGAAGAAAAAGAGTATTTTTTATCATTTACCTTATTGGTCGGAAAATGTGTTAAAACATAACATCGATGTAATACATTGCGAGAAGAATGTGTGCCACAGTTTGCTTGGTACAGTTATCGGACTTGATGGGAAAATAAACAAAGATAACGTTAAGGCGAGAATGGATCTTAAGGATATGAACATCAGGAAAGAGTTGTGGTTGACCACAAGAGGAGGTAAAGCGATACTAAATCGAGGAAAGTATACGTTGTCAGCGGAGAAGAGGAAGATTTTTCTTGAGTGGTTACAGGCACAGAGGTTTCCCGATGGTTTCGCGTCTAGTATGAGGAATATTGTTCAAGTCGATACGGGGAAGATTATTGGAATGAAATCTTATGAATGTCACGTTATGATGCAGTATCTTTTTGTTTGTTGTCTCCCCGATCTTCTAGATGATAAACCGATTAGCGATGCGATTATTGGGTTAGCTAACGTGTTTAGAGTCGTTTGTAACAAGAATTTGAGTAAGAAAGAGTTGGAAGCCGGTAAGGCGAGAGTGGTTGAAGTGATGTGCAAACTAGAAATGATCTTACCTCCCGCGTTTTTTGCTGTAATGATACACTTAGTGATACACTTATACGATGAAGCATTGCTAGGGGGCCCGGTTCAAATGCGGTAGATGTATCCATTTGAAAGATATTTGAAACAGTTGAAAGAGTATATTCAAAACCCGGCTAGGCTAGAGGGTTCCATAGCCGAGGGTTACGTGGCAGAGGAGACGTTGACCTTCATATCACGGTATCTTAGTGAAGAAAAAACAAAGATCAACGATCCAGGGAGATATAACAAACCACTGCCAGAACCAAAAGAGCTATCCGTTTTCAAGTCTGGTGCTTTACCACATCAGGAGAAGGAGCACATCAGTTGGTATATTTTGAATAATTGCGACGAACTCGAAACATATGGGACGTAAGTAGTGTTTACTTATGTATATTCATATTTATATTTATATTTGTATTTATATTTATATTTATATGTATATTTATATTTATATTAATATTAATATAATTTATATTTATATTTGTATTTATATTTATATTTGTATTTGTATTTGTATTTGTATTTATATTTATATTTATATTTATATTTATATTTATATTTGAATTTATATTTATATTTGTTTATATATATATATATATATTTATATTTATATTTATATTTATATTTATATTTATATTTATATTTATATTTATATTTATATTTATATTTATATTTATATTTATATTTATATTTATATTTATATTTATATTTATATTTATATTTATATTTATATTTATATTAATGTATTTATATTCATTTATGTTTTTAGTGAACACAAATCCACACTTTCGGGAACTAGTAGCCAAATGAGAATATGCACCGTCAAATGTTTAAGAGATGGTTTTTGGAAAAGGTATGTAACTTTAGACGTTGATTTAAATATTATCTATTTATTTTCAAAGTGTTAAGTATTATTTTTGCATGACAGATTCATGGAATGAAATCCCGTTGTGATGCATTAGCTACCACTGAGATGGTATCATTGGCAAGCATGTCTTATGGTGTGGTGCATAGATACGATTCATGTGTTGTGAATGGTGTCAAGTGGGTAACTAAAGGTAAAGGAGAAAAAAGAGGGATGCAGGATTACGGAGTTTGTAGCATGTACGATGAAAGACCTTATTACGGTGAATTATTGAAAATCTTGGAGGTTAAGTACACTAAAGGGTGCTCATTTGTCTTATTCGTTTGTAAGTGGTACAGAATGGGTGATGCAAGGACAGAACACGGGGTAACCTTTATCAACACATCAAACTTTGATTGGGAAAACGAACCATACATTTTAGTATCGCAGGCCAAGAAAGTGTTTTACATTGATGAGATTAGTGCAAAGAAATCAATGAAGGGTTGGAAAGCCGTTTGGGAAATAAATGATCGTCAGGGATGGAGTCCCGAGTTATGGGGTTCGGAATCACTACCTACTAGCAACGAGAGCATCAGGATACCTTTGGTTAACACTGGGACGGTTTCCGATCCGGTGAACTTGGCAACTACCGAGGAGATCGAGATTGACCCATCTCATTTTCGTATTGATTTGGCTTTTGATATGGTTATTGATGAAAACAAGAAAATTGATGATGACACGTGGGAGGAATATGTGGATGAAGAAGAACCTATCCAGGTTGATAGCGATGATGAACCTATAGATAATAGTTAATATGAAACTGATTAGGGAAAAAGTTTATCAAGTTTTGAATTTAATTGAATGTTTTTCGAATTTGAGTTTTGTTTTAAATTGAATGTTTTTCACATTTGATTCTAATAGTTGACTAAATACCCCCCAATACTTAAGTTTGACTCTAATAGTTGACTAAATACCCCCAACGACTACATTTGACTCTAATAGTTGACTAAATACCCCCAACTACTACATTTGACTCTAATAGTTGACTAAATACCCCCAACTACTACATTTGACTCTAATAGTTGACTAAATACCCCCAAACAGGTAATTTTGACTCTAATAATTGACTAACTACCTCCAAACACTCAAGTTTGACTCTAATAATTGACTAAATACCCCCAACACTCAAGTTTGACTCTAATAGTTGACTAAATACCCCCAAACACTCAAGTTTGACTCTAATAGTCGACTAAATACCCCCAACGACTACATTTGACTCTAATAGTTGACTAAATACCCCCAAACACTCAAGTTTGACTCTAATAGTTGACTAAATACCCCCAAACACTCAAGTTTGACTCTAATAGTTGACTAAATACCCCCAACGACTACATTTGACTCTAATAGTCGACTAAATACCCCCAAACACTTAAGTTTGACTCTAATAGTTGACTAAATACCCCCAACACTCAAGTTTGACTCTAATAGTTGACTAAATACCCCCAACGACTACATTTGACTCTAATAGTTGACTAAATACCCCCAACACCCGAGTTTGACTGTAATAGTTGACTATATACCCCCAACACCCGAGTTTGACTGTAATAGTCGACTTAATACACTAAACACCCAAGTCGACTAAAAATATTGAATTAAATATTAATGGGAAAAGGAAAATAAATAAAATAAAATTTAATGTGGGAGGAAAAAATTGTAGAAATTGTAAATTGCAAAAAAGAAAATTTAAAAAAATGCATACCGACGACATTCAATAGTTTACCGACGACAATCTTCGCATGAATGTCGTCGGTAAATTATTACCGACGATATTCATATACTAATTCGTCGGTAAATGAAAATGAATTTTTTATTGGACAGATTGGGCGGTCAATCTTCCCGCCCAAACCGTTTACCGACGACTTTTAGAAATTTGTCGTCGGTAAACAAGGAACGCGTGTACGATTATTGACGCGTGTCACTTTTACTGACGACACGCTTGTCGTCGGTAAATAAAAATTCCATTTCGAGCAACAAGGGGTTATTCCGAGCCATTCCACAACCCAAACAAGACCAAGTGTAAGTGATTTCATGCCAAACAATTGTGTTTATACATTGATTTTAATTTTTAATTTAAATCAAATCCTAACTTTTTTTTGTTTCTGTTTTTCCTCTCCTCTTGCTTGGCATGGATTGCTGGATGTCTTCTTCACGATTTCCACGTAATAGGTACACAAAATCTTAATCAAAACCCCTTTTTTTTGTATTGGTTTTTTTTTTGTTTGTATTTTTTGTTTAATGATTTCCGAATTATTGTGTGTATATTAGAGATCGTGTAAATGTTTTGTTGAGTTAAATACAACATGTAATTCGGATTTATTGTAATTTTTTTGCAAAATTAGGGTTTTGTTAGATTTTTGGATTTTTTCATGTTCATGAAATATGTTATTTGATTAATTTGTAATTATGTGGAATGAATCTTGGCTTTTAGATATTGTGCATGTATATATTTTAATTTTTGGAAATATAAGGACTTATTTGCAATCAATTAGGGATATTTTTGCAAATTTTAAAAATATAAGGACTAATTTGTAATATAAAAAATATTAATAAGATATGAAAATAGACTTTAGGGTTTTTTTGTCAGTTTTAAAAAACTAAGGACTTATTTGCAAATTATAATATATGGACCAAAAAAATAATTTATGGAAATTTTTGCAAATTCTAAAAATATAAGGACTAATTTGTAATATAAAAATATTAATAAGATATGAAAATAGACTTGAGGGGTTTTTTGTCAATTTAATATAAATAAGGACTTATTTGCAAATTATAATGTATGGACCAAAAAAATAATTTATGGATATTTTTGCAAATTTTAAAACTATAAGGACTAATTTATTAATTTTAACAATATTAATAAGATATGAAAATAGACTATAGGGTTTTTTTGTCAATTTAAAAACTATAAGGACTTATTTGCAAATTATAATATAAGGAACAAAAACAATTATTTATGGATATTTTTGCAAAGTTTAAAAATATAAGGACTAATTTATTAGTTTTTTTTTAAAATTATAGATTGCCGCTGTAATGCCTAACAGACACAGTGGTGATAATAACGGGGAGGATCCTAATTGGAATCCGAACCAAAACCTACAAAATTGTAACCAACCACCCGGTAATATAAATTCAATTAATCTATAAAATTCAATTACTATAAATTAATAATTAATTAATACTATTTAATTTAACAGTTAGGCGAAAAAGACGACCTAGAACCGTGTCTACCCTAAAAACCGCCCAAGAGGCGAAAGAAAAACTTGGCGGGCCCTTATCCGTGGACTTCTGTATTCTCGATGATACTTGGAACACCACAGGTGAGTATGGGAAGCATGTGGCACAGGTCGTGGGGTTCGCAGTACGAGAAACGGTGCCGCCTTACTATTACAGATGGAGTGACGTCCTGAGGCATTACAAAGACTCGATTCTGGGAAAACTCGAGGAGTTTTTTGACCTTGACTAGTGGAGGGCGCGAAATGATTGGCCTTTTATTAATGGAAAGTTGACCACATCTCAGTCCACTGCCTACAGGCGGTTGAAGTATGACCTTAAGTTTGACTACTTTGATACGGACGAGTGTCCTCCGGAGGTGCTTCCCGAGGATTGGAGGAGAACCTGTGATATGTTTCGTGACTCGAATAAAGCGGTAATATTAGTCTTCAATTATTTTATCATTAAATTAGTACTTAATTTTTTTTTAAAACTTGAATTGTAACAGGCTCAGGCAGAGCTAAATACAAAAAATAGGAAGAAGCAGATGAAGTCGAACAAGTCAGGTTCGAGGAACCAATCACAGACTCGGCATGAAATCATTGAGGTATAATTTCTTAAAATACAAATATAATTTATTAGTTATTTATTAATTTAATTATTTATTTATTATTATTTGTTATTGTATATTTTGTAGTGGAAACTGAAGATTGATACTAAGGATCCCTTGAGTTATGTGGACGAGCTGACCCAGGAGGAGGTGCCACTTCCGCCAATAGACGGTTACTTCGAGTACTTGGGCTATGACAAGGCTAAGGGTACCTGGCACGACGGGAGATGGGAACAAGCTAGTGTAAGTGTTTTTTTATAATGTTAAAAAAATTATTTAACTTTAAATTTAATTTTTTAATACTTTAATTAATTATTACACTGAAATTTAATTACAGGGCGTTTATCGTGAGAAGCTGAAGGGTGGGGTTATCGAGGCGGGATCCCAGCCTGAAGATGTTCCGGCAGAGGAACAAATGAGTGCGATGAAGGAGATAGTAGAGGAGGTTATGGCCCCGCCGAAGATTAGACACTAGGTCCCATCTATTGGAGGCGTTCGGAAGACACCCAAGGCTCCTACTGTTCTAGACGCGACTGCACAGAAGAACGCGGTGCTACTCAAGCGGTCCGAGAGGGTATGAACGAGCTGCGCGAGCATCAAAGAATGCCACCTATACCTGGTTCAGCCACACTAGCGACCGCTTCCACATCTACTCCAGATTTTATAGAGACGATGCACAAAGGGTCGAATGAATCTAGGTCCGCCAATGACCTTCCTCCAGTCCACCATCCCGACTCCTCCCAAGATGAAGATGAAGATGAAGAAGAAGATGAGGATTTGCATGATCCTTGATTTCGATGTTATTTATTAAGACTTTTATTTTAATACTTTTGACTATGTGTAATATTTTGACTTTTTATTCCGGGTGTTTAACTTTTTATTCCCGGAGTTTGACTATTATTCATGGTTTCTTAAATTTAATCAATATATGTGATGTTTTTGATTTATTATTCCCTTTTATTAATATTAAATTTAAAATATAAAAAAACAAATTTAAATAAAATTGGAAAACAAATAAAAAATTAAAATAATACAAAAAGAAAATACAAATAAATGTAAAATATAATTTTTCAAAAAAAAAATTCCGACGACAAGTAAGTCGTCGGTAAACCTCTGTCCCAAAAAAAAGAAAAATCAATTCTTTGGTATTTAAAAATAATAATTTAATGAATTAATACCGATGACATACGTCGTCGGTAAAGTATTTTAAAAAAAAGAAAAACGAAAAATGGATATTCCGCGATTTAAAAAAATTAATTAATTAAATTAATACCGACGACATTGGTCGTCGGTAATTGGTGAAGATACCGACGAAAGGCGTTTGTCGGTAAATATTCCGCGTTTATGGGTGAACCGTCAAATGAACGTCGGTAAGTCTTTAGTTTACCGACCGATTTCTAAGAGTGAATGTTTACCAACGAGTTGTTGTCGGTAAGCTTGTTTACCGACGAAATACGGGTTTTTACCGACGACGCTCGTCGTCGGTAAACACCTGACCTGTGTATTCTTCATCATAAAATAAATTTTTGCTTCAAACCTATAAATTTAAATTAAAGCTCAAGCCTTTATAATTATTTTAAAGTTTTGGGACGGTAATATCTAATTTAGGCTTCAAGCATTTTAAAATCCATAAAAGTTTTGAACCTTTGAAATTTGGCCAATAATTCGGGTATCTAAATTTTGTTTCAAACTCCGATCCTCTAAAAAATTTGTATGCTTCCGGATCACAAAGTTCGATATAGGTTTCAAACCAATAAAATTTGGCATATACTTCCTTAATATGAAATTTGTTGTAGGTTTTGAGCCTAAAAAAATTGGTATATGTTTCAGCCATATAAAGTTTAACGTTGATTTCAGAACTACAAGATTTGTTATATGCTTCCAGTATATAAAATCTGTCGTAGGTTTCCGGCCTATAAATTTTAGTCTAAACTTACGGCATATAGAAATCGTTGTAAGCTTTGACCTATAATAATTTTTAAGGTATTTAAGATATATACTTCAAACTATATGAACCATTTATGTAATTCACATTAACAAAATTCTCATATCATACTCTCCGAAAAATATTAGTATAAAATATACAAAGATAACATAACACGAGAATAAAAATTACATAAACCTTACCCAATTACTTATCTTTTTCGCAAGATTCAAATAGTAAGCTTGTGCAGATAACGTGTTGTAAACCAATATGGAAAATTAGATAAGAGAAGAGAGTAGTGTATAATTTTCTTTATTTTCATTCAACTTGTAGGATTATAATGATATAAGGGTTATATATTTATAGGTAATATATGACCTTTCATGTGATACAATAATGGTGCTTAAATGAAAAATTGTGAAGGTTTTATAACTCATCTCTCTTAGTAACATCCAAAGATATTCTATTCTATATACTAAAAATTTGTATTTATAATCCCAGAAAATATTTTATCTCAATTCGGCCAACTTAAGTGAGTCAAAAGTAGCTCAATGGACTCCAGTATATTTGTAAAACTTTGGATCTTGTCAGTAAAACGTTTATATCCTCTTCAATTCAACTCAAAATAGGAAACCGTTTATCCTCACATGACATACACTCAAAGAGGTGTCTTGAGAAATAATATCATGATTAGATTCCTCACTAATTCCGAGTCATGATCTTAAAAAATTGATGAAAACATTTTTACCAACAATTCCCGTTGAAACATTGACTTCTTGACTCATTTTGTGACTTGGTTTGGGTTTCTTCATGTATTTTTAACTTTCTAGATTTATCTTGGGGTCTGAGATCATCCATGTATCTGGGATATGCACACTTAACACACAAATTACCTCAAAATTCTCTGAAACAAATAATAATCCAAGAATAACCCTCTAAATCTAAACATGTCAAATAGAAGAAATAAATACCACAACTAAGCACTATAACCCTATAAATGATGTATTGATAGTACATTAATCTATCACAAAAGGAGGGACATCAAAATAGCACAAACCTTTTTTCATTTCACATGGACACGACACTCAAGATCCATTGGCACACTCAAATTTTCCAATGGGGCTTCAGTATTCATGTAATTCCCCATTTTACACTTCCTTTTTTGCCTCACCTATATTAAGTTAACCAACGCTAAAAAACAATCCCACTAACTTTCTAATTACATATAGTACACACTACTTTAACATGAACTCTTGTAAATATTATATACTAGGTTTAAAATTATAGTATAGCAATTAAAATGTGGGTTATCTCCCACGAGAATTTATTATTTGTGTATCATCCCAAACAACGTGAGAGGTTTCTTGGGTCAGCTAAATAGAAATTTCAATTCTTCTTACCTTGCACTTCGATCACCTTGTCTGAAACGACTCTGGTGACTATTAATGGCCCATTCCTCGTCAGTTGATATTATGTTGTTTATTCGTGGGAGTGGGAGCTTTCAAGCAAACTCATCGTTTACACTAAACTCATATTCATCTTTCTTTTGCATGACTTCTCTAAGGGTATTCACAGATGAGTTCTTGGTCACACTTCAGATTACTGATATATTATTTACCTTCCTTTTATTCACGTTTCCCAAAACCTATAATGTTTTAGGTTCGTCTTCGATACTCCCAATAGAGGGTGTGGCGTACCTCAAACTCGGGCAATTGCCATTTTTCGACCATCTTTTTCCAAGTGTCCTTTCTAAAATCAGTTGGAATAGTAATTGGTCATAGTACTTTCCTTTAAATCTGTACTTGTGGTCCATATACCAAGTATTTCATATGTTCTCAATATGTGTTGATATGTGTGCCCAATCTTGCGTAGTTTGACAGCCTGCAATATAAAAGTAATGCATCCAATGTCGAAACATCTTTTTATCATAACAATGTACGAAAACTATACAAGGCTAAAAATGTATGAAATGTGTAAGTGTCTGTAGTCTGGACTCTACATGATCCCAATAAATTATTTTTATCTTGCATGATTATATATGTACTTTTTTTGGGAGTATGTCATAATTCAAATGGGGTTCATGCTCCAAAGTGAAAATTAAATATGGTAAAAAAAGAGATAAGGAATCAATTGTGGATGATTGGGAAGGTAACTACTCTTTCGTGACTAGTATGACAAAACTATTCTTGCAAGTAATCATCAAATGTGTCTTAAAATATTTAGCCAAGGGTTGAATATTCAACAGATGTTCGATAGGATATTGTGAGTTTCATACCAAAAAGGGATAGGTTCTGTAATGGAATGAGACTTTTTATCGGTCTTGATGATCGTTTCCTACAAGGACCTTATGTTGGTCAAATTATGCGTGCAGTTGGTCTTGATGCAAATTTAGAATTAATTCCTACAACAAATAAGGATTAGTAAACAAAAGTGTGAAGATACTAGGGATGTTTTTTAGGATTCTTAGATTATATTTCCAAAGAGATGATTCTTACTTTTATGAGTGAAGAAAAAAGGGTCTAAAAATTGTCGTTGTGAAGATATGTCAAAGTGATCGGCATAGACATTGTGGAAAATATCATTATGATAACTTAGAAAAAAGTTTCCAAGAGTTAAGCTAGGAAACCTTTTTTGGGCAGTAGTTAGAGCATACAATGAGTATGCTTTCAAAGATGTCGCGATAAAGTTAATAAATACGGATCCAGCGACTCACCAATGACTTAACGTTGATTTTCATAAAAAAGTTAAAAAATTGGATAGACACGCATTTGATGAAGTTGTGAAGAATGACCATGTCACGAATAACATGTCTGGGTAATTTAATAACATGGTTTCATAAGAAATATCTAGTCCTATATTTAAGGTAGTTGATAATCGAAACTAAAAAAAATTTAACTTCTTGAACTTGTGAGTATAGAGAGTGGTAAGTAAGTGGAATCCCTTGTATACTTGCAATACTTGCTATATATGGATGAGGAACAACCCCGAAAAATATGTCCATCCTTATTTTTCGATGTATGCTTACAAGTTTGGTCAAATAGTTAATGAATGAGGATAACAAGAGCCCCACAATCACAAGAAGTTAAAGGAGGTCGTAGGAATGTACTACTAGGAAAATAAATATTTTATTATCTATTTGGTGTTGTAGTTATAATTGGATGAGAATTCTACACTTTGTTTAATTATATATCTTTACGTATGATATTGAAGTTATTGTATTCATATTTAGTTATCTTAAAAGAACATCCGTTTGCTAAAATTTATTATTACTATACAAATTTCAGTTACCAAAAGTATTTATATATATATATATATATATATATATATATATATATATATATATATATATATATATATATATATATGTGTGTGTACATTGAAGCTTGAAGAAGATATTAGGACAATAAACGAATTTAAAAAATCAAAGAAACACTATTTCTATATATTATCAAATTAAAAAGTTATTCATGGATTCACAGTTATCAATATCATTCAATACAAAATGTTTAGTTTTGATGGTACTGATGTTGTTGATCTTGAGCACGAACATGCATACAACTGAAGCGGTCGGAGAGTATGACGATTGTGTTTGTAACGGAAAATGCCCGACAACCGTTTGGTACAAGAAACCCCTATGTTGGGGATGTTGTGCTTATTGCTGTAACCATTATTTGGGGTATAATGATCACTACTTCAAAGATTGTTTCGGTGAAACAGCCTACGGTTACCAGTTTGATTGATTGCGGGAGGTAATATGAAAGACATATAAGTATTTGAAAAAAAATAAAACTCGACTTTTCAATCATATAATCAAATTCAATCTTATGATGTGACTAATTTAATTTTTTCTGTTAGATTTCTTTATTGTGTTTTTTTTATTTATCGCATATGTCGTTAAAAAAATTGAATGAGAAATTTTACTCTATGTATAATAATGCCATCCTATGAAGAAATAAATACACATTTAATGAAGTTTGAGTTTATGATCGCTATATTATCCATAACAAAGTGGAAATAATGTTGAGAGAAAAGAAAAAAGAAAGCCCTAAGATTTATGGTTTCCATTAATAATTTAGTTAATAATTTTACTCTGTGTGTTCTAAAAATAATGCAATAAATAATCGAACCACAACCGCAAGTGTACGGTTGTCCCAAATAGTATTTCTGATAAATCAGATTCGTTCCAAGGACGGAATGGTTGATCACAATGTTTAGCAAGTAGTGATTGATGCACTTACGAAAATAAAAGACAATAATATATTTGTTTGGTTTTTGTTATAAGACTAAGTAAATGAAAGACAAATATTAAATTGCGAGTAAAAGCTAAAACGCAAGTAAAATGATTTAAAACGCAATATGAGAAGTAGCACTTGAGAACGCAAGGATCCTCCCTATCCTATTTCTTAACTTATGTTGTTTAAGGGCTAAATTAGTCAATTACAATGGTCGGGATTCTAATTTCCTTATACCCCCGTCAGGGTGGACTATAAGGCGATCCTAAAGTGTCACTAGTCCCGTCAGGGTAAATATGATCCACCGTTGGATGATTAAGTATTATTACCTCATTGGCCCTAGGATTAGCTAAGCTCGTCAGAATCATTAACTTCTATCATAGATTGAATAAATGGTTCCGTATTTAAACCCTCCGTCAGGATGATCCAATTGCCACTAATTGGAATAGCCTAAATACTATTACCTGTTCCTAGTTCATGACGCTAAAAACAGTAAATATTCATGATTTATCGAAAAGAGTAAAAACCCTAATTTAGTTTAATTCAATAAAAACCCAAATTCAACATTCGTTAATTAATAAGAATTGGGATTTACCCATTGTTTGTTCTCAAGCACTAAATAAAACTTAGCTCATATTAAAAAGAAATACGAAATTAAATGTAAAGGAATTCATATTGTTTACAGAATTAAAAAGATAAAAGAACCAAATTTCCGGAATCGGAATGACTACGAACGGAGATATAGACCCTCTCCAGCTCTTGTAGCTTCTTCTCCTTCCTTCAGTTGCTTCTCAAAAACTTGGTGTTTTTTAATCTTGCAGAATGTGAATTGTGTGTAAAATAGAAGTCAAAGGCTGGTTTTATAGGTGGAAAAACGGATTAGGGCTTGGACCTAAAAATAAAACACTAATTAAATGTCCAAGCCCAAATTCTAAGCCCAAAATCCCGTAACTGCTGATACACCTTCACTAAAACGGCTTTTCCCGATGCGTTACAACTCCGATTGACCTCATTCCAGTTGCTAAAGTTCCGTAACTCGATAAGGAATGATTTCTCTTCAAGGGTCAACAGCTAGATCATCGCTTAAGCACCTCGAAATCAGCAATCTATAGCCTGGAAAATGGATTTGAGTAATGCTGGATATCACCCCAAATCGCATCACCCTTTTATCGCCTCCTAGGTGGACCAATAGTAAAGGAGAGAGAAAATAATAAATCAGGAAAGAGAAATCATGTGATTGGTTAATTTAAAATCCACCTAGGAGGTGATATAAGGGTGATGCGATTTGGGGTGATATCCAGCATTACTCAATGGATTTTCAGCTCTAAAAATAATATCTTCGGGATTTCTTTTCAAGTCTTGACTCTATCTTTTGATCTTTGACTTTCTCCTTGGATTCCTCTTCGAGCTAACATCTAAAACCTATAAAGTATTCACTAAAAATACCAATATTACGCGCAAAAGCTTAATAAATGAAAAATGCTAGAAATAAAAGAGGAAAATCATATTATTGCATATTTAGTCCAAAAGTCTATCGAATTAATTAAATAAACACCAAAAATGATGTCTCCTAAGGGTCGAAAATAAGAACATTTAAGGAGACATCAAGACCCCCAACTCAAACCTTTGTCGTCCCGACAAAGCAAAACAAAACAAAACAAGGGGTAGAAGTAAACGCAAGAACAAATAGAAGCTTAGCAAATAAACCTAAAGCAATTCTAAAGATAAATCTCATATAGCAAAACTTTAAGAACTAACATATACATACACTAATCATGCAAAATCAAACATAAATAATCTCAATCATAAAATTAAAGTTGCAATGCTTGAAGGTTACACTTGTACTCATATCTGTATGATGGCTATAGGGTGGTCATTAATCATAAATCGCTTCGAATGTTCCACCTAAATATTCCCTATCAACAGAAGTATAAATTCACTATGTATTTAAGAATCAAGAGGTCTTTATGGTTTTAATATTGGCTTAAGGACGGTATGGATATATATTTGGTAAATTTGAAGTGAGCTTTTGGCTCTCTCCTCACTTACCATCCACATGTCCTCGAGCTTGAGTTACGCTAAAAAATGTTCTCACTCACCCGTTTGACACGCTAAGGTTGCGTCCCCAATGTCAATCCCAAATAAATCTAAGATGATTTCCAAAAATATTCCACTTTGCCGATTTATTTATTCTTTCTCTTTTTATTCTCTTTTTCATTTTTTTTTCTCTTTTTTTTTTTTGTACAAGATACCCATGACCATCATTTTGATGTGAAAAGTCATGTCTCTTATAATTTTTTTTTTTTCTATTTTCTTTTCAAATCCCGGCAAAGGGTTACAAATAATATCATCTACATTTTTGTGCCTCAATACAAACACATATAATCCCTTCCCAATGTATCTTCCCAAATGTGGACCCTCCACCCTAAACTCAAGCTCGAGACAAGTCTCAGGGTTGTGATTCAAGTGCGGGTCATTTGGTCATGCCTAATAATCTAAAGGATAATGGGCTTATATCGTGGCTACAAAAGAAAAGGCTTAAGGCTCAAAATTGGGCTAAGACGGATAAAATTATAATATTAGGGATAGCAAGCTAAAAGGATTCAAATGGCTAACAAAGAACTGCCCCTATCATTTTCCTAAGTACATAGCTTGTCTTTAGTTCATATCTAGGTGGGTTCTCTACTAATTAAGATTTCACGTTCTACACACCAAACATATTCCTTAAGTACAAGCTTACTTCATTTGCATTGTTCATTAATTTTTCCTATTAATTACCTATGTTCGCATGCAATTGTAAGTGCGTTTTATATCAATCCCTAATGTCCACTATTTACTATCATAGATTCATCAAAAGTATGCTTAAAGGGACATTTAAAATCTTCTATAGTCAAACGCAACTCCGAAAATTATTTTTATTGAAAGCAAAATAAAACATATAACACATAAAAACTGGGATGAGGCAACGAACCCCACCCCAAACTCAAAAATGAGTCGTGTCCCCATGACTCGGAAAGACTCAACGCAATAAAAATGAACTAAACTAACTAAAATACGAAAGGGATAGAAAACGTATCTTAACCAGCGCGAGGCTGGTTGTCGGTGTTGCGTCCATGAGCTTTCTCTTGCGTGAGAATACCATAGGTGGTGTGTTGAATTGTGCTCACCCCCAATAACATGTTTCGGAGAAGTTCTAACTCTTTTGTAACGTTTCCTAAAGACGCAATCATCTTCACTTGGTTCTCTTCTAACACCTTCATTTTAGCTTCCAACTCATCAGTTGTATGCATCTTCTTCTTTGGAGGAGCTCTAGGATTTCTTGTTGCTTTCACCACCTCATCATGAATATTCTTGACCAAAGTTAAACCCATATTCTCACACACTACAACACGATCAATCTCTGCGTCTTTACGCGGAACCTTTGCGTATAAACACAAAGTAGTGACAGTACAAGGAAATGTGAGATTTTGTTGTGAAGTAGGAATTCTAGCAAATTCCATGATGGTATCATATATCACCCGAGCAACATCCATGGGTTTCTCCTCAATAATACATTTAATGAACAAAAGATGCTCCTTCTTCACTTCCGATATGTGTTTAACTCCGAAGAAGGTAGGGATTATGAAATGTGACCAAATCTTAGCACATGGTAGCAAGTTACTACTATACATCTGTCCAGGATATCTCTCTCCTTCGGGAATTGGGTGGGCCCCATCAACAAGCACTTTCCCCCAAAGGGATTCATAATCAAACGAAGGCTCTTTAAGAGATTCTTGAAACGGACATATTCCGGAAAACTCGGGTAATTTTAATGATTTACGAATAAGCTCAACGGAGAAAGGAACTACCTTTTTGCGAATAATAACAGCTTCTTTTGAGAATGCGATTCCTTCATAAAAATCTCGCACCAAGGTAGGAATATACTCAAGCTTCCTTTCTCTCAATTCCTTCCAACCCAATTTATCACAAGTAACACCATAATCTTTATAAGCACTAGTCATAATACCTTTAGGAAGATTCATCTCCTCACCAAACTTCAAAAATTCAATTCGATCACGAACCTGAGTATCCCAAGGAACGAAGACTCTCTTAGGCTTTTGAGCCCAAGCTTTCCTACGCGGAGCTTTTGGTTGTTGTGGTTCTTCGGGAACTTCTCGTTCAGTTTCCTCAATTTCTTCTTCAACTTCTTCCTCACTTTCGTCATCACTCTCATCAATTAACCCGCTCTTTTTCGGATTAGCCTTACTCGGATTTTCTTTTCTTTTCGGAGCAATTGGTTTTTGGACAGTGTTTTTGGGTCGCGAATCCGGAATCTCAATTGCTTGGTCTGGGCTAGCTCCAACAGTGTTCCTGTTTCTTGGTATGTTTCGTCGATGGTTACACATGGAATCAGTTCTGTTAGTCATCTCTTTTCACCCCAAACTCAAAACTTCAAATAGAGACAAAGCTAGAGAAAAGCTTTGAAATTTGATGTTTTGAGGCTTAAAACTTGAAGGATTAGGTGTTATATGAGATGGGTTAAGGTTATTAGAGAGAGATTTTGAAAGAACTTGGTTTAATTTCAAGGTTGGGAAGAGGAAATGTTTGGAGAAAAGGTGAAATTTGATGATGTTTTGGAGAGGATGTGAGTTGATTTTGTGTTTGTGTGATGATAGAAGGCTTGATTTGATGATTTTATAGCTGTTTGTTGATGATTTTCAGAGTAGGTGGAGGCAAGAATTCGGATTATAAGGTTTGGCTTGGAAAAGAGGCAAAAAACTAGGTTTAATGAAGTCAAAACCGCCTCTCGCAACAGCTGGCCGGCTAGCCGGGCGAGAGGGCGGCGGAAAAAATTACTAAATTTGTTTTTTTTTTTTTTTTTTTTTTTTACCTCAAAACGCAAGTATATTGCGTCGTCGCTGACGCAGTGGTCAGGGAATTTGAAATCCTTGACCGGCTAGCCGGCGAATTCGCCGGTATGCCTGTGAAATCTCGATGGCGCATTTGATGACGCAGCAACCTTGCGTCGTCGCTGACGCAAGGACCAGAACATTCTTCCTCGTTGGCCGGCTAGCCGGTTAGTTGACCGGCATGCCAGCGCTCTCTCGCTGGCGCGAATGAAGACGCAGCATTGCTGCGTTGTCGCTGACGCAGTGGTCAGGGAGTTGGGGTCTATCTGCTCGTTTGGCCGGTATGCCGGCTAGCTCGCCGGCTAGCCGGTCAAACCTGCTGTGGACTTCAATTTTTTTCGTTTTTTCCCATCGTTTGACCCCAAACTCATGACCATTATACCCCTGAAATCATCAAAAACAAACACCCTTCCTCATTTCTTAAAAATAAGACTCAAATCAACGAAAACTTTAACTAATTTACACTACGGAAATTGAAATACTTAAACTAATATACAAGAAATTGGCTTTTGTTTAACGTCGTTAAGCTCGACGGGTTACCTCGTGCTTCTAAGGAGCTTCGAGGAGGTACATGACCTCTCCGGGATGTGGGTCTTTTGCACGATCGGTGTCTTCACCTCCATGATAAATTTTTAAACGATGACCGTTCACCATGAATGTACGGTTCTCAAGTGGATGTTCTGTCTCTATAGCTCCATGAGGTGTAACCTTGGTTACAATGTAAGGACCCGACCACTTCGATCTTAATTTCCCCGAATAATTACTAAACTTCGAATTATATTTCAACACTCTTTGTCCCACTACAAAGTTCTTCTCTCGAATTCGATTATCATGCCATCTCTTAGTATTCTCTTTATAAAGCTTAGCATTTTCATAAGCATGTAATCTAAATTCATCAAGCTCATTAAGTTTCATCATTCGATTCTCACCAGCTAGCGTAGGATCTAAATTTAACTTTGCAATAGCCCAATAGGCACCCATTTCTAACTCAAGAGGTAAGTGACAAGCCTTACCATATACCATTCGATACGGAGAAGCACCTACTGGGGTTTTGAAAGCAGTTCGATATGCCCAAAGTGCATCATCTAATTTCATAGACCAATCTTTTCTTGTAGGACCAACGGTTTTCTCTAAAATAGATTTTACCTCACGATTTGATACTTCGGCTTGACCATTGGCTTGTGGATGATAAGCGGTAGACACACGATGTCTGACTCCATATTTCTCTAGAACAGTCTTTAAATACTTATTAACGAAATGAGTGCCTCCATCGCTAATAATCACCCTTGGAGTTCCATGTCTAGTGAAAATATGTGATTTTAAGAACTTAATCACCACTCTAGAATCATTGGTAGGTAAAGCCACTGCTTCTACCCACTTAGACACGTAATCAACAGCTAATAAGATGTAGAGGTTACCATTTGAAGGAACGAACGGACCCATAAAATCTATACCCCAAACATCAAATATTTCAACTTCTAATACATTATTACGTGGCATCTCATCCCTCTTGGATATGTTTCCGGTAAATTGGCATCTATTACATCTTTTAGTATATTCATGACAATCTTTTATAATAGAAGGCCAATAGAAACCAGATTGTAATACCTTAGCAGCAGTTCGATCTCCTTTGAAATGTCCACCATAAGGTGAATCATGACACCCAGCTATAATCGCCTCAATTTCTTCCCTGGCTACACATCTTCTCACCATCTGATCAGCACATACTTTATAGAGGAACGGATCCTCCCAAAAGAACTGTCTTGCACGGTGAGCTAATCTTTTTCGCTCTTGATAAGTTGAACCTTCGGGAAAGGAACCACTCACCACTAAATTCGCAATATCCGCATACCAAGGAGCTTCATAATCACGGACAACGAATAAATTCTCATCCGGAAAATCTTCTCTAACTGCTTCAGTACCATTATTCAACTCTGAACCTTCTAACCTCGATAGATGATCTGCAACCTGATTCTCGCACCCTTTTCTATCTTTGATCTCTAAATCAAACTCTTGAAGTAATAAAACCCATCTGATTAACCTTGGTTTAGCATCTTTCTTCTCCATAAGATATCGAATCGCTGAATGATCTGTATAAACAATAACTTTCGCTCCAAGAAGATAAGAGCGAAATTTATCGAATGAATACACAACCGCTAGCAACTCCTTTTCTGTAACTGTATAATTGATCTGAGCACCATTAAAAGTTTTACTAGCATAATAAATCGAATGAAAAACTTTCTCTTTTCTTTGTCCTAATACAGCTCCCATACATAAATCACTCGCATCACACATAACCTCAAACGGTAAATTCCAATCTGGAGTCACTACTATAGGAGCAGAAATAAGCTTTTCCTTGATTGCTTTGAAAGCCGCTAAACAAGCTTCATCAAAAAGGAATTTGGAATCCTTTTCAAGTAAGTTGCATAACGGTTTCGCAATCTTAGAAAAATCTTTGATAAATCGCCTATAAAAGCCAGCATGGCCCAGAAAACTTCTTACCCCTTTAACAGAAACAGGAGGGGGAAGAGTTTTAATTACCTCAATCTTCGCTCTATCGACTTCCAATCCAACACTTGAAACTTTGTGACCCAGAACAATACCTTCGCGAACCATGAAATGACACTTCTCCCAGTTTAATACCAAATCTGTTTCTTTGCATCTGATTAACACTTTCTCTAAATTGTCTAAACACTTATCAAAATCATCACCGAATACAGAGAAATCATCCATAAACACTTCAAGAAAGTTATCGATCATATCCCAGAAGATGGCCATCATGCATCTTTGAAAGGTAGCAGGAGCATTACACAACCCAAATGGCATTCTACGATATGCAAAAGTACCAAAGGGGCATGTAAATGTTGTTTTATGTTGATCTTCTGGAGCCACGTAAATTTGATTATACCCAGAATAACCATCTAAGAAGCAATAATACTCTCTTCCGGCTAATTTGTCTAACATCTGATCTATGAAGGGCAAAGGGAAATGATCTTTTCTGGTGGCCTTGTTCAGCTTCCTATAATCCATGCAAACTCTCCATCCAACTACCGTTCTTGAAGGAATCGCTTCATTTTTATCATTAAGAACTGTTGTCATTCCTCCCTTCTTCGGTACACACTGAACCGGACTCACCCATTCGCTACTTGAAATGGGATAAATAATCCCTGCATCTAAAAGTTTGATCACCTCTTTCTTCACCACATCCTTCATAGCGGGCATTAATCTTCTTTGACCTTCAACTGAGCGTGCGTTAACATCTTCAAGTATGATTTTGTGTTGACAATAGGATGGACTAATGCCTTTGATGTCAGCAATTGTCCAACCTATTGCTTCTTTGTTTGCTCTTAACACACGCACCAGTTTATCTTCTTGAGGACCTGTTAAATTAGCTGAAACAATAACAGGTAGAGTTTCATTAGTACCTAAATACGCATACCTCAAGTGTGCTGGCAATGGTTTTTCTTCCAATTCCGGAGGAGATTCAATTGAAGGCTTCTTTTTAGGAACAATCTCCCCCGGTTCTCTCACAGGTTCATAGGCAGGACGCCTATACTTCGGATTTTCAGAATTAAGAGCTGCTATTGTTTCAGTAAGCTCTTCCAACATCTCAGGTGAATCTAATGTTAAAGCAGCCTGCAAGATATCATCAAAATTTAAACAATTAAATACCTCTTGCGATGCTTGTTCTACTACATCCATTCTGAAGCAATCTTCCTGAGAATCTGGGAATTTCATAGCTCGAAATACATTGAATTTCACTTCTTCATCTTGTATCCTCATCGTTAATTCGCCATTCTCTACATCGATCAGTGTTCTCCCTGTAGCTAGGAATGGTCTACCCAAAATAATGGGGACATTTCTATCTGCATTGTATTCAAGGATTACGAAATCAACAGGAAATATAAGTGTACCTGCCTTAACAAGGACATCCTCAATGCGGCCTTCAGGATGAGCAAGAGACCTGTCCGCCATTTGCAAGACCATAGAAGTGGGTCTTGCGTTTCCAATTTTTAGCTTATCAAAGATCGACTTGGGCATCAAATTGATGCTTGCTCCCAAGTCACATAGCGCTTTTCCTCTCCATTCTTCTCTAATTGATATGGGAATGGTGAAACTCCCTGGATCTACTAACTTCGGAGGTAATTTACTTTGACAAATCGCGCTACACTCTTCTGGAAGACCAATCATCTCATTATCACAGTAGGGCCTTTTGTTAGTGAGGGCCCTCTTCAAAAACTTCGTATACTTCGGAATATCTCGAATTGCCTCAAGTAACGGAATATTAATACTTAGACCCTTCACTCTATTGAAGAATTTCTGAAAGTCACCCAAATCACCCTTTTTCTGAACTCGCGATGGAAATGGTGGTGGAGGGCGACTACTAACAATGTCATCTTTCTTTTTCGGAACCTCTCTTGGTCTCACTATTTCTTCAACCTCACTATCTTTCTCATTTTCTTTCTCTTTCTCCACCACTTCCTTTTCTTTTCTTGGTACTTCTTTCTCTTTCATAATGGGAAAAGGAGGTGGAGGAAGGTTCTTACCACTTCTCAATGTAACAACATTACAATCTTCGCGTTGCTTCGGATTCTCAGTATCGCTTGGAAGTTGTCCTTGTGGACGTTGATTCAGTTGTTTATTGATTTGGCTTAGCTGATTCTGGAACAAACTCATATTGGCTTCGATTGCATTTTGACGTTCCATAGCTTGTGTTTGGAGAGCAATTAAACTCTCAACTGATTTCTGAAGAGTGATACTCCTTCTTGTGGATGGGCAGGTAAGGCCTTTTGGTTTAAAGTTTCATCATATGTATTCTGAGGAGTATTCTGAGGAGCTTGCCTTTGTACATAATTTCCCTGATTCTGTCCTCCTTGATAATTGTTGTGTGGTCTTGGATTATAGTTGTTACCTTGGGGACGAGGCTGATACGCATAGGTAGGATTGGCTGCCCCATTAGGATTTGAGTATTGAAACCCAAGATGGTTTCTGTTAGGCTGATATCCATAACCACTTGAATTGAAGTTACCTCTATTGGACATGAACATCACGGATTCTTGGTTGTTCGGACAATTTTCCTCATCGTGATCATCTACCTGACAAATCGAACACATATAAACCTCTTGTGCAGCATGCACAGCTACCTTCTTACCCGAAAATCCTTCTTTTACAGCTAAAGTAAGCTGCTTCAATTGTTGCTCAATAGTACTCTGAATCTTGTTCTCAAATGTAGCAAATTTCTCTTCCATATCAACATTATTCACTCCCTTGACCGGTGTTCTTACTGAATTCCACCCAACTTCATTCTTGACTGTTCTCTCTAAGATAATTTTAGCATGAGCGGGTTGAACTTGAAGAAAACCTGCACCACATAGCATATCCAACTTCTCTCTTGACTTCCCATCAAGGCCTCTATAAAAGATCTTAAGCTGTTGTTGTTCTGAATACCCATGATTGGGAACTCTACGTAAACACATCTGAAATCTTGTCCAACTCTTACCCAAAGTTTCTTCATATTCTTGACGGAAATGTGTCAATTCTAATTCAGCATCTAACCTCATGTTACTTGGGTAATACCTGTCAAAGAACGCAATTTCTAATTGGTCCCAATTGGTGATCTTCGTAGGATCTTGCGTATCGTGCCATTCACTTGCTCCCTCAGTAACAAAGAACTTAAAAGCAGCAAAATACATCTGTTCCCTTGAGACCCCTTGTGTGATGTAAGAATCACATATCTGTTTGAATTTCTGTACTGCCCTGAGAGGGTCTTCTGCTGGTCTACCACGAAAATTACCAAAATTCTGAAACTGAGCTAACATACCCGAATCTGGACGAAAACGCGGAACATTAATATCTGGAGCACCTACTCCTATAGCTGGAGCACGGAATGGAACTTCTGGAGGACCATTAGTAAACCACGGATCTTGATTCATCACTATTTGAACTTGAGGATGTGGATTCAGTGGTTGTGGAATTGGAGGAATAGCACCTGGAGCTAATGGTTGGCCATTTGCATCTAGCTGGCCTTGTCCATTATTCTGTTGATTATCTTGAAGATTGATTTCTGCCATTCTGTTACTTAACTCTTCTACCTCTAAAGCTTCTCGTTCTCTTCTTCTCTTGTTAGCAAGTCTGATCAACGATTCTGGATTACTAAGGATCGGAGGTGTTGGCTCTAGATCCTTGAATAGTCTTCTTCGCATACACCAAACCTAAAAACCTGAAAAGAAACTAAACAAAAAGCGTAAAACTGATAAAATAAAATAAATGCACTATCACTAAAGGATAAACACCGTGGTCACACGCTACCGTCCCCGGCAGCGGCGCCAAAAATTTGGTGGTCCTTTGTGTGTTCTAAAAATAATGCAATAAATAATCGAACCACAACCGCAAGTGTACGGTTGTCCCAAGTAGTATTTCTGATAAATCAGATTCGTTCCAAGGACGGAATGGTTGATCACAATGTTTAGCAAGTAGTGATTGATGCACTTACGAAAATAAAAGACAATAATATATTTGTTTGGTTTTTGTTATAAGACTAAGTAAATGAAAGACAAATATTAAATTGCAAGTAAAAGCTAAAACGCAAGTAAAATGATTTAAAACGCAATATGAGAAGTAGCACTTGAGAACGCAAGGATCCTCCCTATCCTATTTCTTAACTTATGTTGTTTAAGGGCTAAATTAGTCAATTACAATGGTCGGGATTCTAATTTCCTTATACCCCCGTCAGGGTGGACTATAAGGCGATCCTAAAGTGTCACTAGTCCCGTCAGGGTAAATATGATCCACCGTTGGATGATTAAGTATTATTACCTCATTGGCCCTAGGATTAGCTAAGCTCGTCAGAATCATTAACTTCTATCCTAGATTGAATAAATGGTTCCGTATTTAAACCCTCCGTCAGGATGATCCAATTGCCACTAATTGGAATAGCCTAAATACTATTACCTGTTCCTAGTTCATGACGCTAAAAACAGTAAATATTCATGATTTATCGAAAAGAGTAAAAACCCTAATTTAGTTTAATTCAATAAAAACCCAAATTCAACATTCGTTAATTAATAAGAATTGGGATTCACCCATTGTTTGTTCTCAAGCACTAAATAAAACTTAGCTCATATTAAAAAGAAATACGAAATTAAATGTAAAGGAATTCATATTGTTTACAGAATTAAAAAGATAAAAAAACCAAATTTCCGGAATCGGAATGACTACGAACGGAGATATAGACCCTCTCCAGCTCTTCTAGCTTCTTCTCCTTCCTTCAGTTGCTTCTCAAAAACTTGGTGTTTTTTAATCTTGCAGAATGTGAATTGTGTGTAAAATAGAAGTCAAAGGCTGGTTTTATAGGTGGAAAAACGGATTAGGGCTTGGACCTAAAAATAAAACACTAATTAAATGTCCAAGCCCAAATTCTAAGCCCAAAATCCCGTAACTGCTGATACACCTTCACTAAAACGGCTTTTCCCGATGCGTTACAACTCCGATTGACCTCATTCCAGTTGCTAAAGTTCCGTAACTCGATAAGGAATGATTTCTCTTCAAGGGTCAACAGCTAGATCATCGCTTAAGCACCTCGAAATCAGCAATCTATAGCCTGGAAAATGGATTTTCAGCTCTAAAAATAATATCTTCGGGATTTCTTTTCAAGTCTTGACTCTATCTTTTGATCTTTGACTTTCTCCTTGGATTCCTCTTCGAGCTAACATCTAAAACCTATAAAGTATTCACTAAAAATACCAATATTACGCGCAAAAGCTTAATAAATGAAAAATGCTAGAAATAAAAGAGGAAAATCATATTATTGCATATTTAGTCCAAAAGTCTATCGAATTAATTAAATAAACACCAAAAATGATGTCTCCTAAGGGTCGAAAATAAGAACATTTAAGGAGACATCACTCCCTCAGTCTCTGCATATTATGCTAAGTTGTCTAGCCCCTACACTCATCTTTTCCGAGCTAAATTTACCCCGGTAGATTTAGCATTAACAACTGCATATTTTCCACCTTTGTGAGGCATCTTTTTTTTCTTTTTTTTTTTTTTAATATTTTAGCTCTTTGATTATATTAAATACACTTTTCTTTTAGGTCCCAAATTGATTTTATCGTGGTTAGTAGGGGTATATATTTAATTTTGTAAAACTACCACAAGCTTGAGTTCGTTGTCATCACTTTTACAAAATGATCGAAGGCAATAATCCAAAAATAAGGTATGATAACATAGCTACATAAAAGAGATAAAGGATCTAAAATAGAAAATGGATCTAAAAGATATGGGCAGCAGGAAAGGGTTATGGTTGGTCGAGAACCGATGGAAAATGATGCTACCGCGCGCAAACTATGCGTTTACACTAGATAAGCGACGTGTAATTCTGGATTGGTTGAAGGCGCAGAAGTTTACCGATGGTGTCGCATCTAGTTTGAGTAATAAGTTTCATAGTGATACGATAAATATAATCGGGATGAAATCACATGATTATCATATAATGATGTAGTTTTTTTCGTGGCTAGTATCCACGGGCTTATAGATGATAGATCGGTGAGTGATTCGATAATTCAGTTATCTAAAGTGATGAGATTCGTTTGTAAAAAGAATCTAAGTAGGAAAGAATTGGAAGTGGGAAAGGCCAGAGTGATCGAAATTATGTGCAAGCTAGAAATGATTTTGCCTCCCGCTTTCTTTGACATAATGATCTACTATTCATACATTTATACGACAAAGCATTGTAAGGTAGTTCGGTTCAAATCGGTGGATCTACCCATTTAAAAGGTATTTGAAGAAGTTAAAAGAGTACATTCGAAACCTGACTAGGCCGAAGGGTTCAACCATCGAGGGGTACGTTGTGGAAGAAACATTGACATTCATATCGCGTTGTCTTCAAGAAAAAAGAACAAAGTTCAACAATCCGGGTAAGTACAATGAGACGGTACATGAACCTAAATATATGTCCTTTTTTAAAAGCCAATGTAATCTAGTGGGTAAAATAGAGTTTTCAACTGGTATATCCTCCTTAATTGTGACGAGATCCAACTTTACATGATGTAAGTAACAAAAATAAATTTTTTAATACATTTTGTAAAAGATGTTTACACTATTCTTAATATGTACTGAACTCAAGTCCATGTTATCGATCCATGTTATTGATATAGAAATGATTTGTCAAGAAATGTTTTGGGAGTGGTTTATGGAGAAGGTATTATATATCATATAATTTTAGTCAACTAAGACTATATTAAAACTAATAAGTGTTTTTGCTTTTAGGTTTAATTAATGCACAAGGTTGGTGATGCATTAGTTACCCCTGAGATAATTTCATTAGTGTACATGTCTCATGATTAGATATATAGATACGAATCATGTGTTGTGAACGGTGTCAAATGGATTACTCTTGAAAAGAGATAAAAAAGGATGACTCAGGATTACGGATTATGTACCATCACAGATGGAGTTCCTTTTTACGGTGAGTTAGTCAAGATTGTGGATGTTAAATTTGATTGTGGTTTTTATGTTGTGTTGTTCAAGTGTAAGTGGTATAACATGAAACATATGGAGAAAGAACATGGGGTAACCATTATCAACACAAATTATTTTTGATGAAGAGAAGAGCCTTGCATTTTAGACACCTAAGCTAAAAATGTGTTTTACATCGATAAAATTAATGCGAGGAAAATGCAAAAAAGGTGGAAAGTTGATGTCTCCCTATTTATGATGAATTAATCTAGGTTGGAGACATCATTTTAGGTGTTTCGGTTTTTATTCATATTTTTATATTTTCTTATTTCTTTGTCTTGATTTGATGATTTATTATTTTTAGAGCATATTTGGTTTAATTGTTTGTTAATTGTGAAGCTTTAAAGATATATGGTAATTAATTAGATGCCAAATAAATTAGAAGATGTAAAGGAAAGAATATAATGATGGAAATTGGAGATAAAGGAAGTAAAAGATAAACTAGGAAAGGAAAAATTGTCAAGTAAATCTGCATTTCAGCAGCTACGTCCATTAAAGTGATCATAACTCAAGATTGGCTAGGAATTTGAAAGAATGGTCTGAACTAGAAGTGTAGAGATTTCCGATACAACCAGTTCCAATATAAAGAAAGCGTCAATCGGAGCAATATCGAAGAGTTATGGCCAAAACAAAACAGCAACAGTTTATTACCTTTTATATATTTTAGGGTTATGAATTTGATCTGGAAAAGAGTCCTATTACTTGCCCTCTACTCCAAGAATCCGACCTAGGGTTTGGAATACCCTATAAATACACCCTCTATTCAGTAGAAAAATATCCTTGGACGATCCTTAAGCCAAGAGGAAGCTTACATTAAGAGAAGAGAAGTCTGGAAGTAGCTGAACACCAAATTATGTCTTCACAAGCCTTCAAATTTGTAATTGTTTTCTTTTCTTTCTCTAGTATGAACTAATTATACTTAAGCCTGAGATTTAGCATATGGGTATGAACCCTAGACTTGTTTTACATTTATTTTAATTTGGGATTTTAATTATTTAAATGAATGACGGTTTTATTCTCTGTTTTAAGTGCTTTGACTTATTGTTTGTTTTCTTTGTGGTGTACAACATATAGGATTACCTTAATAGTAGTTAGATGTCACCCAGAAGGGGTGTCTAATTATTGAAACACCACATAAACGTCTAGTATGCGGTAGTGATCCTGACGGGCTTGCCTAATTAGATAGCCATTAGGGTTTAATTTAACCACCGATCATTAGTGCAGGCCAGTCTCATCTAAGAACCTAGTGGCGTAGGAGCACCTTAGTTAAGTCCGCTAGTATTTGTAAGGTCGCCACCTAAGTCCACACGGAAGGGGTTAGGAGGAATTTAGAATACTTGTTACTGCAATTCTACATAATTCTCCCTTACATGATTAGAATATACAAGGCTAGTGGGGATTACTTGCTATATCTCGAGCTAAACTCTCATACTATTTGCTTCGCTTATTTAATTTTAAGTCTTTATTTTATCTAGTTATTTTTTCTTATAAAAAACCAAACAAAAATTATTGTCTTTTGTTTCTTGCGTATTATTATTCTAGCTTTCTTATTTGCATAAGTTATCTCTAACTTTCGTTATATCCGAGGAATGAATCTTATTTATCATTAAAACTTGCATACGATCTTTGATACTTGTAGTGAGTAACGTGTTTAGACTAGGGTGTTTATTTTCACTTATTTTATCTATTATTTTATCACACCTTAGACGACACTAACAGTCGTTTGGGAAGTTATCGACACGGGTGGGGTCCCAAGTTTTGGGGTGTAGAATCAATTTCTACTGAAAAAGATCTGAACACCATTTCTTTAGTAAACATAGACACAAATACTCACTATTAAGCTTGAAAAGTGGTGAAGATACCAAAGTTGATCCATCTCTGTTGTGAAATGATACATTGATTGATGATGACAAGGATATATATGACAAAAAATGGGATGAGTACGCAGATGTTCAATTAGAGGAATTGATAAATAATGATAGTGATGATGAAATTGTAGATAATAGTGGGTACGAGATAGATTAGAAGTACCTTATTGTAATGCTTTGTACTTAAACTGAGATTTTTAATTTAGGAAGATAATAATGTTAGGTGATTTGGTCTTAATTGTGTGTTATTTGTTATTGGAAACTAATTATTAACAGGTTAAACAAACTGTGCATTAGTTTTTGTTTTAAAAGAAAAAAAAATATTTTTATTCATTCGCGACTACATTGTCGTCGCGAAAGAGGAAGAACTAGTTGCTATTGTAATGGTCATTCACGACTAGTTCTTGACAAATGAACTAGTCCTTGTAGTCATGATGTAATTAGCGACTACTATTGTAGTAATTAAATATCAGTACTTGGAAAAGGCGATCCACTTTCACGCCCAATACGTACACGCGTTGTTTTTTTGTCAATCGTGTCTACTTTGTCGTCGCGGATAAAGCACATGGCAATCAAGATTTCAACGCGTGACAGTTACTTCCATTATTCGCGACTACTTTAGGCATCAGTAACGACTACTAAAATGTAGCCGATATTAAGTAGTACTATATGTACCTATTATGGGCTAACTTCTTCCATAACTCTTCAAACCAAAAATAAAAACGAAAGCTCATCACAATCCGGCATTCTAGTAGTGGTTTGAGACCAAGGCAACAATCGAAACATATCCAAACGTGAGTGAAGCATCATATTTCCATTTTATTTCAAGTTTTTTAGTGATTATAAATCCTAACCTATTTTTTTGTGTTTTACTTGAATGATATGGGCATGGAGTCTAACAGAAACAAGGACTGATTTCATCCAAAAAGGTACGTTTTTAACCTTTACCATGTATTAAATTTTTGTGGTTTCAATTTAATTTGAATATTTTTTCATGTTTGCATTGCATTGTATTTTTAAATCCAAATTATGGTGATGTATTTTAGGAGTGATATATGTAATGATTAAAATAATTACTAAGATAATATTGTAAACACTAAATGTTAAATATTGTAAATGTATTTTTGGATAAAAAATTAGGGTTTATTTTGGATTTTGACCCTTAGTATGAATTGTGATTTGTTTTTTAGATTAGTTGGATAATTTTTAGTTTTATAAAATGCAATATATATAAAATAAAGGATTAATATGCAATTTTGAAAAAAGAAAGGATTAAAATGTATTTTTTTATAAAATATTGGACTAATATGTAATTTTAAAAAAATAAAGAATTAAAATGCAATTATTAAAAAAATGATTAAAATGAAATTTTGAAAAAAAGGTTTTGCTAAAAAAAATGCCTTAATTAAGGTTTTTACAACTTTAACGAAATTTTGAAAAAATGGTTTTTACAACTTCAACTTAATTCCCACTTAAACACAAAAAATTGGAAAATTACAAAAATACCCATAGGCCTATTAATTAATTATAATAATTTTCTTTTTTTTTTGAATTTTTTTTCCCGAATTTTTTTAATGTGTTCAATGAACGCGATTCTAAGATTTGTGTGTTCAGGAATACACAGAATTGGAACAGACAAAATCAAGTTTTGTGTATTCCAGGATTACATAAATTCGAGTTTTATGTGCCATGAATACACAAATTTGAGTTTTATGTGTTCCATGAATACACAGATTTGAGTTTTATGTGTTCCATGAATACAATAATTTGAGTTTTATGTGTTCCATAAATACACAAATCTGAGATTTATGCGTTCCAAGAATACACAATTATGACATGAATACACAAATTTGAGTTTTGTGTGTTCCATGAATATACAAATCTAATATTTGTGCGTTCTAATAATACACAATTCTGAGATTTGTGTGTTCCAGTAATACACAGAATTGAAATAAACGAAATCAAGTTTTGTGTAACCTGGAACACACAAAACCCTAAAACATAAACACACAAAAATAACAAAAAAGTGTTGGACAAGAAGATTATATATCAAGATAGTTAAAAACGAGTAAAAATAAGGTATATGCGATTAATAAAGAGAAAAAAATAATTTTGTTAAATAAGAGAATCCTTTAGAACGATTTATATGACTTTGTGTGTTACAAGAATACATAAATATATATTTGTGTGTTACAGCAACACATAACCCAAAAATTCGATTTTGAAATAAAAAAATTTCGGAAAAGAAAATTCGAAAAAAAAGACCGAAAACAAAATAATTCGAAAAAAAATTTAAAAAATGTTTTTTTAAAAAAATAAAAAAAATAAAAAACAAAAAAATCATATTAGGGCACTAATGGAAGGTAAATATGACAATGTGTTTAATTGGGAATTAAGTTGATAATTTGTGCGTAAGTAGGAAGTAATTTGTTCCTTCCTTTTTATTAGGAATGAAAAGTGTGGAATTGTAATTAATTGGGAATTATCCCACCAATGAATTACTTGTTTGAAAAAAGATTTCATTGTTCGAAAAAAGATTCATTGTTCGGCACAATGAATTCATAAAAAAAATTAAAAAAATAAAAAAAACTCAAAAATTCAAAATAATTCAAAACAAAATCATAGACATAAATATTAATTTTATCGTCCAAAAATACATCTTTTTTTTATTTTTTGATTTTTTTAGAATTAGTTATGACGATTTTAAAAGAATTTTCCGGACGCCCACGTGTGACTGAATTAGCATTAGGTGGTGATGCTGGTGGTGGTGGTGATGATGGTGGAAGTGGTGGTGGTAATAGGGTGGCGGTAAAAGGTTGGTGGTGGATCCAGATCTTACGGTTCCAGAACCAAAACCAAGACGGAGGAACATGGGAGAACTGAACCAAACCGAACTGTTCCATTGCTTATCGGTCCGGTTCCGCCAAAAAAACTAAAGGTTTAGGACCAGTCTGGACCGGACCAGACCGATAACCTTATATATATTTTTTTCTTTTTTTCATTATATTGATTACACTTACCAAACCCACCCCCTCTCTCTCTCTCTCTCTCTCTCTCTCTCTCTCTCTCTCTCTCTCTCTCTCTCTCTCTCTCTCTCTCTCTCTCTCTCTCTCTCTCTCTCTCTCTCTCTCTCTCTCTCTCTTCTTTACTCATTTCACCAAACCCATCCCCCCAATTCATTACCCCTCTCTCTCTTATCCACTCTATTCTCTAATCTATTCTCTTAAATAGCTTGAATAAGCTATGAAGATTGGTTATGTAACTTATGGTGGTGGTGGTGGGTTGTGTAATATGTTATATTCTGTCTTCTTTCTTCTGAGATTGTTTAAATCAACATTCGAATCTGGAAATTTGGATTATGATTGTTATGGTGTGATCTATCATCTCCTTGTGGGTATGTATATAGTATCTCTTGATTATATTGATTATTCTGTAATTGAATTTGGGTTTCCTGATGTGCTAGTTGTTTCTGTTTTGTGAGAAATTGATATTTCTGGAATCCACTCATCTTTGTCATGGATTGAGTTTTGTTTATAATCAAGTAAGTTTTTAAGTTATATATACAATTCAATTTATTTGTTTATTTTTGAAGATTTCTAATTCTAATTTAATTTTTTTATGTTTGCATGTGATTTATGTGTGGAGTTGATGAAGAGATGAGTAGTTGGTGAGTGTTTAAGACTTGATTAAGTGGGTAAGTTGATGGATTTGATCCCTTAAGCATTCAAAATTTTCTTTTTGGTCCCTGGTGTATCTGATTGTTGTGATTTTATTCATGTTCTTCCATGTGGTATTGTGAACTTGATACTTTAAGTCCCTTGATATTTGCTAAATTGATACCTTGAGCCCCTTGTTTTATGAGAAATTGTTAGTTATATACCCCGCTTTGAATGATTTTGATTTTTTAAGTTCATGCGCTTAAACAAATTGATACTATATGTCCCTATGTTATGTGAAGTTGACACTTTTAGTCCCTTTTGTATGCAAATTTGAGACTTGAACTACTTGGTGTATGCGAAATTGGATGTATATGACCCTTTATGTTGCGAATTTGAGACTTTAGTCCCTTTGGTATGCAAAATTTGGAAAACAACTAAGTTGAAGGATTAATTCCATGGGTTTAGACATATTGATACTATATGTCCCTATGTTATGTGAAACTGGCACTTTTAGTAACATTTGTATGTGAATTTTAGACTTGAACTACTTGTTGTATGCGAAATTGGAAGTATAGGTCCCCTTGTGTTGCGAATTTGAGACTTTAGTCCATTTGGTACGTGAAATTTGAAAAAAAAACTAAGTTGAATGATTTATTCCATGCGTTTAGACAAATTGACACAATATGTCCTTATGTTGTGCAAAATTGTCAATTTGAGTCCCTTTGGTATGCGAATTTTAGACATTAATTACTTGTTGTATGCGAAATTGAGAATTTGAGTCCCTATGTTATGAAAATTTGAGAATTTGAGTCCCTATGTTTTGTTAAGATCAAATAGTTTTTTGGAATTGACTGATTTCATTGACGGATTTTTGTGTTGGTTTTTGAAAATTAGTTGAGGGAATATTGATATTGACGGATTTAAAAGATGTATTTTGGAAATGAAACGAAAGTTATAGAATATATGTACTAACACTTTTACCAAAGGGGTTTAAGGAACTACGTGGTGGCTTGATCCTTTTCTGTGTATGTATTCACGCTACCTACAGAAAAGGTATGTAGGCAGCCTAAATTCTATGGGCACAGTCATCACCCCACCGATCTCTCTGTTGGCATATAGCCTCCCTTAATAGGTTGTTTTAATGTGACAAATCCTCTTATGATTAGTGTGCTAATTACTCTTGTTATATTCATCCTAACTTGCACTTTTATTCATCAAAAACACTTTTCATACCATTCTTATTTTATCTCATTACTTTCACTTTAATTCATATCTTTATGTACTTTGAGATATAGCTTTAGTGATCAAACTACCATGTTTATAAGAATGATGTTATCTACAACTTTCGTGAAAGAGATTTATTGATCCGAGTATCATAGCATAAGTCAAATCCTTTCAAAGATACTTGGCGCGGTACACCGGACCAGAGGCGCGGTACACCGGACCAGAGGCGCGGTACACCGGACCAAGAATGCGGACCAGGGCGCGGTGCATAGGCCAGCCCGCCAGAGAGTTGGAAAATCTAACCGTTGAGGTGCGGTACACCGCACGAAACTTGCGGTACACCGCAAGAAAGGTTTTTCTGCACAAAGTTTAAGTCATAAGGAATATATCCGTTGGGAAATAAATAGATCCGTTGGACCCAAGCCTTATGACCGTTGGAAGCTATATTCTGCTATAAATTGAAGCTCTTTGAAGGCTACAACTACACCAACTAATTACAAACATTTAGGAGCTTAATTGTTATCATTAAAAAAGGTGTCAAGAGCTATACATAGTCAAAATCAATCTTAGTGAGCTTATAAGTCCTTCCAAGGAGTTAATCAAATAAGCCACAAGGTTCTATCTACTCAAGAGGAGTTTACAAGCTATATAGTTCATATCCACTCTTTAGGAGTTTAGTTACAAGCTTTTATAAGCAACCCCTTTAAACACTTTGTTTCTATCCTCTTAAGTCTAGGTCTTGTAATAGATAGATTAAGAGAGAATTCAAGTATAGGGAGTATACTTGGTATCCTTGTGTTGTGATTACACAAGTGTTTGTCCTTCGTGTTATCGAAGAGGTTGTAAGGGTTATTGTGTTCTCGACCCGATTAAGAGAGACACGGGAGCTTAGTGAAAAGCTTAAAATCCTAAGGAGGCTTCCTTAGGTAGTGGATGTAGGGAAACCGAACCGCTATAAATCGTGTGTATCTTTCTATCCCTACTCTATTTACTTTCCGTACTTTATATGTTTGATAATATGCTAGCATGATTATTGTGATATTTTTTATCTAGCTTTTCTATCATATAGTCTTCTAGAGTATTAAGATATTAGATTGTCGATTTACTTGTATCACTTATATTTCTAACCTCTTAGATTATCCATTGTATGATCCCTTAAGAGTTTGATATATTAGTTGACTTAGAAGTTTCTTTCTTAAACTTATAATTGTCCAAAAGATTTTTAATTAGGCATTAATCTTATTAGTAATCCTATTCACCCCCCTCTAGGACTTTCAATTGGTATCAGAGCCTAACTCTACGTGAATAGCTTAACCGTTAGTAGAGTAAACGATTTGGAATTTAATCTTTTGGAAGAGTTGTTTTCTACACAACCTCCATTTCTTTATAGGTGATCGTTACTTTCCTTGGAGGAAACAAATGGAAGAATTAATATACGAAAGAACACTCAAATCTCGAAAAAGGAAAATCCGGTGATTTCTTTTCTTTATCTCGTATATATTTTTGCGTTCCTCCTTATGGCTTGTGTTTATAATTATGATTTGGTTTTGATTTGATTAGTTGTGTTTATCATGTTTTATCCTTGGATATTATCTTGTGTTACTAATCATTGTTTCTATGTTATAAATGATATTGCATCAAAATCTCTTGAATCATGTTATTGCACTTTATCTCTTAGAATTTTGGTAATTGCATTTTAGTCCCCAAAATTTTCAAAATTGCACTTTGACCCCTCATAGTTTTTAAATTCTCCAAAGTGTCATAGTTTGGACTTCATATTCTTTCTCTTGTAAAATTTGCCATTTTAGTTCATATTTTTGAAAAATTGCATTTTTAGTCCCTACTTTGTGAAATTGCTTTTTAGTCCCTCAACGATTATAAAATTGCACTTTTTATTCTTACTAGTTTTTATATCTTTCAAAAGTGCCTATTGATTCTTTTTATCGTTGACAAAAAGGGAAGAAAGATCAAAGATACTAGTTTTCACTTTCAAATCTTTATTTATCTTTGAACACAAATTTACATTTTCATATGTCTTTTAGTAAGGGTGAGTTTTAAAGAAATTGCTTTTCAAAATATTTTTCCGATAATCTTTTGCATTTCCCATAGCATTTCAAAAATGTTTTTATGCATAGATTTATGGGAAATTAATCCATTATTGGTCATTAACTCATTTGCATGAATTTGGTTAGCCTTACTATCTATATGTTGTGCTTCATTATGTGCTTATGTGGTTTATTCCCTATTGTGCAAATATCTTGTATGTCTTGACCTTTTCATACTTAAAATTGCTTAACTTTGATTTTGGGTCTTTTCGAATTTTTTAGAAAATATAGGGGTATTTGTGTAATAAACTGTTTTATGTGTTTTCGGGTTTTACTTTGTGTTTCTTTTCAAAACAAAAATGCTCTTATAAGTTTTATACCATTCCGAATATTTTGGGGAAGTTTCGAATGTGTTTCGGGTGTTTTTAAAAGAACCAAAAAATTCATTTTTAATGTCTAAACCGAACGTTTTTGCGGTGCACCGGACTACTCCGCGGTACACCGCGACTTAGGGTTTCAGCAGTTTTATTTTTTCTTTATTTTTTCGCCCAGTTTACTTTAGCAGTGCGGTACACCGCACAGTTTCTCGGTACACCGCAGGTTAGGTTTCTGTCAGCATTATTAGCCCGCTTTTCCTTTTATCTTCCTCATTCCACCATTTAAACATAACCTCTCCTCCTCCTAGGCGATTTCCGGCCACTGCTGCACCGTTTCCACCACCTAAAAACACCATCTTCTCCTCCTAATCACTTCTCTCTCTCTCTCTTTCATTACCCACTTCCCTTCTTCACCATGAGAGAAAAGAAAGCTGCTCCAAAGAAGAAAACCACCACCGGAGCCTCCTCCAGCCGCCGCCGTGCGCCATCTCCGGCGAGGTCACCATCACCTCCTCCACTCCGGCCATTCGATCCTCTCCCGGGTAGAACCTTTAGTGATTCGGCTTTTCCATCGGGTGAAAATTCTCTTCTTGAACTATTTACTTTTCAAGGTTGTGCTAATGTATTCAAATTTACGGGTAGTCAATTAGCTAGTGGATTGATTGAAGAATTCTACACTAATTTTGAATATGATAGTGCTAATAACTTAATTAAATCTTTAGTTTTGGGTACTCCTTTACGGTTAAAGTTACATGTTTTGTGTGCTCGTTATCATATTCCTTTGGATGGATTTAGTGGTTTTTGGTCAAGTGGTTGGGATGTCTCTACTCTTGATTTAGTTGGTCAAAATGAGGTTATGGATTTTGTTAATAGTAGGATGCTTGTTGCCGATGGAAATTGGAATTTGCGTAATTTTGATCCGGAATTCATTGTGGCTCAGAAGTTTCTTATTTCGGCCATAATTCCAAAGGACAAACATGATGCAAAATTAATTCCTTATGAAGCTTATCTCCTATTTTTGATATTTGCGAAACGGCCGATTAATATTATTGCAATCATGTTCAAATGGATGAACCATGCTAGAACCGCAAGAGATAAAGTCCCATATGGTATTTTTCTAACTAAGATCTTTGAGGGAAGTGGAATTTCTTTAAGTGGAACTAATGTGAAATCAATTGATAAAGCTTGGTGTTTTGATTATAGCACAATCAAGAGAATGAAATTTGCTATTTATAATAACACATATGTTTCGCATTCGGTTATTAATCGTATTTCGGATGTTGCTATTCGTAATCGTATCCTACAAGCTAGAGAAGGAACTTTTGGTCCGGCACTTAACACACTTGAACTAATGGATATTCCGGGTCAACAAAATCCTATCCCAAATGAGCCTCCTCAAAACCCCACTCATGAGAATCCTCCTAATCCTTCTAGTTTCGAAGGTGCTTTGTCTCGGTTTATGGATTATATTGGTAGAAAATTTGAGGTTTTAGAAGAAAAGTTAGAAAGAAAATTTGGGGTGTTGGAAGAGAAAATAGGACATCTTGCTAGTGAATTATCTTGTGTTAAGAACGATGTCTCGTGTATCAAAGATGATGTTTCACATCCTCGAAGCCGTTCTAGAAGCCGCTCTCCCCGGGAATTTCGCTAAATGGTCGTGTTAGATGTTTGGTTTTTAAATCTTCATTTTATTTCACTAAGTGTTTTTATGTGTTTTTATTGTCTTGGACTAAGTTTGTGATGTTTATGCTTTAATTGTTTATGGGTCCGTGTTTTGGACATTTAGGATATTATTGCTACGTGTTTTATTTGGATATTGGTTTAGGATGCTTTATGTTTAACTTGGATAATTGTTTTAGTTTGATATGTTTTTATCTTGAATATTTGATGCTTAAAATTTACGCTTTGGATATTGATTCTGCTAATTTTTTCCTTGATGTTATAGGTACTATTGCATCTAATCCTTGATCCTTTCATATATTGCGTTTTGGTCCCTTAAAATAATTTTGTTGAAAAATTGCACTTTGGTCCCTAAAAGTTTTAAAAAATTGTCTTTTAGCCCCCTAACTTTTTGACAAATGACTTTTTGGCCCTATACTTTTCAAAAATTACATTTTACCCCTAACTTTCTTAAAAATGATTTCAAATATTTTTTTGGGGGAGAAATTGTAGATCAAATTTTTACAAAATTGAAACAAACTTTATGCATTTTGTAAGGGGGAGTGGTGGTCCTTTGTGTGTTCTAAAAATAAATGCAAATGCTAATCGAACCACAACCGCAAGTGTACGGTTGTCCCAAGTAGTAATCCTGATAAATCAGATTCGTTCCAAGGACGGATGGTTGATCACAATGTTTAGCAAGTAGTGATTGATGCACTTATGGAAATGAAAGATAATAAATTGTTTGTTTGGTTTTTGTTTATTAAGCTAATGAATGAAAGACAAATATTAAAATGCAAGTAGAAGCTAAGACGCAAGTAAAATAAGTGAAAACGCAATATGAGATGTAGTACTTGAGAACGCAAGGATCCTCCTAATTTTACTTTCTAACTTATGTTGTTTAAGGGCTAAATCAGTCAATTACAATGGTCGGGATTCTAAATTCCTTATACCCCCGTCAGGGTGGACTATAAGGCAATCCTAAAGTGTCACTAGTCCCGTCAGGGTAAATATGATCCACCGTTGGATGATTAAGATTTATTACCACTTTGGCCCTAGGATTAACTAAGTTCGTCAGAATCAATAGTTTTTATCCCAGATTGAACAATTAATTCTGTACCTAAACCCCCCGTCAAGATGATCCACACGCCACATATGTGGAATAGCTTAGATACTAATACCTAATTTTAGTTCGCGACTCTAAAATCAGTAAATAATCATAAATTGTCGAAAAGAGTAAAAGACCTGATTTAATTTAATTTAACAGCAACCCAAATTCAACATTCGTTATAAAATAAAACTAGGATTCACCCATTGTTTGTTCTCAAGCACTAATGAAAGCTTAGCTCATATTAAAATTAAAAACTAAATTAAAATAAATTGAATTCATATTGTTTACAAAATTAAAATACGAAAAGAACCTAATTTCCGGAATTGGAATGACTACAAACGGAGCTATAGACCCACTCCAGCTCTTGTAGCTTCTTCTTTCTTCCTTCTGTTGCTTCTCTCTGGTGTTTAATCTTGTGGAAAGTGAATTGTGTGAAAAATAGAAGTCCAGACCTCCTTTTATAAGTGCAAATTCGGACTAGGGCTTGGACCAGAAAATAAAAGCCTAATTAAATGTCCAAGCCCACTTTCTAAGCCCAAAATCCCGTAACTGCTGATACACCTTCACTAAAACGGCTTTTCCCGATGCGTTATGACTCCGATTGACCTCATTCCAGTTGCTAAAGTTCCGTAACTCGATAAGGAATGATTTCTCTTCAAAGTTCAGCGGCTAAATCATCGCTTAAGCACCTCGAAATCAGCAATCTATGGCCTGGAAAGTGGATTTTCAGCTCTAAAAATAATATCTTCGGGATTTGTCTTCAAGTCTTGACTCTAATTCACGATCTTTGACCTTCTCCTCGGATTCCCCTCCTAGCTAACATCTAAAACCTGTAAACTTTACACTAAAAATACCAATATTACGCGCAAAAGTTTAATAAATTAAAAATGCTAGAAATAAAAAGGGAATTCCGGATTATTGCATATTTAGTCCAAAAGTCTATCAAATTAATTAAATAAACACCAAAAATGATGTCTCCCAAGGGTCGAAAATAAGAACAATTAGGGAGACATCAAGACCCCCAACTCAAGCCTTTGTCGTCCCGACAAAGTAAAACGAAACAAAGGGGTAGAAGTAAGCGTATAAACAAGTAGAAGCTAGCAAATAAACCCTAAAGCAATTCTCAAAATAAATCTCATATAGCAAACTCTAGAAACTAATATACACATACACTAATCATGCAACATCAAACATAAATAATCTCAATCATAAAATTAAAGTCGCAATGCTTGAAGGTTACACTTGTACTCATCTCTGTATGATGGCTATAGGGTGGTCATTAATCCTAACTCGCTTTGAACGCTCCACCTAGTGTATTCCCTATCAACAGAATAATAAATTCACTATGCACTTAGGAATCACGAGGTCTTTATGGTTATAATATTGGCTTAAGGACATGTGTGGATGTATATTTGGTAAATTTGAAGTGAGCTTTTGGCTCTCTCCTCACTTACCATCAACAATGTCCTCGAGCTTGAGTTAACGCTCAAAAAGATGTTCTCACTCACCCATATACGCACTAATTTAGCGTCCCATGTCTACCCACTATAAATAAGATGATTTTCAGAAAATTCCACTTTGCCGGATGTTTTATTCATTCATATTTTTCTTTTTCTTTTCTTTTCTCTTTTTTTTTCTCTTTTTTTTTTGTACAGGAGCAAACCGAGTTCCCGGTTTTGACGAATCCGGGTTCCCGGTTCCTACTGTATGATTTTTCAAATTTTTTCATTTTTTTTTTCTTTTTCTTTTTTTCTCATTCCCGGCAAAGGGTTACAAGTGTATATCATCTGCAATTGTGCTATAATACAAAGCACATCAATCCCAACCCATTAAATTCCCCATATGTGGTCCCACCACCCCAAACTCAAGCTCGAGACATGTCTCAGGATTGTGATTCAAGTGCGGGTCATATGGTCATGCCTAACAATCTAAGGGATAATGGCTTATATCGTGGCTACAAATAAAAGGCTAAAGGCTCAAAGTGGGCTAAGACGGATAATAATTAATACAAGGGATAGAAGGCTAAAAAGGCACAAATGGCTAACAAAGAACTGCCCCTATCATTTTCCTAAGTACATAGCTTGTCTTTAGTTCATATCTAGGTGGGTTCTCTACTAATTAGGATTTCACGTTCTACACACCAAACATATTCCTTGAGTACAAGCTTACTTCATTTGCATTGTTCATTAATTTTTCCTATCAATTACCTATGTTCGCATGCAATTGTAAGTGCGTTTTATATCAATCCCTAAAGTCCACTATTTACTATCATAGATTTATCAAGAGTATGCTTAAAGGGATATTTAAAAATTTCTACAGTCAAACGCAACTCCGAAAATTCTTTTATTGAAAGCAAATAAAGCAAATAACACATAAAAGATTGGGATGAGGCAACGAACCCCACCCCAAACTCAAAAATGAGTCGTGTCCCCACGACTCGAAAAGACTCAATAAAGCATTTAAAGTAATATACACTAAGAGGAAAGTTTAGAAAACGTATCTTAACCAGCGCGAGGCTGGTTATCGGTGTTGCGTTCTGGACCTTTATCTCGCGTAACAGCATCATAAATCGCGTTTTGAAGTGTATTTACGCCTAGGATTAAATTTCGAAGCAGGTCCAATTCTTTTGTAACGTTTCCCAAGGTAGCAATCATCCTCTCCTGATTCTCTTCCAACACCTGAATCTTCGCTTCCAACTCAGGTACAGTTTTCGCTTTCTTTGATTGAGGAGTTCTTGGACTTCTTGTAGTTCGTGTTGCTTCTTCATGGATGTTCTTGATTGTGCTCAAAGCTATACTCACACCAACTGAAACAGTATCAATATCTGCATCCTTACGCGGAATCTTTGCGTCTAGACACAACTGAGTAATAGTACAAGGAAACTTCAGATTTTGTTGTTTCATTGGTGATTTCGCGAACTCCATGATTGTATCATAAATGATCTTAGAAACATCAAATGGTTTCTCCTCCAAAATACACTTAATAACAAATATGTGCTCTTTCTTCAACTCGGAAGTGTGTTTAATACCAAAGAAAGTGGGTATTATGAAACGAGACCAAACCTTAGCACGAGGTGTCAAACTACTGCTGTAAAACTGTCCCGGATACCTTTCACCTTCCGGAATTGGGCTAGTCCCATTAACAAGCACGGTCCCCCAAAGGGATTCAAAATCAAAAGAAGGGTCATTAAGAGTTTCTTGGAAGGGGCATGTTCCAGAAAAGTTGGGTAGTTTCAATGATTTCCGAATACGTTCAATAGAGAAAGGAACTACCTTTTTGCGGATATCAATGGCATCATGGGAGGTAGCTAAACCTTCGTAAAATTCTCGCACAAAAGTAGGAATAAACTCAAGCTTCCTTTCTTGTAACGCCTTTCAACCAAACTTAGCACATGTCACAGCATATCCCTTGTAATCACTACTCATAATACCCTTAGGAATATTCGTCTCCTCACCAAATTTCAAAAATTCAATTCTTTCACGAGCCTGAGTATTCCAACAAGTGTAAACCCTCTTAGGCTTGTGGGCCCACATCTTCATACGCGGAGGTTTCGTAACGGGTGCTTCCGGAATCTCTTGTTCAGTTTCTTCCTCAATGTTCTTCGTAATTTCCTCTTCTGGTTCCTTCTCACTTTCAATCTCATCAATCAATCTTCTCTTTAGACCTGTGATTTCTTTTCTGTTAGAATCAAGCTTAACTTCGTCAATTTTTCGTTTAGGACGCGAATCAGGAATCTCAATAGCTTGTTCTTGAGAACCACCAATGGTGGTCTTTCTTCTAGGAGCAGTTCTTCGGAAATCACCGGTTCTGTTAGTCATCTCTTTTCACCCCAAACTCAAAACTTCAAATAATGAGAAACTTTAGAGAAAAAGTTTAGAATTTTGATGTTTTGAGGTTTAAGAACTTAAGAACTAGGTGAAATATGAGATGGGTCTTGGTTAATTTGTAAGGGAGAAGAAAGAATTGGGTTTAATTTAAGGAATTGGGTGAAGAAGAATCTTGGGAAAAACTAAGGATTTGATGTTATTTTGGAGAGGAGGTGAGTTGATCTTATGTTATTGTGGTGAAAGAGGGTAGGATTTGATGATATATAGTGTTTTGGTAGATGAATTTCGGAGGTGGGGAGGCTATTGGTGCGTTTTAGGTAAAGACTTGGAAAAGAGGTTAAGAAACTAGGTTAAAACACCTCAAAACCGCCTCTCACAGCTTTCAAACCGGGTTCCCGGTTTTGGCAAACCGGGTTCCCGGTTCCGCGTCGCTGTGACGGCGCGGAAAAATAATTGTGGACTTTTTTTTTTTTTTTTTTTTTTTTTTTCAAAACGCACCAAAACGCTGGACCCCAAGACGCGGGGTCAGGGATTTTCTTCGCCGAAACCGGGTACCCGGTTCTGTGGAATGCGGGTTCCCGGATTTTCTCGCTGGCGCGAATCAAAACGCGCCAAAACGCAGCAACTCAAGACGCCGGGTCAGAACTTTTGGGTGTTTACAGTTCCGAAACCGGGTACCCGGTTCTGCCAAATGCGGGTACCCGGATTTGTGTCGATGGCGCGAACTAAAACGCACGAAAACGCAAGCCACCAAGACGCTGGGTCAGGGATTTTCAGAAATCACAGCACCAAAACCGGGTACCCGGTTTTGCCAAATGCGGGTTCCCGGTTCCGACGCTGTGATATTACCCAAAAACGCCAAGTGTTGCGTTAAAATGGTTGGTACCAGCTCCAAAACCGGGTTCCCGGTTTTGCGAAACCGGGTTCCCGGTTTCTCCTGGACATCCAACCAACTTTTCTTCTGTTTTCGCCAAATCGACCCCAAACTCAAGTCCTTTTTACCCCTGAAATCATCAAAAACAACTACCCTTCCTCATTTCTTAATAAAAACAATAAAATTACGAAAATTAAACTAATCTAAATTGCAAAAATGTAAAAACTCGGCTAATATACAAGTAATTGGATTTTGTTTAACGTCGTTAAGCTCGACGGGTTACCTCACGCTTCTAAGGAGTCTCGAGGAGATACATGACCTCCCCGGGATGTGGATCTTTCGAGCGATTGGTATCTTCACCTCTATGGTATATCTTCAATCTGTGACCGTTAACCATAAAGGTACGGTTCTCTAGCGGATGTTCTATTTCTATCGCCCCATGAGGTGTAACTCTGGTCACAATGTATGGACCTGACCACTTAGATCTTAACTTACCCGGAAAATTGCTGAACTTTGAATTATACTTTAATACTTTTTGCCCCACTTCAAAGTTCTTTGGACGAATCCGATTGTCATGCCATTTCTTTGTATTTTCTTTGTAAAGTTTAGCATTTTCATAAGCATGCAATCGGAATTCGTCAAGTTCATTAAGCTTCATCATACGATTCTTTCCGGCTAAGATAGGATCTAAGTTCAACTGCGCAATCGCCCAATAGGCACCCATTTCAAGCTCTAAAGGTAAGTGACAAGCCTTACCATACACCATACGATATGGAGATGCACCAACTGGAGTTTTAAACGCAGTACGATAGGCCCACAATGCATCATCTAACTTCATTGACCAATCTTTTCTTGTAGGACCAACGGTTTTCTCTAGGATTGACTTGACTTCACGGTTCGAAACTTCAGCTTGACCATTAGATTGTGGATGATACGCAGTAGATACACGGTGTCTAACTCCATATTTCTCTAGAATAGTCTTCAGATATTTATTAACAAAATGAGATCCTCCATCGCTAATAATCACTCTAGGTGTGCCATGTCTAGTGAAAATATGTGACTTCAAGAACTTAATCACCACTCGTGAATCATTAGTAGGTAAAGCCACCGCTTCTACCCACTTAGACACATAATCAACAGCCAATAAGATATAGAGGTTACCATTTGAAGGAACGAAAGGACCCATAAAGTCTATGCCCCTCACATCGAATATCTCAACCTCTAACACATTATTACGCGGCATCTCATCCCTCTTAGATATGTTTCCGGTAAACTGGCATCTCGTACATTTCTTAACATATTCATGACAATCTTTTATAAGAGAAGGCCAGTAAAAACCTGATTGAAATACCTTTGCAGCAGTTCTGTCTCCTTTGAAATGTCCTCCATATAATGAATCATGGCATCCAGCTATAATGGCTTGAGTCTCTTCCCTTGCTACACATCTTCGTATCATTTGGTCAGCACAAACTTTATAGAGGAACGGATCCTCCCAAAAGAACTGTCTAGCACGATGAGCTAACCTCTTTCTTTCTTGATAAGTAGAACCTTCAGGAAAAACACCACTCACCACTAAATTCGCAATATCTGCATACCACGGAGCCTCATAATCTCGAACAACGAATAAACTCTCATCAGGAAACTCTTCTCTAACTGCTTCAGTACCACTATTCATCTCTGAACCCTCTAAGCGCGATAGATGATCTGCAACCTGATTCTCACAACCCTTTCTATCTTTGATCTCTAAATCGAACTCTTGAAGCAATAACACCCATCTGATTAACCTTGGTTTCGCATCTTTCTTCTCCATAAGAAATCTGATCGCGGAATGATCTGTATAAACAATAACTTTCGCTCCAAGAAGATAAGAGCGAAATTTATTAAACAAATAGACAACTGCTAGCAACTCTTTTTCTGTAACTGTGTAATTAATCTGAGCACCACTAAAAGTTTTACTAGCATAGTAAATCGAATGAAAAACCTTCTCTTTTCTTTGTCCTAATACAGCTCCCATACACAAATCACTCGCATCACACATAACCTCAAACGGTAAATTCCAATCTGGAGGTAACACTATAGGAGCAGAAATAAGCTTTTCTTTGATTGCTTTGAAGGCCGTTAAACAAGCTTCATCAAAAAGGAACTTGCAATCCTTTTCGAGTAAGTTGCATAACGGTTTAGCAATCTTAGAAAAATCTTTAATAAAACGCCTGTAAAAGCCAGCATGGCCAAGAAAACTCCTTACCCCTTTAACAGAAACAGGAGGGGGAAGAGTTTTAATTACCTCTATCTTTGCTCTATCAACTTCTAAACCAACACTCGAAACTTTGTGACCCAGAACAATACCTTCGCGAACCATGAAGTGACACTTCTCCCAGTTGAGCACCAAATCTGTTTCCTTGCATCTCACTAACACTTTCTCCAAGTTATCCAAACATATATCAAAATCATCACCAAACACGGAGAAATCATCCATGAACACTTCAAGGAAATTATCTATCATGTCCCACCTTTGAAAAGTAGCGGGAGCGTTACACAATCCAAATGGCATTCTGCGATATGCAAAAGTACCAAATGGGCATGTAAAGGTAGTCTTATGTTGATCTTCTGGAGCCACGTAAATCTGATTGTACCCGGAGTAACCATCCAAGAAACAATAATATTCTCTTCCGGCTAATTTGTCTAACATCTGATCAATGAAGGGCAAAGGGAAATGATCTTTTCTGGTGGCCTTGTTCAGCTTTCTGTAATCCATGCAAACTCTCCAACCTACTACCGTTCTTGAAGGAATCGCCTCATTTTTATCATTAAGAACTGTTGTAATTCCTCCTTTCTTCGGTACACACTGAACTGGACTCACCCATTCACTACTCGAAATGGGATAAATAATCCCCGCATCTAAAAGCTTAATCACCTCTTTCTTCACCACATCCTTCATGGCTGGCATTAATCTTCTCTGACCTTCAACTGAGCGTGCATTAACATCTTCTAGTATGATTTTGTGTTGACAATAGGATGGACTAATGCCTTTGATATCAGCAATTGTCCAACCTATTGCTTCTTTGTTGGCTCTTAACACACGCAACAGTTTATCTTCTTGAGGACCTGTTAAATTAGCTGAAACAATAACAGGTAGAGTTTCATTAGTACCCAAATAAGCATACCTCAAGTGTGCTGGCAATGGTTTTTCTTCCAACTCCGGAGGGGATTCAATTGAAGGTTTCTTTTTAGGAATAATCTCCCCCGGCAGCGGCGCCAAAAACTTGGTGGTCCTTTGTGTGTTCTAAAAATAAATGCAAATGCTAATCGAACCACAACCGCAAGTGTACGGTTGTCCCAAGTAGTAATCCTGATAAATCAGATTCGTTCCAAGGACAGATGGTTGATCACAATGTTTAGCAAGTAGTGATTGATGCACTTATGGAAATGAAAGATAATAAATTGTTTGTTTGGTTTTTGTTTATTAAGCTAATGAATGAAAGACAAATATTAAAATGCAAGTAGAAGCTAAGACGCAAGTAAAATAAGTGAAAACGCAATATGAGATGTAGTACTTGAGAACGCAAGGATCCTCCTAATTTTACTTTCTAACTTATGTTGTTTAAGGGCTAAATCAGTCAATTACAATGGTCGGGATTCTAAATTCCTTATACCCCCGTCAGGGTGGACTATAAGGCAATCCTAAAGTGTCACTAGTCCCGTCAGGGTAAATATGATCCACCGTTGGATGATTAAGATTTATTACCACTTTGGCCCTAGGATTAACTAAGTTCGTCAGAATCAATAGTTTTTATCCCAGATTGAACAATTAATTCTGTACCTAAACCCCCCGTCAAGATGATCCACACGCCACATATGTGGAATAGCTTAGATACTAATACCTAATTTTAGTTCGCGACTCTAAAATCAGTAAATAATCATAAATTGTCGAAAAGAGTAAAAGACCTGATTTAATTTAATTTAACAGCAACCCAAATTCAACATTCGTTATAAACTAAAACTAGGATTCACCCATTGTTTGTTCTCAAGCACTAATGAAAGCTTAGCTCATATTAAAATTAAAAACTAAATTAAAAGAAATTGAATTCATATTGTTTACAAAATTAAAATACGAAAAGAACCTAATTTCCGGAATTGGAATGACTACGAACGGAGCTATAGACCCACTCCAGCTCTTGTAGCTTCTTCTTTCTTCCTTCTGTTGCTTCTCTCTGGTGTTTAATCTTGTGGAAAGTGAATTGTGTGAAAAATAGAAGTCCAGACCTCCTTTTATAAGTGCAAATTCGGACTAGGGCTTGGACCAGAAAATAAAAGCCTAATTAAATGTCCAAGCCCACTTTCTAAGCCCAAAATCCCGTAACTGCTGATACACCTTCACGAAAACGGCTTTTCCCGATGCGTTATGACTCCGATTGACCTCGTTCCAGTTGCTAAAGTTCCGTAACTCGATAAGGAATGATTTCTCTTCAAAGGTCAGCGGCTAAATCATCGCTTAAGCACCTCGAAATCAGCAATCTATGGCCTGGAAAGTGGATTTTCAGCTCTAAAAATAATATCTTCGGGATTTGTCTTCAAGTCTTGACTCTAATTCACGATCTTTGACCTTCTCCTCGGATTCCCCTCCTAGCTAACATCTAAAACCTGTAAATTTTACACTAAAAATACCAATATTACGCGCAAAAGTTTAATAAATTAAAAATGCTAGAAATAAAAAGGGAATTCCGGATTATTGCATATTTAGTCCAAAAGTCTATCAAATTAATTAAATAAACACCAAAAATGATGTCTCCCAAGGGTCGAAAATAAGAACAATTAGGGAGACATCAGGGAGCTTTTGTTAAAACTCTAATGCTTTGGTTAATATTTTATCTCATACATTGCAACTAATCGTTTGTGTCATTAGAAAGCATATGAAATGAAAATCTATCGATCAAGGAGTTGGTAAAAAGTCTCTATCTCTTAGCTCTTCAATTATCTATCTTTGTGCATCTCTTTCTAAAATTGTTTTAATCTCTAAACTCTTGCACACTCTTAGAATCGTTGTTTAAAATCTATTCACTTGAGTTTTAGCTCTTCTATCCTTCGTTGTTTTTATTTACCCCGTCTTTTTGATGAAGACAAAGGGGGAGAAATTGTGCACTAAAACTTTCAAAAATTGCACATTTTAAAACTCACAAATGCATCTCAAATCTTATTATGCTTTTTGTGAGGGGGAGCTTAATTTCATGAATGCTTAAACTTTCATATCATTCCTAAGGTGTTTTAGTGTAGGATTTGTCATCATCAAAAAGGGGGAGATTGTTGGCATATAGCCTCCCTTAATAGGTTGTTTTAATGTGACAAATCCTCTTATGATTAGTGTGCTAATTACTCTTGTTATATTCATCCTAACTTGCACTTTTATTCATCAAAAACACTTTTCATACCATTCTTATTTTATCTCATTACTTTCACTTTAATTCATATCTTTATGTACTTTGAGATATAGCTTTAGTGATCAAACTACCATGTTTATAAGAATGATGTTATCTACAACTTTCGTGAAAGATATTTATTGATCCGAGCATCATAGCATAAGTCAAATCCTTTCAAAGATACTTGGCGCGGTACACCGGACCAGAGGCGCGGTACACCGGACCAAGAATGCAGACCAGGGCGCGGTGCATAGGCCAGCCCGTCAGAGAGTTGGAAAATCTAACCGTTGAGGTGCGGTACACCGCACGAAACTTGCGGTACACCGCAAGAAAGGTTTTTCTGCACAAAGTTTAAGTCATAAGGAATATATCCGTTGGGAAATAAATAGATCCGTTGGACCCAAGCCTTATGACCGTTGGAAGCTATTTTCTGCTATAAATTGAAGATCTTTGAAGGCTACAACTACACCAACTAATTACAAACATTTAGGAGCTTAATTGTTATCATTCAAGAAGGTGTCAAGAGCTATACATAGTCAAAATCAATCTTAGTGAGCTTATAAGTCCTTCCAAGGAGTTAATCAAATAAGCCACAAGGTTCTATCTACTCAAGAGAAGTTTACAAGCTATATAGTTCATATCCACTCTTTAGGAGTTTAGTTACAAGCTTTTATAAGCAACCCCTTTAAACACTTTGTTCCTATCCTCTTAAGTCTAGGTCTTGTAATAGATAGATTAAGAGAGAATTCAAGTATAGGGAGTATACTTGGTATCCTTGTGTTGTGATTACACAAGTGTTTGTCCTTCGTGTTATCGAAGAGGTTGTAAGGGTTATTGTGTTCTCGACCCGATTAAGAGAGACACGGGAGCTTAGTGAAAAGCTTGAAATCCTAAGGAGGCTTCCTTAGGTAGTGGATGTAGGGAAACCGAACCACTATAAATCGTGTGTATCTTTCTATCCCTACTCTATTTACTTTCCGTACTTTATATGTTTGATAATATGCTAGCATGATTATTGTGATATTTTTTATCTAGCTTTTCTATCATATAGTCTTCTAGAGTATTAAGATATTAGATTGTCGATTTACTTGTATCTCTTATATTTCTAACCTCTTAGATTATCCATTGTATGATCCCTTAAGAGTTTGATATATTAGTTGACTTAGAAGTTTCTTTCTTAAACTTATAATTGTCCAAAAGATTTTTAATTAGGCATTAATCTTATTAGTAATCCTATTCACCCCCCTCTAGGACTTTCACTCTCATATATTTATCCCGATTTCCGATGCAGTCTTATAATTTATATTTCATTCTTTTGGAAAAATGTGATTGTAATTATTTATTCCTTAGCTAAATTATATTTGTAATAAGTTATGTTATTATCCTTTGTAATTTATTTTATCGGTAAATGTAATTAGTTGTGCATTTGGATTTATAAGATTCATTACATTTTATCAAATTTGTAGTCTCGGTAGAAAAATTGAAGAAAACAAGGTTTTTAGATTTTCTCTATTGCCACAAATCCTAACCCAATACAAAAAACACTTACCAAATTTATTTTAATTAAAAAAACACTTAAAAAAACATAAGAGAACCGGTTTGGAACCGGTTAGGATCGAAACCGGTCAGACTGGTTCTTATAACCGGTTCGGTCCTTCATTATTAACACTTAAGTACCTGACCGGTCCGATAAGAGGGTAGACCGTTGGACCGGAACGGTTCGGTAAGGCCTAGGACCGCTGACAACCGGACCAAATCAATCCAGACCGACCGTTAGCCACCTTGAGTCAAGGGCTATTTTAAATAAAAAATCTTATTAGAAGTTGTTTTTAACAAATAAGTTTTTCAATTGGTTGTTTTGGAAAAAAAAAAGATTAAAATGCAATTTTTTAAATATAAAGGATTAAAATGTAATATTAAAAAATAAAAGGATTTAAATGTAATTTTAAAAAATAAAAGGACTAAAATACAATTTTAAAATAAAAGGACAAAAATGTAAATTTTAAAATAATAAAATAAAGGGACTAAAATTTAATTCTTAAAAATAAAAGGACTAAAATATATATTTTTCTTAAAAGGACTAATATGTAAATATTTAAATAAAAGGCCTAAAATGTAATTTTTTACAATATAAATGACTAAAATGTAACACGTGGACTAATTGTTCTTTTAATTAACATAGAGACTAATTTGCCATACTCATTTACAGATTATAATTACGGTGTTTTGTAATTATTATGTTTAACTGAATTCTTTATAGGGGTAATTGGAGAAAAATGCCTCTTTAATGAGGCTACTAATTTTTTTAAGCCTCTAACTTTTTCATTTAGAGATAAATGCCTTCTTAATTAAGTAATTAGAGAAAAACTCCCCTTAATTATTTCTTTTCCTTTTTTACCCAATATAAATACTACTTATTATAAACTAGGTAATTAATTCCCCAATTATTATCACACACTCACACACAGATTCTCTCTATCTATTTCTCTCTCTCTCTCTCTCTCTCTCTCTCTCTCTCTCTCTCTCTCTCTTTCTCTCTCCTCTAACCGATTCTGCATCTCGCATCTCCATTAATAAGCTAAGAAACTCACGTATCTCCATTGCTAAGCTACTAAGATTACTCGTTTTTTTTCTTCTTCTCTAAAGGTAAACTAACATCTCCTTTTCCTCTCATGTTCTCTATCTCTCTCGGCTCTGTTTTTTCCTCTTTTTTTTTGAATTTTTGGTTTCATTTTGTTGTTTTGCTGATTTGCAGGTTTTAGTTTCTATATATACATATACATGTGTATGTATTCTCTGTTTTTAAAGCATTTTCATTCACATTTTCATGCTAATTTACAACTTGTAGCAATTCTGCAGTTTTCAAGCTTTTTCTCTTCTAATTGCTTGTTTTGTTTTGAATTTGTGTTTATATTCTTAGTTTTGTTCATATTTTGCTTTGATATTAGCAAATTTTTGTGTTTAAGCTCTTTTTGTTATGATAATGTGTTTACATTCTTCATTTCTTCATATTTTGCCTCCTTTTCTGTAAATTTTGTGTTATATTCTTCATTTTGTTCACATTTTGATTCTACATTGCTAAATTCTATGTTTAAACTGTTTTAATTGCAGTAGATTGTGTGTTTGAGTTGTAATTTTGTGAAGAGATTTGTGCAGGCGCAGAATTCCATGTTTTAAACATGGAATTCCATGTTTTATACAGTATGAAGCTGTATGAAACATGGAATTCCATGTTTAAAACATGGAATTTTGCTAATTCACATTTTCATCCTACTTTGCAACTTGAAGCAATTCTACTGTTTTGAAGGTTTTTCTCTTCTAATTGCTTGTTTTGTTATGATTTTGTGTTTATATTCTTAGTTTTGTTCATATTTTGCTTTGATATTTGCAAAATTTTGTGTTTAAGCTCTTTTTGTTATGATAATGTGTTTACATTCTTCATTTCTTCATATTTTGCCTTATTTTCTGTAAATTATGTGTTATATTCTTCATTTTGTTCATATTTTGCTTCTACATTGCTAAATTATGTGTTTAAACTGTTTTAATCGGAGTAGAGTGTGTGTTTGAGCTTTAATTCTGTGAAGAGGTCTGTGCAGTCGCAGAATTCCATGTTTTAAACATGGAATTCCATGTTTAAAACAGTATGAAACTGTATGAAACATGGAATTTTGCGACTGCACAGAACTTTTTCCCTTTTCTACTTCTTCCTTTGTTTGTGTTATTGTATTCTAGTACTTATGTCATGACTTGTTTTCTGCAGATGGTTATGGTTGTAGTAAAGTTCGGTTCTCAACGTTATATGCGTTCGTTTGATCTTTTCCGACTCTCGATTATGTTTTCGATTACGTGTTTCCACGATCCCAAGTAGCATACATTTGGTAGTCACAAAGATTTGGTTCTGAAAAGCAACCGTTTGAGTCAACTAATCAGTCACGCCGGTCAATGCCAAAAATTGTCAAGTTGCTCTATGATTATTTTTTATGATCATTATATTCTTGTAATAGCTGTATAATATTCACTGGTTTAACGATTTTTACAGTTTCTATTGTTATGTTTTGGATCCTTTTTGTTTTTATATTGTGTTGTGGTTCATTCCTTTATAATTATTATCTTTCTGTATAGGTTTCGATTCGAGTAGCTTAACTTGTTAGTGTGCAGGTTAGTAAATTTTCATGTTCCAAACATGGAATTTCATGTTTTCAAACATGGAATTTACATGTCATTTTAATGTGTTGCGGATTTTGCCTGCTTTTTTGAATTTTTTGTTGGTATCAGAACTGTTCTAATCAAATCCTTCACAATATGAAATACTAATCAATTTCCATTTCTAATCAAATCCTTCATAATACTTAATAAATTAACAAGTCATTTTAAACATTACATTCTAAAACATTCCAAAATAAGTACAATTAAATACAAAATACTCTTTTCAATATAATAATAAAAACGTCAACACATTCATCAATATTCTTTTAGATAACTGATTATTTGATCTTTGTTTTTGCTGAACTGCATATACACTCTTCAATGAATATAATCCACTAAGGGGCTGCTCATCACTTAGAAAATCTAGTAGTTCTTCCTTTTCACTGCTTGTATCTTATCATCTTCTTGTTCATCAGTAAATCTTCTTCTTGGAGGCATTTTTACTTGTATTTACACAAAATCCAACCACAAGAAACAAATTAGTAGTCTTGACTTGATAACTTTTCTTCTTGGTGCCATTTTCACCTGTTTTTACACAAACTCCAAGCACAAGAAAACATATTAGTAGCCTGAATTGAGTTAATTCCATGTTTAATATAGTTATCAAAACATGAAATTTCATGTTTAATACAATTATCAAAACATGGAATTTCATGTTTTGATAAATGTATTAAACATGGAATTCCATGTTTAATACAGTTACTAACAACATTCTGCAGAATTCTATATTATGCAGTAATTACACTATAAGGTCCCTAAACTACACATTCTATCTATAATACAGTTATCAACACATATAATTTAATGATTTGATAACTGTATTAAACATGAAATTCCATGTTTAATACAGTTACTAAAAACGTTCTGCAGAATTCCATATGCAGTAATTACACTAAAAGGTCCTTAAACTACACATGATGTCTATAATACAGTTTTCAAAACATGTAATTTCATGATTTGATAACTGTATTAAACATGGAATTCCATGTTTAATACAGTTACGAAAAACATTGTGCAGAATTCTGCATTATGCAGTAATTGCATTTTAGGTCCCTGTTTAACATATTATTCAAATTTTATGACTCTAATCCATCTTTCGTTCATGTTGATCACAGTAAATTGAACACATTCATCAAATAATCCTATTTTAAACCCTAGAAATCCAAGAAATGTGTAAGAAATCAAACAAAATCAACATGAATCACACAAAAACAGTTTCTAATCCAAAAAACACTTTCGAAAACCTCAAAATTAACATAAAAATAGGATTATATTTTACTTACTTATGGGTTTCTTTTGGATTTTGGAGTCTAATCTTTAGTTTGATCGATAGATGTTGCTTCCTAGTTTGCTCGCCGGAGTATAGTATCTCTTTCTTGTTCACCGTCGCCGCCGTTCGCCGATGTTCGCCGCCGATTCTTCTCCTGCTCTCAAAGACGTTTCGTGTGTGGTGTGTGTGGTGTGTGTGTTTGTGTTCCGTGTGTGTATAATTGTTTTGTTTTGTTTTCTTTTCTTTTATACAATAATAATAGCTGTTAAAATATCTAACTTTTTTTTTAATTATCATTTGTAAGGGTATTTTGGGGTGGGGCTGTTTTCTATAAAATGTCTTATTGGGGGCACCTTTTTTTAAATATTTTTTCTAATAGGCATTTCTCTCTAATTGGCTCTTTTTTATAATTAGATTGTAATATTTATTAATTGGATATTAATATTAATTCTTTTGGTAAATATAATATTTATTAATTTATTATTTGGAATGCAATATTAATTAATAGAGACTTGGATATAATATTCAGTGATAAATTATTTGAATGTAATAGTTAATAGTTTTAGGCCCTTAATTGTCACCACTTGTTCGTAAATGACAGACACACTAGGGTCCATGAATACTCCCAGTAGGGTCAGTAATAGGAAGACATTTACCAAGAGGTTTGCTAATCATCTCCCAAACCATGGATTAGGCACGTGTAGGATTTGTTGGGAAAAAGTGCCTCACCACTACCATCGGGTGGGTATGAATTCGAAGCACACTATTCGAAAAATTTTTGCAACCCAAATGACTCCCTGTATTCAAAGGCGATATATTAATGAAAAAATTACACCAAGTAATGTACTACCGTAGGATTTGTATGCAGTGTATAGGTCATGATTGGGAATATGTTAATTTTTGGGTGAGAGAATATCTAAGAACATGTCATGGACAGGATTATTAGTGACTATCAAAATTAACGTTTATTTCAATGTAATTCAATAATTTTAGTTTTTAATTGTAATTTTTTTTTGCATTATATGTTTTATTATTCTTATTGAACATTAGATGGATGATGTAATGACTCGGTCACATGGATGATGACGATGCTCGGGATCCTACCCGCAATCCCGATCTCTTTTTGGCTAACTGTAACACACCTTCTGAAAAGAGGAAGAGAATGCTTAGGGGTATGGCCTCACTCTAATCTACTCTTAGGGCCTTATAGGCCTTAAGACACCCATTACCTGTTGATTTCTGATTAGACGACACGTGGAATCCCATTGGGGTGTATGGCAAGCATATATCTAAGTCGTGGACATCATTGTTAGGGAGCAAATCCCACCGTGTTATAAAAAATAGATGGACGTCCCGGATAATTTAAAGCAACCCGCTATTCATCGTTTATCTGTAATTTTTATTTTAACTTCATTTTTAAATCATTAATTTATGTATAATTTAGAAGTTGTCTGGTTTAATTTGGTTGAATACATGAGTATTTTGATATAGATGGTTGGAGGCAAAGAGAGGATTGAGTAAACATAGCTGACAAACTTAATTCTAGCATGTGATTCTGATACAAATATTTCAAATACTAGTCAAGAAGCACTACTATTTGAAGAGAAAGAACCCCGATGACGCAAGTGATGAAAATTGGAGAAAGATTGTGTTAGCTAGGATGCTATTGAGAGTAAGGTAATACATTTTTAATTTATAATATATAATTATGACTATATGTTATTAATTTTTCGAAATAAAATTTATCCAGAACCAGGCCAAGGCGAACACGAATAACCGGAAGAAGCAAAAGCGGCCCAGTGGTGCGGGATCGAGAAATTATTCCTGAACTCCGGGTATCATATATGAGGTACATATATATATATATATATATATATATATATATATATATATATATATATATATATATATATATATATATATATATATATATATATATATATATATATATATATATATATATATATATTTAATAAAATATATTTTAAAGTTTTATTATTCTTTAGAATATGACTGTACAATGGAATAGAATTTGGTAAGTTAAAGAAACCCACCTCGGGATCGTTGGTGGTCACCAATGAGCAAACACAGCAATAGATCTCAATTCCACCAATGGGTTGCTATTTCGTGCATGTAGATTGGGATGATAAGAATACAGAGTGGCAGATGGAGAAATACAAGGCCGATGTAAGTATTTCCATATAAAAAATTTATGTAAAATAATGGATGTTTTCAATGTATTTATTTAATGTAACATGCATCACTTCGGGAAGTTATGAAAGAGAAAGTCACTCTGACTCAGTCCGGGTCATCTTAAGCTCCATCCTTCACTCCTGTATTGAAGCTCAAGGACCAAGTAGATGTTATTAAGGAAGTATCGAAGGTAGTGATGGGCCATCGAAGAGGAGTTGGGCACCTGGAATGGATTCGCCTCCTGAGAAAAGACGTGTTTCTGAAGTTGGTCCTTCTTCCACCCGCGCCGATGACCAGCAACTGAGTGATTCGATGCATCCGTGAATGAACTTTGTGTTGCACATGGACTTTTCCCATATACGCTCCTCCAACTAATCGATCCACGCCTCCGACTTCCAACACCCAATCTCCTGTTTTCACGATGGCCGAAGTAGCCACAATGATGAAGTATGTTAATGAGATTTGGGAACAATCGAGACTAACCCATTACACTCCAGGCAACCAAACCCTCAAACAGGTCCATCTACAGTTAGTTCATCTAGTAGTCGAGTAATCGTTGACGAAGAAGATGATGAAGAGGAAAATGAGGAAGAGGAAGCAGTATAATCACTAGTATTTTGATGTGTTTGGTCGATTTTTGTAGGTTGACTTGATTTTCTATATCTGTGTCTCTATTTTATATTTTTGTTATACTTTTTATTCGATTTTGACTTTTTAATGTGATCAAAGTTGACTTTATATTATTTTTATCTATTAATATTAGTTGATTTTAATCTTTTTATGCATTATTATATAAATTTTACTAATTAAAAATCTAAAAACAAAACAAAAAAACCCTCATTTGCGACTACAAGATAGTTGCCAATGAGAGCATTAATCTAGTCGCAAATAAGTATGTCATTAGCGACTCTAAAATGTCATAAAAAAATTAAACGAATATAGCGACTATAAGTGTAGTCTCTAAAAATTGTAAATAATGCTACAACATGTAGTCGCTAGTAGATTATCAATTGTGACTACAATTGTCGTCGTAATTGCCCATCGTGCTTTGGCAAAGACAAAGCACGTAGTAGTTGCAATTGATGATCTCTATCGAAGAATTTCTAGCGACCATATATCATCAACGACATATAGTCGTAAATGATAAAATATGTCTTTAGCGACTAATTATTTTACCACTAACAATGACAATTGTCGCCGCGAGTAGTGCAACATGCATCAGTGTAATCTCTGTTATGTTAACAACATGCAACACTAATTAGGTTTTAATTAAGGTATTATCATAATCACTGTTCGTAATTTAGGATTTTTTTTTTTGTTTTTCTTATACATTTTTTTGATTTTGGATTCAAATCACTCCAATTCTTCGATTCTTGATCCAGGTCGATCAAGTGAGTCAAAATTGATTTTTGTCGCACTCTGTATCCCAAGTATGATACAGATTGATAGATGGTGACTCGTGACCTGAACAATGACGAGTTGCATAGAACAATATTAGGGCATTGCATCATATAAATGAGATTATTTATGATCTAAGAAATACCCACAACCACTAAAAGAATCTATTATGCATTTAATCACAATAAGGTATGGACATAAAACAATAACAAGAATAGAGAAAAATTAATAACATGTAGCTATAAAAGATTTGGAATATCCCAGAAACAACTCACAATGGATCATAAACGTTGGAAAATCCCCGGTGAATTCCTCATCTGTAATCATATGATATATATAAATATGCCCACAATAAACCATCTCGGTAAAAAAATCAACATTACGAGGCCACTTTATTAGTAAACCCTCATTCGACTTTCTTATGATACACTTTCTCTCATATGTTATTACCGTTTATGGTACTGGATTGTGCGTCAAGGTGCTATTGGGGGGCCCAACCTCATTTGGCCCATAATCGTGGTTTTGTAGGCCACCTCTGAGATCACATCTGATTATCACAACGAGAAGCATATGTAGCAGCATCGACAACAACCAAGAATGTTTTACCGATAGTACACCTCCCAAAGAAACCTGACCTCGCTGATTGGGAATGTTTATGCTCTATCAATTGGCGCTGTCTATGAAAAACTGACCAAAGTCTCACCCAAACTCGTTGAGAATACACAATAGACTCATCACAAAGGGAGTAGAAGAAGAGGTTGCAACCCAGGTCGGGGTCGAGGGGCCATATGATGTCATGCTCTAAGGAAGGGGTACACTTTACTGGTTCCATTGGCCAGTCCAAAGGATAGCACCGCTACGACGACATGTATAACAACCTGAAATATATGGTTAAGATAAAAGTCGGCTAGTGTCCCTCAGTGTGTGGTGTAATTTAAACCACACAAATCGGGGGTAGGCCACTCCTTGCAAGTGTAAGAGTCGCCCCAAGTAATAAAATGATGAGTATATATATCGTTCTCCACAGAGCCTAAAAAGTTAAGCTCATGTATTCAAGTTATATTTAGGATATTTGTTGAGGAAGACAAATATGTAAATATATAAGTTTGGGTGGGGGTCGTGCAATATTTAAGAAATGACACGAGGACTAAAGTGTAATTATGTAACTTTTAGAGATTAATAAGATAGTAAAGCAAGGACTAAATATGTTATTATGAGAAGCTAACTCGAGACACACATATTCACCACTAGTTATAAATTGGAATAATTCTTAACTTAAGGGAGAAAAGGGATTTTATTGCAAATAGGGATTCTAAGATCACCCTAAGTCCCTTCTAGGTAAGTAGGAGGATATTATATGATTCACGAACCTCTCCTTAGTGACCCTATAAATTCTTCTTACGCTTTAATTTATACCCTGTGTAATTATCCAACTAATTTGACCTCCCGGTTCTAAACTACGTCAAACGTCTATAATTCTAATTCCACTATCTAACTCCTTTCTCGGGTGTAGTTAAATAAATATAACACTCAATTATATGGACAACACAATTGAGCTCCACAGTTATCAAAAAAAGTTAAACAACAATGTTTTCTCAATTCATTTAAAATTTCAAAAATCCAAAATACAATCAAAATAATGCCCAAAGCATATTAAGGGTTCATACAAAAGCATATCAAGTTAGAAAGGGTTTAGTTCATACTCAAATACTGTATTACAAAGATATAAATATTCATATACAATATTATAAATAAAAAGTAAAAAGGATAACATTAAAAACCAGATGAAATGATGGTAGAAATGGTGGAATTGTATTGAACCCTTGGTGTTCTTCTTGCTCCAAGCGTGTTGTCCTTCTCCCTAGTGTGAAGTGTAGATGTGTTAATTCTCCAAATATGATATATTAAGCTGCAAAAACATTTTTGGGTTGTTGAACCCACTAGACCAAAAACATTTTCACCTATTCTAGACTAGACCAAAAAACGTTTTCACCTATTCTGGCCATCGTGGTAGTAACATCATAACATTGTCGTTTTAACTCTGAATTGAAAACTGATTACTCTTACGCTCTCTCAATTGGAAGGGCTATCTTGAGCTTCAAGGGGTTGATCACAAACCTCACCAAGTGTGTGTGGTGAAACTTTAATGTTGACTTCAAAGAATTTCCAAAAATTTCACTTGACCTTCTAAAGTGCCTTTTTTATCCTTTCACGCCTTGACTTGGGGTTGACTTCAACTTTTTGACTTTTGACTTCTTTGCAACATGTTGGGGTCTCGTATCATCCACTTACCTAGGATATGCACACTTAACACATAATTAAGGTAAAAAACTCTTAATGTACAATAAAAGACGAGACTGACAAAAAACAAATAATGTCAAATAATAGACAAATAAGTATAATAACCCCTCAAAATGATGTCTCTTGACCCTATAAATATATGACAAAACAAAAGACATCAAGACTCCCAAGTCAAAGTTTTATCTTCCTTACAAAATAAAACAACACTAGAATCCAAAGTCCAACTAATCAAGCAAGGTGGAACATATAGATATCTCAATCAAATGGAAACCACTTTTCAAGAAGACACGCTTTAATATATGATCCAAAAAACATTTCTTCATTCAAATAATCACAACCCATAATGTTACAGACAAATAACTTAGCACTCCACAATGGGATACTATAATACTTAACTTGATTGATGTCTATATGGTGGTCCTCGATCTTTCCATGACGTTTAGTAGTCTACTTGTTCACTTCCTCTTCGCATATTTATTACTCACTTTCATAGCTAAGAATATCAAGATCTTGGTTTTAGCATGGCTTAGGGTTGGCATGGTACATTTAGACAATTTATGAGTGAACTTTTGGCTCTCTCCTTACTAGCTAAATAACCAACAACCTACAATCTTGAGTTTACAATCATGAATGTGCTAACTCCTTTTCCTTTTATGCTTTAATGTAGTATCCTAATTATTATCCTTTCCAAATTCTTTAATTTCTTTTATTTTCTCATCAATTTTTTTGGAAGTCAAGCATGAACAATATTTTGATGTGGTTTCATGCTAGCTTCTTTTTCTCTCTATTTTGTTACAAATCTTTTTCTTGAATCCTGTGAGTATCTTAGTAAATGAGAATCATACATCACTCTACATAAGCATACACCCACCTAGTATATATCATGTTAAAATGAGCACCTAGAACCCCAAACTCAAGATCATAATACAAATATTCCTAAAGTGTTGTGTCTCGGGGGTGGGTCATATTCTCAAGTCCTAAAATCTAAGTGGTGTATGCTAATTATGTGGCTATAAAATAAATGGCTCTAGTATTAGAGGGTCTAAGATTGTCAATACATTTCATTTGGTTAAGTAAGCTAAAGTGCATAAAGGGATACAAATAACTACCTTAGTCATATTCTTAGTTGTGTGATCTCGTTAGCTCTTTACATCAAAGACACAAAAAGGTGGAATTTCAATTAGGTTAGACCTCACATTCTATATACCTACTCAATTTTGCTAAGTTCTTAGTCCCTTATATGCATAGTTTGTAAATTAGTTTATATCACAACAAGTTGCTTCAAATGGGAAATCAAGCATCGTGCTGAAGTTTCCTAAGGCACACACTTAGCTAATGTCACTAAGTTATTTACAGGCTTGTACGAGATATCAACACGGTTATCTAGTTAACACCCATTCATTAATCTAAATTTGAAAGCATGAAAAGATATAAGCGGGGACGAGGGCAACGAGTACCCCACCCCCAAATCAAAGTTGAGATGTGTCACCACGACTTGAATCTGACTCAAAATTCAAGAGAGAATACTAATTCACACTACTATATAATATACAAGAAGAAACATGAGAAAGAATTGAAGGATGTATCTCTCGAGGCTCAAGGACCTGAGCGCTCATGTTTATCACTTAAGACCGTACTCAAATTCTCTTTGCTCTTCTTCCTCAGATTGTTGAACTTTCCCTTTTTTGCATACTAGCGAGTGATACTTTTTAATCCGTCATCCCATCCCCAACTCAATGATCATCAGGGTCACAAGATTTCAACACAACTTAAGCACGAGAGTCAATAGAACTGTATATATTCACAATTGAGTAAATACCCATATTACCCCCATGTACTTTGTCTGAATTGACAATTTACCTCCTCGATTGTATAAAGGGTAAATTTACCCCCAACTTTTGTTATTGTGACTCGTTACCCCCTGATGACAGGTTCTATCCATTTTATTTGTTAAGTAGCCATGTGCGTAATTTTATACATATTTTAAAATTATAAAATGTACTTAATTATTTAAAAACATTACCTTTATACTGGGAACGACAAGATGGGTAATTCTTTAATTAAGCAATATTTTTTTATTAATCATTTAACTAAAAACACATTGTTAGCAGAAAACTTAGTTATACGAGGGTTTAAGGTTCTTGAATCAAAGGAATAAGTCTTACAAGTTCTAAGAGAATCAAAGGAGTTGGGTGGTAACATTTAAGCATTCACACATCTTCTCTACTGATACAATGGCGCCCAATTCGTTGTGAGTAAGTGTTCTAGGTTTCTTTATTATATTCTCGTAAATGTAGGGTAGTGGGTAAAATTTGTAATTTTTTTTATCTGTGGCGTGAATGTAGGGATTTAGTGTTGTTCGTATCTAAAAGGGTTTTGTTCTTAATTCCTAATGTGCACGTTTTAGGTATTTCGTTACCATCTTCGTAGCTAAATTATACATCCATTCGTTGAGAGATTTATGGGTATTTAATGCTTTGGGTGTTTATTAAGCATTAATAAATAGCTAATATAATGTTCAATTAATTTATTTCGAATTTCTTTTATAACCGATAAATTCTCAATGCGAATCCACTATGGTCGATTCTTTAACAAGGACAAAAACGTATACTACAATGTAGGGCTTTGAAATTTAGACGAGTGTCACTATGACCAATTCAGCTTACTAATACTACATAAGGCTTGTATGAAACTGGGGATTAGTTGTAACTTGGAGTTCTTCTACTCAAAATCAGGTCCTAAACTTCATAATGGTCTAGTGTATCTGTATTGTGATGGAAAGCATTATAGATGTGTAGTGTATCTGATGATAATGTAATAGTGGACATGTATAAGGTTTTTGTACCAGATATGCATGAAGACCATGAAACCTAAAATCAAGTGTTTATGCATCTACTATTACCGTGGATTGAAGAGGGCATTGTTAAAAATAGCGACGATGTTGTGGTAGAAAGTGAGGGTGTGTTAAAAGAAGAAGTTTATATTTGAAGCTAAAGTACTTGTTGAAGGTTTATTGAGGAGTTCTAAAAGATTTTTTTTTGAAGAAAACACCCGTGTCTGATGTAAAAAGGAGTTGTTTAAAGTTAGTTGATGTAGACCCTATCGATGAAGAGGGTGATAGTGGGTTAGAAATTGAAATTAGTGAAGAGAAATCGGAAAGTTGGAGTTGGATTAGTTAAAAATAGCGCTAGATCGAGTATCAAGAAAACAATAAAAAAATGATATTGGGCCTAGTGGAGCAAAGGGTGAAAGTTATCAGAGAATTTGAAGAAGTACCAGAACCGGAAGGCAAGGTGGAGATATAATGGATGATGGTTTGGAAGATAGATTGACATCTGAATGTTATTTTATGGTGGATACTGATACTGACTTAAGTGATAGTGTAGATGTAATTAGTGATGATGATGGTAACAGATCTTCGCACTTTCACGGCTTTTCAGATAGCAACATCGAGGTACTTAGTAAATAAATTTTACATGAATTTATTAAGATGATAGAAGATGAAGTTCAAACCATTAGAATGAAAGTAATTTTTTCAGAACTCTGCGACGACGATAGAAATGAGGCAATGTTTGATATATAACTTCACTAAATAAGGCATGTTAAATTTCCTAACATTTTCCGTGTTTTTATTTAATTGTAGATGTTGGAGATGAAGAAAAACCTGGAACACTACAAGATTTAAGAAAAGGAAAAAGAAAAAAGCATATATGTGGTCAGCGAAATTTCTACATTGATTGACAGTTTACCCCGCAAATCTAAACTGATTGACAATTTACCCCCCAGATCTATATTGATTGACAGTTTACCCCCATACCTATAATGACTGGTAGTTCACCACCCATATCTATATTGATTGATAATTCACCCCAAAATCTATATTAATTCGCAGTTCACCCCCTAGATCTTCAATAACTCTCACCCCCTTATTTGTTGAAAATTCCAAGTTGTGTTTCAAGATCAAAAGAACCTTACTAGATCTAAAAGTCCATTACCCACACAAGGACAAGGGGTAAGTCAAACTTTATTTTGGTGATATGTAAGACGAACCAGATGGGTATTAGAAGGCAATTCTTGTATTTTAGTAATAGGAAACAAGTAAAAGCAAAGGCAACGAATGAAGAGAGTGGCATCTAAAATTGCAATCCCAAACACCTAGATCCATAAGAAGAAAAAACAAAAAAGATCAAGCCAAATGAAAGTGCCACCTTCAACAAGTATATCCTACAGATTTTTTAAAGTTGTTTTTGGATTGTTTACAGATTCTGGTTTATGACTTTATTTGGTAGGAAAACTAATACAATGAATATTGTATTATTGGGTTGCAATAGTTTATGTTTTAATGACTTTATTTTGTGGTGGTAGTAGTTATATGGGGTTATTTGGTTGGTAAAGACATTATTGTAGGCATCTTTTATAAGTTTGTGCTAGTTGAATTTGACTATTCGTTTTTTGTGCAACTCTATGTAATAACAACAATATGTTATCTTAACCATGTTTTTTTGTGTGCACCAGGTTCTCTAGACTATTTATATTTGTGTTTCTAATTCATCTTCTTTATTAGCCTGCATATCTACATCTTGAAGTTGACTAATTTATCATGTACATCTCATGATTAAATAAAGTATCCATTCATTCATTTCATAGCCTGAAAACATGCTTAAATAACATCACTTTCAAATCCATTACAATTAGTAGCACCAGAAAACTATTACAATTAGCAGCACCAAAGAACTACATTAGAAAAATATTACATTGCAGTTGTGCTTAGTACACAATTCATCATTTACACCAAAAACATTCAAACGACATTCAATAGTTTACCGACGACAATCTTCGCATGAATGTCATCGGTAAATTATTACCGACGATATTCATATACTAATTCTTCGGTAAATGAAAAGGAATTTTTCATTGGACAGATTGGGCGGTCAATCTTCCCGCCCAAACCGTTTACCGACGACTTTTAGAAATTTGTCGTCGGTAAACAAGGAACGCGTGTACGATTTTTGACACGTGTCACTTTTACCGACGACACGCTTGTCGTCGGTAAATAATTTCTATATTAGAACCCTAACCGAGCTCATTTATGCTCTACAGTTTCATCAAATCACTCCCAAAAAATTCTATTTCGAGCAACAAGGGGTTATTCCGAGCCATTCCAACACCCAAACAAGACCAAGTGTAAGTGATTTCATGCCAAACAATTGTGTTTATACATTGATTTTAATTTATAATTTAAATCAAATCCTAACTTTTTTTTGTTTCTGTTTTCCCTCTCCTCTTGCTTGGCATGGATTGCTGGATGTCTTCTTCACGATTTCCACGTAATAGGTACACAAAATCTTAATCAAAACCCCCTTTTTTTGTATTGAATTTTTTTTTTCGTTTGTATTTGCTGCTTAATGATTTCCGAATTATTGTGTGTATATTAGAGATCGTGTAAATGTTTTGTTGAGTTAAATACAACATGTAATTCGGATTTATTGTAATTTTTTGCAAAATTAGGGTTTTGTTAGATTTTTGGATTTTTTCATGTTCATGAAATATTTTATTTGATTAATTTGTAATTATGTGGAATGAATCTTGGCTTTTAGATACTATGCATGTATATAATTTTGATTTTTGGAAATATAAGGACTTGTTTACAATTAATTAGGGATAGTTTTGCAAATTTTAAAAATATAAGGACTAATTTGTAATATAAAAAATATTAATAAGATATGAAAATAGACTTTAGGGTTTTTTTGTCAGTTTTAAAAAAATAAGGACTTATTTGCAAATTAAAATATATGGACCAAAAAAATAATTTATGGAAATTTTGCAAATTCTAAAAATATAAGGACTAATTTGTAATATAAAAAATATTAATAAGATATGATAATAGACTTTAGGGGTATTTTGTCAATTTAAAAAAAAATAAGGACTTATTTGCAAATTATAATATATGGACCAAAAAAAATTTATGGATATTTTTGCAAATTTTAAAAATATAAGGACTAATTTATTAATTTTAATAATATTAATAAGATATGAAAATAGACTATATGGGTTTTTTTGTCAATTTAAAAACTATAAGGACTTATTTGCAAATTATAATATATAGACCAAAAAAAATTATTTATGGATATTTTTGTAAATTTTAAAAATATAAGGACTAATTTATTAGTTTTATTTAAATCATAGATGGCCGCTGTAATGCCTAACAGACACGGTGGTGATAATAACGGGGAGGATCCTAATTAGAATCCAAACCAAAACCTACAGAATTGTAACCAACCGCCCGGTAATATAAATTCAATTACTATAAATTAATAATTAATTAATACTATTTAATTTAACATTCAGGCGAAAAAGATGACCTAGAACCGTGTCTACCCTAAAAACCGCCCAAGAGGCGAAAGAAAAACTTGGCGGGCCCTTACCCGTGGACTTTTGTCTCCTCGATGATACTTGGAACACCACGTGTGAGCATGGGAAGCATGTGGCACAGGTCGTGGGGTTCGCAGTACGAGAAACGGTGCCGCCTTACTATTACAGATGGAGTGACGTCCCGAGGCATTACAAAGACTCGATTCTGGGAAAACTCGAGGAGTTTTTTGACCTGGACGAGTGGAGAGTGCGAAATGATTGGCCTTTTATTAATGGAAAGTTGACCACATCTCAGTCCACTGCCTACAGGCGGTGGAAGTATGACCTTAAGTTTGACTACTTCGATACGGACGAGTGTCCTCCGGAGGTGCTTCCCGAGGATTGGAGGAGAACCTGTGATATGTTTCGTGACTCGAATAAAGCGGTAATATTAGTCTTCAAATATTTTATCATTAAATTATTATTTAATTATTTTTTAACTTGAATTGTAACAGGCTCAGGCAGAATAAAAAAATAGGAAGAAGTAGAAGAAGTCGAACAAGTCAGGTTCGAGGAACCAATCACAGACTCGGCATGAAATCATTGAGGTATAATTTCTTAAAATACAAATATAATTTATTAGTTATTTATTAATTTAATTATTTATTTATTATTATTTGTTGTTGTATATTTTGTAGGGGAAACTGAAGATTGATACTAAGGATCCCTTGAGTTATGTGGACGAGCTGACCCAGGAGGAGGTGCCACTTCCGCCAATAGGCGGTTACTTCGAGTACTTGGGCTATGAGCTAAGGGTACCTAGCACGACGGGAGATGGGAACAAGCTAGTGTAAGTGTTTTTTTTATAATGTTAAAAAAATTATTCAACTTTAAATTTAATTTTTTAATACTTTGATTAATTATTACATTGAAAGGCGTTTATCGTGAGAAGCTGAAGGGTAGGGTTATCGAGGCGGGATCCCAGCCAGAAGATGTTCCGGTGGAGGAACAAATGAGTGCGATGAAGGAGACAGTAGAGGAGGTGATGGCCCCGCCGAAGATTAGACACTAGGTCCCATCTATTGGAGGCATTAGGAAGACACCCAAGGCTCCTACTGTTCCAAACGCGACTGCACAGAAGAACGCGGTGCTACTCCAGCAGATCCGAGAGGGTATGAACGAGCTGCGCGAGCATCAAAGAATGCCACCTATACCTGGTTCAGCCACACCAGCGACCGCTTCCACATCTACTCCAGATTTTATAGAGACGATGCTCAAAGGGTTGAATGAATCTAGGTCCTCCAATCCACCATCCCGACTCCTCCTAAGATGAAGATGAAGATGAAGAAGAAGATGAGGATTATCCTTGATTTCGATGTTATTTATTAAGACTTTTATTTTAATACTTTTGACTATGTGTAATATTTTGACTTTTTATTCCGGGTGTTTGACTTTTTATTCCCGGAGTTTGACTATTATTCATGGTTTCTTAAATTTAATCAATATATGTGATGTTTTTGATTTATTATTCCCTTTTATTAAAATTAAATTTAAAATATAAAAAACAAATTTAAATAAAATTGGAAAACAAATAAAAAATTAAAATAAAACAAAAAGCAAATACAAATAAATGTAAAATATAATTTTTCAAAAAAAAAAAATTTCGACGACAAGTAAGTCGTCGGTAAACCTCTGTCCAAAAAAAAGAAAAAGAAAAGTCAATTCTTTTGTATTTAAAAATAATAATGTATTAAATTAATACCGACGACGTATGTCATCGGTAAAGTATTTAAAAAAAAGAAAAACGAAAAATGGATTTTCCGCGCTTTAAAAAAATTAATTAATTAAATTAATACCGACGACATTGGTCGTCGGTAATTGGTGAAGATACCGACGAAAGGCGTTCGTCGGTAAATATTCCGCGTTTATGGGCGAACCGTCAAATGAACGTTGGTAAGCCTTCAGTTCGTCGGTAAATGTTTACCGACGAGTTGTTGTCGGTAAGCTTGTTTACCGAGGAAATACGGGTTTTTACCGACGATGCTCGTCGTCGGTAAACACCCGACCTGTGTATTCTTCATCATAAAATAAATTTTTGCTTCAAACCTATAAATTTAAATTGAAGCTCAAGCCTTTATAATTCTTTTAAAGTTTTGGGACGTTAATATCTAATTTAGGCTTCAAGAATTTTAAAATCCATAAAAGTTTTGAACCTTTGAAATTTGGCCAATAATTCGGGTATCTAAATTTTGTTTCAAACTCCGATCCTCTAAAAAATTTTGTATGCTTCCGGATCACAAAGTTCGATATAGGTTTCAGACCAAAAAAATTTGGCATATACTTCCTCAATATGAAATTTGTTGTGGGTTTTGAGCCTAAAAAAATTTGTATATGTTTCAGCCATATAAAATTCAACGTTGATTTCAGAACTACAAAATTTGTTATATGCTTCCAGTATATAAAATCTGTCGTAGGTTTACGGCATATAGAAATCGTTGTAAGCTTCGGGCCTATAATAATTTTTAAGGTATTTAAGATATATACTTCAAACTATATGAACCATTTATGTAATTCACATTAACAAAATTCTCATATCATACTCTCCGAAAAATATTAGTATAAAATATACAAAGATAACATAACACGAGATTAAAAATTACATAAACCTTACCAAATTACTTATCTTTTTCGCAAGATTGAAATAGTAAGCTTGTGAGGATAACATGTTGTAAACCAATATGGAAAATTAGATAAGAGAAGAGAGTAGTGTATAATTTTCTTTATTTTCATTCAACTTGTAGGATTATAATGATATGAGGGTTATATATTTATAGGTAATATATGACCTTTCATGTGATACAGTAATGGTGCTTAAATGAAAAATTGTGAAGGTTTTATAACTCATCTCTCTTAGTAACATCCAAAGAAATTAATTAAAAGACAAGAAAAAGTAAATAAATATGAGAGAATATAGCTCAGGTTTTGATCGTATGCACTAATCCTTCTAATTTTCTATCTGTTAATAAGAGTGATAATAGCTCTTAGATAAGTCAGGATTCTAAATTCCTCCCTACCCCCTTCAGGGTGGACTAGGGTGGCGAACTCACAATCACGAGGGGATTTAAGTAAGGTTCTCCTACGCCACTAGGTTCCTAAGTGAGACTGGCCTTCTAATGATGATCGGTGATTAAATTAAACCCTAATGACTATCTAGTTAGGCAAGCTCATCAGGATCACTACCGCACACTAGACGTTTATCTGGTGTTGCAATAATTAGACACCCCTTCCGGGTGACCATCTAACTACTATTAGCACAACCCTAAATTGATCAAGTTAAGACAGACAATAAATCAAAGCACATAAAACAAATATATGGTTAAGCAGCTAGAATCAATTTAAAAGATATAATTCCCAAAGAAACTTAGATAGAAAGAAATAAAATTCATAGATTATACATATGCAAAACCCAAGCTATGGTAAAATTAGTTCATACTAGAAAGTAATAAACTAAAATAAAGATACATACTGTCAACTTGCTCTCTTGAATGATCTCTAATGATAAATAAAACTTAAGGACTAGTTGTGAGAGGCAAGGACTAAGATGGAGGCTTAGAACTGAGCAAGAACATGTTTACAATGGTTAAAGGGTGTATAATAGGATTCTAGGAAGCCCTAAAACGTTTTCTTGAAGTGGAAAACAAGTAATTGGACTTCTAGCCCAACTCAAATTCGTAACTCTAAAATATAGAAAAGGTAATAAACCATTGTTGTTTTGTTTTGGTCGTAACGCCTTCAATACTACTCTGATTGACGCGTTCTTTATATCTTAAATGATCGTCTCGGAAGGCTATACACTTTAGCTTCAGACCATTCTTCCAAATTCCCATTCATTCTTGAGTTATGATCACTTTAGTGAATGTAGCTGGTGAAATTCAGATTTACCTGACAACTTTTCTTTTCCTATTTTATCTTTTCCTTCCTTTATCTCCAATTTCCATCCTTATCTTCTTTCCTATATCTCTTGGAATTGATTTGGCATCTAATTAATTACCATATATCTTTAAGGCTTCACAATTATCAAATAATTAAACCAAATATGCTCTAAAAATAATAAATCATCAAATCAAGACAAGAAATAAGAAAATACAATAATATTAATAAATCAACTAAAGACTATCCTAAAATACCTAAAATGATGTCTCCAACTAATATTAAATCATCACAAATAGGGAGACATCAACACTTCTCTAGTAAACAATTCATTTTCCCAGTTTCTAAACGTTGTTTGTTAAAAAGAATGGCATTCATGAATTTAAGATATTTTGGCATTCTTTTGGGAGCTTCTACAAACGGTATGTTGATATCTAATTTGCTCACCATGTCAAGGAACTTCTTGAATTCTTTTCATTTTGTCTTATTTTTTACACGTGATGGGAATTGTGGTGGAAGGCGTGTGTTGTTTACCACTAAGATTTTCTTCTTCTCTGGTGTCTTCTCTATAGGGACACTCTTTGGTTCAATTACCTCTTCGATTTTATCTTCAACCACCTCTTCAAGAATAGGGGTTGAATGTTTTGGTTGTATAGTTTCTTCCACTCTGGGTGGGGTAATTGTTTTCCACTTCTCAATCTAGTCGCATAACAAGCATCATCTTGAGGATTTATAGTCGCTTGGAAGTTTCCCTTTTGGCTGGGTTTGTATTGCCTAAGCAATTTGTGATAGCTAATACTCGAGCTGCTTTATAACCTTTTCTTGTTCTATTAATTTGTGTTGACTCACCTTCATGCTTTCCTTCATATTATCCATAAAGTTATCCAGGCTTTGTTCCAAACTGTCAACTGAAGGTTGCGATGAAGGTTGATCATATGTGACTTGTTGCATTGGATATGGATCGTAATGTGGAGCTTGAACTCCATAATTTTGCATTTTTTGATAGATTTGTTGTGGTTGAGCTTGATGATAATAATTTTGATGTCGAGTTTGATAATAGCTACCTTGATTTTTGACCCCACTCTGATTCTGTGGGGGTAATAATTAGCGTGATTTCCTTGAATGTGATAAGGGTCATTCTAGTAATGGACTCTTTCATGAGATACGAAGGAAATCAAGGATGGATTGTTAATGAAATTCTCAGGGGGGGTGAATACTTTCTCCACAACCAAGACATGGAGGTATTGTGTTTATCTGGCTCACCTGGGCTACAGAACCATTCTCTAAACGTGATTCTAATTCTTTGACTTGTTGTCTTAACTCTTGATCCTTATTGCCTCTAAGGGATCTTATTCTTCTATCTCTAATGGACAACTTCTTTAGGTTTCAATAACTCTTTACATGGTGATGCGAGCATCTTCAGGATCTATTAACACAAAACTTCCTTCTCCTAAGTTATTTACCTCTGCCTTGGACTCGCTATTGAGTTCTCCATAGAACATAGTTAATTGAGTTGCAGGCGAGGAGAGATGGAATGGACACCTCGCTTTATTTTGGTTAAAATGTGGCCGTGTTTCACCAACACTTTCCCCTTTTTCTTACATGAATTTCTCTAACTCAAACATGTCTTTTAAGTGTCTACTTATCGGATAGAAACGATCTAGGAAATTTGCTTGGACTTTATCTCAATCTAGGATTGAATCCGGGTGTTGGTAGTCATACCAATCGCTTAAACTTCTGGTAAAAAAAATTGGATCGTAACGTAGTACATTTGTTCCTTTGTGACACTTTGATGATGTAGGCATCACAACTCTGCATGAATTTCTCAATATAACGAACCAGATCCTGTTGTGCAGCACCACTAAATCGTCCATAGCTTGAAAATTGTTCTAACATGCCTGGACCAGGCCTGAATTTAGTGGCTTGGATTTCTGGAGTGCGGATTCCTCTAGGTTGTACTCGAAAAGAGATGGGAAGCTCTAGATTTCTCGAACTTGCCATCTGAATAACCTAAAATAAAAAACAAAAGCGTAAAATGAAACTAACTAAATTTAAAACACTGTGTAAAAACACTAGGACTAACAATGTAGTCCCTGGCAGTGGCTACAATAGTTTTTCCATTCTCTCAAGAATAGTTTTTTTCTTGTTCTCTCTAGAATAGTTTTTCCATTCTCTCAAGAATAATTTTTTTTTTATCGGCAAATCAAACTTTTTATTTATGAAAACTCAAACTGTCAAGACATTACAACTTTAGCCCAATATAAGTGGACTACAACTTTACTCTATCCTTACTATTGACTATTACAAGGCTCAAATTACGGCCAATAACAATTAAAAAATAAAGCTAACTATTACAAATTTTTTCAGTTACTTCTCTAGCTTTGCTACTTATAAACTTTCTCCTTTTCAATTTGATTGCCACATAAGTGTTGATTTTGTTGTATTACTTGTTCTCATTTATCTCTTTTTCACCATGCTCTCTATAGTTCCTTTCACTCCAAATAATGTAGATGTAAGTTGATATGCTTACACCTAGTATCTTCAACATTTTCGAGTTCACACATACCTTCTGTATATCCTCTAGTAATTTTTGGATTGAACTAATAGTAATACTAACACCACATCCTTCAAGAATTCTCACAAGAATAGCTTTAGAAAACTTACATTTGACAAATAGATGCTCATTATCTTCATTATCTGTCTTGCACAAATGACAGGTAGGATTTACATTTAGCCCCCACTCAATAATTTTATCTTTAGTAGGTAATCTGTTCATGGCCACCTGCCAAGATACAAAGGAACATCTAGGTATACATGCTTTAGCCCAAACAATTCCACACCATTGAACTTTTTTTTATGTTTAGTGATGCTCAAGAGAGTTTTTTTATAAGAGAACTGAGTCTTTACACTTTCCATCCATATGATTTTATCTGCCTTATCACTTAACTTAATATCATGTATTTTAGGAAAAAATTCCCAATACATGGAGGAATTCTCCACCTGCCTCTACCAAAGCAATCATTCACTTTTATGTTACAACTGAGGTTACTCTCATCAAGTTTAATATCCAATATTTCTTGAACACCTATCTTGTTTAACCATCTATCCCACAATAGATATGTTAATTCTCCATTACCAATCTCATGGTATATAAGATCATAGGCTATATTTCTAATTTTTAATATCTGCTTCCACATCCATGAATGATATTGCTTCTGGCTAATACACCATATACACCTCTGCTTTAGAATATTAACATTCACCCACCTACTCCATAAATTCTGATCTTGAGAGTAGAACCTCCAGAATTTGTATAGTAAGCATGTTTTCTATATTAGGGATATTCAATCCTCCTTCTTCTTTGCTACAACACACTTTATCCCATGCAACTCTTGCCCCATATGCATCCTGGTGGGGGAAAAGGTGTGATAAAATAATAGATAAATAAAGATAATAATAAAGAGTCACACACCCTTGAGAACCACGGAACTCACTGCAAGTATTACAGACCGTTTGCAAATTTTAATGATAAGTCAGTTCGTTCGCAGGGATTGTATCCGTTAGATCTACTTATATTTAACAAGCGTAGATGAATTTAGATGTTTTAAATAAAAATATAAAAAGATGAATAACTATCTAATGCAAATAAATGAATAAAACAAATAAACAAAACAAATAACTAAATATGAAAGTAAGTCAAATAGATTAGGATTACTACGTCTATTACTAAATTGTTATTCTAACCTGTCACATTAAGCATTATATATTAACCAGAATTCGAATAACTACCTAGCCTTTTCTAGACTTAGGAACAACCTCTCCACTACTAGGGATTCCTAAGTAATGTTTGTAGATTAAAGCAAACCTTAATGGCTATCTAGTTAAACTAGACGATTATGTGGTGTTGTCAATAACTAAGGTTAATCCTAAGATTGGCCAAATCTAGGGAAATAAGTCAAAACACATAATACAATATACGCCAAGCTTAATCAATTAAAATAACCAAATAGTATTTAAAGACCAAATAATAATCCAACAATTAAAAGTAAACTTACAGAATAAAAGCTTAGAAATATGGTTGAGAATAGATCTATAGCTAATTACTCTAAATATAGAGAAGGTGAGATGTAGAAGAGGAGTTGTCAGTCTCCAATCTTCTTCTTCTTGTCTTCCTCTACAGGTCAACTTGCTTCTTGGATGAATAGCTTGATTCTAAGGATGAATATCTAACTAAAGGACTAAGCTATTGTTTAAAACTAAGAAAATATAAGTAAAGGCTAAGCCTATACTTTGCAACTGAGTAAGGACATGTTTACAATGGTATAAGGTTGTATTTATAGGTGTCTTGGAAGCCCTAATTCGTTTTCTTGAAGGAGAAGTAAGTAGTGGACTCCAAGCCCAACTCAAATTCGTAACCCTAAAAACATGAAATCAGGTCCAATTTTCTTTTGGCTCTAACAGCTTCAATATTCATCCGTTTGACGCGTATGAATATACCAAATTGATCGTCTCGGAAAGCTCTTCAACTTTTCTCTTGACCGTTTCTCCAAATTCCTCACCGTTCTTGAGATATAAGCTGATTTGTGGTCGTAGGTGCAGAAATTCAGGATTAAGGCAGGTTTTCCTTTTCCATGTTTTTAGCTTTTATTTCCTTATCTCCAATTACCATGTCTATCTCTTTCCATATCTTGTAGTATTTGACTTGGACTCTAATTAAGCTCCATAATTATCTTTAAAGTTTCACACTAAATAAATAATTAAACCCAATATGCTCTAAAAATATTATTTCTACAAATCAAGACTCGAAATAGGAAAGTGTAGCATTTCTCAAGAAAATCGACTATAATGACTTCTAAATCACTAAAAATGATGTCTCATCCTAATATAAATCTATCACAAATGAGGAGACATCAAGACCCCCAACTCAAAGTTGTATCGTCCCGATACAATAAAGATAAAAACAAAGGGAAGTCTCTAAATACACAACTAGGTCAATTAAGCACTGAAGACAGAAGATAGAAGAATATGGAGAATAGACTCGAAGCAACTACTCAGAAAATTTCATGTAATAATATTTAAGAACTACATACTTGTACACTTCTCATATCCACAGTCAACACGGCTTGAATTCAAGATCAGATGAGTTTCGCAATGTAAGAAGGAGAGGGACTTTACTCAGTTCACCAAGGAAGCTATAGATTGTTCATCGAACTTCACTAGTGTCCAAAGATCCATTTAACTACTCTCTATTGGTTCAATCACTTCTCTATTACATAGCAAAGAATCAAAAGGTCTTTAAGGTTGTAATTTAGGCTTAGGGACGGTATGATAAGTATATTTGGATAATTTAGAGTGAGCTTTTGGCTCTCTCCTCACTAGCCGTCAACGAATCGACCTAGAGCTTGAGTTACTCTCATAAAACGTTTCTCACTCAACCCAATGATTTCTTGATGCACAATTTAGCATCCCCAATAACCCAATTAAAGCATAAGATGTTCACATAAAAATTCCACTTTGCCGGTCCGAATATATATATATTCTTTTCAAATCAATTTCTTTAGCTATGACTCTCTTTTTAATGATGAGATATCACGCTATTTTCTCATATATATATTTTTATGCCCTTATTGGCAAAATTAGCTCGTAGCTTCTTTTTCATTCACTATTACCCCGGCAAAGGGTTACAATAAAAATCTGTGAATCATCATCAATATAAATAACAGAGCACAATTAATAAGCTCAAAAATCCCATCCCAATAATATTTCCCATAATGGTGGACCCACCACCCCAAACTCAAGCTCTAAAACAACTGTCTATACATCGCGATTCGAGTGCGGGTCATATGGAAAAGTCCTATAATCTAAAGGGATATGGCTTATAACGTGTTTCAATAAAAAAACTTTAGAAAGGCTAGAAGGGGCTGAGAAGGATATAGCATAAAAATAACATGGTGAGAAGGTATAAAAAGGCTTCAAGTGGCTTCAAATATGAAAGAACCGCCTTAATCACTTTCTACACTATGTAATTTCGTTATTTTTACCTTTAGCACTTTCATCAAATGGTTGTCATTAGCTTGGATCTCACGGCCTACACACTTCTCAAGGTTCCCTGAGATCGAACATACTTTCTATCGCATTGCTCACTAATCTTCTCTTTACTATCAGCGTGTGTTTTCCTGCAAATACTCAAAGCATACAAAATAAAATAGCTCATAAACATATTACTTTCTATCATTAACTCACTGAGCTTATGCTTTAAGCTATTAAACACACTCTACATACATCTAAACCTTCAAAAAATTTAATTTTACCTAAAAACAGAAAAATGGAGATGAGAGACAACGAATCCCCACACCCCCAACTCAAAAATGAGCCGTGTCCCCACGACTCGAAAAGACTCAAAAATAAAATAAAAGAAAAATTAAAATTTTAGCACATATTGCACATAAAAGAAATGGTAAGGAAGAAAGAAAACATACTCTTCGAGGCTATTTACCTCGCCTGATCAATACCCGAAATAGGGTGCAGTGCTTTCCATGTATGTAAAATTCTAGTATCACCAATTTCGCATTCCCTTACATCTTCTTATGCTCCAATCAACCACACTCTAGAAATCTCTTGTTTATCTTCTTCCAATTGCTCTTTGAATAATCTCTCATGTGACAGTTGTTCATCCAGAAATATGTTTTGAACATAGCTACTAGTGTCCCAGAAGCTCTTGTTCATCTTGGGTTAAAGGACTATCGATTGTAGAGGTTGTGGTGTCTTCCTTATGAAAGTTTAAACCTTTTTGTTCTTTGAATTCACCACAGCTAGCTTTCCTCTATTCTCTTGATCCGATTTACCTTGTAATTTATTCCCAAACTAGTACCCATCTCAATTGAAATCTTCTAGAGCTTACCCAATACTTTGCTTTGATTCTTCATATCCCTTAACACTTGATAATTTCTCTATTCTCTTCATCATCTCTTTGACCCCCAACTCAAAGCTTTAAACACTCTTGAAATTTGTAACTCATGATCATAGGTGGAACAAGCTTTATTTTGGGTTAGGAAAGGTGTTAAGATGACAATTCTCCATGTGGGTATGATTGAATCAAGCTTTAATGATGTGGATTTAAGGAATTTGAGAAGAAGATTTTGAAATTCATGGCTTTGATTCTTGGTTTCTAGGTGTTTTGATATGATTTGGGTGCTTGAATCTTCTTTGTAATGATGTAGGGAAGGATTTGGATGAGAATTCATGGTGATTTGGTAGTGTTTTGATGTTAGGTGAAGGTTTTTATGAGCTTCAATGGAGTTGGGAGAGTTTTGGAGAAGAGAGAGAGACTTGAGGTTTATGAAATTCGGAATTAATAGCTCTATACCTCTTTTATAAGCTCAACCCGCAACTTTCTCTCTCTGGCGGCGTGGCGCGGTATACCGGGCATATCCTCCGGTATACCGGAACATCTGATGCTCCAATATTTTTACCCACTGGATAATACCCGTGGTACGACACCGTGGCACGTGTTTTTGCTCTGCGGACCATGGCGCGGTGTACCGCGGGGGTGCTCCGCGCTTCCTACGTCAAAATACCCGTGGTAGGACCCCGTGGCACGTGTTTGTGCGGTGCATGGCACGGTATAGGGTCCGGTATACCGGACCCATCAGCTATTTATTTTTTTCTTTTCTGTACACAACACGTGGCACGGGTTTTTACCTTGCGGTGCACCGCGGCTGAGGTCCGGTGTACCGCACTTGGCAAAAACCTCCCCATCAGCTAGATCTCGAAAAGTTATGCAGTTTAGGCTCAAAGATCACGTGATTTCGACATCCGAGCGCAAAGATATGACTTGTCGAAGTTTCTCCGTTCCGAAAAATTTTGCTCGCTTCCCTAACTCGATTTCTCCAATACCTAAACATCAAAAACACTAATACCTTCCTCAAATATGCAATATCAACTAAAAATAACTAAATTAAACATAAACTAAAAACGTAAAAGACATGAAAATTTTAAAAAAACTACGGGTTGTCTCCCGTACAGCACTTTTGTTTAACGTCTTTCAAAGTTAGACGTGTTACCTCGATTAAGGCTTGCGTACATAACCTCCCCAATAGCGGGTTAGGTTATTCTCATCTACTATCCGAAGTTTGTGACCCTTCTTAGCTTGTAGTTCAATCCGTTTTGACGAAATTACTCTTGTAACTACAAACGGACCCATCCACGAATCCTTGAATCCCCGTGGTCTATTCTCTTGTTTGGGGGCTTTCCATGCAACCATGTCACCAACCCCAAACTCACTTTTGATTCTCTTTTTCATGGGTTTATTGTGGACTTTATTTTTAATTTCTTTTGTCACAACTCGGAGTGTCGGGGATTTTTCTATACGTGATTCCTCATGCTTTTCATCCACCAAGTGGAATATTTTAGATTCTTTTCCCACTTGGAAAGTCACGGTTCCCCTATGCATATCAATTATGCTGTGACTTGTCGCCAAGAATGGGCGTCCAAGTATCAATGGAACATGTTGACCTGCAATGCTATCAAGGATAACAAAATCTGTAGGTATAGTTAAAGTACCTACGTGGACAAGCACGTCTTCAATGACTCCCCATGGTTTCATCGTTGAATTATCTAGGAGCAGCAAATCAATATCTTTTCTTTTGGCATCTCCTATGCCTAACTTCTCGAACAGACTCCTGGGCATGATATTCCTTCCTGAACCCAAGTCACACATCGCTTTAGCTTTGAAATTACCACCTATATTAATTTGGAGATATAAAGCTCCAAGATCTTGCATCTTTTGTGGTAGCTTCTTTGGAATGGTTGTCAAGCTTTCTTTAGTACGGTCCCTATTCTCGATCTCAACTTCTACACCTCCACTCTTCTTGGACAGATCTTCTTTGCAGACTATCGGTGATGTAGGCTCTTTATATGTGATTACGTCCCCTATGCCTATCGTGCTTTGTTCTTCCCTTCTCGGAATATCTAGTTCATTAAGTGGAACTTGTGGTGATTCCACTTCCTCCTCTTCTTGAAGGCTGAACTCTTCAACAACATCGAACCAAACATCGCTATCGATTTCCGTGGCCTCATCATCAATTTTTTTAACTAGGCCAGTTTGCATGTATGGGACGTCGAGTACAGGAACAATGATTTCTTCTGGGCTTGACGTTTCTGATTTAGTATCACCACTAGGATATGTAATTCTTTGTAGATGAGGTGGTGATAGTAACGGATGTGTAGGCGGTGTCTCTGCCTTGTCTTCTTCTGTTTGCACCTTTTGTGCGGTTGTATCTTCTTTATTGGTTTCTTTTCCTTCTTCCACATGCTTGAATTCTGGATCAACCTCCTTCGCAATTTGATCTTTAACAATTACTTCTTTTAAGCTAAGCTTGGTTGGTTCTTCTACGGTTGAAATTTCGAACCCAACATTGCTATAGCCCAGTTTCTTATGTAATTCTTGTTGTAACTGTTGATTGATCGTAGTGAGTTCCGTTAATCTTTGCTCCATTGCTTGATATTTTTGGTGCATAGAACGTATTAAGGTTGTATTAGAATCTATGTTTGCCGCATTTTGATCGTCCATATTCTCCAGATAATTTATACTTTCAAAGACTTGGTGAGACGGAAGTGCTTGTTGAACCTGTTCTTCTATGACACTTCGGATTAACGGTGGAAGCTCTTGTTGGAGTTTTAGAGAAGAATTGGTCACTTGAGTGACTTGTGTCTCCAAGGCTTCCACTTTTGCAGCTTGCTCCATGGATGTTTCCTTGGTGAGCGGCATACAATTTTGAACCAGAATCAATAATTTATCCATCATTTCTTTTATAGCTTCATTTTGTGGATTATGCATGGGTTGTGGTGGAGCTTGTAATTGATAGCTCGAACCTTCTTGATAAAAATTTTGACTTCGGGCCCCATGCATATTTGATGCGTAATAATTCTCCATACCTAATAAACCTGAGAAGAGACTAAAAAGAAAACGCGTAAAACTGAAAACAAATAAAAACTTCTACACTAAATAAACATAAAATAGATTTAACTTAAAGATAAATCCCCTGCAGCGGCGCCAAAAACTTGGTGGGGGCAAAGGTGTGATAAAATAATAGATAAGTAAAGATAATAATAAAGAGTCACACACCCTTGAGAACCACGGAACTCACTGCAAGTATCACAGATCGTTTGCAAGTTTTAATGATAAGTCAGTTCGTTCGCAGGGATTGTATCCGTTAGATCTACTTATATTTAACAAGCGTAGATGAATTTAGATGTTTTAAATAAAAATATAAAAAGATGAATAACTATCTAATGCAAATAAATGAATAAAACAAATAAACAAAACAAATAACTAAATATGAAAGTAAGTCAAATAGATTAGGATTACTACGTCTATTACTAAATTGTTATTCTAACCTGTCACATTAAGCATTATATATTAACCAGGATTCGAATAACTACCTAGCCTTTTCTAGACTTAGGAACAACCTCTCCACTACTAGGGATTCCTAAGTAATGTTTGGAGATTAAAGCAAACCTTAATGGCTATCTAGTTACACTAGACGATTATGTGGTGTTGTCAATAACTAAGATTAATCCTAAGATTGGCCAAATCTAGGGAAATAAGTCAAAACACATAATACAATATACGCCAAGCTTAATCAATTAAAATAACCAAATAGTATTTAAAGACCAAATAATAATCCAACAATTAAAAGTAAACTTACAGAATAAAAGCTTAGAAATATGGTTGAGAATAGATCTATAGCTAATTACTCTAAATATAGAGAAGGTGAGATGTAGAAGAGGAGTTGTCAGTCTCCAATCTTCTTCTTCTTGTCTTCCTCTACAGGTCAACTTGCTTCTTGGATGAATAGCTTGATTTTAAGGATGAATATCTAACTAAAGGACTAAGCTATTGTTTAAAACTAAGAAAATATAAGTAAAGGCTAAGCCTATACTTTGCAACTGAGTAAGGACATGTTTACAATGGTATAAGGTTGTATTTATAGGTGTCTTGGAAGCCCTAATTCGTTTTCTTGAAGGAGAAGTAAGTAGTGGACTCCAAGCCCAACTCAAATTCGTAACCCTAAAAACATGAAATCAGGTCCAATTTTCTTTTGGCTCTAACAGCTTCAATATTCATCTGTTTGACGCGTATGAATATACCAAATTGATCGTCTCGAAAAGCTCTTCAACTTTTCTCTTGACCGTTTCTCCAAATTCCTCGCCGTTCTTGAGATATAAGCTGATTTGTGGTCGTAGGTGCAGAAATTCAGGATTAAGGCAGGTTTTCCTTTTCCATGTTTTTAGCTTTTATTTCCTTATCTCCAATTACCATGTCTATCTCTTTCCATATCTTGTAGTATTTGACTTGGACTCTAATTAAGCTCCATAATTATCTTTAAAGTTTCACACTAAATAAATAATTAAACCCAATATGCTCTAAAAATATTATTTCTACAAATCAAGACTCGAAATAGGAAAGTGTAGCATTTCTCAAGAAAATCGACTATAATGACTTCTAAATCACTAAAAATGATGTCTCATCCTAATATAAATCTATCACAAATGAGGAGATCTCATATCCTCTAGCGTACCATTTCATAGAAATCCAGCCATTCTTTGATTTAATTTATATATAACCTATTTTGGTAAAAGATAAACTCTGGACCAAAACATGATTTTTCTTATTAAAAGATAAACTTAGGAGAATTATGTAGAATTGCAATGGCCAGGATTCTAAATTCCTCCTAACCCCCTTCCGGGTGGACTTAGGTGGCGACTTCACAATCACGAAGGGACTTAACTAAGGTGCTCCTATGCCACTAGGTTCTTAGATGAGACTGGCCTTCGAATGATGATCGGTGGTTAAATCAAACCATATTGGTTATCTATTTAGGCAAGCCCGTCAGGATCACTACCGCACACTAGACGTTTATGTGGTGTTTCAATAATTAGACACCCCTTCCGGGTGACCATCTAACTACTATTAAGGGAATCATATATGTTGTATACCGCAAGGAAAACAAACAATACATCAAAGCACATAAACAAAGTGTAAAACGACCATTCATATAAATAATTAAAATCCCAAATCAAAATAGATGTAAAACAAGTCTAGGGTTCATACCCATATATTAAATCTCAAGCTAAAATACATTTCATACTAGAGGAAGAAAAGAAAACAATTACAAATTTGAAGACTTGTGAAGACATAATCTGATTATCAGCTCCTTCCAAACTTCTCTTCTCTTGTTGTAAGCTTCCTCTTGGCTTAAGGATTAGCCAAGGATGTGTTTCTACTAATTAGAGGTGTATTTATAGTGTATTCTAAACCCTAAATCAGATTCTTGGAGTAGGAGGCAAGTAATTGGACTCCTAACCCAACTCAAATTCGTAGCCCTAAAATATAAAAAAGGTAATAAATTGTTGTTGTCTTGTTTTGACCGTAACTCCTTCAATACTGATCCGATTGACGCATTCTTTATATCGAAACTGATCGTCTCAGAAATCTCTACACTTTAGGTTCAGACCATTCTTCCAAATTCCTAGCCAATCTTGAGTTATGATCACTTTTATAGATGTATCTAGTGAAATTCAAATTTATTTGACAATTTTTCCTTTCCTAGTTTATCCTTTCCTTCCTTTATCTCCAATTTCCATCATTATCTTATTTCCTTTATCTCTTAGAATTGATTTGACATCTAATTAATTACTATATATCTTTAAAGTTTCACAATTAACAAACAATTAAACCAAATACGCTCTAAAAATAATAAATCATCAAACAAGACAAGAAATAAGAAAATATAAAAATATGGATAAAAATCGATAATTAAATTCCTAAATACACGTAAAATGATGTCTCCAACCTAGATTAATTCATCACAAATAGGGAGACATCAATCATCACCCTCGTGCCTTTTCTAAACCGTTTCACAGATAGTCATTGTTGACTTCTCAACGGCACACAGATAAAAGGTGGGGTTCGTCACATTATCCAAGACCCATCACCTAACCACTTTATTTGCTTTCTTGAACCCAACTTTGAGAGCCAGAAACCTAGCATGTAGTTCCTTGGTATATTCCCCATTGGACTCAATGGAAGGGAGTATCTCGAGAATGACAAGGTCTAGTTCATGTTGTTCAAGGCATATTAGTGGTTTTTGTACCCAACATTTGTAGTTGGAACCATTGAAAGGCTCCAACATAGCCACGTCGGGAAAGGCCTTTGCGTTCAATAATGAAGCAGCTGCCGAGATAGGAAAAACCATTTCTAAAACAACCAGTGATATAAAAGTAATGTCTTTTTAAATTGTTGGTAAAATAACAATCACTGGTTTGTAATAGTAGAAAAATGGAGTTCTAAAAGAAATAACAAAAGATATTTTTCAGTTAAATTAACACTACACTATTACAATAAATTGGAAATAACTAAACTTACACGGAAAATACGAGAAAAGAACTATTACACGGAATATGTAAAATGGCGTTAAAAAGATATTCTGGTCGTGCAGGTTATCTCTAACATAAGTTCTACTCTATAGAAATATTATATCTGAATATTTGAGAGAGAAGTAGAATAGTCTTTTCTGATTCTTAGTTTTGCTATACATTCTATTCTATAAATACTCTAGAATAGTTTTTGTTTTCCTTTCTATTCTCTCTAGAATAGTTTTTCCATTCTCTAAAGAATAGTTTTTTTTCCTATTCTCTCTAAAATAGTTTTTCCATTCTCTCAAGAAAACTTTTTTCTCTTCTCTAGAAATGTAAGTAACAAAGTAACTATTTATAGAATAAAAGGCAAGACAAAAAACTGTCACTTGAATGCCTCTTCAATACTCATTAAAGTTAGCCGTTTTTTTCTACCAAGTTTTAGTAACTCCCGTAACAGCTGAAATAAAATACCAATAATCTGCAATCAAGAATCATTAATATGTAATCAAGAAAAAGGAATTATTTCATATTAAATAATTCCAATGGATTTTTTTCCTCAAATCATAATGTGTGACTAATTGTACACACATAGTCTTTTCCAATTCTTCCAAGAGCGTGAAAGAATTAAAAAAAAAGTATTTTATTTAATTATTCCAACACTTAGGAGGCGACCTAACAATTACTAGGGGACTTGGGTAATGGGACCCTGCGGAATGATCGGTGGTTAATCTCAAAATATTTCAATAATTGAACACCGCTTCCGGGTGACCATCCAACTACTATGGTAATCCTATACGTTGCGCACCGCAAAAACTACAGACAATACATCGAAGCACATAAAAACAGAGTTATCACTACTAATTTCAATTAAATGTAATAGGGACATCCAAAATTAAAATAGATATAAGAAAAATCTAGGGTTCATTCCCATATGAAAATCTCAAGCTAAATAGAATTAGTTCATACTAGAGAATGGAAGAAAATAAATTACAAAGGTGAAGGGTTGGAATGACATGAACAACTTCCAACTCTTTCTTGTCTTCTTGTCACTTGCTTCTATGTTGATTAATGGTTGATTAGGAATCAAAAGGATCATTTATCTAAGGTACGAATGGATATATAGGCCTTTTGTCAAAATATGGAGTAGTCCCTAAGTTAAGGAGTCCTAATCTTACAAAAATTCGTATTCCTAAATTGTAGGACAGGATAAACCTTTGTAGATTTTGATTTGATCATATCTCCTTCTTACTTATCGGATTTCAGTGTACGGCCAGTCAAAATGACCACGATAAAAATATTTATCGGTTGGTTGAAGGGATCCTCCAAATTCGTGACCGACTTTCTGCAGCAATTTAATTAACGAACATTTTTCCAGCATGGCAGGTTCTTTACTTTCCATATATCCATCTTTTACATTTTGATCATGACTAAGGGGTTTTTTTTTCTTTTCAACTTCAAATCAGTTTCCACAGGTGTAAATTCTTCCATATACCTTAATTCAACACAAATTACGCGCAAGAGCTCATAAAATAACAAAACACCTAAAACTAGGCAAGAAAGTGTAAAGTGTGAATAAATAGGGGAAAATTCTAAAATTAAATACTAAATACCCCTAAAATGATGTCTCAAGTATAGATTAATATATATAAAATGTGGAGACATCAAGACCCCCAACTCAAAGTTGTATCGTCCTGATACAATAAAGATAAGAACAGTATGGTACTCTAAAATAGAAGAACAAGAAAAAAAATAGAAAGTAATGAATGATCCTAGGGCAATATCCTAAAATATCTCATGTAGTACTGTTAAAGAAATAATCCATACACATTCTTAATATACACATAATCAACCATCCATAAATTCAAGTCCGAATTAACTTCGCAATGCCAGAAGGAGAGGTCTTCAACTCGGTTTGTGTTAACAGTAATAGGGTGATCACATGTCCTAATATAGTATCCAATGGTCCACTCACCTATGTCTTGATTATTCCATTGTTCCTCAACCAATTAGTTATATCCTAAGGTCTTAATGGTTATAACACTAACTTAGGAACGGTATAATGAAAAGTGAGCTTTTGGCTTTCTTCTCATATTCTATCAACGAATCGTCGTAGAGCTTGAGTTCACTCTAAGAATTTCTCACTCTGCCTAATTTTTGATGCTCTGATTTTAATAACTCAATAGAACATATTATGACGATTACATAACAAATTCCACTTTTACGGTCCAAATCTTTTCAGTCTCTATTATATATCTCTTTTTTCAAAAGTTGGCTATGACTCCCTTTTTAAGGTGAGATGTCATACCACTTTTTCTCATATTTCTTTTCTTTTCTTTTCTTCGTCATTTACTTTTACCCCAGAAAAGGGTTACAATAATAACCTCATCATCAATAATATCACAATTACAATCAAATTTCCCAATCCCAAAGTTTCTGAATGATGAAAACCACCACCTAAACTCAAGCTCTAAAACAACTTGTCTCAGGTTTTGCGATTCGAGTGCGGGTCAAATGGATATTTCCTATAAACTAAGGGGTATGACTTGTAATGTGGTTAATTAAAGGCTTTATAAAGGCTTAGAGGGGCTAAGACGGATAATAATATTAAATTTAATAAAAATGGGTGAGAAAGCTAAAAGGCTTCAAGTGGCTTAAATATGAAAGAACTGCCTTATTCACTTGTCTAACTACCAAATTTTGTTACTTTTTCACTATTAGTTCATAGATAAGCAGTTTCTCAACTAATTTTAAACCTCACATTCTACACACCGATTAACTCTCCCTAAGATCCAACTTGACACTTCACACGCATTACTTATTAATCTTCCCTATCTTTTACTTCTTGTTTTCATGCATGCATACTAACGCTGTTCAAAAATATAGTACTTACTATCATTGACTTAATTAAGACATGCTCAATAAGTACATTCACCATATTCTATGTCAATTCAAATCCTAAAAAAGTTTAAATTTTATGCAAAAACAAAAAGAAGATGAGGACAACAAATCCCCACCCCCAACTCAAAAAAAGTCGTGTCCCCACGACTCGAAAAACACTCAATAAAGCCATAAAATTTAACCTAAACTAAACTAATGCACATAAGAAATTAAGGAGAAGAATTAGAGGGTGGTACCTTGCTATAAAGCATCTTTTTCCATGCATCCTATGAAGGAGAATCGTTTTCTATATCCAATTTATCTGTGATCTTGTTAATGTTATAGTTCATACTTAGAATTTCCATCCATCGGAAGTGATATTTGTTTCCTAAGCTTGTGATCTTGTTCATCAATGTCACATCCCACTCTGGTGGTGTAGATACACCTTCTGATTTGTGATTAAGATTTGAAGATGAACCTTGATCTTGTATTGGTGTCTTTACTTTAGGCTTGACTGGTACCCTCTTTCTCTTGTTATTTCTTCGTAGTGGTTGTGCTATTACCTCGAGATTTGTCTTCTTTGGACTTGTCTCATCAAGGTCGATGGCTTTCTCTTTTGTAGCTCCATGCAAATTCTTTTTCTTCCCTAAGATGTAACACTTTCTCTTGTAATCCATCGCATCCGTTCTGTTAGCCATCTTTGTTTAACCCACAACTCAAGATGCACCAAGTATGGAATAAAGTTATGAAAGATTGGTGAGGTTGTTGTTGGATGAAGGAATAATTTACTTGTGGTGGAAGAAACCTTGAAAAAATGATTATCTTTGGTGTTTTGTGGTGTTATGGAGTGTATTCGATGAAGATTATGTGTTTATGGAGGATGGAGGAAATACTTAATGATATATTTGTGTTTGATTGAAGGTTTGATCAAGCTTCAATTTCGTGTTGGGAAGGTTAGAAGAGGCTAGGATTAGGTCTTGTATAGTAGGAATCCAAAAAGGAATCAATTTCAACTTTTCAAACTGCCTTCCTACTGTTTACCGCAGTTGACATCATCTCCCCGTGTCACGGTCTTGCGTTGTTGACGAAACGGTCTTGCCATATGGCCTCTCGGCATTGGACCTGAATTGTAAACCGTGGAGATGGATTTTTTTGTTGGCATGGTGCACCGTGGTCCTTCTGCGGTATATTGCACGCACCTTCTGACTCTGAACCGTGTCACGATCTTGCACTGTCGACGAAATGGTTTTATTTATTTGACTCTCGTAATTGAACCGTATTCCCAAACGGTGTTGACGGTTTTCTACTACGGTGTACCGCATGAGCTCTCTGGATAACACCATGGCATGGATTTGCGTGAGTGACGATCCGTATTTTTTTCCACTTAGTCTCGCATATGTACCCAATTCATCACACTGTTGTCACGGTTTTGTGGGGAGCGGTACACCGCGGCTAGGGTGCGGTGTATTGCACCTAGCTGCTGATTTTGCAGTTCTTCAATCTTTTTACCCCAAACTCGTTTCTTGCACCCTAACACACTACTTTTCTCTCCTACTAGCTTGTAAACACATTAAAATTATACACTAACTTAAGATTATAAAGTTCAAAATATAAAATTAACTAAAAAGAAAATTAAACAAGGGATGTCTCCCAAGAGCACTTTTGTTTAACGTCGGTTAGTTCGACGTGTTACCTCTAAGATTATTTATTAACATAACCTCCCCAGCAATGAGTGAGATTATCAATATCTACCACGTGGAATTTGAATCCCTTGCCTTTCACTCCCACAAACTTCTCAGAGATAATCCTTATAGCCATGAATGGTCCCATCCAAGAACTCTTGGGCATACGTGTGTTTTGTGGAGGATCAGGCCTTTTCAATGTGACTTTTTCGCCTATTCTGAAATCCTCCTTCTTTCTTTCTTTCTTTCTTGGGTTCTCTTGGAACTTCCCTATCTTAGAGATCTGGAGGAACTTTAATTGGTGGTTTCTTTCTGAGCTTTATCTTCTCCAGTCCTAAGGTCTCCACAACCTTGGTTGGCTCTTTATCAACCTTTTTAATAGTGTCTAAGAACAAACAATCTCCCGAAGAACCAGGGAACTTCATCGGTTTGAATACCTTATATTTAATTTGTTCGTCGTGGACCCTCATGATCAACTCACCATTCTCAACATCTATTAGTGTACGCCTCGTGCTAAGAATGGTCTACCCAAGATGATGGGGACATTCTTATCTGCGTCGTAGTCAAGAATAATAAAATCACAAGGAAATATAAAATTACCAGCTTTAACTAAAACATCTTCAATTTTACCTACTGGTTGAGAGAAGGATCGACCCGTATTTGAAATACCATTGAAGTAGGTTCCACCTCTCCTATGTTGAGCTTCTTGAACAGGGATTTTGGCACGAGATTGATACTCACGCGTAAATCACATAAAGCTTTCCCGGTCCATCCTTTCTCCAATGGCAATGAGGTTTGTGAAACTTCTAGGATCTTGTAACTTTGGTGGCAACTTGCTTTGACATATAACACTATACTGGGTGTCGCCTAAGGGGTGATAGAATAATAGGAATAATAAATCAAATAAACACCCTATACTGAGCACGTTACTGCAAGTATCACATATCGTGTGCAAGTTTTAATGATAAGAAGATTCGTTCCTCAGAGACTTAAGCGTGTTAAACATATGGGTAATTAAATCAGAGTAGTAATAATTAATTAAAAGACAAGAAAAAGTAAATAAATATGATGGGAAGATCTGATTAATAACTAATAAAAATAAAAGACAATAAAATAAATATGAGAGAATAAAGATGAGAGAATATAGCTTAGGTTTTGCTCGTATGCACTAATCCTTCTAAATCTTCTATTCGTTAATAAGGGTGATAATAGCTCTTAGATAAGTAGTCATGATTCTAAATTCCTCCCTACCCCCGCCAGGGTGGACTAGGGTGGCGACCTCACAATCACGAGGGGACTTAAATAGGGTGCTCTTACGCCACTAGGTTCCTAAATGAGACTTGTCTTCTAATGATGATCGGTGATTAAATAATACCCTAATGACTATCTATCTAGGCAAGCCCGTCAGGATCACTACCGCACACTAGACGTTTATGTGGTGTTTTAATAATTAGACACCCCTTCCGGGTGACCATCTACTACTATTAGCACAACCCTAAATTTGATCAGGTTTAAGATAGCCAATAAATCAAAGCACATAAAAGAGATATATGGTTAAGCAGCTAAAATCAATTTAAAACATATAATTCCCAAACAAACTTAGATAGAAAGAAATAGAATTTATTGATTATACATATGCAAAACCCAAGCTATGAGAAAATTAGTTCATACTATAAAGAAATAAACTAAAATAAAGATACATACTGTCAACTTGCTCTCTTGAATGATCTCTAATGATGAATAAAACATATAATTCCAATTTCCATCATTATCTTCTTTCATTTATCTCTTAGAATTTATTTGGCATCTAATTAATTACCATATATCTTTAAAGCTTCACAATTATCAAGCAATTAAACCACATATGCTTTAAAAATAATAAATCATCAAATCAAGACAAGAAATAAGAAAATACAATAATATTAATAAAAATCGACTAAAGACTATCCTAAAATACCTAAAATGATGTCTCCAATTAAGATCAAATCATCACAAATAGGGAGCCATCAAGACCCCCAACTCAAAGTTGTATCGTTCTAATACAATAAATATAAAAACAAAGGGAAGTCTCTAAATACACACCTAGTCAATTAAGCATAGTGGGAAAGAAGATAGCAGAATATATAGAATATACATAAAGCAACTACTCAGAAAATTTCATATAATAATATTTATAAATTACATACCTGCACACTTATCATATCTACCATCAAAACGACTGGAATTCAAGATTAGATTAGCTTCGCAATGTAAGAAGGAGAGGATCTTTACTCAGTTCACCAAGGAGGCTATAGATTGTTCATCAAACTTCACTAGTATCCGAAGATCCACTTAACTACTCTGTATTGGCTCAATCACTTCTAGATTACATAGAAAAGAATCAAAAGGTCTTTAAGGTTGTAATGTTGGCTTAGGGATGGTATGATAAGTATATTTGAATAATTTAGAGTGAGATTTTGGCTCTCTCCTCACTAGCCATCAATGAATCGCCCTAGAGCTTGAGTTACTCTCATAAAATGTTTCTCACTCAACCCAATGATTTTCTTGATGCAAAAAGTAGTATCCCCAATGACCCAATTAAAGCATAAAGATGTTCACGTAAAAATTCCACTATGCCGGTCCAAATATATATTCTTTTCATATCAATATTTTTCTTTTGTATAGCTATGACTCTCTTTTTGATGTTGAGATATCATGTTATTTTTTTCTCATAGTTTTATGCTTTTCTTTTCATGCTTTTCAGCTTTTTTCATTTACTATTACCCCGGAAAAGGTTTACAATATAATAAACATGTGAATCATCATCGATATATAGAACTAAGCTCAAAATTTCCAACCAAATAACAATTCCCATAATGGTGGACCCACCACACCAACCTCAAGCTCTAAAACAATTGTCTATGCATCGCGATTCGAGTGCGGGTCATATGGAAAAGTCCTAAAATCTAAAGCGATATGTCTTATAATGTGGCTAATAAAAAGGTTTTAGAAAGGCTAGAAGGGGTTGAGAAGGATATAATATATTATATTTGGGAAGCAAGCTAAAAGGCAACAACGGGCTTATGAAAGAACTACCTTAATCACTTTCTAAACTATGCAATTTTTTCATTCTCTTACCTTTAGCACGTTCATTTAATGGGTGTATCAACTAGCTTGGATCTCACGGCCTACACATCACTCATGGCTCCCTGGGATCGAACGTACTTTCTATTGCATTGCTAACTAATCTTTTATTTACTATCAATGTGTGTTTTCCTTGCAAATACTCAAAGAATACAAAATAAAGCAGGTCATAAACATACTACTTTCTATCATCAACTTACTAAGCTTATGCTTTCAAGATATTAAACACACTCTACATCTGATTCCCATGTGTCAAAAATTTTAATTTCTACCTAAAAATAGAAAAATCACAGAAAAATGGAGATGAGAGACAACGAATCCTCACACCCCCAACTCAAAAATGAGGCGTGTCCCCATTACTTGAAAAAGACACTAAAAAGAAATTAAAAACAAGCAGATAAAGCATATACAGAATTGGTAAGGAAGAAAGAGAACATACTCTCGAGGCTATTGCCTCGCATTATCGACATCCAAGATAGGATTTAATGGATCTTTCTTTAATTGCTACAGGAGTGTCATGATGTGCACCTGGTTGGCTTTGATTTGTGCCACAACATTGGATAAGAAAGTTTGAGCTGCTTCGACTTTATTTAATCGCTCCTCTACTTTTTCTCGCCAAATACGATCCTTTTCTTCTTTTGAAAGTTGCATAATTCCCACTCCTCTCAAAATTTTCTTGATCCAGTCAATATTATTACTCATTGTATACTCTAGTTTCTCTCCTTCACCCGGAATCACATTCACTTTCCGCACAAGACACGTGATCACAGTAGGATATTTCACATTAAATAACGAAATAGGAGAGACCGAAAGTCGCATCACCTCCTTAAAGATCAACGGTGCCACATCCACTTCTTCTCCCCTTAAAATACAATTCAAAAAGATTGTGTTCTTCTTAGTTACATCCAAATTTCTTGCGTTTCCAAAGGCATTGATTGTAAGAAAGTGGTTGGAGATATTTGTAAGGCCAAGGTGTCTTCCACTCTCCTTTATGTGATTTCACTTTCTCTTTATCTAAGACATGCTCAAAAAGTAGATTCCAATCGAAAGTCTTAATATTTTCCACCGCTTCTCTATACTTACATGGTCCGACCAATTTCTTAAACTAGAAGTGGTTTTGAATCTCTTCAACTGTAAAAGGAACTAACTTGCCTCTAACTAGAACACAAACTTTACGATCTCGGATAAACAGGCCTAAATAGAATTCGGAAACTAACTCATGGCATAAATTAGAACGTCTTACCCTGAACGTAGACCAATTCAATATTTCACCGATCTCCAAGAATCTCTTTTATTCTCCTTTATTAACATCTTCTTCAAATACTTTATCATAAGCAAAAGGAAGTTCATGTAATTGTTTCTTTGCAGAAGCTATCAGGGCCCTTGAAGCTTTCTCTTTTTTCTTCGGGTGTAGGACCTTCGATCTGTAGAGGTTGTGGTGTCTTCTTTACGAAAGTTGTAACCTTTTTGTCCATTAGATTCACCAGAACCAGAGGTAGCTGTCCTCTCTTATCTTGACCTATTTGACCCTTTGTGTTGGAACTTGATTTTTTCTCACTTGATATCTTCTCAATAAAACCCAATACCTTATTTTTCTTCATCTCCCTAACAGTAGATAATGTTTCTATTCTTTTAGTCATCTCAATTAACCTCCAACTCAAAGCTTTAAATCACTCTTGAAATTTGAAACTCTTGATTATAGGTTGAACAAGCTTTATTTGGGTTAGGAGGTGTTATGATGATGATTCTCTATATGGGTAAGATGGATTCTTCTTTGATTGGTATGGATCTAAGAAATTGTTGGATGAAATTTTGAAATTTAGGCTTTTGATTCAATGTGTTGGTATGATTTGGATGGTTGAATATTTTTTGTAATGATGTGGAGAAAGGATTGGATGTGTTTTTATGGTGATTGGGTAGTGTTTTGATGTTTGGGGAAGGTTTGATGAAGCTTTAATGGAGTTGGGAGAGATTCGGAGAAGAAAGAGAGGCTTAAGGATTGAAAAATTTGTAATAGACTAACCTTCTTCTTCTTTATAACTTAGAAAAGCAAAAAAATCTCTCTTCAGCGGCGCGCACCGGCATACCGGTCGTGTGACCGACTAGCCGGTCGCAGACCATGTCGACACTCGCGCCCACGGTTTTCCCAATTTTGTCTCCGCAATAAACCCCATTCCTCATACCGTGCCACGGTATTCCGCGCACCAGTATACCGGTCCTGGGACCAGCTAGCCGGTCAGGCAAATTTTGATTTTATTCGTCTCGGCAAGGAACATGATTTTAGAGACCTTGTCTGGTGGTCCTTTATGTGTTCTAAAATAAATGCAATAAGGAAAAGAGAACCACAACTGCAAGTGTACAGTTATCCCAAGTAATATATGTGATAACAGATTCGTTCTCAGGGACGGATTGGTTGACTCTAATGCTTATCAAATAGTGATTAATTGCACGTAAAATCAAGTAAATAATTTTAAGAATGGTTGTTTTGGTTTTCTATAACACAAAAATTAGAATACTAATTTAATGCAAAGATTAAACTAGACGCAAGAAAAGAAAGTAGTTTACGCAAGGTATGAAAGGCAGTACCTGAGAGACGCAAGGATTTCACCTAATTATCATTCATTTCATGTAATGTTTAAGGGACAAATAGGTAAATATGTAATGGTTGGGATTCGGAGTTCTCCTTACCCCCGTCAGGGTGGACTAAGGAGCTACTCTTAGGTGCTACAAACCCCGTCAAGGTGATTATAGTCCACCTTCAAGTGATTAAGTCTATTTATACCCAATTGGCCATAGAATTAATTAAGCTCGTCAAAGTCTATAATTTCTATCCTACATTCATTAATTAGGTACATACTTAGACCCCCCGTCAAGGTGATCCATTGCCACTAAATGGAATAACCTAAGTATTAAGTCATATTATTGGTTAATTACGTCAATGATAGTAGATAAAAGAAAATCAATGAAAAATACAATTTACCCAATTTGATTTCAATTATAATATCCCAAATCCAAACACATGAAACGAAATCAAATTGGGATTAACCCATTATGCGTTCTCAAGCACTATTTAAGTTTAGCTCATACTAATTGAAAATACAAAAACTGAAGAAATAAATAAGTTCATCATGTTTTACGGAATAAAATGGAAGAACCTAATTACGGAGTTGAATTGGCTGAAAATTGGAGATATAGACAGTCTCCAGCTCTTGCTTCTTCTCTTCCTTGCTCTAGCTTCTTCTCTTCCTTGCTCTAGCTTCTTCTCTGGTGTTCTGGCTCTTTTCTCTTCTTAAGCGTATCAATTGGTATGTAAATATTATGAGTCTAAAGCCTATTTATAATATAAAATTCGGACTAGGGCTTTTCTTAAAGATTAAATGAAAATTAGAAAAGCCCAAGTCCATTAATTAAGCCAAAATCCCGTAACAGCTGCACCACCTCCACTAAAACAGCTCTAACCGGCTCGTTTCAACTTGGATTGATCCCATTCTAGTTGCTAATTTTCCATAACTCAATGAGGAACAAATTCTCTTCACAAGTCAGAGGCTAAATCCACTCTTAGATGGCTCGAAATCAGCAATCTTTATCAACTTTCCAGATTTGCACTTTGAAATTATCAATTCTTTTGGGATATTTCTTCTTGCTTTGACTTCATTACACGATCTTTGACTTTATTCTTGAATTCCTCTCCTAGCTAGTATTTAAAACCTATAACTTTTCACTCAAAACAAACCATATTACGCACAAAAGTTTAATAAATGGAAAATACTAGAATTAAAAGAGGAAAATCGATTTATTGCATATTAACACCAAAAGTCTATCTAAATATTCGAATAAACACAAAAAATGATGTCTCCCAAGGGCATAAAATTAGAACATTTAGGGAGACATCATTGTCACAGTTTTTTACCCACCGACATATACCGGTAATCTCACCGGCTAGCCGGCGAGCAGGTCAGAATATGCACAAAACTTTCTTTTCTCCTCCCAAACTCGACTTTTCTTAACACCTGAACATCAAAAAACACTAATATCTTTCTCAAATATGAAATATCAACTAAAAACAACTAAACTAAACATGAATTAAAAACATTAAAACATAAAAAAAATTGCGGGTTGTCCCGCACAACACTTTTATTTAACGTCTTTCAAAGTTAGACGTGTTACCTCTATCAAGATTTGCGAATATAGCATCCCCAGCAACGAGCAAGGCTATGAACGTCTACTAACCTTCATTTGATGCCCCTCTTGGGCCTAATTTCTATCACCTTAGCTGAAACAACCCCAGTGACTATGAATGGTCCCATCCACGAATCTTTACGACTTCGTGGCCTATTCTCCGGTTTGTGGGCTTTCCATACAACTTCATGGCCGACCCCAAAATCAAGGTTTGGCTCAGTATCCACTGGTTTCGCGTGGATTTCTTATGGTACTTTGTGATGTGAAAGGATGTGGATGATGGGAACTGTGGGATATAACTTCCTCGGTGTCTTTCCCCAGACATGGAATGTCTTGGATACATTTTTAGCATGAAGGGTAACTGTCCCTTCCTGGAAGTTGATGATGCTCTGACTTGTGGCCATGAAGGGCCTTCCAAGTATAATTGGAACTTGCTTATCTGCATCGAAATCAAGTATAACAAAGTCAGTATGGATGGTAATATTACCTGATTGGACGTGTAAGTCTTCCACTGTTCCCCATGTCTTGGTAGCTGAGTTGTCAGCAAACTGCAACTTCACTGGAGCTTTTTCTATCTTCTAAAGTCCAAGTCTATCGAACACGAACTTTGTCATAAGATTCAAACCTGAACCCACATCACACATAGCTTTCATCTTGAGCATACCATTTATTTGAATAGGAAGATTAAATCTTCCTAGATCTTTGAGCTTCAATGACAACTCTTTCTCAACTCTTCTCGAGACTCTCTCAGTATGAGCCACAGTCTCTTTTATGGCTTCTACACTCACTTCTAGAATAACTTGCACGAAAACTTGTTACGGTGTAAGCCCTTTCTTCGCGATCTCAAGCATTTGGGCGTTGATATTTTCCGGAGTATACGCTTCCTCAAATGTATTGGTTTCAATGTAAACATGTGGATTTGTATCATAAATAGTTGGTGAGATTGTTTGAACAGCTACTGGTGGCGAGCCGACCTTCTCTTTTTCTTTCTTTTCTTGCACAGCAAGTGCAGCTTCATATTTCACCTCTTTTGAGGCTTCTTCCTCTTTTTCTTTAGCTCTAGCAGCTTGTAACTCCATAACCGATCTAATTTCTTCTTGCATATCTCTCAGAAGTTGTATAAAGTCGGATCTTTCGTCTGAATCTTCATCTTTAGGACAGACAGAGTCTTCGAGGCTAGACTTGGTTGGTTCTTCTTCAGTTGTAGGAACATCCATGACACTTTCTGTAGCATGCGGTACTTCCTTATTCTCTTCTATTTCAAGTCAAATAGCCTTACAAGCTTCGAACCCAACACTGGCATCACCTCCTTCGATAGCTTTCAATTCTTTCGCTTCCATGATATTTGTTAGAACTTTATTCATTTTTCTACTTGCGTACCTAAAATATGAATTGAAGCCTCTTGTTCTCTTAACTACTTTTTCAGTGAATGCTTATTAGTGGTCATAAGATCCATGAAATTCTTCAATTGTTTATCTCCCACAACTCCCTCTTGAGGATATTGTGGTAAAGCCTTATGAGCTAAAGCATCGGTATATGAATCATTGGCAGGTTGTTGTGGAGGAGCAGGTCTATTATAATTCTGATTTCCCTAATACGGAACTTGACCTCTTGGTTGGTATGAGTTATTCTGGGGATGAGGTTGATAGTTACCTTGATTAGCGGTCCCTTGTGGATTTGAATACTGCACACCCTAATGATTTGTGTTACCAAATTGATAATTTCCTTGGTTGGATATGAAATAAACAGATGCTGGATTTCCTGCGCACTCTTCCCATGTATGGTTTGGTACCTCACACTTTGGACAACCTTGTGCCTCTTGCACTACATTTGTTGCAGCTAAATTCTTCAGCACCTCAAGCTTAATTACTTTGATTTGATTTTCTTATGCGGTTAATTGAGCTGAGTTTCATTTTATGCATCTAATCGAAGCGTACCTTTGGTGTTTTTAATAGGAGCTCGCGAAGTGGCCAACTTATTTCTATTTCTATAATACGTTCCATACCTTTGGCGGCTTCTGTAGGATCCATGGACACAAAACCTCATCTTCCAAGATTATCTACCCTCAATCTACTCTTGTCATTGATAATTTGATAAAACATAGCTAACTATTAAGACGGGGTGTAACCATGAAGCGGAAATCTAGCTAACTTCTGTTGAAACCTTGTCCATGCGTCTCCTACTTCTTCTTCATTCTCTTGGCGAAACTTAGCAAGCTCACTCTGAAAGTCTCATACTCTTCGGATAAAAACGGTTAAAGAACGCAGCTTGAAGTTCTATCCAAGTGTATAATGTACCTGGTGGTTGTCTGTCTAGCCAATCACCAACTTTACCGATTAGAAAGAACAAAAACATGTTACTATTAGTTGCTCGCGTGTAATGCCCGGAATGATGTAGGCATCACAAATCTGCATGAACTTCTGAATCGCTCTTACCGGATCTTGAATTGTTGCACCACTATAGAGTCTAAAATTTGAAAATTGATTTAGCATACCCAGAACGGGTTTGAACTTGATATTCTAGATCTCTAGAGGACGATAACCTAATGGTTGAACTCGAAATGGTGCTCCCAATCCTGGGAGATCTTGTTCATGTCTGTTAAGAATTCTGTTATCTCCTAGTGGTGGTGGTGGTGGTGGTATATGTTATAGAGGACCAAGTGGCGGATCTACCACGAGGGGTAGATCTTGTCCTACTTGCTGCTTTGCCATTGCTCTTCTTCGTGCTTTGTCATCTTTCAAGCGTTTGTTATAAGGTCTGAAGCTCCGCTTGGGCTTCGCAAGAGGAGGCCAAGGATTCACTGTTAGAAACCTGAAAAAGACTAGAACAAACCAAAAAGCGTAAAACTAGAAAAATAAAAATAATTAAAAACTACTACTACTAAAAATAAATAACCCACACACTAACGAGCCACAAGTCCCCGGCAGCGGCGCCAAAAACTTGGTGTCACCTAAGGTGAGATAATATAATAGGAATAATAAAGCAAATAAACACCCTAGACTTAGCACGTTACTACAAGTATCATAGATCGTGTGCAAGTTTTAATGATAAGAAGATTCGTTCCTCATAGACTTAACTGTGTTAAACATATGGGTAATTAAATCAGAGTAGTAATAATTAATTAAAAGAAAATAAACAGTAAATAAATATGAGAGAATAAAGATGAGAGAATATAGCTCAGGTTTTGATCGTATGCACTAATCCTTCTAAATCTTCTATCTGTTAATAAGAGTGATAATAGCTCTTAGATAAGTCGGGATTCTAAATTCCTCCCTACCCCCGTCAGGGTGGATTAGGGTGGCAACCTCACAATCACGAGGGGACTTAAGTAAGGTGCTCCTATGCCACTAGGTTCCTAAGTGAGACTAGCCTTCTAATGATGATCGGTGATTAAATTAAACCCTAATGAATATCTAGTTAGGCAATCTCGTCAGGATCACTACCGCACACTAGACGTTTATCTGGTGTTTCAATAATTAAACACCCCTTCCGGGTGACCATCTAACTACTATTAGCACAACCCTAAATTGATCAAGTTTAAGACAGGCAATAAATCAAAGCACATAAAACAAATATATGGTTAAGCAGCTAGAATCAATTTAAAACATATAATTCCCAAAGAAACTTAGATAGAAAGAAATAAAATTCATAGATTATACATATGGAAATCCCAAGCTATGGTAAAATTAGTTCATACTAGAAAGTAATAAACTAAAATAAAGATACATACTGTCAACTTGCTCTCTTGAATGATCTCTAATGATAAATAAAACTTAAGGACTAGTTGTGGGAGGCAAGGATTAAGCTGGAGGCTTAGAACTGAGCAAGAACATGTTTACAATGGTTAAAGAGTGTATTTATAGGATTCTAGGAAGCCCTAAAATGTTTTCTTGGAGTGGAAAACAAGTAATTGGACTTCTAGCCCAACTCAAATTCGTAACTCTAAAATATAGAAAAGGTGATAAACTGTTGTTGTTTTGTTTTGGTCGTAACGCCTTCAATACTGCTCTGATTGACGTGTTCTTTATATCTTAACCGATCGTCTCGGAAAGCTATACACGTTAGCTTCAGACCATTCTTCCAAATTCCCAGTCAATCTTGAGTTATGATCACTTTTGTGAACGTAGCTGGTGCAATTCAGATTTACCTGACAACTTTTCTTTTCCTATTTTATCTTTTCCTTCCTTTATCTCAAATTTCCATCCTTATCTTCTTTCCTGTATCTCTTGGAATTGATTTGGAATCTAATTAATTACCATATATCTTTAAGGCTTCACAATTATCAAATAATTAAACCAAATATGCTCTAAAAATAATAAATCATCAAATCAAGACAAGAAATAAGAAAATACAATAATATTAATAAATCAACTAAAGACTATCCTAAAATACCTAAAATGATGTCTCCAACTAATATTAAATCATCAAAAATAGGGAGACATCAACACTTCTCTAGTAAACCAATAATTTTCCCAGTTTCTAAACGTTATTTGTTAAAAAGAATGTCCTTCATGAATTTAAGATATTTTGGCATTCTTTTGGGAGCTTCTACAAACGGTATGTTGATATCTAATTTGCTCACCATGTCAAGGAACTTCTTGAATTCTTTTTCATTTTGTCTTATTTTTTACACGTGATGGGAATGGTGGTGGAAGGCGTGTGTTGTTTACCACAAAGCTTTTCTTCTTCTCTGGTGTCTTCTCCATAGGTACACTCTTTGGTTCAATTACCTCTTCGATTTTATCTTCAACTTTTTCTTCAACCATCTCTTCAAGAATAGGGGTTGAATGTTTTGGTTGTTCTGTTTCTTCCACTCTGGGTGGGGGTTATTGTTTTCCACTTCTCAATCCAGTCGCATAACAAGCATCATCTTGAGGATTTATAGTCGCTTGGAAGTTGCCCTTTTGGCCGGGTTTGTATTGCCTAAACAATTTGTGATAGCTAATACTCGAGCTGCTTTATAACCTTTTCTTGTTCTATAAATCTATGTTGACTCACCTTCATGCTTTCCTTCATATTATCCATAAAGTTATCCAGGCTTTGTTCCAAACTGTCAACTGAAGGTTGCGATGAAGGTTGATCATATGTGACTTGTTGCATTGGATATGGATCGTAATGTGGAGCTTGAACTCCATAATTTTGCATTTTTTGATAGATTTGTTGTGGTTGAGCTTGATTATAATAATTTTGAGGTCGAGTTTGATAATAGCTACCTTGATTTTTGACCCCACTATGATTCTATGGGGGGTAATAATTAGCGTGATTTCCTTGAATGTGATAAGGGATATTCTAGTAATGGACTCTTTCATGAGATACGAAGGAAATCAAGGATGGATTGTTAATGAAATTATCAGGGGGGGTGAATACTTTCTCCACAACCAGGACATGGAGGTATTGTGTTTATCTGGCTCACCTGGGCTACAGAACCGTTCTCTAAACGTGATTCTAATTCTTTGACTTGTTGGCTTACCTCTTGATCCTTATTGCCTCTAAGGGATCTTCTTCTTCTGTCTCTAATGGACAACTTCTTTAGGTTTCAATAACTCTTTACATGGTGATACGAGCATCTTCTGGATCTATTAACACAAAACTTCCTTATCCTAAGTTATTTACCTTTTCCTTGGACTCGCTATTGAGTTCTCTATATAACATAGTTAATTGATATTCGGGCGAGGAGACATGGAATGGACACCTCGCTTTATTTTGGTTAAAATGTAGCCATGTTTCACCAACACTTTCCCCTTTTTCTTACAGGAATTTCTGTAACTCAAACATGTCTTTTAAGTGTCTACTTATCGGATAGAAATGATCTAGGAAATTTGCTTGGACTTTATCTCAATCTAGGATTGTATCCGGGTGTTGGTAGTCATACCAACCGCTTAAACTTCTGGTAAAAAAGAATTGGATCATCGTAGTACATTTGTTCCTTTGTGACACTTTGATGATGTAGGCATTACAACTCTGCATGAATTTCTGAATATAACAAACCAGATCATGTTGTGCAGCACCACTAAATCGTCCATAGCTTGAAAATTGTTCTAACATGCCTGGATCAGGCCTGAATTTAGCGGCTTGGATTTCTGGAGTGCGGATTCCTCTAGGTTGTACTCGAAAAGAGATGGGAAGCTCTAGATTTCTCGAACTTGCCATCTGAATAACCTAAAAAAAACAAAAGCGTAAAATGAAACTAACTAAATTTAAAACACTGTATAAAAACACTAGGACTAACAATGTAGTCCCTGGCAGTGGCTACAAAAACTTGGTGGGGCTAAGAGTGTGATAAAATAATGATTTAAATAATATTAATAAATATAAGGACACACACCCTTAACAACCACGAAAACTCACTGCAAGTGTCAGAGATCGTATGCAAGTTTAGTAGATAAATACAATTCATTCACATGGACTACAAAAGTTAGATAGGACTAATGCAAATATAAAGTGCCAATAAGAAAGTTAGAAGAATGATACGCTAAAAGACTCTGAAATATTTGTTGGTTTAATGACTCTAATAACTAACTAAATAAACTAAAGACAGGAAAATAAACATGAGAAGAGAGATCGTATGAGAGTTTAGCTCGAGATATAGCAAGTAGTCCCCACTAGCCTTCTTTTATGATTATTATCTAAGGAAGAATGTGTGATACCCATTAGCCAGGATTCTATATTCCTCCTAATCCCCTTCCGGATGGACTTAGGGAGGCGACCTAACAATTACCAGGGGACTTGTGTAAGGGGACCCTACGCAATGATCGGTGGTTAATCTCAAATCCTGGTGACTATCTAGTTAGGCAAGTGTGTCAGGATCACGACCGCACACTAGACGTTCATGTGGTGTTTAAATAATTGGACACCCCTTCCGGGTGACCATCCAACTACTATGGTAATCCTATATGTAGCGCACGGCAAGAACTACATACAATACATAAAGCACATAAAAACACAATTATCACTACTAATTTCAATTAAATGTAAAAGGATGTCCAAAATTAAAATAGATATAAAACAAGTCTATGGTTCATGCGCATATTCTAATCTCAAGCTAAATTAATTAGTTCATAAGAAAGAAAGAAAATAAATTACAAAGGTAAAGGGTTGGAATAGCATGAACAACTTCCAACTCCTTCTTGTCTTCTTGTCACTTGCTTCTACGTTGATTAATTGTTGATTAGGAACAACAAGGATCATTTATTTAAGGTATATATATATCTATATAATATTGGAGAAGGGCCAATGGCCCGAAATGTCTCCTGTTTTTCTCCACAATTTATAGCCTTCAAATCAAATTTCAACCATTTTCGACTGTTAGATCGATTTCAATTAATGGTCCAGATTGTCTAAATTCAATCCACGCTTTAAAATGTCTTGATGTCTCCTCTATATTTTTCAGCCCTTGGATTACTTATTTTTAAAATTCAAAATTAAAAACAAAAAACAAAAAGAAAATCAAAAACGAAAAACAAAAACAAATCACTTCACCGCTCTATCCCAATCTGAATCGAGAAATCGAAGAACCCTCCCCCTCCACAAACCCAATCTCCAGCTCCGATCATCCTCCACCGCCGCCACGACCATTTCGTCTCTCCCACCAAGCAAGCCCAATCGCATAGCCAAGCATCCACCATCGCACCACTTGGCATCCAGAATCATCGGCGGAAACACCGTCGTTGCTCGCCCCGTCAACTCCTCAATCCGTACACGCGCCGGCATGAGTCTCTGGTGGTCCTTTGTGTGTTCTAAAAATAAATGCAAATGCTAATCGAACCACAACCGCAAGTGTACGGTTGTCCCAAGTAGTATGTATGATAATACAGATTCGTTCCAAGGACAGATGGTTGATCACAATGTTTAGCAAGTAGTGATTGATGCACTTATAAAAATAAAAGATTATAAAATGTTTGTTTGGTTTTGTTGATTAAAGCTAATGAATAAAAGACAAATAATTATATGCAAGTAGAAGCTAAGACGCAAGTAAAATAAGTGAAAACCCAATATGAGAAGTAGTACTTGAGAACGCAAGGATCCTCCCAATCTTATTTCCTAACTTATGTTGTTTAAGGGCTAAATTGGTCAATTACAATGGTCGGGATTCTAAATTCCTTATACCCCCGTCAGGGTGGACTATAAGGCAATCCTAGGGTGTCACTAGTCCCGTCAGGGTAAATATGATCCACCGTTGGATGTTTAAGTTTTATTACCTCATTGACCCTAGAATTAGCTAAGTTCGTCAGAAAATCAATAGCTTCTATCCTAGATTGAATAAATGGTTCTGTATTTAAACCCTCCGTCAGGACGATCCTATTGCCACTAATTGGAATAGCCTAAATACTAACACCTGTTCCTAGTTCATGACGCTAAAAACAGTAAAATAATCTCAATTTATTGAAAAGAGTAAAAGCCCTAATCTAATTTAATTTAACATAACCCCAAATTCAACATTCGTTATTTCATAAAATTAGGATTCACCCATTGTTTGTTCTCAAGCACTATGAAAAGTTTAGCTCATATTAAAAAGAAAAACTAAATTAAAATAAATGGAATTCATAACTGATTACAAATAAAAGATAAAAGAAACCTAATTTCCGGAATTGGAATGACTGAGAACGGAGCTATAGACCCACTCCAGCTCTAGCAGCTTCTTCTTCCTTCCTTCTGTTGCTTCTCTCTGATGTTTTTAGTTGTAAAGAATGAATTGTGTGTAAAATAAAAGTCCAGACCTCCTTTTATAAGCATAAATTCGTACTAGGGCTTGGACCAGAAAATAAAATACTAATTAAATGTCCAAGCCCACTTTCTAAGCCCAAAATCCCGTAACTGCTGATACACCTTCACTAAAACGGCTTTTCCCGATGCGTTATGACTCCGATTGACCTCATTCCAGTTGCTAAAGTTCCATAACTCGATAAGGAATGATTTCTCTTCAAAGGTCAGCGGCTAAATCATCGCTTAAGCACCTCGAAATCAGCAATCTATGGCCAGGAAAATGGATTTTCAGCTCTAAAAATAATATCTTCGGGATTTATCTTCAAGTCTTGACTCTATCTCTTGATCTTTGACTTTCTCGTCGGATTCCTCTTCTAGCTAACATCTAAAACCTGTAAACTTTACACTAAAAATACCAATATTACGCGCAAAAGTTTAATAAATTAAAAATGCTAGAAATAAAAGAGGAAAATCATATTATTGCATATTTGGTCCAAAAGTCTATCAAATTAATTAAATAAACACCAAAAATGATGTCTCCCAAGGGTCGAAAATAAGAACAATTAGGGAGACATCAAGACCCCCAACTCAAACCTTTGTCGTCCCGACAAAGTAAAACAAAACAAAGGGGTAGAAGTAAGCGTATAAACAAGTAGAAGCTAGCAAATAAACCCTAAAGCAATTCTCAAAATAAATCTCATATAGCAAACTCTATAAACTAATATACACATACACTAATCATGCAACATCAAACATAAATAATCTCAATCATAAAATTAAAGTCGCAATGCTTGAAGGTTACACTTGTACTCATCTCTGTATGATGGCTATAGGGTGGTCATTAATCCTAACTCGCTTTGAACGTTCCACCTAGTGTATTCCCTATCAACAGAATAATAAATTCACTATGCACTTAGGAATCAAGAGGTCTTTACGGTTATAATATTGGCTTAAGGACAGGTGTGGATGTATATTTGGTAAATTTGAAGTGAGCTTTTGGCTCTCTCCTCACTTACCATCAACAGTGTCCTCGAACTTGAGTTAACGCTCAAAAGATGTTCTCACTCACCCATATACGCAATAATTTAGCGTCCCATGTCTACCCACTAATAACAAGATGATTTTCAGAAAATTCCACCTTGCCGGATGTTTTATTCATTCATATTTTTCTTTTTATTTTCTTTTCTCTTTTTCTCTTTTTTTTGTACAGAAGCAAACCGGGTTCCCAGTTTTGACGAATCCGGGTTCCCGGTTCCTACTGTATGGATTTTTCATTTTTTTATTTTTTTCTTTCTTTTTCACTTTTTCTTCATTCCTGGCAAAGGGTTACAAGTATATATCATCTGCAATTGTGTTACAATACAAAGAACATCAATCCCAACCCATTAAATTCCCCATATGTGGTCCCACCACCCCAAACTCAAGCTCGAGACATGTCTCAGGATTGTGATTCAAGTGCGGGTCATATGGTCATGCCTAATAATCTAAGGGATAATGGCTTATATCGTGGCTACAAAGAAAAGGCCAAAGTGGGCTAAGACGGATAATCATTAATACAAGGGATAGAAAGCTAAAAAGGCACAAATGGCTAACAAAGAACTGCCCCTATCATTTTCCTAAGTACATAGCTTGTCTTTAGTTCATATCTAGGTGGGTTCTCTACTAATTAGGATTTCACGTTCTACACACCAAACATATTCCTTGAGTACAAGCTTACTTCATTTGCATTGTTCATTAATTTTTCCTATCAATTACCTATGTTCGCATGCAATTGTAAGTGCGTTTTATATCAATCCCTGAAGTCCACTATTTACTATCATATATTCATCAAAAGTATGCTTAAAGGGACATTTAAAAATTTATACAGTCAAACGCAACTCCGAAAATTATTTTATTGAAAGCAAATAAAACATATAACACATAAAAACTGGGATGAGGCAACGAACCCCACCCCAAACTCAAAAATGAGTCGTGTCCCCACGACTCGAAAAGACTCAAAGCAATAAAATAATCTACACTAAATGAGAAGGATTAGAAAACGTATCTGAACCAGCGCGTGGCTGGTTTTCGGTGTTGCGTCCATGAACTTTATCTTGCGTCTAGACATCGTAAGTTGTGCTTTGAACAAATAAAGTTCTACTTGTTTGTAACGTTTCCCAAAATATCAATCATCGCATCTCGATTCTCTTCCAACACCTTAAATTTCGATTCCAACTCATCATCGGATCATTTTCTTCCTCACTTTCAGGTTCCTCAATCACTTCCCTCTTCTTCGGATTAGCCTTAATTTGAACCTCTTCAGTCTTGTGAAATAGGAATCTCAATAGCTTGTTCTTAAATAGCATCAAAAGCGTTTCTGTTTCATGGAGAATTCCTTCGATAAGCACACATGAAAACGGTTCTGATCTGCATCTCTTTCCACCCTAAACTCAAAACTTCAAATAGTGAGAAGCTAAGGCTTAGAACTTTGATGTTTTGAGGCTTAAGACTTGAAGATTATGGTGGAATATGAGATGGGTAAAGGCTAATTGATGTGGGGGAAGAGGGAATTGGATTTACTTTGAAGTTTGGATGAAGAACAATCGGAGGAAAGTGGGAAATTTATCGTCTTTTGTATGGGAGATGAGTTGATTGCATGTTGTTGTGGTGAAAGAGGGTAAGATTTGAGGATTGTGTGGTTGTAGATGATGATGTTCAGGAAATTCTGGGTTTTGGGAGTGTTTTTGGAGGCTGGGTTAAAGAAAGAGGTAAAAATATAGGGCTAAAAATCTTCAAAACGGCCCTATCACAGATGCAAACCGGGTTCCCGGTTTCGAAAATCCGGGTTCCCGGTTCCGCGTCGCTGTGACGGCGCGGAAAAAATAAAAATACTCTTTTTTTTTTCAACCGAGACGCATCAAAACGCTGGACCCCAAGACGCTGGGTCAGAACTTTTGCTCGCCGAAACCGGGTTCCCGGTTCTGTGGAATGCGGGTACCCGGATTTTGTCGATGGCGCGAGTCAAAATGCGCCAAAACGCAGCTACTCAAAACGCCGGGTCAGAGAATTCCACCAGTTACAGCTCCGAAACCGGGTACCCGGTTTTGCCAAATGCGGGTTCCCGGTTTTGTGTCGATGGCGCGAGTTAAAACGCTGCAAAACGCAATCACCAAGACGCTGGGTCAGAAATTTCCAGAAGTTACAGCACCAAAACCGGGTACCCGGTTCCGACGCTGTATCGTGAACCAAGACGCCAAGTGTTGCGTGTATAAGGTTGGTACCAGCTCCAAAACCGGGTTCCCGGTTTCTCCTGGACATCCAACCTATTTTTCTCCTATTTTCGCCTCATCGACCCCAAACTCGTGACCTTTTTACCCCTGAAATCATCAAAAACAACTACCCTTCCTCATTTCTTAATAATAAACACTAAAATCACGAAAATCAAGGCATGAGCGGGTTGAACTTGAAGAAAACCTGCACCACATAACGTATCCAATTTCTCTCTCGAAGTTCCATCAAGGCCTCTATAAAAGATCTTTAATTGTTGTTATTCTGAAAAGCCATGATTGGGAACTTTACGCAAACACATCTGAAATCTTGTCCAACTCTTACCCACAGTTTCCTCATATTCTTGACGGAAATGCGTCAATTCTAATTCAGCATCTAACCTCATATTACTTGGGTAATACCTGTCAAAGAACGCAATTTCTAATTGGTCCCAATTAGTAATCTTCGTAGGATCTTGCGTATCGTGCCATTCACTCGCTCCATCAATAACAAAGAATTTAAAAGCATCAAAATACATCTGTTCTCTTGAAACTCCTTGTGTGATATAAGAATCACATATCTGTTTAAACTTCTGTACTGCTCTAAGAGGATCTTCTGATGGTCTTCCACGAAAATTCCCAAAATTTTGGAATTGAGCTAACATACCCGAATCTGGACGGAATCGCGGAACATTAATATCTGGAGCACCTACTCCTATAGCAGGAGCACGGAATGGAACTTCTGGTGGCCCATTAGTAAACCACGAATCTTGATTCATCACTATTTGGACTTGAGGATTTGGATTCAATGGTGGAAGTGGAGGAATAACGCCAGGTGCTAAAGGTTGGCCATTTGCGCCTAGTTGACCTGGTTGATTATTTTGTTGATCTTGAAGATTTATCTCCTCCATTCTGTTAATTAATTCTTCTACCTCTAAAGCTTCTCGTTCTCTCTTTCTCTTGTTAGCAAGTCTGATCAACGATTCTGGATTACTAAGGATCGGAGGTGTTGGCTCTAGATCCTTGAATAGCCTTCTTCGCATACACCAAACCTAAAAACCTGAAAAAGCTAACAAACAAAAAGCGTAAAACTGATAAAATAAAATAAAATAAATGCAACTATCACTAAAGGATAAACACCGTGGTCACACGCTACCGTCCCTGGCAGCGGCGCCAAAAACTTGGTGGTCCTTTGTGTGTTCTAAAAATAAATGCAAATGCTAATCGAACCACAACCGCAAGTGTACGGTTGTCCCAAGTAGTATGTATGATAATACAGATTCGTTCCAAGGACAGATGGTTGATCACAATGTTTAGCAAGTAGTGATTGATGCACTTATAAAAATAAAAGATTATAAAATGTTTGTTTGGTTTTGTTGATTAAAGCTAATGAATAAAAGACAAATAATTAAATGCAAGTAGAAGCTAAGACGCAAGTAAAATAAGTGAAAACCCAATATGAGAAGTAGTACTTGAGAACGCAAGGATCCTCCCAATCTTATTTCCTAACTTATGTTGTTTAAGGGCTAAATTGGTCAATTACAATGGTCAGGATTCTAAATTCCTTATATCCCCGTCAGGGTGGACTATAAGGCAATCCTAGGGTGTCACTAGTCCCGTCAGGGTAAATATGATCCACCGTTGGATGTTTAAGTTTTATTACCTCATTGACCCTAGAATTAGCTAAGTTCGTCAGAATCAATAGCTTCTATCCTAGATTGAATAAATGGTTCTGTATTTAAACCCTCCGTCAGGATGATCAAATTGCCACTAATTGGAATAGCCTAAATAAATTGACTGAGGAAGCAGAAGCCCTTTTGAAAGAAGCTATTCAAGAACAAACAGACCGTTTTCTACTTCGGGAACAAGCATAAAGAAATTGATCATTTTGATCTTCAAAATAAAAAAGTAATAAAAGGCCTCGGATTCAAATTATTCAAAAAGTTTTTCTTGATATCGAAATCTAAAAAATATATGGAAATAAATTGCGTCCAATAGGATTTGAACCTATACCAAAGGAGATAGATCTAATTTGGAGATATTTCATATGGGAATCGACGGACAAACGAAGATGTATAAACTAAATTGACTTGAATGACGTTTGCATGCTGAAATATATAGACGACTTAGGATTTCGTAAGGTAGGGGGATACGAATAGAGTTATTTTAGGAAAACTTGGTTGGAAATTGGTTCACGACATAACAACCCTCTGGCCTTTAGTGACGCGTCAAAAAATTTCCAAGTCGAAGCTTCTGCAATATGTTCCAAAGGGGATCGATTTGCAAATTCGTAGAACCGTCACGAAAGGTATTTATGTGGGTAGACTAGGATCCCAATGTGTAATACAAAATATAAAGAGTGTGGCAATCTGGGTAAATATTTGGGTGGGAGACACCCCTTTACTTGACTTCTCCCTTCAACCTTTAGATGAGGTGACAAGGTCTAAGAGAGTATGGGAGTATGTGAAAGAGAAAGAGTCATTTTCATCATTTTATTTTGACCTCTAAGGTACTTGATATCACAAGGGTAATAGTGAATAAGTCAACAAGTCACAATATTTTATGTCTTGGAAAAACGAGGTTTACGGCGTCTACTCAGTTAAATCGGCCATGCGGGATTTTAATCTAGGAAATGTTAATATGGAACTCAAATGGAAGAAGATTTGGAAACTTCGTTGTCTACAAAAAAAATAAGGTGTTAATATAGCATGTGGCGCAATATATATTTGGAAACACATAATTAATGCACAAAAGCTCCAAAAGTAGCGAAATATCCCAGAATAGACAAGAATCACAATATATATCAAATAACATGTGGTATCGGTTAGCACGTGATGAAATAACGATAAAATAAGATGCAAATAAACACTCCAACCGAAGAACGTTATTCACTGCAAGTATCACAAGTCGTATGCAAGTTTTAATGATAAATAGAATTCGTTCCTCAGAGACTACGAAAGTTCTTATGCAATATAAAGTGCAAATAAGAAAGCTAGAAGAACAATACGCTGAAAGTAAAGACTTGAAAATATTTGTTTGGTTTTTAAGACTCTAACAGTTAACTATATAAATTAAAGATAGGAAAATAAAAAAAGAGAACAGATAGTATGAGACTTTAGCTCGAGATTTAACAAGTAATTCCCACTAGCATTGTTTATTCTAATCATGTAAGGGAGAATTGTGTGATATTCAATAGCAGGATTCTATATTCCTCCTAACCCCCTTCCTGGTGGACTTAGGTGGCGACCTAACAATTACCAGGGGATTTGGGTACGGGGACCCTGCGTAATGATTGGTGATTAAATCTCAAACCCTAATGACTATCTAGTTAGGCAAGCCCTTCCGGATCACTACCGCACACTAGACGTTTATGTGGTGTTTCAATAATTAAACACCCCTTCCGGGTGACCATCTAACTGCTATAAGGTAATCATATATGTTTGCAACTGCAAGCACTACAGACAATAAATCAAAACACATAAAAGCAGAGAATAAAAAACTAATTTTATTTTAAATGCAAACATCCCAAATTAAAATAGATGTAAAACAAGTCTAGGGTTCATACCCATATGCTAATCTCAAACTAAAATAGAATTAGTGCATACTAGAGAATGAAAAGAAAACAATTACAAATTTGAAGGATTGGGAAGGCATGATTTGTTGTTCAACTCCTTCCAGTCTTCTCTTCTCTTGATGTAGGCTTCTTCTTGGTCTAAAGGCTGACCAAGGATGTGTTTCTAATGACAAGATGGTGTATTTATAGGGTTTTCCAAACCCTAGGCCAAAATCTTGGAGTATAAGGCAAGTAATTTGAGTCAAAGTCCAACTCAAACTCGTTACCTAAAATATAGGAGAAGGGAAAAACTGTTGTTGTCTTGTTTTGGTCGTATCTCATTCATTATTTGTCTGATTTTCGCCTACTTTAAGTCGAAACGACCGCAGCAAAAAGATCTACACTTCATCTTTTGATTTATCATCCAGAGTCCCATCAGATTTTAAGTTATCTTCTTTTTAATGGACGTAACTACAGAATTTCAGATTTACTTGGAAACTTTTCATTTCCTATTTTATCTATACTTCCGTTTATCTCTTAATTCCTTCCATATATTCTTTCCTTATCTATTTATAATTGATTTGGTATGTAATTAATTTTCATATATCGTTAAAGCTTCACACTTAACAAACAAATTAAATCAAACCTAGATTATATCACAAATAGGGAGACATCAACAGGGAATAATCCCTCAAATATGTCCAATAAACCCCATAAATTGATATCCCGTAACCATATAAATCTATCACGAAACTCGAGACATCACCCTTTTAGGTACTCGTTGTTGTGAGGTTTGTAGCAATTGTTCTAGCATCTACGGATGCAACTAGATTTTTGGTGGTGGTTAATGCATAACCACGTTGATATTTGGATTGTGAAGGTATGTGCTTGGTAGACCCACCGAATTGGACTTCATCTACGTTTAATGGGGATCCCGCTACCTCTGGCTCCAAAGAGACGGCTTTTCCTACTCCATCATATATATTTGCTTCCACCGTTGGTGGTTGTGTGACTTGGGGCGGATCCTCTCCCTGCATCTTGGGGGATTTTACATTATGTGATTCAACAGTAAGATATGTTGTAGCTCCATCACTTTGTTATTTGTTTCGTTCATGCATCCTATCGATGGCCCGGGGCTTAGCCAATTTGGTGGTATCTCATTGGGGGAAAAGATAGTCACTTCCGATAGACGCGACCAGATTGATTAAACAGATTCTACCAAATGAAAATAAATTAACCATGTAGAATAAATTAAGTTGATATAAGTATAAGTTTTGATTTAGTTTTCATCTAAATAATATTATAAGGAAACAAAGTGTGAAGAAGAGTAATTCAATATGTATGACATTAACAAGGCTGGTAAGATTTATGTTTGATTACAATAACTATATTTATACTAATGACTTATGACCATGTTGATCCACCCTTCTCCCCTTAATGTCATATTTTTTTAACTTTTTTCTCTATTATAGCGGGCAATGCCTTATGATAGTGAATTTCATGACAGTGAGTCACATTTAAATGATGGCCTTGATGAGATCGTGGGATGCCCTTGCATGTTAGTTTTGAACTAGGTGGCCAGATTTTTCATGTATTTTTTTTGTCATCAAATCAATTTTATATCATTAAAAACTCAACTTCATATGTCTTTACAACTATGGTCCTTTAAGGATTTAATCCCAAACATGGTATAATACCTTAAAGGTCCATTACACATTACACCATAAAAAAATATTAAAATAAAAGACAACTCGGCCCACTAACTAAATTAGTCTAGCCACATTACAAATAAATTATGAGATAATAACATATACTAGCCCAAATCTAGTCTACCAATAATCTCCACCATTCCTATTTTTTAAACTTCTTGCATTTTACTTCAAACAAGCCATATTACAAACTTTAGCAATGATTTTATCTTCATTTAATCCCGTACCACCATGATCTCTATTGTTTCTTTCCCACCATGTCACATATATATAAATGTAGTGATCAAGACACTAGCCATTATCCGCATTTCATTACAAGACATAGCATTAATTATATCAATTAAACTCGTAAAATCACTTGTTGAGTATATGATTTCACATTTACTTAATACACTACTCAGGACTCTTTTCAAAAAGGAGCGAGTAAAAAAAATGTGTATTATCTTCAATTGCATCTTTGCAAAAGCCACACAATGGATTGATTATGATACCCCACTCATGCATTCTACTTTTGGTACTTAGTTTGTCTTGTATAGCTAACCAAGAAATAAAGGCACATCTATAAATGTTAGATTTATTCCAAATGATCTCACTCCAATTTACCTCCTTTGTTTCTGAAGTAATATGAATTAGAGTTTTCTTGAAAGAAAAACCTTTTCTATTACTCTCAATCCAAACCTTTGTGTCATCTCCTGGTTTCAGTTTATACTTGCTAATTTTAGGTAGAATGTTCGCAATGCAAGGTGGTAATCTCCACCTTTCTCCTCCATAACAAGAATCTATTGTTCTGTTACTATTAATATTGTCTTTGTTAAGCTCAATCCCAATAATTCTTGAATATACATATTTTCAATCCATTTATCCCACGATATATAGGTACTTTTTCCATTATATACTTCGTGATGTATAAATGTATAAGCCAATCCTCTAACCTTCATCAACTTTTTCCAAATACACGTATGGCTTTGTTTCTATTCTAAACTCCAAATATACTTCTCCTTAATGATATTTAACTTCACCCACTTACTCCATAAATTATGTTTCTGAGAGTACATCCTCCAAAATATGAATAACAGACATACTAAATTCAAATCCAAGCTTAGGGATGCCAAGCCCACCTCTTTTCTTGCTCCTACACACTTTTTCCCACGCAATTTTTGGTCCTTGTGCTCCATGAGTATTCCCTTTCCATAAAAAATTACTCATCAACTGATTTAGCTTATATATTACCTGTTTTGGTAACATAAATACTCGACACCAATACAATATTTTACTTATTAGTATGCTCTTAATCAACTCAACCCTTCCAGCGTAAGATAATAATTTTGAAGACCATTGATTAATGCTACTATATATCTTCTCAACAAGTTTGTTGCCCTCATCAACACTCAATTTTTTCGAGTGTAATGGGACCCCCAAATACCTAACAGGTAGATTTCCAATTTTTATATTCAAAACGCTTGATATATTCTCTTTAACATCCCTTTCTGTTCCACCAAAATACTGTTCACTTTTCTGATAATTAATATTTAAACCAGAAATTCTAGTAAATAGATTAAGCCCTTCCTTGATTAAAATAGCAGATTGAATGTTAGCTTTGAAGAAGATCAACAAATCATCAGCGAATATAATATGATTCAGTTTCATTTCCTTACACTTCTGATGATATTTAAACACATTTCTTATAGCCAAATGGTTGAATAGACCTGTAAAAACTTCCATACAAATAGCAAGGCCTAATCTTGCATATTTTGTAAATATTTTATTTCACAAGGAACATTGGACAACACCCTTAATGGTTGTTTGACATTTGGTAAAATTTGGGGAAAGGTATTTCACTTAAGATAGGAATGGTGTCATTCATATTCAGATACTTCTTCAATTAGGAGACGGTTTTTTAACGAGGTAGTTGATCTTACTTGGTTTTTCCGGTGTCTTAGAAAACTAAGAAACAACCAACCGTCCCCTCTAAATACAAATCTATGGCAACACTTACACGTGAGTTGAAATGGATTAAACAATTGTTTGGAGAGTTGGGAGTTAGTCATCCTAAATTAATGCATTTATATTGTGACGATAAATTTATTTGTATATAACTTAAAATATGGAGTTTTATGACCGAACAAAACACATTGAAACTGATTATCAATTGGTTCATAATGCGATAACTAAATGGTCCTTACATATCCCTTATATGATCATACGATGATAAAACTAGCAAAAAATTTCACAAAGACCTTAACAAAAACAAAATTTAAGTTTCTTGTTAGCAAGTTGAGCCTTTGAGATCTTCATACTGCAACTTGAAAGGGGCAAGGGGTAAACAAATATATTTAGATAATCCAATAATTTCTATCAATTTTTTGATAACGTGGCGATCTGGACCAGTTTGCGCGCACCACGTCTAATTTCACAAAAATATGCATGTTTTTCCATGGAAGTGCAAAATAATAACAAAGTTACGACCAATTACGTTAACCCAACTAATTAATTTCTATCATTATTATAGTAATATCATATGTTTAGGAGATGAGTAATGCTGGATATCGTCCTAGATCATGTTACCTTTTTATCGCCTCTTATGTAGACCAATCAAAAAAGAAAGAAAAAATGATAAATCAGGAAATAAAAATTATATAATTGGTTAATTAAAATCTACCTAAAAAATAATAAAAAGATAATATAATTTAAGGTTGAACATTACTCTCAAGAGATATTGCTAACATGAACATATGTCTTTTAATATTAGCGAAATAGTAAATTAGGTACATATATTTTAATATTAATACAACATCTTAATAGTTTAAAATATATTAGGAAGAGATAATTTGGAGCTATCGATTCTCTTTACCAAAATACAATATTTTTATTTTTATAAACCAAAATACATTATCCGCCACGAAAATAAAATAAAGTCCAATGTCCGATGGATTTCAAAATGAGCCCAAAAATAAGGCCCAACACAAATAATGGACAAGTTAGTCTTTCAAGCCCTTCAAAACCCTAGTATATATTCTTCATTTCTCCAAACATTTTACACATTTGCAGTTCACCTCAAAACCCTATCACTGCGCCACCTCTCTCTCTCCACCGTAACAATGCCACCAAAGTTCGATCCTTCCCAAGTTGTGGATGTTTACGTCCGTGTCACTGGTGGAGAAGTCGGTGCCGCCAGTTCACTCGCTCCAAAAATCGGTCCTTTAGGTCTTTCACCAAAGAAGATCGGAGAAGACATTGCTAAAGAAACAGCTAAGGATTGGAAGGGTCTACGTGTCACCGTCAAGCTTACTGTTCAGAATCGTCAAGCGAAAGTTACAGTTGTTCCTTCAGCTGCAGCTTTAGTTATCAAGGCGCTTAAGGAACCAGAGCGTGATCGTAAGAAGGTTAAGAATATCAAACATAGTGGTAACATCTCACTTGATGATGTTATCGAGATCTCTCGTGTTATGAAGGTTAGATCAATGGCTAAGGATCTGTCTGGTACGATTAAGGAGATCCTTGGTACGTGTGTATCTGTTGGATGTACTGTTGATGGAAAGGATCCTAAGGATTTGCAGCAAGAGATCACTGATGGTGACATTGAGGTCCCTCTAGAGTAGATTTCTGTTCAATTTTCTATTGCGAATTTTGATTACTTGTTTTTCATACAGATTTTGAAGTTAATTACGCATTATTGCTTTAATTATTAAATTCTCGAGTTTAACTTTTTGTGATAATTATGCGTGACTAGAAATTGAGCTTTTTTAGCTGAAATTGAATGTTATTTTCTTATCATTTGCTCTTAAATTATTGATTTTTTTTCTTTCTTTCTATATTGCTTTTAATTATTGCATATAATATTTAACCTGTGAAAATTGTTTTTATATGTGGTATCAGTATACATTGTTCTTTGTGTTTTGTTAAGTTTAAGATTCAGTGTGTAATTAGCGAATCTTTGTATCTTGTACTAGGTAAATCTAGATTTTGAGATCTATGAAACAATATGTGTTCATCTCTGGGAAAATGTAGATGTGTATATTATGGTTGCATATTGGTTTATGAATAATCCAGAATTTGCAGGTCTTTAGGTTAAACATTTGATTTACTTTTTTAAGTTCCTTTTTTTTGGTAAGTAGTTTTTGTATTATTTAGATCAAGCTTGTAAATTTTACAATTGGACTATTATATCAGTCCAAAAGACAAGCCCAAAATAAATAGGCCCAAAACTTAACTAAACTAGAGACAGAAAATCCCTATCTAGACAACCTTTCTGGATGCTAAACTTGCTTATCACTTTTCCCATTTCATTTTTCAGCAAATCGATCTTTATCTTTTGCAACCTAGTCTTGCCAAATTTTCATGAAAAGTCAGGGAAATTTTTTAATTAAAAACCTCATATGATGAATTTATCTGTGAATTCTTTCATAAATTTAAACCCTGGTGGCCACTTTCGTTTTTCAGATATGATGAATTTTGAAAGTTTATAATTTGTGAAGTAACGTGTACCAAATGGATGCATTGTTGATCATTCAAAACACTTGTTGTGTATAATAACCAGTAGTCTCACCATAATATATTCTTGCCATCTACTACTTAATAATTTAAGAAATTCTTGTATATGACGTGATTTTCAATATGTTTTGTTGCATCCATTGTGACTAAAGAGTATTTCAATATGTTTCACCATAAGGAACGAGGATCCAAATCTTATACCTCTCATTTCATACTATTTTAAAGTGTAGAATTCATACTATATAAAAATGTAGAGAGAATAACAATGGAGATGTTCGTCTTTTTGCACCTCTCCTTCTTGCTTGAGTACCTAGCTCATAGTACTTTAGAATAGGAGGAGCTCTAAGTTGTAATTCAATAGTCCACATGTCTGCCCGCCTTATGAGAGCGAAATTGGAAGGATTTGAGATATGATGTTTGATTAGTTGAGTTAATCCAACTAGAGTATCAAATTTATCCATATATTTTATCATTTGAATTTGTACTTTTCAAAAAAACTTTGATTTTGCAAATTATTAGAGGACGAATTTCCCACATTAAGCCACACTTTTGAGTGTAGATATGAGATTTTTTTCATAAATTTTTTTTTTTAGTCATAAAATATAAATATTATAAAAGAACGAAAAAGCAAAAATTTCAAAAAATATCATCACCTAAATATCATCCATGATGTGGCAGTTAGTGGACCAATCATGAATTTTCTCTATTCAGATTTACTTTTTTTTTCTCTTTTTTCATGATTGGTACACCTAAACGCTACATCATAGATAATATTTAAGTGATACCTTTTTGGATGATATCCAGAATTACTTTTATGCAAATTTGAATCTAAAAGGAATCATTTTTCATAATTTTAGACTTTTTTTTTCATAATACATGGAGAATTTTGCAAAATATTTACAAATTTACTACTATAATTTTTCACCGGGTATCTCTAGGAGCTTTAGGTTTTCGTTGACAAATTTATTAGTTGCTAAATTGAAAAATTGGCTTTTTAAGTTTGCTTATTGGATAGTGAAGTATATTAATCGGGAGTTAAATACGGTGGTTAATGCGCTAGCTAGATATTCCAGGAAATGTTTGACAAAAAAAAAAAAAGATGTTCCAGGAAATAAGTAGACTTAAGAGGGTGGAAAGATTTTTCTTCTTGTAGATTCCTTCATGTATTATACTTTTTTCACTTTCACAAAAAATAAATAAATTATTTTCACCAAATATTTACGAAGCTCATTATCTGATGGGACCCATACACATCATTGTTTCTCAAATTAATCACAGAAAATAAAAAATAAAAAATCCAGAAGAAAAACCTTAATTAAGATTTTCCATAGCCAACATGAATGACCATACCCGCATAAATCTTCAACTTGTGTCATTACAAACCGAATTTAATCCTTAATAAAATCAGTATATACATTATCAAGCACAATGTAAAACACGTACTTCTTATGATCCCCATATTTAAATAATACTCACAAAGAATAAGTCTATTACGATTGATCACCGAAAAGACCATTGATCACCCGAAAGACCATTAATGGATTTCAAAAAAAAAAAAAAAAATCAGAATTGATTACCAATCCATAAAAAACACATGCATCTTATAAACAACATAAAACAATAACCAATTTTCGAATCTGTATAAGATTAGTTTTGCCAAAGTGTATATTTTTAGAAATAATATTTCGTTGGGACAAGTGTAGGGCTAGAAAAGATAGTACTCTAAACAAAAAAGGACAATGATGTTTGAGCTTATAGTGACTGAAATAAATTTCCCTTCATGGTCTGAGTTTGAGTATTTGAAAAAAAAAAAAAAAGAGTATCATCACTGAATATGCTAATATTCTTAACAACACATAACATAGCAAACAAAAAAACTAAATGAATTGTTACTTTTAGTAATTTGTTCATGTTGGTTTCAGGGGCGGGGTCAAAAGGTTTTTCCTGATTTTTTTGGGAGTTCATTGCGTTAAGGTTATTTATTATGTTATGCAAAAATTGCACTATATCCTTATATACTATATGCAAAAAGATGCATGATAGTTTCTCATAATTTCCAAAATTGTCTTTATAGGTCCAATAGCTAATTCCATAATAAATCTCTATAGTATACAAAGTAACAAATCTTTTATCATAATAAATAAATATAAATTAAATAAACCAAAGCCTAAAAATATATTTTTGAATTGACCTGTGAAAATGTGGTTACCTCATACATTAAGTTATCAACAGAAGTTTCTAGATTATTGAATAAGCAACCGTGTGGCCAGCCAAAAATTAAGGGTAATCGTTGATGTATCTTTCATCCTCTACCAATATTTTGTCACACTTTAATTGCCTCCCAATCAATTTTACAACAAACCTAACATTTGCGTATACTTGGTCTATATTTATGTTACATAACACACGTGGAAGTACTTAGTACCTCAATTTATTTCACACGTTTTCTATTTTCCTCAAACATTGTTTATCTTTTCTATATAAACCTCAAACATTCACTCTTCTTTTCAATTCATATTTCACCTTACATTTCTATAGAGAGTTTCCAAGAAAAGAAATATTCCACATTTTTGTTGATCCTCTCTTTCTCGAAAGTATTGGAGAAAGAGAGAATTGATTCGACAAATTGTCTCCAAGGTTGAATTTGTAACGTTTTTAGCGAATTTTTTACTTACACGTTTTAAGAAAAAATGGCTAGAAAGATTATGCACATGAAGTCTTGGATCGAAGTTGCACCATCTCCCTTGGTTTCTCATCAGAAGCCGTCTCATTGTCCCAAGCTTGAGACAATCATGGAAGATCTAACCGAAGGATGTGATGTCGATGAAGAATAATCTGGTTTAGATTTAAATATCACATTTATATGGTTCTGAAACCATATAATGAAATAAATCGAATTATATCCTTAGGTTTAGTCTTATATATGATAAGGGAAATGCCTCTCTCGGTAGAAAAAGTTTGAAGTATTGAAAATATTTTAGTGTAGTGTAAGAGCTTTGTTGAGAGATTGTGTAGATAATGCAACTCCAACTGGTAATCAATGTATCAATTTGAAATTTAATGAAACTATATTATATTGAAAGGACTTTTTCCCCTTACTTTGAAATTGGGCTTCAAATGCAAAATAAAACTTAATTTGGGCTTTATTTGTCTAAGAAATCCTACGTTAGATCCCATTTTCAATTTGAAGGCCTATGTATAAATCACGCTAAAACCACCTAGTATATTGGTGGTGTAATTTAGGAGAGCATCGGTAACTTTCGGGTAAATTATAAAACGCGGTCCATATAACATTGGACTTTCTATTAAAAGTCCCTTCAGTAACTAGGTAGTTACACAAGCCCAAAAGCCCAAAAATGCCCCTCTCTATTAGCTCTTATTAAACTGAAACGCAAACCTACCCCAAAACACTATTAGGGTTAGCGAAACCCATTTCACGTCTCATTCATCCCACCCCACTGTTATCTCTCCTCTCCCTCTTCCTCTTTGTTCTCTCTGCATTATTCGCCACCCCCTCTCCCCTGTACTATTCAACCCCCCTGTGTGTCTCACTGTAAACCCACCCCCTCACTCCCTAGTTTCTCTGTTCTCTCTCCTCTCTCTCTCACTCTGTACTCTCTCTCCCACCGAGCCACCACTACTGCACAATAAAACCACCACCACTGCTGCACAATAAAACCACCACCACCACCACTGCTTCGCACCCACCACAGAGCCACTTTCCCACCACCGAACAACCTTCCCACCACCGAACCACCTTCCACTAGCAAACACAGCAGCAGCACACCACCGCAGCAGACACTGTCACCACCACAATCTCGCTGCTCCACCACACCCTCGCCGCCGAGTTCGAGTGAGTGGCCTCCGAGTTCGAGTCCAAGAAGATGCAACGAGTGCACCATCAGATCTCGCCGCGTAGGAGCTCGCTGCTGCAACAAAGACGGAAGCCCGATACACTACCGCGAGTTCTGCTGCCCTACTGCGCTACAAGAAGGCGGATCCACCACGAAGATGCTGCCGGAGTTTTGCTGCTGCGTGAACCAGATCCGTCATCTCCTTCAGCGTGGCCTCCGAGATAGATTTCTGCTACCCTGCTGCTGTGCTTCGAGAAGGCGGAGCCACCACGAAGATGATGCCCTACTGCTGCGCGAACCACTCTCCCCGAGAACGACTCCAACAACGCCTTCCAAGATCTCGATTTGATTTTAGATGGTTTATTTTTTTTGAATTAGTTGTTGTCTTTTGCAGTTACAAATCAAGCAAGTGGTGGTGCTGTTCGTGGTGGTCCGTGGTACTGTTCGTGGTGGTGCAGATCTGGGTAGAGGTGATGTTGCAGGTGGGTGCAGACCCAATGGGTACAACCCCACATCAGTTATTCCAGCCACACCTGGGTACAGTTTTGGACTACAGGGACCTATGATGCAATAACAAGAGAATTAGTATTTATTTAAACAGAAGTAGAATTATTTTTTAGCTTGCATATCAATACATTTGTTACTATCATGTTGTAAAGCATTTCTGAGCAAATTTTTACCTGCAAAATTCTTCAATAAATTTTTTCCAGCAATTTTTTGTGAGCAACTTACATAAAGCATTTCTCGAGATGGTACGTACCCATCATGATTCGAGATGGGTCCGTACCCATGTAGACGTTTAACCCATTTAATGACTTAAAAACATGAAAACACTGACAAAAAAAAGTGAAAAATGGTTCCGAAAACAGGTAAAACGTAAATGGGTCTGTAGCCGCTTCGTGCGTACCCGTGTCGGATTTGGTACCTAATCAAAAAACATTAATAAAAAAATTAAAATAAAAAGAAAGGGTATATAGGTAATTGGGCAAACCAGATAATGTAACTAAGGACTAATTTAGAAGAAGTAACTAGTAAAGCCTTAATTTATAATGTTTTTGTGATTTGGGCGGAAAATTGTAATTTCCTCGTAACTTTCACGCTATCGATTTTTTTTATGTAAATTGTTTCATTAAAGCATAAAGAAAAACCATAGTATTATGCACAAGTTACTCCTACCTATGTCGGAATGTTTAGATAGTATCTAGCTATTCATTCTCTAATTTCAACAAAAATTGGACATGTCATTAATCATGTTTTATAATTACAAAATTTAGAGCGCTATTTTTGTTACTTGCAATTTAAGAAGAAACCACCTATACTCTTAACAGCTAGAGATACTTTCTTTTATATTGACTTATGTCATGATGGGTCAAGATTTTGTTGTCCCGAGTTTTTCGAGTTATTTATACTATATGTTTATTATATAAGAATAATGTTATTTATCATTTTTATACCATTCTCATTAAATCATTTTGATGTGATATGATTAATGTAAAAATTAAATAAAATTAAGTTAAAAATTAAATAAATTAATAATTCATTTCTAATCAAATAATATCATATAAGGGATAGTTAATGATGATATGATGGTATATAACATTACTTATTAAATAAATGAAGTGGTTTTCTCTTCAAAATATCTTTAATTTTTACCATAAGTGGTTAAATTATCCGTCCAGTGAGTGTCAGGTCTTTAATACCATAAACGATCTCAAAGCAATCAGTAAAAATAGCAATATCCATTTCAGGTTAAAGATTGACCGAATGATAAGTCAATGACACAAAACAAGCTTCTCCCTCCATTGCAAAATTACACATAATAGTGTTGAATTCACAGTAAAACGGGGTGTTTTCAACATCTAAACTTACCAGTGAATTCTCGAGCAACTAGGCTATTGATTAAATCAAATCATAGACACATCCATAACCGAAATCAAAAAAAAATTATCGACTCAACATAGTACCAAGATAATACAAAGGCTCCATCTTATGTAGTAAGTTATCACCCAAATAATTATACCATTTTCTCACATTGGTATATTAGAAGTAAAAAATAGAGATTAACAATCTTTAATATTTTAATCAAGATTTTTATGTTTAATATATTAACTATTCAATTAATAAAAATTATAATGGCCCAAAAGGTTTACACTTTAAGAATAGTTTTTCCAAAATATAAATTTTTATTTAATTTTTACCTAAATGGTCTTGAATAATATTTCAATGACACGTATCTTCTACCACAAATTAGCATAATTGCACATGGATTGAAAATTTATAACACACTAAACTTACCTTACGTGTGATTCATACAAACTATTTAATAATCTTTTGCTGATCAACATAATAATCCTTTTATTTTGAATTGCAGTTCATAGTTGTCTAAACAAAATTGAGTTATGAATTTACGACTAGGTTGCATGTTACATATGGATGGGTTTTGTGTAATCATGAATGAGAGATATGTTATGTATGCATGGGTTGCACATCATATGCGTGCATTGTATGCTTTATATGATGGACTACATGCTATATATGAACATGTCGAGCATCAGAATTCTAAAAACATATATACACTAAAATCTTAAAATCTTGTCTAAACAATTTATTAAAACAACAAACTAAACATGTATTATTGAAGAACACGCTTTACTCGTCAAGATGCTTGCATTTAGGGTGGAACTTGAAAAGGCCCTTAAAGTGACTTCAGATGACACAAAAATTTTCCACACAATGAAGATGAACGAAGAGAGTGAATCACCTAGCCTAAGACCCTTCTTTCCTTTGAAACCCCCATAAGTCCCCCCATTGATATGGATCAAATACAAAAGTGAGGTGATAAATTACATAGCTCAATCAATAAACGGCTTCAGAAATTTAACACATGAAGAACTACTCGAATACAGTCCCAAGAGACTGAATCAAACGCTATTCAAAGTTCCAACTGAATCCTGCATCTTGGTAAGATATATTTAACCCTATAACCTCACAAGATCTCTTGCATAGGATCGATGTTATCTGTCATGATCCTACACTTAGAAAACGCCGATTGAGCTTTATCCAAAATCCCATCAAGTAACCGTGCAAATCTTTGAGGGGGAGTAATCGTTATCGCCTTGTAGATGATGTTACAACAAGAAATGGTCCGATAAACACTCACATAATCCACATTATCCACCTTGGGAATTAGTGCAATGATGGTGTAGTTTAGTTGTTTACGGAGAACTCTAGATAATAAAAACTCCCTAACCACGTCAATCACCTCATCACCCACTATATCCCAAGAATTGATGAAAAATTGCGAGGAATACCCGTCGGGCCCCGAGGCCTTGTCAATTACAATGCCAAAGATCACGTCTTTGATCTCTTTATTAGTAATTTTAGAACATAGATAATGATCTTGATCTTCGGTCAAGATGGCACGTCATTCAAATACTTTCATATCAACCTCGATAGTATCATTTTTCTTACATAAGAGTGACGAGAAATATTCAACAAACGCTTCATGAATTTTCTCACTTGAATCATACAATTTGGTGATGTATGTGATATATCTCCCACTGTTATTCCTCCTAACAAATTCATGGAAAAATTGTGTGCACTATCACTTTTCATATTAAACCCACACTTGAACTTTTGTTAATAAAATATGAGGATTGCTTGTTTACTCAAATTTGTAATTTCCTTCATGAGTTGTGGATTACCCAAATATATTTGAAGCTTGATTTCCACTTCTTCAAGAAAAATGTCCACTTTTTTTACTCTCTTGGAGATGTGGGAAAATTCTTCTTATTTAGGCCTCTAAGATCTTTTTTCAAGTGGCAAAGCTTTTTACAAAGCACATATTGCATATTAACTTGTTCTTCTTAACTCAATCCCTCGGTTACCACATAATTGTAATCTTCGTGCACGACCCACATGTTGAATAAACGTAATGGAGTTGTACAATTTTCACCATGTAAGAAGAACAAAACAATACACTATGGGTGATCAAAAACCTTGCTGATTGGTGAAAAGTGAGCTTAAGTATGATGGTCGGAGGTATACAATGCTATGTTTCCAAAATTATGATCAATCTTCGTCGAGACTTTTGAGTTATGCCACATGAAGTGTTGGACCTTCCAAGAAATGTCAAATAGACCAAGATCCAATCAACACTCTACAAAATCATAAATATCATATGGTGTAACTTTGACACCGTTTCCTTTACAACTGTAGTGAAGGACATTGTTGAAGTCTCCAAGGACCAACCACGGTCCACCAAATGTGTAGGCATAATTTCTTAGCTATTGCCATAAGTGAGTACGAGGTCCCCTTTGGTTAAAATCATATACAAAGCTAGTGTGAAGATGATGAGTTGTTACCTTACACTCAACAATGAAAGGCATACCTTGGTGGATACCATGACTAGCTTCGACCTTGACTTTATCCTTATTATAGATTACACAAATTCTTCCTTCTTTGTAAAGGTCAAAGTTGTCGACAACCTTCCAACTAAAGAGTATTTTATTTGTGAATCTTTCAACATCCCTTTGGTTTCCATGTGTTTCTAGGATGCCTAGTACATCCATATTTTTCTACGGATGAGAGAATCTTACTTACACAGGGTAGCAAATCCCTTTGTATTCCATGATATAATGATCATTGATAAGATAAAGGGTTACGTCCTCTTACCTTGCCCAGAGTGGCGATTTCTTTATTTTTCCTTCCCTTTGTCACTCTTTTGACCACCTCGGGTTTATTTTTTTGTATGGTTTTACTCTTGTCCCTTGGTCTTAAGTTTCTAGACATCTCAACTTCCAGTTTTTAAACCCACTATTGTTGGTTTATAGTACAACCAATTCTCCCTTTGACGTGAGGTCATTGGGTGTTGGTGATATGCTCCTCACATCTCCTAATGGTGTGAGGCTCATTGGTGGAGGGGAAGGAATGGCCTTGGTTAAGGACGTCCCATATTTTGTGATTTGAAGGTTTTCTAAGCTCTCAGTTATGTCTTCTTTTTCCTATATTTCCTCTTTATTGCCAAGCAGTTCAAACGCGTTGCTAAAAATGGTAGGTGTCTAGCCTGAGACCGGTTGATGGCAATTTTTTTAATTTTTGGTAGAGAGTTTATCGGGTTCCCAGTTTTAAGTAAATCGGGTTCCCAGTTTCCTTGTAGATTTTTTGATTGATTCTTCCTTATTCTTGACATTCCCCTAATCTCAACCCATACTTGTTCATGCTTCCTTGGATACCTAACAGTTGGGGCCACAATGTTGGTGGAGCCACCACTAACTTTCATATTTGTATATTATATAGAAGTATTTATTCTCAACATAGCCAATTGCCCTACACTTAGTACAGAAGGGAGAATAACTTTCATTTCGAATTTCTTGCTTAAACATCTTACCATTATGTCTTGTCAAACTTTTCAGTTTTTGAATCCATGGCAATTAGTTTCCCAATCAATGCCACTAGATTCTCTAGTCCGTCTCATTCTTAACTTCTTGAGTTGGATCCACATTTGAATTTTCGAGGTTTAGTAATTTCCATATGTGAAGTATTCGGACATGTTTTCAGGTATAAGTTGTCTCACATATATGTGATATGGTCCATCTTGTAAAACTTGTGCACGGTCCTCGTTAATCTTGAATTTCAATATCAACCATCATCCGTGATGATGAATACTCATTTCACATTCGGCGCTTCATGTTTTCAACAATTTATTTAAAACTTATCGACCTGGAAATTTCGTGACGACGTATCTAATGAGAGCAAAGCCGTATATTTGTTTAGTAGTTCTAACGTTTTTAAGCATGAGTTTCACGGACTCACCTCTCTTGACCAGATTTTTCTTCAAAATCATTCCTATTTTTGTTTTACTTGTGATATCTCCGAATGACTTTTTGTTTGTATTTGTGATAGCCAACGATTACTCGTGATTATCCTCATCCACGGTTCCTCGCGTTGTACTCATAGACTTATGCAACTTCTTTTTGTATTGCATAATATTCTGCAATTTTGTGTTGAATTAGAATTGAAGCAAAACCGAAATATTAGTTCTTCATAGAATTAATTCAAATCAGAATAGAAATACTGTCAGAGAACTTACTAATTATAACGGAGCAGAAATGTGAACCAATGTATATTCGAGATGGATTTTGCAATTTTTTCCTATCGTCATCTTCCGTCTTTCAATATTGAATAGTTGAAAACAGGTTTCCTCTTTTTTCAATAATCTTTCGGAAAAAGAGAATGTAATACTCCATTATTAAACCTTATTTAGTCACATCAGAAGGATAAGTTGTAGTAATACAAAATTTATTAGTATTTTTAATTCCAGAAGGTTGTAAAACACTATACCTAAGCAATGATTAGTTTTCATTATCAAGATGCTAATGACAATTGAGCTACTACCGTCGATAAAACGCACTAAATGGTATTTTCAAATATAATGTTCTATAACTTTTTTTCTCCATATAACTGAGGCGAACAAGATATAGCGTTAAAACAATCTTTCTATAATATTTAGGACAAGGAAAAAGTAGTATATAAAGATTAGCAAATGTTTACCGAATATTCCATTGTCCAAAAAAAAGAAAAATAGAATGTTCTTTTCTGTTTTATAAAATTATCACTATTATTAAAACTAATTATTTAAATGTCCATTTAAAATAAGCTTATTTTTTATTTTTGTACAACTTTTAATTCTAATTATATATTCTAATTATATTTTTATTAAATATTCAAAATACACGATATTTTATGAAAGGTGATTTAATAATCATATAAATAATATATGACATATCTTAGTGTGACGACCTTTCGAAAACTAAATGAGTAAACATTTTTAATACATTCAAGAGTCACTTTGACTCGAAACCATTTTAACAGAGATTCAATCCAGATTCTTTTTGTCACCGCATGAGTACTTAAAACACTATGTTCCCCTAAAACCTATATCTCGATTGATGTGTTTACAGATAAAAAATTATGATTAGAACTGCGTGATCTTACGAAAACGTCGAGATTGTTTATAAGAACTTGTAGGTTCAAAACGATTTGGAATTACTGTAGAAGGTGGATCTTGTTCAAAGGGTGGGGGAAGCTAGTAGGTTCAAGGCATCAACCCAATTTTTTTTTTTTGGTTAATTTCTTGTTCATGAGGGTGTGGAGGACGAATACTTAAGCTCGAGTGGGGGGATGAAAGTATATTTTACTAAGGTACTTTGTTGAAAATAAAAAAACGGGCAAATTTTCACTGCATCCCAGTGGGAGAGGGGATCACTCGCCCCCGCCCCTGCTTCATCCCTCGAAGAAATCAGAGCGGGGCACCGAAAGAGAACCATATCGAGAGACCTACAAGTGTAAAAGTTTGGACCCCTGAATAACTCACAAAACCAGATTGACAAAGAGAATCAAATTAAGAAGCAAATAGACCAGAGATATTGGACCTCCTAGATTCAAAGATCGGACTGCCACAAAGTATCAGCTGACTAGGTCAAGAAAGTTGAGTTATCGGAACTTAGAGTCGTCCAAGATTGGATTACAATAAAGCATTTTTTGAAAAGGAGAAGAAACAAGCTAAACATAACTCAAGTTAAATTAGTCGGGTATCCGATATGAAATCTAAAGGCATGAAAACATTAGGACACATGAAGCAAGATGTGCAGATACCCAAGGGCTAAAGAAAAAAGAGTCATTGGAATAGAAAGGATAATGAAGGATAGATATTTCTTAGAAGAACGAACATCAAGAATAGCTCGACTACCCGATGAAAAAGGTGCGGATACCCGACAAGTGGAATATCAACCTATGAGGAGATGACAAGTGGACATATCCATTTGAGAGATTTTTACATATAAATATGAGCTCTCAAGACTCAAAAAATGGCTCTTTCTACACCAAATTCAAAACTTTCAAAAGCGTATCTTTTAGCAAGTCCCAAATCAATCCATAGTCCCATATATATATATATATATATTTCTTTATAATATACCACAATTGTATTTATATACTTATCAAGAACTATATAGGCTGGGTAGAATAAGCTTAATCACAAACCCTAGTGATGCTCTTCGTCTAGTGAGAAGTGCAATCTTCATAAACTAAATAAGAGTGGTTTTTGATATCGTGTAGGTGTAGACACCAATCAAGGATTCAATGGTGTGTGAAGTAGTAGATCATGAGTATAGATTGTATACTCATACTTGTGTGGTGATACACACGAAAGGCCTCACTGGCTTGTGAAGAGATATGTTGAGTGTATAGTGTATACTGAGTGTACTTGTATTGTTGATAACACAGGGGTTTCCTTCGAAGGGTAATTCAAATAAGTTGTACAGGTTTGTGATTTCACCTAAAAGTGATGCGGGAGGTTCTAGTGGAAGATCTTGTCAAATTTTAAGAGTTGAATAGAACTTAGTAATGGACTAATCCTATAATATCAAACCACTCCAGACGTGTATCATATTCTCTTCACTATCTCTTTATTATTGTGTATGCCAATTGTTTTTTATATTGCCTAAATATTTGTTCATATACCTTAGGCTTAAATTTTGCATGCTTATTACCTTTGTAGTGCTTAATGAGTTTCTCACTCATATATCAAAACTCTTATGTATCTTTAGCCTATCTATCTAATAAGCGTAAAAATTGAAATTATATAGATAGTTACAAATCGAGAAGGTTGGATTAAATAATTTTGTTCTGCATAGTTCCTATTAACCCCTCTGGGAATATTTATTGGGCTAGATCAACTATTAATCATAATATATTATACCTCAACAATAAATATATTTCCGACTAATGTCTCCCTATTTGTGATATATTAATGTAGGTTGGATACATTATTTTAGGTGTATTTGATTAATTGTTAACAGATTTTCCCAATTATTAGATATTTTCTTAATTCGTGTCTTGATTTGACGATTTATTACTTTCCAAGCATATTTGGTTTACTTTGTGTGTTAATGTGAAGCTCGTAAGGTTTATGGAATATAATTAGATACCAAATAAATTTTAAGGAGCTAAGGAAAGAAGATACAGGATAAATCAGGAGATAAAAGGAAGCAAAGTTGAATTAGGAAAGGAAAAGCTGCCAAATAAATTTGCCAATTCTACAGCTACGTCCACTAAAGTGAATATAACTCCAAATAGGCTGCGATTTTGGATGATTCTTTAAAAGATTTTGATATAAAGTTGACAAAAATCGGCCCAATAACGAAGGAGATATGACCAAAACAGTGAGCAGTGTTTATCCGGTCCTATATTTTAGGAAACAAATTTGAATTGGACTTGGACTCCACTTACTTTCCTTCCGCTCCAAGATTTCGACCTAGGGTTATAAAACACCTATAAATACACACTCTTATCATTGTCCTTACCAGTCCTTGCTTAGTTATTAGTCCTTAGTCTCAAGTAGCAACATCAAGAGAAGCAAGTGGACAATATGTAATTTTATTTTAGTTTATTTCTTTCCAACATGAACTAATTTTTCCATAACTTGGGGTTCGCATATTTATAATCCTTGAATTCTATTTTTTTCTATCTAAGTTTGTCTGGAAAAAATATTTTTAAATCGATTAAGCTTCTTAACCTTTAAATTTGTTTTATGTGCTTTGATATATTGACTGTAGTTCTTGCTAGTGCACGAGTATAGACTACCACATTAATAGCAATTGGATGGTCACCCAGAAGGGGTGTCTAATTGTTGAAACACCACATAAACGTCTAGTGTGTGGTAGGGATCCTGACGGGATTGCCTAACTAGATAGTCATTAGGGTTTGAGATTAACCACCGATCATTGCGTAGGGTCCCCTCACCCAAGTCCTTGTAATTGTTTGGTCGCCACCTAAGTCCGCCTGGAAGGGGGTTAGGAGGAATATAGAATCCTGGCTACTTACTTTAAGAGCTTTAATCACCCTTATAACTAGTTGAATAAATATAAGAATAAGTGCATACACACAAACCTGAGCTATATTTCTCATCTCATTCTTACATCCTTATTTATTTGCATTAGTCTTAGTTTAATCATTATTCTATCCATAATTACTCATATTTATTTTATTGTCTTCAATTCCTTGCAACTAATTCTTACTTCGCTTTCTTCTATTTCATTTGTATAACACACTAAGTCCCTGAGAACGAATCTTACTTATCATTAAAACTTGCATATAATCTGTGATACTTGCAGTGAGTAACGTGATTGGTTAGGGTGATAGTTTGCATCGTTATTTATCATTATTTTTCACACCTTACCAGCCACCACCGACCAAAAAACAATAAATATGTAACGCTTTCACTGCTTCATGTAAAAAAATATTTTCGATAGATATTAAAATTCATGCATATCTTTTATTTACCGGACTAGTTATTTATGAAAAATTGGGATGTTCCATAGAAATTAGTCATTATATTGATATCTTTCATTCAACGCGTGACAATATGGATGGGTTGTGTGTAGGATGAATTAAGGCATGATACAACCACGCCGAATACTCATTAAAGCCGATAAAGTTGGAATCTCCTCTTTTGTATTTTGGAGGTTAAAGATGAGATCGAGATTTTTCTTGAGGTTGAAGGAAGAGAGATTATTTTGGCTAGGTGGTTCTCCAAGGCAAACGATCATCCTATTATTGATGTGGTATCTAGTGGTGATTTTTTGTTTTATATAAGGAATTATAATATGTTTCGTTGATGATCTTTTGTTAAACCTTGGGAAAAATATTATTTGATACTCTTGTGTTATTACAAAATGTGTCATTATTGTTTGGATGATATTAAATGAGAGACTCAAGACAAAAGATAGAATGACTTATTTAGAAATGGATCCGCTTTGCCAATTGTGTCGTGAACATTTTGAATCGAATAAGCACCTATACTTTGAATGTACTTTCGCTAGATATATTTGAGATAAGGTCAAGGTGGTTGGGAATTGTCAAGGAGATGAATACCCTATTGAGTGTTTTGAAGTGGCTAAAGAAGATCAAAGCATGAGATAATTGGAGAAAAAAGGTTTGGAGGATAGCTTTAAGAGATACTATTTATTGAATTTGGAGGACGATAATAATCTTACCACGAGAGGCGAGCCTTATTCAAAGGAAACAATTGTCAAGGAGATTAAGTGGTGCACCTATTCTATACATTTATCTTTTGTTCTCTCATCATTCCTTCTTTAATGATAGTGGGAGTTTATCTTGTAATAGCGTGAGATAGTTAATAGTGCATAACTTGTTGCTACCTTAAACCTTCGGGCCTAGGTAGATAACTCTTTGTATAGTGTACGATGTCTCCTTTTATTCTTAATACAACCGTTTACCCAACCAAAACAGAATGAGTACATCAACTAAAGAAAAAGGATTGTCATTGATTCAATGATAAAACAATAATCATGTGTAGGTTGGATTAAGGTGTGATATCTATGAATATAGTGATACTCACAAACATGTGGAGTTTCCAAAGTGAAAGGTCTGCCACCACATCAATATCGATACACTAATCCGACCCAAGCCTCAGTTACTTAAAATGGGATCTAATATAGGGTCATTATCCTAAAGGTATACACAAAAAATTGGTTGTTAGATAAGGTTCACAACAAATATAGTGAAGATTCAGGCAACCCCTTAAAGGTAACCCATACACACCGATATTACATAACTCATTTTTAATAATACATAAAATAACATAGTTAACATAGAAAAATTGTGTCAAAATCAAGCATCAACGACAGTGAATTAGTGCAAGGTTGTTTATGTGGTAATTATTTTTAAAATAACGTGCAACCTATTTGGATGGTGCACAAATTATTAAAACACTAATAACCCATTAAAAACGTGTGTAGCCCATTTAAACACATGCAATCCATTTGTATATGACATCTCCTTGTTCATCACTAATGGATTATGACACTTGTAACATCCATAACCATCATCAACAAAGCTGAACGTAGAAGTTATTAAAGCTTCGCACCAATCCACATCTACAACCTATTTGAACGCAACCACGCCCAGGATTAAGCGCGGTGCCACCAGCACCTCCAAGACCTCCATTGTCGGAGTAAAGATTGATCTCTACCACTGGAATGTCTCCGTGAATTTCACCATTATGAGAAAAACAAAGCTTGAAACTTAAAATAGCTTACCACCACCCTAAGTCAAACCACAACCATCTATGTGAGATTTACCACCGAAATGTCAAACAAGCATCACCTCTTAGAGATTCACCACCGCTTGAGATTCTAGTCAGAGATATTCATCAAAATATTTTATTTTTTATTAGGGTAAAAAGTTAAATTCATGTATAATAATAATTAAGATTTTTTTGAAAAAAAAAAATCTAAACTTTAAGAAGAATTTATTTTAAAGTTAGAAATCTTTTGCATGATATCTTATAAATATAGCAAAATTATTTTCATGGAAAATAATTTTTTTCGTTGTACAAAGGAGATTTGAAAACCATGGTGTAAAAGAGGTCAAAGACTAGTCAACATTAGCCAAGTCTGAGCTATAAATCTATCGTACATGAGTAAATTCCATATTATGTCTGACAGGATTTTTTATATAAAGAGTATATATGATCTTGGTATAACTTCTTATGAGCAAGTCAATCAAACAAACATTATCTTCCATGTATATACTTTTGATAAGACAAGACATGTTTCTTACAAAGATAGTGTAAATCCTTTCAATCCATGCTGCAATGAGACCTCTCCCCTTCACGGCTTGAGAGGTTGCCCCTATAGTCTCACGAGAATCCAATTCCATCCACAACTCTTTGATTCCAAACTTCTCTGTCAGTTTCGATCCTTCATAAAGCGCTACCATTTACATAATCAACAACGAGTTACAATTTATTTTTATCGAAAAACCATGGACTCAATTGCCTTCCGTATCTCTAATCACTCCAATGACCCCCTCCACCAATTACCTCACAAAAATTATCTTAGCGTCATATTTCATCTAGCTTTTTTTATTTTCATCTTACTCAGACGTATCTTGATGTTAATGGACAACTTGGTGTTGATAGCCATAATTCATCGTCTTTCCTTATATTATCTGTTAAGAGACATAAAACACCATTAAAGCTTGGAGGTTTTGCAGAGTTTTGATAAAGAAGAAGAAGAGCAAGAAGAAGAATAGAGATAGAGTTTAGGAGAAGATATTTCTTATTAGCTGTAAATTCTACATTACAAGTGTTTATATAGACTAACACTAAAATGTGTTTACAATGTAATCTAGTCTAAATTCATCTAATCAAAGCTCACTGATTTGTAACAAACTTTTCCTCTTTATTGCATTTTGGTCCTTGCGTTTGTCTTGTTGTCAGTTTATGAATTTTCTTATTTTCTAATTTTGCAACTGCACTCCAAGATCCCCCCACAAGTGTAACATGGGTACTGTGAATGGTCAACTTGGAAAGATCGTTGTAAAACGACAAAGAACCAAGAGGTTTAGTAAAAATGTCTGCAAGTTGCAAAGTTGATGGAATATAAAAAAGCTTAATAATTCCTAAAGTAAGCTTTTCTCTAGTGATTTTGCAGTCTATATCAACATGTTTAGTTTGTTCATGTTGAATAGGATTTTTAGACATGGCAATTGCAGATTTACTGTCAGAATAAACATGAGCAGGAAATGGATGATCAAATCCATAATCATGTAATGCATAGAGGAGCCATTGAATTTCGCAAGTTGTAACAGCTAAAGCTCTATACTCAGCTTCAGCAGACGATTTACTTATGGTAGTTTGCTTCTTTATTTTCCACAAGATAGAGGAATTACCAAGAAAAATGCAAAAACCAGTTATACTTCAGCGCGTATCTAAACATCCATCCCAATCACTATCACAAAAAGCTTTGAGTTTGACTTCCGACTTAGAAGGAAAGAAGAGACGTTGTCCAGGAGTTAATTTGATATATCGAAGAACTCGTTGAGCAGCATTCTAATGATTCTTCGATGGTTTAGAAAGAAATCGACTGAGACAAACAACAAAGTATGATAAGTCAGGACGAGTGATTGTTAAATATAGTAATCGTCCTATCAATCGACGATAAGAAGATGGATTATCCATCAAATAATCATCATCGTGACGTAATTTGAGCATGGAATCCATAGGAAAAGCAACAAGCTTTGATCTTACTAGACCACATTCATCAAGAATGTAAGAATGTCAAGAGCAAATTTTCGTTGGCATAGTTAAATACTAGTAGTATTACGGGGAACTTCGATGCCCAAGAAGTATTTAAGCTCACCCAGATCCTTTATTGTGAATTCTCGGTGAAAAGATTCTTTGAGTGTGTAAATTTTGTCAAGAGAATTGCTGGCTAGAATAATATCATCAATATATACGATAATGGCGATGAAATAAGTAGAATCACGTTTAATGAAGAGGCTAAAATCACTATCTGGGTGATGAAAAGGCATGGGACAATTTAGCAAACCGTTGTTGTGAAGTCTGCTTTAAACCATACAAACTTTTGATTAACTTGCATACAAAGTTAGGAGGAGCATCAAGACCATGAGGAATGGTCATGAAAACTTCTCTTTTAATTCACCGTGAAGAAAAGCATTATTTACATCTAGTTGATGGAGATGCCACTTGTGTATGGATGTCAAAGCAATAATAATTCGAATTGAAACCAGTTTTGCAACAGGTGAGAAAGTGTCAAAAAAAATAAGACCTTCCTGTTGATTATAATCCTTAGCTACAAGACAAGCTTTATGTCTTTCTAGAGTTCCATCAGCCTTGTACTTTAGTTTAAACACCCATTTACAACCTATGGGTTTAATGTGAGGAGTTAATGGAACTATAGTCCATATTTAATTACTTTGCCAGGCTGATAGCTCATTATGAATAGAAGCCATCCATTCAGGAGATGAAGAAGCTTGTTTATAAGTCTTTGGTTCATTCTAAACACTAATAGAGGCTATAAAAGAAGCATAGTGTGAAGAAAGTCTTTGAGATCCAATGAAGTCAGGAGTTGGACATAATATCTGTGTAGAAGACTCAAAAGAAGATGAAGCACAAAGAGAGGTAGGTTGGAAATATATCCTTTGAGATATAAGGGTGGATGTCTTATTCTAGTAGGTTTATGTTATGCATTGAGTGGGTTTGATGGGGGTTTTGATGTGGGAATTGTAGTTGGCGAGATATGAGGTTCTGAGTAAGAAGTTGAAGGAGGGAATAACAATGTATGTATGTTGTTAGGTGGAGAAATAGTTGAAAAAGGGAATACAAATTCATGAAATATCACATTTCTTGAAATAAAAGTAGTGTTTTTTGAAAGGTCAAGAAGTTTGTAGACTTTAGTTGCTATAGGATAGCTTAGAAAAATGCACTTGATAGAGACATAACATAATGAACCAAAAACTATTAAATGACTCATAGATGGTGTTTTGTTATAGAGGATTTGGTATGGAGAAAGATTATTAAGGAGAGGAGTAGGTAGTCTATTGATAGAGTGTGTAGCTGTTAGGATGTATTTAACCTTAGTTTTTTCTTGTCATAATTGTTATTGTGTAGGATATGTCATTTATTTTTCTAAAATGACTTAGTAGTGCAATTTGTTATTAGTTAGAAGAAAAAAAATATTAAAAAAATAGAAATAACTATATAGATAGAATTACACGTGTGGCTTTAAACACCTCACTCTCCCTTTATTAGAATTTTCCACAGAATGTTAGAAAACTAGTAAACAAAAGAAGAAGAAAAAGAAAAAAAAACACGACAGAAACAAAAAGAAAAACTATTGCAGGCCACAAAAATTAACCTTAATTGCTGAAATTAAGTTTAAGGTGGTGTTTGTTTTTTTAAGTAATAAGTGCTGAATGCTGAATGAACAGCTGAATAGGACTAATTCTATTAAGAGGCAGGGTCTGAATGATTCAGACTTAGTTTGAAATCTTAATGAAACAGACCCGTTAAGAATTGGACAGTAAAAACAAACAGTCTTATTGATCCCGTGTCTTAATAAACCAGATTAAGATCTCATTAAGTGTAAACAAACACCACCTAAGTTGCTATCTCTTCTATTCTATAATCTAGGTTTGGGTATTTTTATTTTAGATAGTTGGTAAATTGTGCTTTTTGGATAACTTATAATTTAGAATAAGTGGGTGTTGATTAGGGTTTCTAATACATAGGTTACTAAATCATTTTTAGTATAATTATTTGATTTATTATGTATATTAGGTGTATTGATCTTGGTGGGTAACATTTTACTTACAAAATTACTGTTTTTTTTGTTCCTGTAGAATGAATTGTGTTTAAATTTTATTGTAAATTGGTATAATTAAATAAAGAATAAATCCTTATGGTTCAATTTTAACTAGACCTGTTAATTGTGATTTTTTACATGTAAGTGAGGTTAAGGAATTGTGCAGTAAAATAATAGGTTGTAAGATATCTGTCTCAATATAGTTGAGTTTTTATCCCGGTGTGAATTGTATTAATAACATTTTTAACTAAATTGAGCCTTCTATTAATAGTTGTAGATTAAAATTATTATTTGAATCTAAACATTTTGGCTAAAGATGATTATTAGTGTTATGAATCAGATGTGAATTTTATGCCAGAATTTAACTGTTAAATTATGTTTTTAGAGGAAGAGGTCGAACCAAATCACTACGAGACCCGGAACTAAGGTAAGATTGAATATGAAGTGCGATATAATATGACAGGCTTTATGAACAAACTTTCGCTATGATGAAATTCATTTTATTCTCTCGAATAAATTTGCAGATTGTGATTAGTTATATATGTATATATGATTTGTTATAGTGTATAATTAGTTATAGAGTAATTAGTTATAGCGTATATTTAGTTATATCGTATAACTAGTTATAGTGTATATTTTGTTATATCCTGACCTGAAATTCCGTTAGTTATGAAGTTTGATATATGACAACTTATCAGTATATTTTAGTGTATAATCTTATCTTGTTGGGAAATACTTGGACACTACCTTTCGATCCCGAGAGAAGGGTTTCTGGTCCCCACATCTTACAAATTCATATGTTTGATTGTATTTTTGTGCAGATCAAAGGTATGATCAACAGAAGGGCTTAGAGTAGCCCCATTGTAGTGTTTCTTTTTGATTGGACTACTAGATAGACAAGTACAATAGTTTTGATGTAAATAGCTAGAGCTACCCGTATAGTTTTTGGAATATAATTCTTGGGGTATTGTAACATTTGGAAGATATGTATTATGATGTGGAGTCTTTTGATTTAGTCGCTCCAGTGTGTACGTATGTATATATATATGTAGATTATTTGTTGATTCTTAAAACATTTCCTTCTACATTAGTTAGTTTATGTGTCAAGATATTTTGGGAGTTAAGTTCGTTGATATATGATGTACCATGTATAAAAAAAACTGGGAAGTTTTGAGGCGTGACAGAGTGGTATCAGAGCAATAATTTCCCGATCTTGATACCTAAGTTATGTGTACTAAATAATTTTGTAAATGATTATGCGGATACTTTTGTCTTCGTTTTGTTCTTTTGGTATGTTATCTTGGTATAATTGTTCATATTAAATTTGATATTTAATCAAATTTATATTTTGTTCTTGCATATGATACAAGAGATGGAGTACCCTGCAAACCCAACCCAAGAAGTTTTGACGTCTGAAACCAAAAATGTTACTGCACAAGAACCTGAAGAACAAACCAATAAGGATGACCAACCTCCTTTAATGGACCCATCTGTAGTAGCTAATGCAATGTTACAACAAGTTATATCAATTATCACAAAAGACACAAACACCTCAAGAAAGGATGAGTCACGATTTCAGGTACTAAAAAAATTTATGGAAATGAGGCCATCATTATTTAGAGGAAAAGACGACCCCCAATTGGCGTATGAGTGGCTTAATGACTTGGAGAAAGTGTTCAGGGTTTTAAGGTTTGATGAAGAAAAAAAGGTTCGTCCTGGGACACATATGCTCTAGGGTAATTCCCAGACATGGTGGCATTTAAAAATGACTCAATTTCGGGAAACCGTTACGTGGGCTCAATTTCGTGAAGTTTTTGAAACAGAGTTCTATCCAGAGTCATATCAAGATAAAAAATTGGAAGAGTTTATTGACCTTAAGCAAGACGAAATGAGTGTTAACGAGTATGCAAGTAAATTCACTGAACTTTCTAAAATTGCACCGCACATGATAACACCAGAACGAGCCAAGGTTAAGAGGTTTGAAATGGGACTTAAACCATATCTATTTCAGTTCGTGGGACCTCAAAGGCATCAAACTTTTCGTCATGTGTACGAAGCATCAATTATTGCCGAGAAAGGGGAGATCGTGATGAACAGACAACAACAAAATTTTACTAAAAGTACTGGAAAGAGGGATAGATCTTGGGAAGAGCAGCCTGATAGCAGATTTAGCGGAAACACCTCAAAGAAGCCAGTGGTTCAATAACCGACGAATCAACAGTCTAAGGGTCACACCTCTCTGAATACATCTTATGTTTCACGTTCAGTATCACAAAGACCAGCTGTTGTACCGTAATGTGTTCATTATGGCCAAGTTCACCTTTCTAAGAATTGTAGATGGATTACCGGGGGATGTTATCGTTGTGGTTCTACAGATCATCATATTAAGGATTTCCCTCGAATGATCAATACCGTAGGGGGCGAGGAAATGTTCGTCCTCCTGGGGTCCCCGAACAAGAAACTGAAACGAAAAATTCTCAAACAAGGTCTAGAGTTTTTGCAATGACGGGTGGAGATGCCCAAGCCTTGGATACTGTTGTTACAGGTATTATTCAAATTTCTAACGCCCTAGCCCACATTTTATTTGATACAGGTTCAAGCTACTCATAAGTTTCCCCTATTTATGCTTCTCTATTGGATTGTTTACCTGAATGCTTGGATAGAACATTGTCTGTTGAAAACCCCGTTGGGGTATCGATAAATGCTAATGTTATATATTGAAATTGTATTGTTAAGGTAGGTAGCAATGAATTGATAGCTAATCTGATAAAATGAAATATGACCTACTTTGACGTTATATTCGGGATGGATTGGTTGGCGGCTTATCGTGGTCATGTTGATTGCTATGCTAAGAAGGTAGTATTCAGATTACCTGGTGAGTCCGAGTTTGAATTTCAAGGCAGAGATTTACATTCGCCGCATATCATATCGACACTAAAAACACAAAAGCTACTGAAAAAGGGTTGCATGGGTTATTTGGCATACATAGTGGAGCATGAACATAAACTAAATGATGTAAGAGACATTTTAGTAGTTCAAGACTTCCCCGATGTTTTCTCGGAAGACATCAAAAGCTTGCCCCCAGAACGCGAGATCGATTTCGAGATTGATTTGATTCCAAGCACTCAGCCGATATCTAAACACCTTACAGAATGGCCCCAGCTGAAGTCAAGGAACTCAAAATACAGTTACAAGAATAACTTGATAAGGGTCATATCCGCCCAAGTGTATCCCCATGGGGAGCGCCAGTATTATTTGTGAAAAAAGAAATATGGGAGTTTAAGGTTGTGCATCGACTAACGTGAATTAAATAAAGTCGCAGTGAAAAATAGATATCTGTTGCCTCGTATTGATGATTTGTTTGACCAACTTCAGGGGGCAGAAATATTTTCTAAGATAGATTTGAGGTCTGGTTATCACCAATTGAGAATTCAGAATGAAGACATTTCAAAGACTGTTTTCTGGACTAGATACGGACATTATGAATTTGTGGTTATGCCGTTCGGATTAACAAATGCCCCAGCAGCCTTCATGGATTTGATGAATCAAGTATTTAAATCTTATTTAGATCTTTTTGTGGTGGTTTTTATAGATGATATTTTAACTTTATTCGTGAAGCCGAGAGGAGCACGAGATACATTTGAGATTAGTTTTACAAACTCTTAGGGAGAAAAAGTTTTATGCCAAACTTACAAAATGTGAATTTTGGTTGAGCAGTGTGGGATTCTTGGGTCATATTATATCAAAGGAAGGAATCTCGGTTGATCCACAGAAAATAGAAGCCGTAAGTAGTTGGCCAAGGCCAACTTCAGTAAGTTAAATCCGCAGCTTCCTTGGGTTGGCAGGATATTACCGAAAGTTTGTAGATGAATTCGCACGAATGGCCTCTCCCCCTGACTCAACTCACGCAAAAGAACGCCAAGTTTGAATGGACAGACAAGTGCAAAGCTAGTTTCCAAGAGTTGAAAAATCGTTTAGTTTCGGCTCCAGTCTTGGCTCTCCCTTCCGGAACTGATGGTTTTACGATATTTAGTGACGCTTCTCATAATAGCCTAGGTTGTGTGTTGATGCAACATGGAAGAGTAATTGCATATGCTTCCCGAAAGCTAAAGAATTTTGAGTGTAATTATCCAACACACGATCTTGAATTAGTGGTAGTGGTCATTGCACTCAAGATATGGCGTCACTACTTATATGGGTGACTTGTGATGTTTATACAGATCATCAAAGTCTCAAATATATATTTACCCAGAAAGAACTTAATCTCAGACAAAGAAGATGGCTAGAACTTCAAAAGGATTACGATTTGAATATTCATTATCACCCTGGTAAAGCTAACAAAGTGGCAGATGCATTAAGTCGGAGACCTCGAGAAACAGTGGCAGTTTTATGGACGTCACAACCAGAATTATTTGAAGAGTTTGCAAAATTACAGCTTGAGATTATCACTAGTGATGAGAAAAGAATTTTGTCCCATTTAACGTTGCGACCTACACTAGTGGATCGAGTAAGCATGGCACAGAAAAGTGATTATTTCCTTATAAAAAAATGAATGGAGATAGGAAAAGGAAAAGATGTAGGATTCCAAATTCATGAAGATGATACTCTTCGTTATAACAACAGATTGTGCGTACCAAATGACTTAAATTTGAAGAACGAGATTTAGGTTGAAGCACACAAGTCCAATTTTACAATACATCCGGGAGGAACTAAGATGTACAGGGATCTTAGAGAATGTTTCTGGTGGAATAACATGAAGCGCGACATTGGAGATTTTGTAACTAGATGTCTAACCTGTCAGAAGATAAAGGCTGAATACCAAAAACACTATGGACTATTACAGCCTCTTAAGATACCAGAATGGAAATGGGATGGTGTATTCATGGATTTTGTAACTGGTCTTCCAAAATCTAAAGAAAAGCATGATGCGATTTGGGTGATCATTGATAGGTTAAAAAAACTGCACACTTCTTACCAATTCGAGTTGATGGCGCAAGGGAAAAGCTAGCCAAGCTCTACATGAAAGAGATAGTACGCTTACATGGAGTTCCAAAGGAAATTGTATCCGACCGAGATCCGAGATTCACGTCCAAATTTTGGAAAAGGATGCAACGAGCCCTAGGTACTGAGTTGAAATTAAGCACTTCCTTCCACCCCCAGTCAGATGGACAAACTGAGAGAACGATTCAAACCTTAGAGGATATGCTCTGATCGTGTGTCATGGATTTGGGAGGCAACTGGGATTCCCATCTACCTTTGGTAGAATTTGCTTAAAATAATAGTTATCAATGAAGTATTAAAATGGCTCCCTATGAAGCATCATATGGTCGGAATTGTCGAACCCCGTTGTACTAGGACTTAGGTGAAAGAAAGGTAATTTCCCCACAACTTCTCGAAGACACGGAGGACAAAATAAAAACTATTAGAGCCAGAATTAAAAGAGCACAAGATAGACAAAAGAGGTGGGCAGATTAAAAAAGGAAGGAAATGATATTTCAAGTAGGCGATCATGTAATTCTAAAAATATCACCCACCAAAGGAGTGATGAGACTAGGAACTCGGAAGAAATGAAATGCTCGCTATGGTAATCTGTTTGAATTTTAGAAAGAGTCGGGGAGGTAGCTTACAGAGTTGCTTTACCTCCATCTCTATCATGAATCCATAATGTGTTTCACGTCTCTTAGTTACGAAAATATGTGTCGGACCCATCTCATGTGTTAGACTATGATTAGATTCAGGTACGAGATGATATGACATACGAAGAGTATCCACTGAGTATTGAAGACCGAAAGGACCAGGTACTTAGACGTCGTATAATACCCTATGTTAAGGTCCAGTGGAATAACAACCGTACGGTTAGAGAGGCTACTTGGGAATTAGAGTCTAAAATGCGCGAGAAATATCTGTTCTTATTCGATGATCATGGTAAGTAAGTTTCGAGGACGAAACTTTCGAAGGGGGGAAGAATGTAATGACCACTTTAACCTTAGTTTTTTCTTGTTATAATTTTTTTTTATGACGAGGGATCCCGGGCATACACCCGACTAGTCCCCCGGGAGATATGACTGCCTCCCAAACCATACCTCCAGGCAATCGAAACTAGGTTGCCCATGTTCTGGGGAGGGTTTCGGACCTTGGAAACTTTCCAAACATAATAACTTTCTTCCACCTGCGGGATTCGAACCCTGTACCTTTCACTTGAGAGACAGAGCCCTGGCCAGATGAGCTAGCTCACCTGGTTAAAATTGTTATTGTGTAGGATATGTCATTTATTTTTCTAAAAGGACTTAGTGGTGCAATTTGTTATTAGTTAGAAGAAAAAAATAAAAAAATAGAAATAACTATACAGATAGAATTACACTTGTGGCTTTAAACACCTCACTCTCCCTTTATTAGAATTTTCCACAGAATGTTAGAAAACTAGTAAACAAAAGAAGAAGACAAAGAAAAAAAAACACGGCAGAAACGAAAAGAAACACTATTGCAGGCCACAAAAATTAACCTTAATTGTTGAAATTAAGTGTAACTTTTTATCTCTTCTATTCTATAATCTAGGTTTGGGTATTTTTATTTTAGATCGTTGGTAAATTGTGCTTTTTGGATAACTTATAATTTAGAATAAGTGGGTGTTGATTTGGGTTTCTAACACATAGGTTACTAAATCATTTTTAGTATAATTATTTAATTTATTATGTATATTAGGTGTATTGATCTTGGTGGGTAACATTTTACTTACAAAATTACCGTTTTTTCTTGTTCTTGTAGAATGAATTGTGTTTAAATTTTATTGTAAATTGGTATAATTGAATAAAGAATAAATCCTTATGGTTCAATTTTAACTAGACCTGTTAATTGTGATTTTTGACATGTAAGTGAGGTTAAGGAATTGTGCAGTAAAATAATATGGTTTTAAGATATCTGTCTCAATATAGTTGAGTTTAATATCCCGCTGTGAATTGTATTAATAACATTTTTAACTAAATTGAGTCTTCGATTAATAGTTGTCGATTAAAATTATTATTTGAATCTAAATATTTTGGCTAAAGATGACTATCAGTGTTATGAATCAAATGTGAATGTTATGCCAGAATTTAACTGTTAAATTATGTTTTTAGGGGAAGAGGTTGAACCAAATCACTACGAGACCCGGAACTAAGGTAAGATTGAATATGAAGTGCGATATGATATGATAGGCTTTATGAACAAACTTTCGCTATGATGAAATGCATTTTATTCTCTCGAATAAATTTGCAGATTGTGATTAGTTATATATGTATATATGATTTGTTATAGTGTATAATTAGTTATAGAGTATAATTAGTTATAGCGTATATTTAGTTATATCATATAATTAGTTATAGTGTATATTTTGTTATATACTGACCTGAAATTCCGTTAGTTATGAAGTTTGTAATATGAAAACTTATCTGTATATTTTAGTGTATAATCTTATCTTGTTGGGAAATACTTGGAACCTACCTCTCGATCCCGAGTGAAGGGTTTCTGGTCCCCACATCTTACGGAGTTTAAAACTCATCTGTTTAATTGTATTTTTGTGCAGATCAAAGGTATGATCAACATAAGGGCTTAGAGTAGCTCCATTGTAGTGTTTCTTTTATATTGGACTACTAGATAGACAAGTCCAATAGTTTTGTTGTAAATAGCTAGAACTATCTATATAGTTTTTTGTAATATAACTCTTGGGGTATTGTAACATTTGGAAGATATGTATTATGATGTGGAGTCTTTTTGTTTAGTCGTGCCACGGTGAACATATCTATATATATGTAAATTATTTGTTGATTGTTAAATATTTCCTTTTACATTAGTTAGTTTATGTGTCAAGATATTTTTGGAGTTAAATTCGTTGATATATGATGTACCGTGTATAAAAAAAATTTAAACTGGGAAGTTTTGAGGCGTGACATAGGATGGATTTAGACCAGAATTGAAGAGGAAGATTGGTTTGAAACATCAATGATCTAGTTGTTGTCAAAAGGTATTAGTGTTTTCTTTCTACCAAGCCATTTTGTTGAGGTGTTTCAACACTGCTTAATTGGTGAATTATGCCATAAATGGAGTAAAAAGGTAGCAAAGTGAACTAATGACCATTGTCAGGCCTTAGTGTCTTGATGTTGATGTTAAAATGAGTAAGAATCATCTGTTAGAAAGTAAGAAAATGATTATGTACTTCATACTTATTGTGTATCAAGTATATCCATGTACACCTAGAGAAATCATCAACAATAGTTAAGAAATATCTATGCCCAGAGTATGATTCTTTCTTAAATGATCCCCAAATATCATAGTGAATGAGTTCAAAACAAGATGAAGTACAAGTCTGAGAAATAGGAAAAAAAAGTTGTTTTTGCTTAGATAATTGACATGAATCACACACATTAGATTGTAGAAAAGTGATAGAAGAGTCCATTGACTTGAGTGCAGCTAACTTGGCTTTAGAGGGATGCCCAAGTCTTGAATGCCACAAATCAAATCCCTCAACGACAGCTGTAAGAGATTTGTGTGTTGAAGTATATGATTGTAAGTAGTATAATCCATGAATTTCATATGCAATACCAATAATCTTCTGTGATTTAGGATCCTAAAGCATACAATAAGATGGAAAAAAGATAACAGGTATGGCTGAGTCTTTGGTAAATTTTGAAATAAAAAGTAAATTATATTACAAAATAGGCACTCATAGAACATTATGTAGTGTGATGTGTTGATTTAAACATATATTTCCCTTATGTGAAGCAGAAATAACATCACCATTAGGTAATGCTACAAGTATATCTACAATACTTGAATTACTAGTGTAAAGAGAAGAGGAAAATATGAGATGATCAGTTGCACCTGTGTCAAGATCCAAGAAGTCCTATTATAATTACCTACTTGAGTTGACACTTGATGAACTACAGGTTGATTGTTAGGTGTAGTTGATGAAGAACTATGAGCTATAGCCATGAGTTTACGAATATCTTCAAGTGTAAAATCATATGAACTCAAAGACTTGGAATCTCGGACATTTAAATCCTAAACCATTGCATAATGTGCTTTAGCATTGTAAAGTCTGTGAGTGTTAGGATTAACATGTTTCCGTTAAGGACCATCCCAACCAACTGGGTAACCATGAACTTGGAAACAAGTATCAATAATATGTCCAATATAACTACAATGAGTACAAATTATCTTCTTTCTCTCAGGATAGTGATTAGTTCTGGGCACATTTTTAGCATAAAACGCATAAACAGGTGTAACAACTGCTGAATTAGTAAGCAAATATTGACCCTCTTCTTGAACAAGCATAGCAAAAACCAAGTTTATGGTAGGTAGAGGATTCATCAAGAGTATTTGACTTCTAAAAACCGAATATGAGTCATTTAAACCTATCAAGAACTTGATTACAAGGTCGTGTTGTTGTCTTTCAACAAGAATTTCAAAAAGTTTACATAAACAAAGATTCATGTGACCACAAGAACAGTTGGGCATCGCCCGAAAATGTATATATTCATCCCAAATTGTCTTAAATTTAGCAAAGAACTCAGAAATAGTACTTGAATTTCGAGATATTGAATTTAAAGCTTTCTCTAGATGAAAAACGCGTGTTCCATTTTACTAAAACGCATTTTAATTTCATTGTAAAGATCATGAGTAGAGTTAACATAGAGTAAAGAACCTATGGAGTACAAGAGCCAAGATAATACTAGACTATTTGCTCTGTTCCTAGCAGAGAAAAGAACCAAATCGATGAGAGGAGGTTGAGCAATATTACCATTGATGAAGCCGAGTTTATTCTTGACTGAAAGAGCAATTTCGATAGCTCTCGTCCTTGAGAGATAATTGTCATCAGTAAGCACCTCAGAGACTAAAGATGCGTCGGTGTTTTCACTAGGATGGAGGTCGTATGGGCTTGAAAAATCTTATGTGATTGAATGAGTTGTCGCCATGTGTATAGAGTATGAAAAAGATGAATATAAGTAGTGAAGAGTGCGAAAAAGATTAGTTCAAATCTTATACCATGTTAAGAAACATAAGGCAAAACACCATTAAAGCTTGAAGGTTTTGCATAGTTTTGATAAAGAAGAAGAAGAGCAAGAAGAAGAATAGAGATAGAGTTTAAGAGAAGATATTTTTTTAAAGTAATGATATTTGTCACCCCTATTTGGTTCACCCTTGTATCAACCCTTATGTGTCACCTTGTGTGTCATTAAATAAAGGAGAGAAGAAAAAAGTAATTCGAAAAAAGAAATACTCTGATTGGTGTTTAAAACTTCCACATAAAAGGTGATATAAGAGTGAACCAAAAAAAGATACAAATATCATTACTCTATTTATTAGCTGTAAATTTTGCATTATTACAAGAGGATTCTACAAAATAAAGCCTAAATGGCAACTAAAGGTGTTTTTAAAGCCTAGTTACTAAAACCTTCATTATAAGGCCTAGTTACATGTTTGGCTTGGATTTTTTCCAGCTATACCCTTTTCAATTTTTTTCCAGAAATTCATTTTTATTCTTTATCATCTTTTCTTTAAACGAATGGATCCGTACCCATGGGTACGGACCTATATTAGATGTGTACAGACATATATACTATTGTGTACAGACCTATATATTTTTTAACGTTTTTAAGGTGTTTTTAAGGTGTGTTTGTTCCGATTATTTTTTTTTGTATATGTTCATTTTCTCAGGCATGTCCAAGTACGTGTACCTAATGGTCCGTACACAAGTCATTTTTTGTCCATATTTATGCTAATGTGTCCATTAATATATTGGAGGGGCTGTAATTAGTGTCCATATTTATATGGATTCCTCAAGTTTAGTGTATAATTAGTGTTTAGGTTTCACCTACAAAATTAACAAAATAGATTAGAGAACAATAAGACACGGTTTAAAAAAAATAAAAATTTATTGGCTGAGCCCATCAGGTCTGGACACATTGTGTCCTGGCCCAACAAGTCTGGACCAAAAATGGAAAAAAAAAAGAAAGGAAAAAACCAAAAAGGGTTGGACACAAAGCCCAAAATGGCCCAAAAATGTTTTGACACGTTTTAAAAATTAGGAGATACAAAACAAATGTTTGGACACGTTTTAAAAAAAGGAAGATGCAGCCCAAATGGGCTGAACACGTTTTAAAAAAAAGTTGATACAGCACGAATGGGCCATACATACCACACTCACACGGCAAAAGAAAAAAAAAAGAAAAAGAAACGAGTTCAACAAATATGGAGATACAACACAAATGGCCCAGACACACTGGACCTAGGGCTGGACCGAGGGCTACACAGGCCTGGACCTGTCTTACCAAACTCACGCGACGAAGATTGGTTAACTCCGACTAGATCAGGTGGCGGTGAGAGTTTAATCTGCAGCAGAGATGGACGAGTTGGTGGTGCTGCAAATGGAGTTCTAGTTTTGGCGGAGTTTCAACGGAGAAGAAGGAGGCTGGTGGTGGATCTCTTCTCGCAGGGAGGTTGGTGGCGCGTCACAGCAAGGTTGGTGGCGCAAGATTGGGTAAGGGGTGGCGCGTCAGATCTTGCTCCATTTCTCTTGAACGCGTGGCCGCCGTGCTGGAGCTGCCATGGACACCGGACCTTGCTGAAGCTGCCATGGACGCTGGACCTTGCTGCAAGATCTGAAGGATGCTGTGGTGGCTCTGTTGTGGTTCTTGAAAGAGGCTGCTATGGTGGAGATCTCCAGCGAAGGGTGGTGGAGGGATTCGGCGGTGGTGTGGCTCGCTCCGGCGGAAGGTATTCTCGGTGGTGGAAGGTCGAAGCTTGTGGTGGAAGGTAGATCTCGGTGGAAGGTATTCTCGGTGGTGGAGATCTCCAGCAGGAGCAGTAAGGGAGGAGGGAGGAGGGAGGAGGTGGCTCTGTGGTGTGAAGGTGGTTCGGTGGTGGGATGATGGCAGAGAGAGAGGGGAGAGAGAGAAGCCGAAACCCTATATGGGTTTTTGGTTTTGGTTTTTTATTTCTCACTGTAGGATTAGATTCTTGTATAGAAAAGGGAGGGGTTTTTGGTTTTTATTAGGTTTTTAGTTAGGATTGGATGAGTAGTTAATAGGTAAAGATGATTGGGCCTTACTATGAAGTATGGAGGTATTGTAGGCTTTAAACATTAATTCACCCTTATTACAATTGTTTATATAGACTAACACAAAAATATATTTACAACGTAATTTATTAGCTAACTAATTTTGCAACTGCACTTCAATATTGTGTCTCTTGTTACTTTTATCTTCCTATCTGTAACCTTTTTTTTTCCAACTATTTGTAACCTTTTTTTTCTTTGATCAATAATTTGTAACCTACTGTAGTTTGTTCTGGATATTGACATATTGTTAAAGCAATTAATATTATTCTCCTTGACTAAAAGAAACAATAAACTACCAACATCCACAACTCAGTGGACAATATTCTCTTGTTGCATTACCCTTGTACATTTATGAGTTGGAATAAAAACACAAAATACTAAAACCTCCTGTCGTAGCTGAATTAATACGTTTGTCCTTTTCGTTATTTAGTTAGAGATAAGGGCCGGGAGCTTAATAGAAACTGGGTAAGTCGTGACCACCCTGGGTATGAAGACTTAAAAATTTGCTTTTAAATCATTTTGATTTTCTTTTTCAAATTTCTTTTTGAAAATATTCACCTGACTTCTAAAACTTTTAAAAAATATAAAATCGATAGTTGGTCTAGTGATTAGACTACTCTGCAGAGACCAAGAGATCTTGAGATTGAATCTTACTGGAATCATATTGGTTCCGAGTCCAAAATGGCTCTCATATGTATTGAAAAAAAAAACTTTTAAAAAATACGAGACTCAACTTTTAATGAAATAATTGTAGATTATCTTTTTTTTAGTATGTAGGTGGTTTGGGCCAATTTGCGTGTATCACGACTAATCCTATGAAATATGCAACCTTTCTTCTACATATTTCTAAGTAAATCAGAACTAAATTACCCATATTTAAAAAGGGATAAGACTTCCATCCAATATTGGATGGTCCAATATTTATATCCCAGCCATTGATTAATATAATATAACACATGTCATTAGATTAATAAATTAATTACTTTTGTAAATTCAAAACATAGGGTATGTGTATGATATTTAATTGGTGTAGGATCATCCAATATTGGATGGAAGAATTTTCCTTTAAAAAAAGTTTGAATTATGTACATCTTACTTTATACCCATTAAAGAGAGAATTCAAATCCTATATCTAATCTTTAAGTGTCGAAAAAGTAACAATTGATTTTAGATTATCTTGTACATAGAGAGAGATTTATAGTTTAGTTATTATTACATAACATAATGATATGTAATGTAATTAATTTAATAATTTAATAAAGATAAATTATTGTGCATAATATAGAAATGTACGTTGTAATTGATTCAAAAGAAATCTTCGGATTGATCCCAAACTCTCTTAGGAACTATCTCCAATAAATAATATTGATCAAGGTTGACAATATTCATAATATAATCATAATTTTATGTTAACATATGAAATGATTATAAAAATGATCAATTTTTTTTGTTCTGATAATCATTTCATAACTTATATATTGTACCTTTTTTTTTTAGTGTTATGTTATCTCAAAGGATGTAAAAAAATCTGTCTCATGAATTAGGAGATGCTAAATTACTTATATACTAATAACATTTTGGAGTTTAATGGGCTTGCTTAGATGGGTTAAGATAGTCGAACATCTCCAAAGTGACTTTTAGCTTTTTCTACGTCTTGGATTGGATTTGGACTTGACTTCTTGACTTATCCTCGTCATTTTGGAATATTATGTTAACCATGTACCAAGAAGCTACACACTTAACACACAATTAAGGCACAAAATCTCTATAAATACAATATGTCCAGAATTAGATGGAAAAGTAAGATATGACGAATAATAGGGGATAATCCCTCACTTAGGTCCAATGTCCAAAAAAGATGTCTCGTGAATATATTAATTATTAGTAAAGAGGGGACTTCAAATATATTTTGAGACTTTTGAAGAGAAATACGAGTGTTGGCTCTAAATATCACCTTAAATGCGGAAAAGTCAAGATCACAAACTTAACTTTTGTCGATGACCTCATGCTCCTAACAAAAGGAGACCACACTCCGGTAAAAATTCTTATGGATATCTTGAAGGAATTTGGTAAGTTTTTGGTTTTTCATCTTAATTTACTCGAATAAAAAATTAACTATGTAGGGATTAGAAGCGAAGTAGTAAAATATATTTTGGAAACAACACAACTTGAGAATGGTGTTATGCCTTTTAGATATTTGGGTGTCCACTTGTAGCTTTTATTTTCAAGAGATTACAGACCTCTTATTGATAAGGTAGACAGTTATGTTAGATATTGGAACACTCCTTCTCTTTCATATGCGCGCGACCTTGAACTCATTGGATCGGTGCTCTAAGAGGTTGTGTGTTTTTGGTTGTCTATCCTTCAGTAATGGTTTGTGTGTGTGTGATAAGATCGTGAGTATTCGTAAAAAAAATTATTGGGATGGAAAATATTCAAAAATTAAATGGAAGATTATATCTACTCTTAAAGATGAAGGTGGTCTTGGTTTTAAAAACCTAGGTTCTTGGAATAAAGGACTTCTTACGCAGATTATATGAAAAATTGTTGATAAGAAAAACTTATTTTGGATTAAATGGGTGTGTGGAGAATATTTGAAGAATGAGAGTGGTTGGTAGTGGCAAATGAGAAAACTGATTCGCCACTTATGAAGCAAATTGGGAATTAAAGGATGAAAGTGGAATTTCGCTTAAGTATGAGGGAGGCGAAAATATCTTGTAGATGATTCTCCACAGCTAACGATCTCTGCTCCACAAATGAGTCTCGTAGTGGTGAGTACTATTCCTTGTATAAGAAACCTTACGATATTTTTTGTCCCGATCTTTTTCAAAAATTTAGACGAATATTGTGTGGAACTATTGTGCTAATCCTAAACATGCAATCATTGGATGAGTGACTATATATGAGAGGTATCGAACAAAAGATAGTGTGGTCTATATGAAGTTAGATCCATATTGTGAGTTGTGTGGTAAAATTTTTGAATCAAATAAGCATCTTTTTTGAATGTGCATTTGGCATGGTCATTTGCGATGAGATAAGGAACTGGTTGGGTATTGAAAAGAAATGAACGTGATTTTGAACTTTTTAAAATGGTTTAAGAAACTTAAACCCGAGAAAATTAGAGAAAATAAGTATAAAAAAATTACTTTTACCAATATTATTTATCATATTTGGCGATTGAGGAAAAATCTTGTTATAAAATTTAAATTTCATCAAATGAAAAAAAATAAAAAATATCAAATTATACATATTTTTTATATTGTTTGTTTTGTATTTTAATCATTTCTTCTGAGATGATATGAGTTTTTATTTGCAACTAATTAAAATTTAGACTAACAAAGTTAGATACTACATTAAACTTTCAATCTCAAGTAAGATGTTTTGTATACAATGTACTATTTTTTATCATATTTTAATGAAATCGTTTAATAATAAAAATCTTGATAAAGTTTCCTTCATCCAATAACTCTTCTAAATTAACCTAGTAGCTCTACTAATCAAAATACTTCCCCAAACTTTTAAATAATTTTTCATCAAAGCTTTTGTTTTTCATATTATTTCATAAATACTTTATATCACTCTCAACAGTAGCGTGAATAAACAACACTTTAATGTATAATTATACCTAAAAACATGCAAAAATCATTAACAAAAATCAGAACCACATGTTAAAAATAATTGTAGACTTTTTAGTTGTATACAGATAGATATATTTATCTGGCAGTAGCTATCAACCCACGCTATGACAACATTGTGCTGATATTATAATTTGTGTGTTAATCAACAACTCTGACATCAATGTTTGTACACACATATTTTAATTAGTAACAATTAACATTAACAATTAGTTACTTATAAAATAATTGCTTACCTACTCCTTACGATTATTAATTAGACAGTATAGAAAGTTGAGTTATTCCTGATCATTATCGTTTTCCTACTCAGAAGGATTCGCAATATCAAAACAATTTATAATTTATCCTCTTGGCGGTAGATTACTCCATTACTATATTAATGTATTACGAGTTACGACAGATAGATAAATTTAACTAAAAGGACTAAAAACGATATTTTTGCTTATTTTTAAAATTGATAGTGTATCTATACAGTTACTCTCTGGGCAATATTAGAACCTGATCCGATAGGCAGGAATAGAGGACAATGATTAATATTAAAAACAAAACCAATGATAAAGTAAACTGATTAAACCAAATTATATAATCATTATTAATATTATTAGGTTATAAAAATTATAACCGATAATTAAAACTCAAAACCATTAATTAAAAACCGTTTATTATTATATGTATCTTTCAAATATTATAATAATCTAATAAAATATTGTTATAACAAACCACCACAGGAACGATATATTGTAAACGAAGAACACAAGAGATTTTACGTGGTTTCGCTAGCGGAAAATCTGTTAAATACTCACACGCCGGAAAAAAATTCTTTCTTTCTTAAAAGAAACAATTATAATATTTGCATACAAATTATAGAATTCAAGGAGTACTTTATATAGATCCTAAAAAACCTTACCAAATCAATTTGTTTCCTATTGGACTCTTACCAAACCAATTTGTAATCTATTTGTCTTTTACCGAACCAATTTGTTTCCTGATCTATATTTGACTCTTACCATATCAATTTATTTCCTAGTCTATATTTAACTTGTACTAAATAAATTTATTTTCTAATATATTGATAATTCCTCACCTTTGCTTTGAGGGTATCCTTCTTTGACAATCAAGTCATATTCAACAAATCTCCACCTTGACTTGAATTCTAGTTAACAGCAGCTGCTCCCCATCTCGTAAATAAAGCTATGTCTTCTCTGCACCTAATGTCTCTTGTCACAGAGACTCACTGGACCCCCACCGGGTCCGACAATCCCAAATGGATTCAATGGCTCAAGATATTGAGAAAGTCCAAACAATGTTGGAACTTGCTCTTCGAAACCGCCTTGGTGAACATATCCGCGGGGTTGTCAGCCGTCCCCACCTTTTTTACCTTGATCCTGCTCTCGTTTCTGAAAAAGTGATATCTGACGTCGATATGCCTTGTTCTTTCATGATGAACCAGATTTTTGGTCAAACATATCGCACTCAAGCTATCGTAGTAGACTATCGCTTGATCTTGATGTAGGCCTAGAATACCGACCATCCCTTTAAGCCAGATTCCCTCCTTTGTTGCTTCCGTTAAAGCCATGTACTCCGCTTCCGTGGTAGACAAAGTTACCGTCGGTTGTAGTGTCGCCTTCCACCTCACAACAGAACCTCCCAGAGTGAACACATAACCAGTCATAGATCTCCTGCTATCAACATCACTTGCATAGTCTAAATCTGATAAACGAGCTACCCAAGCATCCTGATTGGCCCCATAGCATAGAACAATGTCTGATGTACCCTTAAGGTACCTGAATATGCGTTTCACTGCCTGCCAGTGATCCTTGCTTGGTTGAACCATAAAACAACTTACCACACTAACAACAATGCTATGTCTGGTCGCGTGCAGACAATAGCATACATCAAGCTTCCGACTGCGCTAGCATACAGAACCTTGGACATGTACTCCAACTCCTCTTCGGTCTGAACGATGTATATTCCTAGCTTGTAGTTTGATGCCATAAGAGTATCTATAGACTTGGCTGATGACATCCCAAATCTGCTTAAGATCTTATTAATATATCATTAGGGGTGGAAATCGGATCCGAAATTTCCGATTTCCGAATTTTCCGATCCGAAAATTCCGATTTCGGAACAGATTTTTAAGGTTCCGAAATTCCGAAATTCCGATTTCCGATTTTTCCGAAAAAATAGGATCGGAATTGGAACTACATATAAATTTCCGAAATTTCCTGAATTTCCGATCTGATTTTATTTTCGAATTATATTTTTAATTTTATATTTTGTATATTAAATAAATAATAAATATTAGATAAAGAAAAAAAGTATACAACTAAAACCGTTGGGAAAAATTCAGAAAAAGAAAAAAAAAAGTAGCTTTGAATAATAATGAAACATTTTTTTTATATCTTAAAAAGAAAGAAATGAAACATGATAAAACCTAAAGCCCATCTTCTCACACTCGCAATGTAAAAAACAAAAAGAAATCTCTTCTTGGCTCTCCTGCCCAAGAAAACAGTAGCCATTTGTGGATCATTTCTCACCATCATCAACTTGGCTTGGCTAACTCATCAACAAAAATTCCAAAGTTTTAAATTAAAAAAATTTCATAATTTTCGATCCAAGATTTCCGAAATTCCGAACAAAAAATTACGAAATTTCCGAACCAAAAATTCCAAAATTTCCGTGCCGAAATTTCCGAATTTCCGGTAAATTCCGAAATTCCGAATTCGGACTTATTATTTCCAGTTCCAAAAAATAGGAACGGAATTGGAATAGAAAAAATCTATTCCGAAAAAAATTGAAAATTTTCCGAAAGACCCTTTTTCCGATCCGTTCCTTCCGATTTCCACCCCTATATATCATGCATGCAACAAGACAGTCTTCCTCCTCTTTCTATCTCTATAGATCTCAACTCCTAGGATTTTACGAGCAGCACCCAGATCCTTCATCTCGAATTCCGCACTGAGAGACCTCTTCAACGTCTGAATGTCATTCATATTCTGAGTTGAAATCAGAATATCATCCACGAATAGAACTAGGTAGGTGTGTGAATCACCTCGCAAAAACTTATGATATACGCAACAATCATACTCACACTTCTGATAGCCTATCTTCAGCATAAATCTATCAAACCTCTTGTACCATTGCTCGGAGACTGCTTAAGTCCATTCAAATCTCTTTAACTTGCACACGTAGTCTTCTTTCCCAGAAACTTGGAATCCTTATGGCTGGCTCATGTATATCTCCTTTTCCACCTCTCCACGTAGCAAGGTTGTTTTCACATCTAGCTGCTCAAGTTCCAAATCCTGTTGTGCAACTATCGCTAGTAGCACCCTAATCGAAGTATGTCTAAACGCTGGTGAGAAAATCTTGTTGTAGTCAACCCCCTCTTTCTGAATGAAACCCCTCGCAACCAATCTTGCTTTGTACTTGACACCTTCTGTAGTTGTAATTCCTTCCTTTCTTCTAAAAACCCACTTGCAAGTGACTACTTTACTTTTCGTTGGCAATTGTACAAGCTCCCATGTCGAGTTCTTGAAAAGTGACTCCATCTCCTCTCCCATTGCAGTAACCCATTATGCTAACTCATAACCTGAAATCACAGCATTGTAGGTAGATGGCTCATCCTCCACCTCTTCGGCCTCCTGCAATGCATAACCCACCATATTTTCATTCACAAGCCATGATGGTGGCCTTATTTCCCTTTTTGTGCGACCTGCAACAAAGCTTTGATGTACAAGTTCCTCTAGTGGTGATGCATCCTCAAATTCTTCTGCTTCTTTCTCTTCCGTTTCTGGTGGTGGTGATGGTGGCGTTTCAGATTCCTTAGGATTTGAACTTGCCTCCACCTTCTTCTCTACAGCTCCAACCTCTATCTCCATGGTATGCAGCATCGACCTCTCATCAAAGACTACACTTCTGCTAAGTATAATCTTGTTGCCCGACCAGAGTTTGTACCCCTTCACTCCTATGCCATAGCTGATGTCTCCCTATTTGTTCTAATTCTTAGCCCATTGGAGACATCCTTTTAGGTGAATAAATGAGTTATTTGATAGACTTTTAGGCTTAAATGATCATATTACACTTTCTCCCCTTGGAAATTAACTATTTGCAGAATCTGAGCTTTTGTGCGTAAATTTGACTATTTTTAATGCAAAGTTAATTGGTTCTTGAATCTCATGAAAGACCAATCCAAGGAGAAAAAGTGAGAATAAAGTCTTAGTGTATTTTAGAGTGTTAGGAAATGATTTTTAGTCGAGTTTCTATTTTTAGAGTACACTTTCCTATTTCGTTTTCTTGATTTATTAATTTATTCTTTTAAAGCATATGCGGTTTAATTATTTATTTAATGTGAAGCTTTAAAAGATAAATGGTAATTACTTAGAGGCCAAGTCAAGATAAAGATGAAAGGAAAGAAGATTTACATGGAAATAAGAAGATTTAGGAAAGATTTATTCAAAGGAGGAAAAGATAAAGCTGCCTTTTGAAATCTGAAATTCAGCCACGTTTTAGGAATTAAATCATAATAAAAGATTGGCTAGGATTCTGGACGAATGGTCTGCACCAATAGAAAGAGCTTTCCAAGACAAGCAGTTTCATATATTGGAACTTCTCAAACGGATAAGTATTCAAAAAGATATGACCAAATCAAATCAGCAGAATCTTATCTTTTAGAGCTACGAATTTAAGAGTCTTTGCCTTGTCTTCCACTCCAAGTAATTCGACCTAGGGCTTGCTAACACCTATAAATACACCCCTTAGACCTCATTATTCAGTACCTCTATATTTTACACAATTCATAACATCCTTAGAGAGAGAGTCAACCACTTCAGAGCAAGAAGGCAAAGGAGGAGCTAGAGCTGGAGGAATTCTGTTCTTCCATCAACAGTCATCTAATCCTTAGGTTATATATTTATTTTCTGTAATTAAATATGATGTCTTTCTATTTAGTTTCAGTATTTAATATTTCCATGAGCTAAACTTTTATATACTTGAGAATCGCAATAAAGGGATGAACCCTAGTTAATTTAATCTTTGTTTTGAATTTGGGATTGTATGATTTAAACTGAATTAGGTCTTAGATATTGGATATTACTTTGTTCTTAATCACTATTTCTTTTCCGTACAACTAGAAATAGATTTTAGTATTTGGGCTATTCACTTTAGTGGCGAAGTGATCATCCGACAGGGGGGTTTGAATACAGATCTAGGTAATACCCGTGTAATGTCCGTTATTGACCGACAGGCTTAACTAATTACATAGCCAGAGAGGTAAAATCATATCATCCGAAAAGCCATATTCGACCATGCAGGTGTTTATGATACTTTAGGATAGCTTCTAGGTCCACCCGACAGGGGGCTAGGAGATATTAGAGTCCCGACTAGTATACTAATACCAATTCTACCCTTAAACATAGCATAGATTATATTAATTAGGAGGATTCCTTGCGAGACTCAAGTATATCTCTCTTATCTGAAGTTAGTCTTTTATTTGCTTTATTTCTTTTCTGTTTAGTTAATCTTAGTCTTTACTTTATTTGCATCTTTTAATTTACATAAACCAAACAAAAATTATTATCTTTTATTTTCTGTTTAGCAATTATCTCTACTATCTGATTAATATTTGGGTTGAACCTAATCCGTCCCTGAGAACAAACTTGTTTATCATATATTACTTGGGACAACCGTACACTTGCGGTTAAGTGGTTCCTCTATTTTTCACTTAATTTTATAACACCCCAGGACCCACCAAGTTTTTGGCGCCGCTGCCGGGGACGGTAGCGTGAGACCCCGGTGTTAATCTTTAGTAGTTTTAATTGTTTATTTATTTTTCCAGATTTACGCTTGGTTTTTGTTTTCGTTGTACAGAATTTTATTCAGGTAATGCTCAAGAGTTTTATTGAAGATGTATAGAGGACATTACCCGGATCCCGATCCATATGACTATTGGGAAGACTCTTCGGGACAACAACAATGGGGTAGTAACTTCTACCAACAATCTTATCAACACCCGCAAGAGCAGAATTGGAACAACCGATGGGTCGGGAATAATCAGCAACAATCATCATATCACTATCCCCAGGAGCAAGGATGGAACAACCAATGGGTTGGAAACATTCAACAACCTCCGCCTCATCACCATCAGCAAGAAATTGACAATGAGATACGTTCTAAACTCCAGCGCTTAGTAGAAGAAACAAACGCCATCCAAGCACGCGTGCAACAGATGGCAGAAGAATGGGGTAGTATGTCTTGTGAAGATTCCACTCCCCCGAGGGATGGAAGAGATCAACTGGAAGAAGTAGTTGAGGAGGAGGTGTTGAAGGAAGATACTATTGATAGTGATATGACCATCATGCCGGTTATAAATGAAGACCACCATGTGGTTAACAATCCTATTAGCATGGTGGAAGAAGGAGTAGCAACAAAAATCCTAGAAATTGAAGCTGAGATTGCTATTCCTATGGTGCGTGCACATGATCCAGATACTGAACGCGAACAAGAAGAAGAGGTGATCCAGATTCAGATTCCACATCGAGAATATGATGAAGTAATAGTGGAAGATTGGGTTGAAAGCGAAGACGAATGTGAAGTGGTTGAGAAATCAATTGAAGAGTTAAAGCTTCATAATAAAAAAGAAATCGAATTCCCACCACAAAAAGTTCACCAATCACTATCTCCACCACAAATCATCATTAGAGATAAAAAATCGGAATCACCTCTATTACTAAAAATGATCAATAGGTGCTACGCAAGAAAGGTGCTACACCGCGAGAGTAAAGCGGCAAGGAGGAGCACCTACCCACCACACTTTAAAGAGGAACGCGAGACTGAAGAGATTAAAAATGAGCTTATACCGTTGAGGACGGTCATCTACTATCGTGTGGTGAAGAATACGTTTCGTCATGAAAGTAAGAAGGCGAAACGGAGATACTACCCTCCCCCTTTCAGAGATCGATTGAATAAAATTTTAAGGGGGAAGGTGCTAAAACTTACATGCCAAGGACGAGGCGAATTCAAGCGGAGGAGAACCGCAAGGGCCTCAATACCATCTTCAAGGAAGGTAACGCGTCGAACTTAAAGACGTAATAAACAAAAGTGCTTCTTGGGAGACAACCCATGTTTTAATTGCTTTAAGTTTTTGTCAAGTTTTAGTGTCTACTTTTAAAAGAAATGAGAAAGGTAGTGTGTTATTGGTGCAGGAATTGAAGAAAGGAATCACTTGGAAAAATTCGCAGGTCGGTCCGGTGCACCGCACCAGACTCCCGGTATACCGCGCCTGAAAAACCCGTACCACGGGGTGGCCCCCACGGGTTTTATACAGAAAGGAGAAATTTTTTTGATGCGCGGTCCGGTATATTGCGTGAGATGTCTGGTATACCGCAGGAGGGAAAAACCCGTACCACGGGTTAGGTACCGCGGGTTTTTTGACGGAGTTGGTGCTGACTACCCCATGCGCCGCACCCCTACACCGCAGGGCAAAAACCCGTGCCACGGGGTGCTAGCACGGGGTCAAGACAGGAGCGAGAAAAAACGAAACAACAGAAGCTGCGGTACACCGCGGCTTAGGTCCGGTGCACCGCGCCATGGCGGTTTGTGAGGAGTTTGAGGCCCATTCAACTTCTTCCCTTGTCAAGATCAAACCCTAGCCTTCCCCAATACGAATTTTTCAGAACTTAACCCTTATATACCTGCACAAAGACCACTACAACACCAAAGAACATCAAATCCTTCCTCCTAATCCATTCCAAACACACATCCAACACCACAATCCTTCAAGAAAATCAAGAATTCTTCTCCTTCAACCTTAAACCTCATCATCAAAGCTTCATTCCTATTCATTAAAACCTTCCCCAAGCTATTAAATATCCATTACCCATCTCATATAACACCACAATCCTTCATTAAAAATCCTCAAAACATCAAATTTCAAAACTCTTCTCTAGTTTTTGATTATTTGAAGTTTTGAGTTTGGGGTTCATTGAGATGACGAAGATTGGAAGGTCAAGAATACCATGAAGAGGAAGAAGAAGTTGAAGAACCTTGTATTACTTTTGGGTGTTGAAAGATGTAGTTGAAAGAATTTTGGGAGGATAATCATGAAGAGGTGTTGAAACCCATAGGAAAAATCACAAAAGAGTTGGAGCTTATGCACATCATATTACGTGGAGTGAGCAATGTTCCACATGCCACCTACGCAACACAAGGAGCTCAACCTACACGCAACCATGGAAACCAGCTTCGTGCTGGTTCAGATACGTTTTCCTATCCCTTTCTTATTTGTTTTAATTGTTTAATTTCTTTCTTGAGTCTTTTTCGAGTCGTGGGGACACGACTCATTTTTGAGTTTGGGGTGGGGTTCGTTGCCTCATCCCAATTTTATGTGTTTTACAGTTTTTTTAATTTTAGTTTGAGGAATGTTTTAACTGTAGAGCTGTAGAGTGTTTTAAATGCCCCCATCAAGCATGCTTTTTATAAATTTATGATAGAAAATAGTTGACTTTAGGAGTTAGTGTAAAACGCACTTTGATTGCATGCAAGTATGAGATAATTGATAGGAAAAATTAATGAACAATGCAAAAGAAGTAAACTTGTGCTTAAGGATAATAGGTGGTTTGTAGAACGTGAGATCTAAATGAGTAGAGAACCCACTTAGGTATGAACTAAAGGCAAGTTGTGTAAATAGGAAGATGATAGAGGCAGTTCTTTGTTAGCCCTTTGAATCCTTTTTGGCTGTCTATCCCTGAATTAATTTTATCCTTCTTAGACAAATTTTTAGCCTTTAAGCCTTTCTTTTGTCGCCACATTATAAGCCAATTTCCCTTTAGATTATTAGGCATGACCATATGACCCGCACTTGAATCACGATCCTGAGACTTCCTGTCTTGAGCTTGAGTTTGGGGTGGTGGGTCCACTATATGGGAATTTACATTGGGATTGGGATTTTTTGAGCTTATTAATGATGCTTTGTGCTATATATGATGATGATTCACAGGTTAATTATATTGTAACCCTTTGCGGGGGTAATAGTGAATGGAAAAGAAGCTATAAAGCTAAAATCATGAATAGGCATGAAGAAAATAGCATGATATCTCAACATTAAAGAGAGAGTCATAGCTATACAAAAAATATATATATATATAGAAACAAAAAGTTATATGAAAAGAATATATATTTGGACCGGCAAAGTGGAAAAGTTTAGGTGAATCATCTTTAGTGCTTATTGGGTTAATTTGGGGACGCTCATTAAGCGCGTCAATTGGGTTGAGTGAGAACGTTATTCGAGTGTAAACTCAAGCTCTAGGACAGTTGTTGATGGTAAGTGAGGAGAGAGCCAAAAGCTCACTTCAAATTTACCAAATATACATACCTTACCGTCCTTCAGCCTACGCTAAAAACCGTAAAGACCTCGTGATTCCTAGATGCACAGTGAGTTAATAGGGATTACTATAAGTGGAACATTCAACGCAAGTAAGGATCGAGGAACACCCTATAGCCACCATTTTGAGATAAGTATTAAGCGTAACCTTCTAGCATTGTGAAATTAATTTTAATTTGATATTATTTTGTATTTGATTTTGCATGATAAGTGTAGATGTATATTAATTCCTAGATTAGACTATATGAAATTTGTTTTAAGCTTTGCTTTGGGAATATTTTCTAGATTCTACCTTCTGCATTCACCTAAAAGATCCTTTGTTTTTATTTTACTTTGTCGGGACGACAAAGGTTTGAGTTTGGGGTCTTGATGTCTCCCTATTTGTTCTAATTCTTAGCCCATTGGAGACATCCTTTTAGGTGAATAAATGAGTTATTTGATAGACTTTTAGGCTTAAATGATCATATTACACTTTCTCCCCTTGGAAATTAACTATTTGCAGAATCTGAGCTTTTGTGCGTAAATTTGACTATTTTTAATGCAAAGTTAATTGGTTCTTGAATCTCATGAAAGACCAATCCAAGGAGAAAAAGTGAGAATAAAGTCTTAGTGTATTTTAGAGTGTTAGGAAATGATTTTTAGTCGAGTTTCTATTTTTAGAGTACACTTTCCTATTTCGTTTTCTTGATTTATTAATTTATTCTTTTAAAGCATATGCGGTTTAATTATTTATTTAATGTGAAGCTTTAAAAGATAAATGGTAATTACTTAGAGGCCAAGTCAAGATAAAGATGAAAGGAAAGAAGATTTACATGGAAATAAGAAGATTTAGGAAAGATTTATTCAAAGGAGGAAAAGATAAAGCTGCCTTTTGAAATCTGAAATTCAGCCACGTTTTAGGAATTAAATCATAATAAAAGATTGGCTAGGATTCTGGATGAATGGTCTGCACCAATAGAAAGAGCTTTCCAAGACAAGCAGTTTCATATATTGGAACTTCTCAAACGGATAAGTATTCAAAAAGATATGACCAAATCAAATCAGCAGAATCTTATCTTTTAGAGCTACGAATTTAAGAGTCTTTGCCTTGTCTTCCACTCCAAGTAATTCGACCTAGGGCTTGCTAACACCTATAAATACACCCCTTAGACCTCATTATTCAGTACCTCTCATATTTTACACAATTCATAACATCCTTAGAGAGAGAGTCAACCACTTCAGAGCAAGAAGGCAAAGGAGGAGCTAGAGCTGGAGGAATTCTGTTCTTCCATCAACAGTCATCTAATCCTTAGGTTATATATTTATTTTCTGTAATTAAATATGATGTCTTTCTATTTAGTTTCAGTATTTAATATTTCCATGAGCTAAACTTTTATATACTTGAGAATCGCAATAAAGGGATGAACCCTAGTTAATTTAATCTTTGTTTTGAATTTGGGATTGTATGATTTAAATTGAATTAGGTCTTAGATATTGGATATTACTTTGTTCTTAATCACTATTTCTTTTCCGTACAACTAGAAATAGATTTTAGTATTTGGGCTATTCACTTTAGTGGCGAAGTGATCATCCGACAGGGGGGTTTGAATACAGATCTAGGTAACTAATTACATAGCCAGAGAGGTAAAATCATATCATCCGAAAAGCCATATTCGACCATGCAGGTGTTTATGATACTTTAGGATAGCTTCTAGGTCCACCCGACAGGGGGCTAGGAGATATTAGAGTCCCGACTAGTATACTAATACCAATTCTACCCTTAAACATAGCATAGATTATATTAATTAGGAGGATTCCTTGCGAGACTCAAGTATATCTCTCTTATCTGAAGTTAGTCTTTTATTTGCTTTATTTCTTTTCTGTTTAGTTAATCTTAGTCTTTACTTTATTTGCATCTTTTAATTTACAAAAACCAAACAAAAATTATTATCTTTTATTTTCTGTTTAGCAATTATCTCTACTATCTGATTAATATTTGGGTTGAACCTAATCCGTCCCTGAGAACGAACTTGTTTATCATATATTACTTGGGACAACCGTACACTTGCGGTTAAGTGGTTCCTCTATTTTTCACTTAATTTTATAACACCCCAGGACCCACCAATAGCCCATGAAAACTTCCATCTTTTCCCTTGGTTCTAACTTGCCATCATCCACCTGATAATAGGCAACACAACCAAAGACCCTCAGCATCGAGTAATCTGCAGCCTTTCCGTACAACACCTCCAAAGGTGTCTTGAATCCAATGCCTGAGTAAGGGTTCCGATTTATGATATAACATGGCATAGCAACCGCCTCTCCCAAGTAACGCCTAGCAAGACCTGCATTCGAAAGCATACATCGTGTCTTCGCTAAAAGTGTTTGATTCATCCTTTCGGCTACACCATTCTGTTGTGGTGTATGTCGAATCGTGTGATGGGGAGAAATACCCTGATCCTTGCAGAAATCATCAAACTCTGATGAACAAAACTCCAAGCCATTGTCCGTGTGCAGACTCTTCACCTTCTTCCCCGCCTGATTTCTACTATTGTCTACCATTCCTTGAATTTTCCGAATACGTCACTCTTATTCTTCATCACGAATATCCAAGTCATCCTAGAATAGTCGTTAATGATACTCAGAAAATACCTGCGACCGCCCAATGACTCAACACGAGATGGACCCCAGCAATCAGAATGAATGTAATTTCGTTTTGTGAAAAGATTTTGGGAACTTACTACGTTGTAGTTTCCCATACACGCATTGCTCACAAAATCCTAGGGTTTTGGGTGTGTGCCCAGCGAGATAGTCTTTCTTGTGAATTTCCTGCATCCCATGTTCACTCATATGAGCGAGCACATATGCCAAAGCTTGGTTTTATCAGATTTCCTAAATCTCAGCTGAAGCAACTCCAACAGAACCTGTGACCGTCAAACCTTGTAGTATATACAAAGTCCCTTATTTGACCCCCTTGAAAATTACATTTGAACCCTTGTAGACGTGTAAATCTCCACATTCACCCTTGAAACTAAATCCCTTGCTGTCGAGTAGACTCGAAGAAATTCTTTGTGACAAGTGGTACAAGTCTGACATTCTTCAAAGTGCATAACTTCCCCTCTTCTGTCTTGAACCTAACTGAACCATTTCTGATCACCTTACACACAACTCCATTTTCCATATATACACTCCCTCTATTTCTACGGTTGTATGTCAAAAATAGCTCTTTGCTAGAGCAAATATGATAAAAAGTCCCAGAGTCAAGAACCTACACATCGGGTTGATGCGTGACATTATCCGCCATAAGAATATAATCATCCTCGGACGAATTTCCTTATTCCACCATGGATGCAGATCCGTTATGTCCTTGTTGCACTTGTTTAGGACAATCAATCTTCCAATGCGGCTCCTTGCACCAAGAACATATATCCATAGATAACTTAGAGCCTAAAATTTCTTCTTACTCTTCTTACCTTTCTTGCCTCCTACTGTCGCCATTAATCCAGAAGCATGGTCTTCTGTGTTTGTGCTACGCCCTTGTGGAGCAATTCCCTAGAATAAAGAGCAGATATCACCTCTTCTAGAGTTATACTGTCCTTATTCACGATAAAAGACTGCATGAAGTTCTCGTATGATGGGGGTAACGAGGCCAACAGATAAGGGTTGCATCCCCATCCTTCACCTTCTCATCAATATTACTTAAATCTAGAAGAATTATATTTAATTGATCAAGGTGATCCTTGAGAACCGTACCTTCTGTCATCCTTAGACTGAACAATGGTTACTTTAGCATCAACTTGCTGGTGAAAGACTTCGTCATGTAGAGAATCTCCAACTTGAACCATGAAGCTGTCGCGATTGTCTGATATGCGACCTCTGTGATAAATTCATCTGATAGGCATAACATGATTGTCGAGTTTGCCTTCTTCTCCATCAAACTGTACTCCATCGATGCAACATCCGCGCCTACCTTTTTTGTGGCCAAAGGCGTCCAGATGCCTTGCGACTTTAATAAGGTTCACATCTTGATCCTCCCAGACTGAAGTTGTTCCCTCCTGTAAACTTGTCGATCTTCAACATTGATCCGGACATCGTTCTTGATAGAATTCACCAACAATTGCTCTGATACCAGTTTGTTATGACAAACCACCTCACGAACGATATATTAAAACGAAGAACACAAGAGATTTTACGTGGTTCGCCAGCGGAGAATCCGTTAACTACTTCCACGACGGAAAATAACTTTTTATTTCTTAAGAGAAACAATTAAAATGTTTGCATACAAATTATGGAACCCAAGGATTCCTTTATATAGATCCTAAAAAACCTTAACAAATCAATTTGTTTCCTATTGGTCTCATACCAAACCAATTTATTTCCTGATCTATATTTGACTCTTACCAAACCAATTTGTTTCCTAGTCTATGGGGGGTGTATTCAATTTAGAATTTGATGGATTTTTTTGAATTATAAAAAGTCTATAGACTTTGCAAAATTTATGGATTGTTTTAGATTTGACAGATTCTGACGGATTCTTTTTAAATCTTATATAGAGTTGAATGGATTTTTGTAAATCCTTTACATATTTTGACAGAGTTTAACATACAATTTTTTAATATTTTACAAGAATTTAAAATAATGTACTTTTAAACAAATTGAATATCTGACTTATATTTTCACATACATATTATAAAAAATTGAATTACACTATTTTCATGTTTATTATCTTAAGGAGTTGAATTACAATAAAATGTGGTTGATGGCAACGGAAGTCATTTAATCAATAATTTAATCTTTCAAAGTATATTTAAATAAAGAAACAAATAAGTTATTTACATATTCATCTGCTCTTATGTTAGACAAGGATCTTTACCAATGTGTTAGCGACTTTAAAAATATTCTTTAATGTTAATCTCACCGAATGAAAACAACTAAGTACTACTTGGAATTGTCAAAATAGTAGAATATGTCATACTTAATATGTTACACAATATAACCACATGTTTCTTTCAGAACTATAGTTCTCAATGACAAAAAAATATTAATCACGATACATCATTTTAGGTTCATTATTGTACTTAGCTGGATTCCTATCATATATTGTAGCTCTACATGATTTTTTTTAATTGAACAATATCTCATGAATTTATTTAACTGAATCAATCATATTGCGTATAATTTTTTCATGTAATTTTTAAATTGAGGTTTAACATGAAAAATATTAATAACATGAATGAGTTTTTAAATTGATACAATAATGTAACAACTAATTTTTTCATGAAATTTTATTAATTATAATCGCACATGAAAAATATATCATAAGTATTTTTTTTAATTTGTTAGAAAATAGTCTAAAAAGGAAACCCATCAAAATCTCTAGGTAAAATGATACATTTCAAAATAAATTTTTTGTTCTTTGAAATCCTATGAAATCCAATAGGAATTGAAATCCAAAAAAATCTATAGACTTTTGAATACCATCAGATTTTAAAGGATTGTTTAAAATCCAGATTGAATACACCAAGATTTTAAAAGATTCTTTAGAGTCGTAATTGAATACACCAAGATTTTAAAAGACTCTTTAGACTCTTAATTGAATACCTCTCAACTTTTAAAATCCAAAAAAATCCTATAGACTCTCAACTGAATATACCCCTCTATATTTGACTTGTACCAAATCAATTTGTTTCCTAATTATTAGTTGCCTTCTTTGACAATCAAGTCATATCCAACAAATAGTAACAATGCTATGGATTCCACCTTAGGCGAGGACATTTGTCCTTACCAAAGACAGATAATGTCATCGCAGATGACAACGATCGATCTTTGGCGAGGACATGTTCTCATTATTAAATCTTCACAAAAGTTTTCTTGTATAAGACCCCTATCGGCAAGAATTTTGACGTGTCATTGCAAGTGGAAGCTTGGAATTCTCGAGGACAATTGTCCTGACAAAAGTCTTATTCGCGAGGTAAAATATCCTCACAAATAACAATCTCATTCACAAAAACATTTTTCTACGCATAATAACTTATTTGCGAGGGCTCGCTTTGTTTTATGCAAGCACTATATAATATCATTATGAAAAAATTGTTGGAGGAAGGATACAATTTTTAGATTGGAGATGCCTGGATATTGGGACCACCACTATAAGATAACTACGAGGCACAACAACGCGATGAGAATGAGTACAACAAGAAGGGCTAAGCAACAAGGATGTATAAGATGAAACCAAGAATGAGTATTCCACATCCAAATGGAATCGGTTCTTATGTAGTTGCGAGAAAAAAAGAAATGTTACAAGGATAAATTAACCACAAAATTTAGCTTGAATGGAGGAAGGAATATTTTAGCTAAGAGGGAATATGGTTATGTGAAAAATGAATAAGAGGAAGAGGTTGTGATAGAAAGTGATCACAATGACTCAGAAGAGGAATTAGAAAGCAAGATTTTCAAGAACTGGGTGATATCTCACCCAGTGGAAGTACAAACAACGAGGAAAAGTTTATGGATAGTTTTTATAGGATCATGAGGAAAAAGAAGCAGGTAACTCATTCGCAGGCGCTAATAGAGAGCAGACACTTTCATATTATGGTTGTAGAGGGAAATTGAGAGACATAGTTTGGAATTGTCAAGGGGTTAAGGATCCTCTGACAAGGAGGGTAAACAAGGTTCTATATACCAAGCATCAATTATGTTTTTTATATTTATTTGAAACAATGTTGGTGTTGAATATCATATAGTATTATGCAACAATCTAGTTTGCTAATTATTTTATTAAATACCTTGACGAAGTGGTGTTTCAATCTGTGATATATAATATGGAAGGAATATTTTAGCATTTCAATAGTTAATGTTTGTACCCACTATGGTATTTAGTATAAACGATAGTCATATTTTGTATTATCTTATAAGTGTGCATGTCCTAAACATATATAAGGATAGATTTAGAATGAATTAATTGGGTGGAATTCTATACATGATGACCCTTGGTTAGTAATGAGGTTATAAAATCTAAAGGAAAACATAATAAGAAACCCACAAATAATTTGCATAGTAGATCTTTTAATAATTTTATTAATTCTAATAGACTTGCTGAAGCGTGATGAAAGAATGTTTTCTTACATGGTCTGGCAGGAAAAAACCTGATGATTTTGTTAAAGAAAGATTAGAAAGAGAATTGGGGGAATAGTTTAAAATATATCTAGATGGAATCGTGACAATACCTCCAGCTCTGGGATCAGATCACTCACCGCTTGTTTTGGATGCAAGACCTATAGCGAATCATACTCAAAAGTGTTTTAAATTTGAATCTTTATGGACTGGCGATCCAATATGCCAAGGAATAACGAAGAATGAATGGGAAGAACCTATGGAAAAAGAATTCGAGCAAATTTTTTGAATGTAGACTCAGGATACAATATAAATGCTACAAGGATGGAGTAAGAGAACGTTCCATATCAACGAGAAGCAAGAGGTACAAGGTTCGAATCCCCTACCTGAACATGGGTAACCTAGTTGTGATTTACCTGGGAATATGCATGGGGAGACGTGTATATTTCCCATGGAATTAGTCGTGGTGCGCGAAAGCTGGCCTGGACACCCATGTATTAAAAATAATAATTTAGATTGACAAAACCAGTTGGGTTAGCTCAACTGGACAGAGACTTGCTATTTTCTTCAACACTTAAAGGGGTGTAAAGTGAGAGGTACAAGGTTTGAACCCCCTCCCTGAACATGGGTAATTTAGTTCTGATTTACTTGGGGTATGCATAAGGAGGCTTGCATATTCCTGTAGGATTAGTCATGGTGCGCGCAAGCTGGCCCAGACCACCAACATACCAAAAAAAAAGCAGATTGACAAGTTTGAAAAGATGCTAATCAAAATTCAAAATGGATCTATTAATGCAGATACACTAGAAAATGGAAACTCAAACCACTGAAGAGTTGCAAGAGGCATGTGATAAGAAAGAGCACGATAATTATGGTTACATAAATGGGACATGAACACAAAGTATTTTCATACGACAACCATGCAAAAACAAATTTATAATAGAATTGTTCGAATCAAAGATAAAAATGGGGTCTAGCAAGAATGCCCGACAAAATTTAAAGATATGGTACACACACCAACAAAAAAATAGCACATCCAGTCACACTAGACAGGGTACACACACCAAAAAAAAATAGCACATCCCATTAACAAAACTGCTACTTATATAACCCATCGCAATATAAAGACAACCTAACAACCATGAATCATATTCTACCACAATCGATTTAAGATTACCAGATTTTACAGAGAAATTATTAGAAAACATAGCATAAACACTAATAATACGAAGTTATACGTGGTGGTATTACCTTCAACCGCTTCATCATCGTCCAGTTGATCAAAAGCTTCACTCTCTTCTTCAATGGATGCGTCCGGTTTTTTCTGGGATTTATTCTTTTTATCCAACCCACTCGTTTGCCCAACAACCAGTAATTTCTTGTCCTTCTTCTTCGTTTTCTTAAAACCCACTTCATCGCCACCAGTTGCCGTCTTTTTGGCAGGGTTAGTCAGAACCTCTTCAACGAAATCATTATCGCTTATTTGAAGGGTCGTCCCCCTTCTTTTTTCCACGGTCTTCGGTAGGTTGTGTCCTCTTTGTCGTCTTAACAACACTCATTCTCTTATTGTTTTGAAGTATGTGCTTGCTCGTCGCCTGGTCCCGGGTTAAAGGTTCTCTGCACTCTCTGTTTGAAAATATAGTAGGGTTTCTCCACTGTTGATGTGAGGTAGACGATGTGTCAGCGATTTTGATATTTTTTTGGCGCTTCAATTTTCGATGGGTAACTGATTTTGACTGACTGCATGGAACCCGGACATTTGGTTTTGGTAATTAATTATTAATTAATGGGTCATGGAATCCGGACATTTGGTTTTGGTAACTACATACTAATTAATGGGTTACTGAGAGTAGAAAGGTAAATTGCAGTGAGTTGGACCTGATGGGCAATCACTAATCCTTTGTGGACTATAGAAAATTAATCCATTGTAATTATAGTAAAGTAAGTAGTTTGCAATAGTTTTTCTTTTTTTTGGGAAATCGGTGGAAATCTACTGTAAGCTCTTGTAAGCTCTAATTAATTGACTCAAATTCAAATCAGTACTTTTTAGAAGAAGAACTAAAATTTCGTATTGTTGCTTTTAATATAAACTTTGGAAAAAGATAAATTAACTAGAAAAGATATTCATGCATCCTCTACAAATAATTATAGTTAAAAACAGCAATGATTAGTTATGAACACGTTATAATCTCCTATAAATTTCTTTCATTTATTTTAGAGTAATGTTCAAACAAGTGCACTTTCTTTCCTCTCCTTTTCTTCATTATTTCTTTGCTTTCTTCGAGTGGATAGAATTTGTCATATCTTCCTTATCCCTTTAATCAGAATTAGCTCTAAACATCAAAAAGTAAGGGGACCATGCATGTCCAATATTCCTCCCTAATTATGAAAAACTATCCACTTTAGACCGTTGTAGAACGTTATTTTTGTCACTTTTTCAATTTCTTTTAGATGCATCGGTCTTTGTCATTTTCTAAAGCATTAGTAAATTGTAAGTTATAACCATTAGACATTTTTTTTGTTTACTTCTAACTAATAGACTACATTTACTAATTTCTTCAACTAAACAAAACCGCCTAGACCTCTGTTTAGGTGGTTAGATTATCGAAACCATTCTTTTTGGTCGAATCAGTTAATAATTTATTTAATAAGTGAAAATAAAATATTACACTAGTCTAATTGATAATCCAGTTTTTTTAATGAAAAACAACAACATATCATTACCCACACCTAAAATAAGATATAATTAACCAGGTAGGTTAGCTCAACTCCAAAACTCTAGTGTTTGAATCGGAAATGTTGTTGGGTGTATGTATGGCTGCAAACGAACCGAGGCGAGCCGAATACTAGATGTACAGGCTTGTTTGTTTAATTTCTCGAGCCGAGCTGAGCCGAGCTCAAATTTTAACGAGTTGGGACGAGCCGAGCTCAAATTTAAACGAGTCGAGCCCGAGCTTCCAATGATCCAAATCAGAAATGCTAGTATTTGTTTGTTTAACTTCTTTTTTAGAGTCGAGCATGAGTTGCTCATGAACATTTATGGTTGAAATGGATTTTCATGAACGGTTGGTATTTGATGGAGTGTGTGGTATAAAAATATGGAACATGACATTAATGAAAAAATAAAAAATATCTACAGAAATTAAAAATATCTAATTTGATATTGAATATTTAATAATATATTTATAAGTAGATAATATATTAATTTATAATTCATAATTTTAAACGAGCTCACGAACCGAGCTCGAGCAGGCTTGTCTATTTATCGAGTTTAAAATGAAGCTTGAGCTTGAGCTTGTTTATATTCGAGCCGATCTCGAACGAGCTTTTCTCCAAGCCGAGCTCGAGCGGCTCGCGAGCGGCTTGTTTCATTTGCAGCCCTAGGTGTATGGTTAGATATAATTCAAAATGTAACCCTTATCAAATCTTTCGATCACTTCTAAACCAATGAAAAAAAACCCAAAACACTTTAAGAAAAACTAAAATAAAGCTAGAAAATAACAAACGAAAACCAAGCAAATAAACAAAAATTGCGAAAAAAAAAGGATTCAGCAAATACAAAATCAAATAACTAACTAATTCAATATAACACCACTTCAATAAAAATAAAGGATGGACAAAAAAACAAAGGATGTACCAAGTGTTTGAGAGAGAAGAAATCCTTCAATAAAAATCGAAGCGACACAAAAACAACAATTATAACCAGAAGTGAATCCAATATTGAAGACTTGGATGAATCTAAAAATACTCTCTGGCACATTACCCCAAAAACCCTTCCCCTCCCTTTCTCCTCTTCTTCTCCACCGATCTCAGCCATACCTAGCCTAACCCTCCTCCTCTTCCTTCATATTTTTGATCCTTGAGTAGTCCAGATCTATGAAATTTAGCCTTATTTACTTCTCAATTGCTAACATTCGATTCTTAAAAATCTCTATTTTTATTTTTTTCGAGTGGAGTTTTACTTTAATCTTCTAGTATTTATCTGTCTCTTTCTCTGCAGCATTTATGGCTGGCCTTAAAGAGGATGGGATAGAGGAAATGGAAGATGATTTTACTCTCTCTCCTGACAGAGATGAAATTTATGTGTGCTTTGATGAACCAAAACTGTTCCTTCGTATCATTGCTACAGTTAACATTAATCTTAACTACCTGAAAAAGATCATTATACAACATTGGAGAATATCTGGCAAAATTACTAAGGTACTAATCTCTGTGTTGTTAAATTGAGAAACAAGAGGATCTTGATCTTGTGTGGCTTAATAGACCCTATCATATTTTCGGATTTCACGTTCTTGTTCAGAAATATGATGAAGTTGTGAAAAACCCTGATTTACTTGAACAAACCTCGTTTTGGGTTCGTATTATTGGTATTCATCTACTGTTCTTAAAAGAAGGCAATGTTGCCAAAATTGCTTCAAAACTTGGAAAAGTTTGTGTGATTGAACTCCCTCCTCCTGGAAAATTTAAAGTAAACTCAGATGTTAGAGTTAGAGTGGAATGTTTAGTTGCTAGACCTCTGGTTTCAGTCCTTATGTTTGAAATTATGAATGGACAATCTGTTTGGATCTCTTTTAAATATGAGAAACTCTTTGACTTCTGTTATCTATGTGGAATTGTGTCCCATGAAGAAGGTAATTGTGATAATCCTGATAAATTGGTTACCAAACTTGGAAAGTGGATTAGATATATAGATTCTAAAAAGAAAGGGGAAGAGTTTGTCTTCAAAGCTGTTAAAACTGCTACTAATTTGAATAAGAAAAGAGTTAAGAAGCCTCTTAAAAAGAAAAATCAGATTAAATCTTTCCTTTAAGAAGGTGAAATTAAGGAGAATAAAGGTGGTGCCCATCTTGTTCAGAATACTCTTTTACTTCCTGATGTTAAGGTGGGAAACAAAAGCTTAGCTGGTGTCTCTTTTAAATCACAAGTCAGACCTCTTAGCCCAACTGAGATTAAAAAACTTTGTGGGCCTCCTAGCCCATTAGCAAAGAATACCCCAAATGTTTTGATTAACCCTATCATCACTCAGAATTCAGATACTATATGTTTTGGGTCTTTGAAAAAGAACAAAAGCAGAAAAAAGCAGGTTAGGGTTGATCTTGGTCTTCCTACTGAAGAAGAAAATGACTCCTTTGTCCCTGCAACTCTCGTTGACTCCATTTACAATAGAGGAGATGATGAGATGGCAGAATCTGAACAAGGAAACATTGATGAAGTTTTAGATAATTGGGAAATGGATGGTACTTTGGAATGTCTTGAAACTGAAGTGGTTTGCGAGGTTGACCCAAATCAACCTCTTCACCTCCAATGATACAAGCTTGGAACTGTCAAGGCATTGGCACGACCTTGACAGAGCTGAGCCTAGTGGATATGGTTGAGGCTCACCACATTGAGGTACTTTTTCTTTCTAAGACAAAGCATAAATTTGATTTTCTTAATTCTCTTTACACTAAAATTCATTTATCTTTAGCTGCTTTTGTTGATCTAGAAGGTTTATCAGGAGGTCTTGCAATTTTTGTGAAAACTCCTGAAAAATTTAAACTTATAAGTTTAGATAAGAACTTAATTCACTGCACCTATGAGGTATCTAGATTTGGTTTATGTGAGCTTTTATTCATCTATGGCCCTACAGCAGATAAAGACAATGAAATCTTCTTACAAAAGATTTATAATGTCTCCTTTATATCTGATTTGTGGTGTGTAATGGGTGACTTTAATCTCATAAGATTTCCTTCTGATAAACTTGGAGGAGAAATTGGTGTATTACATAAAAGAAATATGAAACTGTTTAATGATTTCATCTCACAAATTAATCTAATTGAGCTTGAAGCCAAAGAATGTAATTTCACTTGGTCTAACAAGAGAAATGGCAACCGGCTTATCAAAAAAAATTAGATAGAATTCTTGTTAGTAAGAAATGGATGGATGTTTTTCCTAACTCATGGTGTCAGGTCCTCCCCCCTACTGGATCTGATCACACACCAATTATTTTAGACTTTGGTAAAAACATTAATTCTAAATCAAGAAGATTTGTTTTAGAAAAAGGTTGGATGCATAATAATGAGTTCTGCAAAATGATTGTTGATAAATGGAAATCTTGTCCCTTTGAACATTGTAACTTAGTTACAAGAATTTCGATTAAACTCAAGTATATTCACAAACATGTTTCTCTTTGGGCCAGGAAGAGGGTGATGAACAACAGAGTTCTGATTAAAAAACACCTGACGCAAATGGAGCAGCTGTTTAATGAACCATACTCTGATGATAATAAATTGGCATTTGATTCTCTCAGTACAAAGTTGGAAAATCACTGGAAAAAAGAAGAACTTTATTGGTCTTTGAGATCAAAAAACAAATGGCTAAAACTTGGGGATAAAAACACATAATTTTTCCAAGCTAGTACAAAGGTTAAAAGAAATAGCAATCGAATTTCTAGAACTAAAAATGATCAAGGTGATTGGGTGACTGAGATGGATGATATTACACAGGTTATTAAAACACATTATAATAGTGTTTATAAAACAAGTGGTAAAAGGGATTACATCCCAATTCTCACTAAGATCAGGAAGGTTGTCTCAAATGAAATTAATGAACAACTTATCAGACCCTTACATATTGATGAGCTTAAAGAGGCAGTGTGGGCCCTTGGAAGTGATAAATCACCTAGACCTGATGGTTTTGGAGGTTTTTTTCTTCAAGAAATTTTAGAATGAGATCAAACTTGATCTTTTCTTGTTTGTCTCAGATTTCATGGCTAACAACACATCACTTCAAGATATTAATAGTACAATAATTGCTTTGATACCTAAATGCACTAATCTAGATGTGGTTTCTTCATTTAGGCCTATAAGTTGTGCTAATTTCATACATAAGGTCGTTTCTAGAATTCTTACCTCTAGACTCCAACCTTATTTAGGGAATATCATCTCTGAAACACAAACATCTTTTATTCCAGGAAGGTCAATATTTGAAAATATATTAATTGCCCAAGAGGTAAGTCATTTTCTGAAAAACAAGAGGAACTCAAAAAAAATATTTCATTGCTATCAAAGAAGATATGTCTAAAGCATATGAAAATATAGAATGAGATTTCTTAATTGATCTCTTGAATGAAATGGGATTTGAATCAAAGTGGATTCAGTGGATTAAAAACTGTATCTCAACTGTATCTTACAAGAAACAAATTAATGGTGAGATTTTTGACATTCATACACCACAAAAAGGATTAAGGTAGGGTGACCCCTTATCACCTTACCTATTCTGCCTTGTTACTCAAACTTGTACCTTTTTGATTGAATATTATGTTCAAATTGGACTCTTAAAAGGTATTAAAATTGCTAGAAATGCACCACTCATATTCTGTTTGCAGATGATAGTCTCTTTTTCCTTCAGGCTAATGAATATAATATTGAAATTTTCACAACAGCTCGTAATTGGTACTGTAATGCGCCAAGACAAAAAGTGAATCTAAACAAAAGTGGTATTCTGTTTAGTGTTAATACTCCTGGAGAAGTTAAAAATAAAATCTCTACTCTTATGAGAATGAGTAAATTAAATGATCTTGGTAAGTATTTAGGCATACCTTCCTCATGGGGTAAGACTAAACTGAAATCACTTGAATGGCTTGTGGAAATAATTGTGAAAAGAATGGATAATTGGGAGACCAAAATGCTTACTAAGAGTGGTGAGGAAGTGCTCATCAAATCTATCATAGGAGCTATACCAAGCTATATTATGTCTGTGTTATTAATTCCAAAGAAAATTACATCACACCTCACCTCTTTAATCTCGGATTTTTATTGGAATAATAAAAGTGAAAGTAGATGCCACTGGGTTAAGTGGCAAACACTTATGAATTCAAATGAGGATGGAGGATTGGGTTTTAAGGATTTTCACTCACAAAATGTAGCTTTATTAGCATCCAATGCTTGAAAGTTCATGTTGAATGAAAATTCTCTTCTTTTCAAAGTATTTAAAGGAAACCTCATGAATTGTATTCTTGACAAGCAATCATAAAACTCATTTCAGTAAGTGGACATTATTTTTGGGACGGAGGGAGTAAGTGGTTTGATGAAGGAAGAACAATCATTCGCTACACAAATACTCCTAAAAGGGTAATCTCTAGTTGCTTCACACGTCTTAAGAACTCATAAAGTTTCAACCTCCTTAGGTGTTTCTACTGTAATGTGCCAAACTGCACTTTTAAAAACCTTCCTATTAGTATTTCTAGATATTGCAACCTTCTTATTTTTGAAGGATGCATCACAATTTATCTTAATTTAGTACTCAAACCAAAAGTTTAAAGTAATTCTAATTATTCTCACTCTTATGTAATATTAGTGCATATCTCGTATAAATTCACTATCATCAAAGTTATAATTTTACGACAAAAGTCATGACATATATTTTTAAGCCTAATCCGCATATCTTATTAAGACCTAACATTTTTTAGAATCTTATGTTTTTCAATAAAAAAAATTTTATTAAAAAAAAAAAACATAAATCATAGTCAATGCATTGGCACAGCCGCACAATATAGAGCCGTTGGGTAGACAATGGCTGGGACCTTGCCAGCTCGTTTTCTGGGCGGCTTAAAATATTACATGAAAACTACAAGCAAGAAAATAATTATTAACACACAACCTTTTTTTTCTCACAATCTCCATATAAATACACACTTATTCTACTCACTTTCTCATCCTCCTCAAACAGTTAAAGCTCCTTCTTTCTCATTTTTTCCAAATGACTAAAGACGTTGAAGCACCACCTCACGGCCACCACCACGCCAAAGACTACCATGATCCACCACCAGCAGCTTTTCTTGGTTTCGATGAATTGACTAAATGGTCCTTCTATAGAGCTATTATTGCTGAGTTTGTTGCTACACTTCTGTTCCTTTACATCACTGTCTTGACTGTTATTGGCTACAAGTCCCAGATCGACCATGATCTAGGTGGTGATCAGTGTGGTGGTGTTGGAATTCTTGGTATTGCTTGGGCTTTTGGTGGTATGATCTTCGTTCTTGTTTACTGCACAGCTGGTATCTCTGGTGAGTTTCCCTTTTGTTTTCTTTTTCATTATCAACCTTAATTTTCTTTTTATTTGTAATATAGCTTAACTTTCCATATTTAGGTTGCACGTTTTTGAGTTCTAACGTGCAAATTTATCTTCTTTCTTTTAGAAGGTCTTTAGAGTCTCGATCCAAAAATATAAATCCATTAATATATGTTAATTAAGAAATATAGTTTGGAATAGAACTTGAAATATTTTTTAGCTACATATTTCTCTAAAAAGGTTAATATTTTTCTAATATAAAGTGTAGATGTACTACAAATTAACCCTTTTTTTATAGGAAAAAATGCTAATAAGCCATTAAATTAACTCCAGTCTCCATCGGCTTCAGTATAGTCTTTTCTAGATGAAATTTTTACACTTATAATTATTTGAGTAAATATATATATCACCCTTTTTTGCTTCACTTTTATATCACCTTCTATGTGGAGGTTTTAAAAACCAATCAAATTATTTCTCTCTCTTAATTAATTAATTTATCTCTCTTTTGTTTAATGCCACATAATGTGCCATATAGGAGGTGAAGCAAATAGGAATGATATATAGCATTACTCTAATTATTTTATTAAAATTTTTAGTCCATTCCACTATTTATTTGCGACCCCCATGTCCACTAAAAGTTTTTGACTTTTAGCTTCTCTCAGAATAAATTCCTAGCTCACTAGTCACTACGACTTGAACCGGACTTGAAAACTAAAATATATTTGGTTATCTAAATAGAATTCTTTTTTGAAATATTTTTCTAATTATAAATTTATTCTTTCACAAAATTAGATTTTTTTTAAATAAGAAAATAAATTGTGCACTTTGGATGAGTAAAGGTTGTAGTTAACACTATCACCTGGATCTATTTTGATGATAACCAAAAATCTAATATTGGTACTTAAAATTCAGGTGGACACATCAACCCAGCAGTGACATTTGGCCTATTCTTAGCAAGAAAAGTATCATTAATCAGAGCAGTGATGTATATGATAGCACAATGTCTTGGTGCTATCTGTGGGGTAGGTTTTGTCAAAGCTTTCCAAAGTTCTTATTACAAGAAGTATGGTGGTGGAGCTAACGAGGTTGCACATGGTTACACTATTGGTACTGGTTTGGCTGCTGAGATTATAGGTACCTTTGTTTTGGTCTACACTGTTTTCTCAGCCACTGACCCTAAAAGAAGTGCCCGAGACTCCCATGTCCCGGTAAATATTCATTTTTATTTCAATCTTGGAAAATAATTACTATTTTTTTAAGTGATTATAATTTTTTAAAATCTAATTAGGTTTTGGCTCCACTTCCCATTGGATTCGCTGTGTTCATGGTTCATCTTGCTACGATCCCAATCACGGGGACTGGAATTAACCCCGCTAGGAGTTTTGGAGCTGCCGTGATTTTCGACAATGACAAAGCATGGGATGACCACGTAAGTGTTCAATTCTTAGTAATTTGATACAAAAATAATTTTATATTTTAAAAAGGTTGAAATATACCTCGAGGTTATTACTTATAACAAAATATTTGATATATATACTTCTCCGAGAATTATTTTTGTGAGAAGCGATGTATTTTGAATAGTTTGAACTTTGTCACAAGTAAAGATGATTAGGTACTATCGGTCTCGAGTAATTTCACTAATTAGATTCTTGTAACAGGAAAATAATTATAAGAAACAAAAACACCATTTAAAATTAGTTTTATGTATTTTTCTAAATAAAACACAACCCAAAGAATTATTCAAAAATCTAAAACAACTAATAAAATATTAATTTTTCTACTAAGTTTGTAGATTTTCTTATAAAACTATATTGGTTAGCTATGTTTCATTGAGAAAAAATAGGGAACAAAAGATTTACAAATATTAATTTTAAAAGGTGTTTTTGTCTTAAAAAGGAGTTTTTTAGTTATAAGTTTATAACGTAGGGACCATATCTGTGTTAGCCTGTTAGGGGTGTTTTTCAAGACTTTTATATATAATAAGTAGATTAATAACATGTTTTCCCCTTTACCATTGAATGATTATTTAAATATATATTTATTTGTACAGTGTACGGTTTATATTTATTATAACTTTTATTGTGTAGTGGATCTTCTGGGTCGGACCATTTATTGGAGCTGCAATTGCTGCCTTCTATCATCAATTTGTCCTTAGAGCAGCGGCTCTTAAGGCTCTAGGATCCTTCAGAAGCAATGCTTAAATTGGGGATTATATGTGGAACTGTTGATAAGTTTCTCTAATAGTGAAAACTTATTCTTAAAATGTATCTATGTGTTGTACTTTATTTCCACCTTTTATTTTTTACTGCCCTTGTATTCATGATCTTCCACATAATTCAAGAAATTGGTTTGTGTCATTTTATTTTTCTAAATTCTTAATTTCTGTCATCTCAAAGATAAAACATTTCTTTCTTTTCTTCATTTCTTCATGCTTTGTATTCATGATCTTCCTCATAATTCAAGAACATTGTTTTGTGTCATTTTATTGTCTGAATTATTAATTTCTGTCATGTACTTTTTTTTTTTTTTTTTGATGTATGGGTGTCCGGGCCAGCTTACACGCACCACGTTCTGTCATGTACTTTCATTAGCATGATCTGTAAAATTATTTGAATCAAAATTTGTGTATAATATAATATTTATTTTGATATCAAAAACAAATATATACCATAATTATCAGGAAATAGGGATGTAAACGAGTCGAGTCGAGCCGAATACTAGATGTACAGACTTATTTATTTAATTTCTCGAGGCGAGCCGAACTCAAATTTAAACGAGCCGGGCCGAGCAAACTCAAATTTAAACGAGACGAGCCCGAACTTCCAATAATCCAAACCAGAATTGTTAGAATTTGTTTGTTTAACTTATATAAAACAATCTTTTTTAGTTATTTTTTATGGTTGATATAGGGTTTTTATGAACGGTTGGTATTTGATGGAGTGTGTGGTATGAAAATATGAAACATAACATTAATAAAATAAAATAAATGTCTAAAAAAATTAGAAATATTCAGTTTGATATTGAAGATTTACTAATATAAATAAGTAGATAGTATATTATTTTATAATTCATAATTTTAAACGAGTTCACGCGCCGAGATCGAGCAGACTCGTTTACTTATCGAGCTTAAAATGAAGATTGAGCTTGAGCTTGTTTATATTCGAGCCGATCTCGAACGAGGTTTTTTCTAAGCCGAGCCCGTGCTGCTCACGAGCGGCTTTGTTCCTTTACAGCCCTAAGGAACAACTAGTAAGAGTTCTCTTGCACATAAAATTTTAGAATTATCTAGATTATTATGGATAAAAACTCGAATATCTTATGAGTCAAAATCCAACCGTGATACCTTGACATAATTTAAATACAAGAGTATCCTTTGTAAAGATTGATGCAATATAAAAATAGATTTTCGTGGAGTCATTATCGAATTTCCAAATTTCAAAGTCAAAATTAAAGTAGTAATAAACACTAAAACAGTAAATAAACTAAAATACCACGCGTGACCTTCCATCCTTCAAGAAAATACGCTAGCGGTACTTGATCTAAAAAATGTCACGAAATGATCCATTACGTTGGTATTTTGTGACACCGTTAGCCTTTAGTCTATTTTTTGCCATTTGACCATTAGTCAACACCGTGTGGTGCCACGTCAGCGCCACATTAGCATTATTACTCTAAGTCATCATCGTCTTTATAATTTATTCTGATAAAATAATAGAAAAACCTTTTGAATACTTGAACATCATCAACAATGGAGAAACCTAAATCAAAAAACAAAAAAATCTCTCCAAACTCACCTTCCCACACCAAGCCGCTCTCCTGCACAAGAATTTTTGCCGCCATTCTCCACCATCATCAACGGCCTGGCTACGCCATTAACAATCGAAAAACCCAATTCGAAAAGCAAAAAGAATCTCTTCAAACTCACCTTCCCACACCAAGCCACTCTTCTGCACAAGAATTCCGCCACCATTCTCCACCATCATCAACGGCTTGGCTACGCCATTAAAAATCGAAGAACCTAAATCTTCAAACAAAAACAAAAAAAATCTTCAAACTCACCTTCCTAAACCAAGCTGCTCTCCTGCACGAGAATTCTGCCGCCATTCCCCACCATTAACAACGGCTTGCCTATACCATTAACAATCGAAGAACTCAAATAAAAAAAATTCAAACTCACCTTCCCATACCAAGCCGTTCTCCTACACAAGAATTTTGCCGCCGCCACTCGTGTCTATTCTCCACCATCATCAACAGCTTGGCTATGCCATTAACAATCAGGTAAAAAACAAAAACAAAATCTCTTCAAACTCACCTTCCCACACCAAGTCGCTCTCCTACACAAGAATTTTTCGCCACTACTCGTGTCCATTCTCCACCATCATCAACGGCTTAGCTACACCAACAACAATCAAAGATCCCATGTCATTTAAAAAATTTTATAATTTTTCAGAATTATCTGGTTTTAAGTATAATTGTTTATTATATTATTATACAAATCCTACAATGGTCATTTTAAGATCGTTGGAAACCTTTTACCATATGAGAAGTGATGAATAGCCTGTTGGAGTGAGCAGTTTGGTATTTTTTTTCAGAATTATTTGATTCAAGTATAATTGTTTATTAATATTATTATACATATCCTACAATGGTCATTTTAAGACCGTTGAAAACCTTTTTCCATATAAGAAGTGATGAATTGCCTGTTGGGGTAAGCAATTTGGTCTTATACTGTATTTTTTGAATTGTTTTGCATTAAATATCCATTTGGCCGATATGTTGGAGTAAAAAGGCTATACGGTAGTGTCATGTGAGTTTTTATGGGTCCCATGATTCGCCATGACCGTTAGAGTGAAGAATTTGGTGTTATACTTTTTTTTTAATTGTGGCTGAGGGAAATTTGGTGTTATACTGCATTTTTTGAATTGTTGTGGAGTAAGCAACTTGGTGTCATACTACATTTTATGAATTGTTTTGCAGTAAATATCCATTTGGGGCAACTTGATGTTATACTGTATTTGGTTGATTTGGTGTTATATTATAATTTTTGATGTCGTGACTGTTGGAGTGAGCAATTTGATGTTATACTGTATTTTTGAATTGTAATGAAAAACATAATTGATGTTCTGACTGTTGTAGTGAGCAATTTGGTGTTATATTGTACTTTTTGAATTGTAATGAACAATGCCAAGAATGTGTGTGTTTTAACGTGTTAGTGTGTGTTTTATGTGTTTTTGTGTGTGTAAATGGGTTATAAGGGATAAATGACATAATTGCCCCTACCACGTAGGAAAAGATTTCTCAGCTCGGGATGACGTTATGTGACGTGGTGTGAACGTGACGCTGAAGTGGTACCACGCGTCGTTGATTAACGGTCAACTGACAAAAACTGAAAAAAGACTAACAATATCACAAAATACTAAAGTAATGGAACATTCCGTGATTTTATAAATCGGATACCGCTAGGTTATTTTTCTTGAAAGATAAGAGACGCGCGTGGTTTTCTTTAAACTCTTTTAGTTATTTATTTAAACTAAAGTTTAATAAAATCTTGTTATATAACGAACATGTTGGTAATAGTGCTTGTTTTTATTCGTGAACGATATTAGTATGTATAATATATATCCTATTAAGAGTTAACTATTAAAAAAAGAGTAATGCTAGGTATCACCCAAAAAGTCATCACCTAAACATCACCTATGGTGTGGCGGTTAGGTGGACCAATCATGAAGGAAAGAATAATGCTAGGTATCACCCAAAAAGGTATCACCTAAACATCACCCATGATGTGGCGGTTAGGTGTACCAATCATGGATTTTCTCTTTTCAGATTTACTTTTTCCTCTTTCCTCTATGATTGGTACACCTAACTGCCACATCATGGGTGATGTTTAGGTAATGCCTTTTTGGGTGATACCCAATATTACTCTAAAAAAATATCATTTATTTCATTAAAGTTCTGAATTTTTTATCTGTATATGTTTGTCCTTTATACTATCCTAACGCAAATTGTTTATACAAATTTAGTTTTAATCCTAAAAGAAACTTGTTGGTCATGAAGCAGTTGAGTTTAGCTCTGACAACTGAAAACTTGTTCAAATTAGTTAAACAAAATAAACAAACAAATTTAAATATTAACAATCGACAATGCTTAAATTTTACCATATAATATTTCGTTCGACTTATTTTATTTACTGCTCTTCTTGAAGCATAAATATTAGTGCCATATATAATAATCGAGAACGTGTAACAATTGAGAGAATAATGTGACAAAACCATTATATTGTACGTAGTAAATTGTTCATGTTGAAAGATCATTGTTTATCATTTTTAGTCCACTAAAATTTAATAAGGTCTATCTCTCGATAAACGATGGGAGGGTGTCATTATCATTATTTCAATAGTAAATTGAGCATGATGCCTAGACCTACGGCGTCAAACTCGGGGTATCCTTATCCTCAAGTTTTTAACTATGCTCATATAGTGATCGGAGAAGCATTTTGTTGAAATCCACGTAGTTTTTTTTATGGTTATGTTAAAGAATTTTTTTTTTTTACAAAACCTGAGTCAGATTCAAAATGATTTGATTACACAAAATACTCTAATCATTATATCAATTATCAATTATCAATTTCTTACAACAATTATTTGATACAATAATTTTAAGATCATTTATCATAATATATTATTTTAATCAGAATAATTATCAACTTTAAATTGCATTAGTTTGATTGGCATTTTGACTACACTTTCTTGGAGTTGAGATCAATTCATGAAATTCTCTTTGCTTATTTAATTACTTTCAAAGATTTAAAAAAGAAATAAAAGTAGATGCAATATAGTTAGATTAGATGACAATTGTTTTGATCGTCCAAAGAAAAGATGAGAATTGTTAAAGAGTAGTGAACTAATCCACCTTATCTTCTCCATTGTTTATGTCTTCATGTCCTATTTTTTATGTTAGAGTAGTTAGGTAAGAGTTTATTTATTTGGTTAATGTCTAATAAGCACCTGCTATCTTACACCCTTATCTATAAAAGATATTGTCTTTAAAAAAAGAACGATGAGTTATGGGAAATTTCCAACACTCAAAATCTGAGTTATGAGAAGTTTTTTATAACTCAAACGACTATTTTTATGAAAAAGAAAAGAAAACAAAATATATGTGACCTTTTATGAACAAAAAAAAATGATGGTTGAGGTGAAAGGGAATTAATTTTAATTTGGGTGTTTTTTGGGAATTAATTTTTATTTTTTATTTATTTTGATGATGACATGATGTATTGACTTTCAATTATTGAAGGGTTAAGCAAACTAACTTTCCTTTTTGGTATCTCCGACTTGTTTTTTCTTTCTTTTTTTTCAAAATCTTAATAAATAAGAAATAAGAGGCATTACATAGGAAATACTACTAATCAACCTATTACTTTGAAAATAGAAAAAGATACTAATAACTGCGTTAATTGGGTAACTGGGGAAAGAGTTTAACAATCAAACTACTTAGCAAAACGCTAAAAAATTGTTTTTCGTGACACCGTCGACAATACCATCTTCTTTTTTACTAATATCGGTGAACTTAACAAATCTATTACAACACAAAAATTTAATATCAACATAAATCAATTTAGGTGAATTCAGTAGGTCAATGACTACTTTACTGTCGTAAAACATCCTAATATATTCAAACTGGAAGCTAACAACTAAAAGTAATCCATTGAGCATCTCAATACGCTCAACTTTTCCGGCAATGTTACAAATAAAAGACCAAGAAAATCCATGAATAAATTTATCATTGTTATTCCTAAGTATGCATGCAGAAGAGCTTGTCTTATCTATTAAAATGGAAGCATCAGTTTGTACAATAAGCTATGCTGTAGATCCCGGTTTTGCGGCCTATACAGTCGACCAGGGCCTAGTGCCTAGGCGGGATTACATGGGGCCTAGGCGGAATTATACGGTTTTGAATGCCGCTGTGTAATTTTATGTATTTAGTAATATATATGTAATAATTATAGTAATTTTAATATTTAAGTCATTAAATTCATCTAACAACACTATAGTAAATATAAAAATACTAAAAGTTGAGTTATAATATCAATTAAATAATTCTCGAGAATAAGGAAAATAACAAGAAGGCCTATGCGGCCATGTTTTGCCATTAATAGGCGCCTAGGCGGCTATTGTTTGCCATTAATTAGCGCCAAGATAGGCTAGGCGCCTATTCCACGACAACTAAGGCGCTAGAAAAAAACGCCTAGAATTTTAACTAGGCGTAAGAGGCTGAGGGGGGAGTTGATGTCTAGGCGGAACCTAGGCAGGGAGATCTACAACATAGACAATAAGTGATTGGAGTTTAATCGGTAACTTTATTTTCCAAATACTTGTATGTGCCCCAAGATTGCTCACAGACGTAACTCCTGTGGTTGAAGCTTCAATATTATATGGGTCAATAACAATTACATTCCTTACCGTTTCATCAAAATTATGATTGTTATACTTTTTAGCCTCGGAAACTTATGCATTATTTTCATAGTATTCATCATAGGCCTTAAGGGACTGGGAAAAATAATAATGTGGGTCAAAGCTAAGCCTTCATACAAGTATTTTTTTTATTTCCTTCTAAATATGTCAAAGTATAAAAGAGGACAATTCTCTGAGCCTTCTACCTGCTGTATTAGTGCATCTTTTAAGAGGTTCAAGTCCCACAAACCAGGAGTCAAACCTTTGTGTGGACTTATTTTTAGACAACAATTGCATTGGATATATGAGCTACAAATCTCTATCCCATGGACATGCAAAAAGGGAGTGTTCCATGGACTCAGTTTTATACCACATATATTACAAAGGTTACCAGAGGCATATTTTCTTATAAATTTATTTTTCTCAGTAGGTAAAATGCAGTTATACATTTCCAAATGAAGTTCCTTCTCTTATGGGGAACCTTTTGACTCCAAACCTCCTTCTAAATTACCTTTGAGGTGGTATAGGACCATGTAGGTATACTTTCAGTCATTTTTTTAATCTTTCTCGGTCTTTATATTTTTTAAGTGCCAATACATAGCCTTAGAAGTAACTTCCCCATCCTTTGATAATAACCAGAAGGCATTATCATTAGAGCATTTAATGGGAGTCATAATTTTTGTTTTCTTACTCTTTATATCGTCAGAGTAGTATGAGTGGAGATCGAAAAAGAGGGAGGGATTAAATGACAGAAAAAGGAGTTGGGGGAGGGGAGGGGGGGGGGGGGGGGGGGGGGGGGGGGTAATTATAATCATACATAAAAAAATTATGAACCGTAACCAGGTTGATCCGCATTTGAACCGCGGTTAAACTCTAAAATACAAACTGTATCTCCTATGACCGGTTTTTTAATTAAAAAAAATTAAATTAAACTCATTAACATTACAACTTGTGCCTTTACGAGTTGGGCATAGCAAAGCGAGAAGGTCTTACCATTAACAGGCTTAAGGTACGTTATAATCTAGTACTTGTTTTATGGATTAATTCTAAAAAATATCAAAATCTTTAACCACTAAACCTATACATTATTGGGCCATTAAAGCAATCTAATTTTTCATAATATATACATTATATAGTTTGGTATGATTTCCTAGATAAGTTTAGAAGTCAAACTTTTTTCTAATTAAATTTAGGTCATTTACCAACCTCTTCCAAAATATTTTTTTAAACACTAAAATATATAATTTATTTAATTAATATTATACATAGTTGATATATATTAATTATTTAAATTATCACCACCAACATTGCTATCCAGTCAACTTTGACAGTCACCGTTGGTCAATATATCTGTGTATATATATGTATGTATAATTAATATATATTAATTATTTATAGAGTAATGATATATACCACCCAAATATCACCCAATGACGTGGCATGAATTGGTTGGTTACAAATCTTTAATCAAATCAAGAAAATAAATACATTAACGATTTGTAACCAACCAATTCACGCCGCGTCATTTGGTGGTATGAATTTGGGTGGTATATATCATTACTCTTATTTATATTATCACCACCAATGTTGATATCCAGTCAACTTCGGCAATCAATTAGCCAACTACGACGATCACTGGTAAACTCCGACGTGTTTTAAAAAGAATTGGAGCGGCGACTGGTCAATTTCGCCAAGGATTTTTTTTATATTTTTTTTTGCAATTTTCAAATAAAAATCTAAAATCTGGTCAATTTTTTTATTTTAATTTTCCAACACCACTATGAGTTATACCAGAATTGAATCAAACTCCAACTATAATATTATAGTTGCAAAACTAATACGGTATTATAGTCGTGCAATCACAATATTGTAGTTGAAGCTATGATGTAGATCTCTCCGCCTAGGCGTCAACTCCCTCCTCAACCACTTAATCCTAATTAAAATGCTAGGCGTTTTTGCCTAGCGCCTTAGTCTCCGTGAAATAGGCGGCTAGCCCGTCTAGGCACCGATTAATGACAAAAAATGGCCGCCTAGGCGCCGATTAATGAAAAACCATGCCCACATAGACCTTTTTGTTATTTTTTTATTCTAAAAAATTCTTTAGTTGATATTATAACTCAATTTTTAGTAAATTTATATTTACTATAGTTTTGTTAGATGAATTTTATGACTTAAATAGTTAAAATTGCTATGATTAATACATATATTACTAAACATACAAAATTACACATCGGGATTCTAAGCCGTATAATTCCGCCTAAGTCCCGTGTAATCCCGCCTAGGCGCTAGGCCCTAGTCGACCGCCTAGCGCTCGAAACCGAGATCTACAACATAGAGTTGAAGTACTACAATAAATTATATTATAGTTACGCAATTACAATATTGTAGTTTCTTTTGGTACATGGGTGATCCGGGATTGCTTGCGCGCAACCGAGATCTACAACATAGAGTTGAAGTACTACAATAAATTATATTATAGTTACGCAATTACAATATTGTAGTTTCTTTTGGTACATGGGTGATCCGGAATTGCTTGCACGCACCATGACTAATACCACGGGGATATACACCCTGCCCCATGTATATTTCTAGGTAAATCAGAACTAGGTTACCCATGTCCAGGGAGGGGTACGAACCTTGTATCTCTTACTTTGCACCCGTTAGGGAAAAGATTCGAACTCTAGACCTCCCCTTTAAGTACGGAAGAAATAGCAAGGCTTTGGCCAGTTGAGCTAACCCAACTAGTTACAATATTGTAGTTGCGTAAGTACAATTTGTAGTTACAGAATTATAATATTGTACTTCTATAACTACAAAAATTTTGAGAAATAAAAGAGATATCAAAAAATAAAAAATAATTTAATGTATTATATACCGATCTAGATAATGTTACATAAAAAAATCTCAATCAAAACACTATCAAACTTGTAGCACATTGATGTCTCCTCATTTGTGATAGATTTATGTTAAGATGAGACATCATTTTTAGTGATTTAGAAGTCTTTCTAATTGATTTTCTTGAGAAATAGTACACTTTCCTATTTTGAGTCTTGATTTAGTAAAATAATATTTATAGAGCATATTGGGTTTAATTATTTATTTAGTGTGAAGCTTTAAAGCTAATTATGGAGATTAATTAGAGTCCAAGTCAAAGACTAAGAGATATGGAAAGAGATAAGCATGGTAATTGGAGATATGGAAAGAAAAGCTAAAAACATGGAAAAGGAAAAGCTGCCTTAAATCTGAATTTCTGCACCTACGACCACAAATAAACTTATATCTCAAAATCGGTGTGGAATTTGGAGAAACAATCAAGAGCAAAGTTGAAGATCTTTCCGAGACGATGATTTTCGACTACTCATACATATTAAACGGATGAGTATTGAAGCTGCTAGGACCAAAACAAAAACGGGCCTGATTTCATGTTTTAGGGTTACGAATTTGAGTTGGGCTTGGAGTCCATTACTTACCTTCTCCTTCAAGAAAACGAATTAGGTCTTCTAAACACCTATAAATACACCCTTATATCACTTGTAAATCATCCTTGCCTCATAGTAATTAGTCCTTAAGGTTTTATTCATCAGAGTTATTGTAGAGAGCAAGATGATGTCTATTATTATTTCCTTTAGTTTATTTCCTTCAGGTATGAACTAAACTTCCCATAGCTTGGGTTTTGCATCATGTATAAACTATGTTTTAATATGATATTAGCTGCTTACCTTTGTATTTGTTTATGTGTTTTGATTTAATGATTGTTTTTCTTGCGGTGCGCAACGTTTAGGATTACCGTAATAGTAGTTAGATGATCACCTTAGCTGGGTGTCTAATTATTGAAACACCACATAATGTCTAGTGTCGATATTGGTCTTGACAACACTAATTCTAACTAGATAGTCATTAGGGTATAATTTAATCACTATCACCATGTATGGAAATTGATTGCTTAGGACCTTGGTAGCGCTTGTAAACCCTATTTGAACCAGCCTCGTGGTGTGTCCGTAGCCCCCTTAGTCGCTCTCAAGGTCTAAGGTATGGGAATTTAGAATCCTGACTAAATATCTAAGAGCTAATTATCTCCCTTATTAACTACATTTAATAGAAAGAATTAGAAGGATTAGTGCATACTAGCAAAACCTAAGCTATACTTCTCATCTCAAATTTTTTTTTGGCATAATTACACTATTGGTCCCTATATTTTGCAAAAAGTACATAAAAGTCCCTATATTTTATAAAAAATACAATATTATAAATTTAGTGTTCATTCAAACAAAATATATCAAAGTTATACAAGGAATAAAGTTACAAAATTATCTTTTTTACTTCACAAAATTTACTTCCTTCTTACTTTCCCTACAATTTGAATAACAATCATAAATATTAGAATGAGTAGAATAATATTAAATCAAACTTGAATGAAATTAAGTAATGTAAAATACCTCATGAAACTTGGACGCGGCGATGTTTCACAACATAGAAATCATCAATTAGCGTATCTGTGCTAATTTTTTCTGATATCTCTCTCTATGTAAACTATCAAAGAATCAGCAAGGTAGTCATCTTCCATTTTGTTGCGGAGTCTTGTTTTCACGATTTTCATAGCCGAAAACGCTCTCTCTGTAGTAGCTGTTGAAACCGGAAGAGTGAGTACCAAACAAATTAGCCTATGAAGCATAGGGTACATCGTCGATGTTTTAGTAACAACCATTGCACGACAAAGTTCTGAAATTGTTGTAAGACCGGCCAAACCATCGTGACTAGACAACATTTTCGGAAAGTGTGTCAACTCGTTTTCCAACCCAAATCTTTCGTGATATGTAAAATCATCTGGATAAAATTTATCAACAAGCGTCAATATCTTATCAGAGGATACAAAACAATTTTTAGGGTCCAAACATAAGATAAGAGTGAAAAGTTCCATTGATGCGTAATTGAATCTTCTATCTAGTTCACTCATAGTGGAGTCTACAACAGCAGTAAATATATCAAATCGATAGTGATGCTCAATAGTGATGGCATTCGTTTGGTTACGTGGCCGACCTATCCCCTTTGAGTAGTGCTTACTCATATTTGGAATTTTAACTTTATGTTTTTCACAAAATGACTTCACATTTTCAATAAGAGAACCCCATCCATTATCTCTTGAATCTTGAATAATCTCCTTCGTTATTGACACGCATCTGATAGCATTTGCCATATCTTGTGTTTCTTTTTGCAATGATTGACATAGTAGATCGGTAAATCCCATAATTTTTTTCACGACATGTAAAATAAACACAAACTCAAATGACATAAGTATCCTATATGCGGCATAGGCATCCCTACGTATTTCACTAGAAGTGGTTTGTTCGGCAAGGTTTGTTCGGTTCTTTGCAATTTCTTGGGTTGATTGTTGATTTAGCCTTGCATCAATTTGTGTTGATGGTTTCAATAGGCTAATACCACTCATAACTGCATTTTGGTGACTTGAACAAGGATTGTTGCCAACATGAGTTAAGAAAGGAGACTGTTTCTCACTACATTTCTTCCAATTTCGAAATCCATCAAAAGAAAATGTTCTGTTGTTTGATGGGTTACCAGACTCTTTGGCAAAAACATAACATGGTAAGCAATACGCTGCATGTGTAGTATTAGAATACTCTAACCAGCTATACTCATCATACCAAGATGCATTAAATCGTCGATGGTGAGCTTTGGTGTCAAACTCAAATTCTTCAGGACGAGGACGATAAGGTCCTTCATTTAGATAATATCGACGAATTTCATCTTGGGAGTTAGCTGGATACTCTCAAATGGGGCGGCGTTTCCCAGGATCACGATTGAGAGCAAATTTCTTGTCAACATTATCCACTCGTTGTCGTTTATGTTGTTCATCCAACGTAACCTCGGGGATAGAAGACGATGTCAAATACAATGCGGAAGACGGTGTAGTAGACGTAGACGGCTTTTTAAAAAAGTCAAGAATACTTTTTGAATTACTCATCTATAAGTCGAAAAAATAGAATAACACTACTTTAGAAGTCAATTTGAATAATCACAAATGAATTAATAATAATTATATTTAACTAATCACAAATACTAATTAATATTTTGATTTCATTTTTATAATTATATATTATTTTTCTTATGTGTTTAATTATTATTTTTTATAATTTTATATAACTATTATATAATTTTTTTAAAATAGATAGTGGTATTGAGTTATATAATTAGAGATAATATAATAGAACAAAATTAAATATTATTAATAACTTTTTTTTGGACGGATACTTAAAACTAGTAATTAATAGCCATATTTATTTATCTAAAAAAAAAATAAAAAAAGTATCCAAACAATACCCATTCTATTCTGTAAAACAAGTAATTAATAGCCATATTTAGTTATATGCTTTTTTCTTTTTTCTTTTTTTCCGCCGGCTTCTTTTACTTTAATATTTTATTTATTATTTCATTCTTGTTTTTATTAGCCATTTGTGTATTGATTACACTACCCACGTGTTCTAAGAGATCTCATCTTATTTATAGTTGTTTTTTTCCAAACAATACCCATTCTATTCTGTAAACATTGGAGTACATCTTCTTCTACCAAATCGAATCCCTTTTTTTTTTCCGATTTCTTCATTTCCAATTTATCTTCTATTCTAAAGCATAAATCCTATCACTACATACAAATTATCTATCTACATTTCTTCTGATTTTTCATTTTAATTGATTCTTTTTTCATATACACAACACAATTGAATATTTGAATCATCAAAAATTTAAAGGATAATAAAGGTAAGTTCAATACTTGAATTAAAAATGCAATAATCTAAAGTATTTTACCTTCTTTTGCAGATTGTTTATGGTTGATTGAATATTGTTGATTTTGCTTTAGAAATTTTTTAAACATCCATTGAAGAAGCTTCTTTTTGCAGAAAAGAAAATATGTTTGTAAAGCAAAAAATAGAGTAGAAGTGATGAGATCGATGGCAGAATCAGGAATGGCTTTTTCCATATAGATTTGTCGGATCTTTTATAAAGATTTTGTAAGAGATTTCTAAGTTAGGGGGGGCCAAGTTCGGTAGGCTTATCTGTATTTTTTTTTAAAATTATATATGTTAATATTTTTTTTTTCAAATCTCAGGGGGGGCCATGGCCCCCCCAACACAACACATGGCTCCGCCCCTGTGACTGATGGGGGTGGACGGTTGGTAATTTTAGCGCTTGTTAGGTTTCACAGTGGTTGGGTGGATGTGTGTGTGTGAGAGAGAGAGAGAGGGAGAGAGAGAGAGAGAGAATTTTAGATATAGTGTGGAGTTGTGAGAATGTTTGCTTGGCCTATATTTAGAAGGAAGGTTGGCTTCTAGAACCATTTAGGAATTATCTATTTTATATTGGGACAACTCTACAGTTGACGAATGAGATCTTTTAGATTTATTAAGTAGATCACGAGAATAATAAATTGTGCTATAAATTATATTGTAATATAAACGATGTATCTAGGGCTGCAAACGAGCTGAGCCGAGCCGAATACTAGATGTACAGGCTTGTTTGTTTAATTTTTCGAGTCGGGTCGAGCCGAGCTCAAATTTAAACGAGTCGAGCCCGAGCTTTCAATGATCCAAATCAGAAATGTTATAACTTGTTTATTTAACTTATAGAAACCATCTTTTTTAGTTTTTTTTATGGTTGAAATGAGATTTTCATGTATATTTGGTATTTGATGGAGTGTATAACATAAAAATATGAAACATAACATTAATAAAAAAATAAATGTCAAAATAAATTAAAATATCCAATTTAATATTGAAGGTTTAATAGTATATTTATAAGTAAATAATATATTAATTTATAATTCATAATTTTAAACGAGCTCACGAGCCGAGCTCGAGCAGGCTCGTTTATTTATCGAGCTTAAAATGAAGCTTGAGTTTGAGCTTGTTTATATTCGAGCCGATCTCGAATGAGCTTTTCTCCGAGCCGAGCTCGAGCGGCTCTCGAGCGGCTTGGTTCGTTTGCAGCCCTAGATGTATCCAATTTATATGTAAATTTTATAACACTAATTAGTAAAGATATATGTTATGCTCGGAATTTGGTTGAGATTGATTTAAATAAGATCTGTAAGGAGTATGTTGAGGGTATTTCACCACACTACTACAGACGGAACCTTTCGCAAGGAACTGTTTTCCTCGCAAAAAAGTTCCTCGCTAAAGGGTTAGTCTTTAGCGAGGAACACTTTTAGCGAGGAAAAATTCGTCCCTAAAGACCAGCGTCATAAATAAGCTACCGAAATTAATTAAATAATAATCTAGCTGTTGGAAGTCGTTGCTAGAAGTCATCTTTTAGCGAGGAAGATAAAATCCTCGCTAGAGGTCACCCTTTTGCGAGGAAATTCAGTAGTTTTAGCAAGGAAATTATTTCCTCGCAAAAAGTTCTACCGTATTAAATACGGACAGATGGCCATTAATGCGAACCTTGAGCTCCAAAAACCCCAAAAATTCCCAAAAAAATCCCAAAATTCTCCCAATTTTTTTCTTTAATCCACAAATTAATATTGGGAATCTCACTTAAGTAGCTTCTACAACAAATCTAGCTCCATTGGATCAAATTTTTCAAGCAAAATTATTGTCTTTTTAGTGATAAGGACTAACCTAGAATGTAGAGTATATTTTAGTGATAAGGACTAACCTAAAAAGTAGTGAGAGGTCTTTTTTTTTTGTATACTGGAATAGATAGATTATCAATTGCGTGGACTCATAAATATTCATCATTACGTGATAAAATATTAAATACTGTGTATCATAAATAGTGATATATTCAAAAATGAACAATCATCATTATTGTCTGCTGGAAAACAAGATAATGATAGCAAATGCAAAATAACTTCCTCTTCCTATACCTTTTTCAGTCACTAGACAATCAGTTCAGAGAAAGCCTATGCCTTGTAACCCTTTTTTAACACAGTCACATACAGGAAGAGAGAGAGTTTTATTTACAAAACATCCTTTTTTTTTTCAAATCTTTAGCCCAAATAATGCCTATCAATAGTTTTATATCAGATATTATTATGAACTCAAATGGTAAAAGTTCTGATCTTCCAAAAAGTCAATTTCACATAATCTTTTTTAACCAAATAATGACAAAACACTCTAGTTTGACCAAAATACTTGACTTAATACACTAAACACTCTAGTTTGACCAAAATACTTGACTTAATACACTAAACACTCTAGTTTGACCAAAACACTTAACTTAGTACACTAAACACTCTAGTTTGACCAAAATACTTGACTTAATACACTAAACACTCTAGTTTGACCAAAATACTTGACTTAATACACTAAACACTCTAGTTAGACCAAAACACTTGACTTATCCGGAATGAAGTAATACTAGCGGTACGTGGATTCTTCACATTCGATTTTTTACTTAAGCTACGATTATTTCCCTCGTTATAAAAAAATGGCTCGTTAATCGTGGAGGACTATAGGCATATTTCTTGTTGTAATGTCATCTATAAAGATATCACTATGATTATTGAGGATCATATGAAAGAAGTGTTAGAATATGTTATAGATATAACACGAAATGCATTTGTTTAAGAGAAGATCGATGTCTGAGAATATCCACCTCATGCAAGAATGTTGAGAAGCTACAACAATTATAGTAGTTCGTCGCACTATTAAAATTAATTTATGAAAGAATTGTGACTCGAGTATTTGGAATTTTCTTCGAGAGTTACTTAAAGGCTTAAATTTAACGATAAATTATATTAATTGTATTATGGAATGTGTTACTACTCCTTCTTATTTGGTGCCTCTTAATGGGGAAAGCTCACGAGTTATTCAAAAGAGAATAAAGGATTGAGACAAGGTGATCCTCTATCGCCATATCTTTTTATTTTGTGTCTTGAATACCTTTTAAAACCTTTGAAGAAAAATATGAATGTTGGATTTTAATACCACCCGACATGTGGGAATACCAAGATTACACACTTTGTATTTATCATTGATCTCATGCTTTTAGCAAAAGGTGTCCATGTTTGGGTTAAAATACTTATGGATAGCTTGAAAGATTTTGAAAAGTACTCAGGTATTCACTTATATGTTCTCAATTAAAAATATTTATTACGTGGGTACTAAAAATGAAGTTGTTCATGATATTTAAAACTACGCAACTTCAAAATGGGGTTCTACCGTTTTTCTATTTGGGGTTTCCTCTTGGTGCTTCGATTTTGTTTTCAAGGGATTCTGAACCTTTGATTAGACAAGTTGGAGAGGTAATGTTAGATCTTGGAATTCCCTTTATCTCTCTTATGTGGGTCACCTTGAACTCATTAGATCAATACTTCAAGGGGTTATATGTTTTTGGTTGTCTTTTTCTATCTGTTTGGCTGTGTGATCGGATTGTAAGTATTTGTAGAAAAATTTATTAGGATGTGAAAACTCTACAAATTAAATGGAAGACTATACCTGCTCATAAAGATGAAAGAGGTCTTGGTCTTAAATATCTTGGTGCTTGGAATAAAGCACTACTTATGAATATATTTTTGAAGATTGTGAAAAAGAAAGTCACGCTTTGGATAAAATGGGTGCATGGAGAATATTTGAAAAATAAATGTTTTTGGTTGTGACAAGTGAAGAAAATGGATTCGTCACTATGGAAACAAGTTTGGGAGTCAAAGGATGAAATTGGAACTTCGGTTGGGAATGAGGGAGGAGAAAATAATTTGCATAAATGGTTCTCCACCTTAATAGGTTGTTCCACCAATAATAAGTCTCAAAGTGGTGAGTATTACTCCCTTTATAAGCAACCTTATGATATTTTATCGTTGATCTTTAATTTAAAATTGTGTATGACTCTTGTGTTGTGCCTAAACATGAAATTATTGCATAGATGGTAATACAAGAGTGGTTCCGAGCAAAACATAGGATGGTTTATACGGAGTAGGATCCACTTTGTGAAATGTGTGGAGAAGATTTAGAGTCAAATAAACACCTCTTCTTTGAATGTGCATCTGCTAAAAGTATTTGGGATGCTGTGAGAAGATGGTTGGGCTTTGAGGAATAATTGAATACAGATTTGGACACTCTTAATAGATTCAGAAATTTAAAACTCAAGAAATTTGGAGGATAAAAGCATGGCGAGACGCTTATATTGTTACTATTTATCATGTTTGGCGAATGAGGAGAAATCTTGTCATGAGAGGTAAAATGTCATTTAAAGAAAGAGTTCTAAAGGAGATCAAACTATGTATTTTTCCTATATTGTTCATTTTGTACCTTATGCATACTTTAAGGGATGATAGTGGTTTCTTGCTGGTAACTCATTGACTTTAGACTAAAGAATAAATATATACTATTTTAAATTTTCGAGTCTAGTTACGAATTTTTGTATACAATATAGTGTACGACTTCTCTCTTTTTATCAATGAAATGATTATAAAGAATTATAACAAATTATATACAATTTATCTAGGGGTATAAACAAACTAAGTGTCCGTTTGAAAACGTTTTTTTAAAAAACACTTAAAAAGTGTTTCTAAAACTTGTAAAGTGTTTTAAACCTTGAAAATCACTTTTATTAGAAGTACCAAATATGTTCTTCTTGAAAAAAAAAATACTTAAAGTGATTTATATTTCAATTTTTTTTTAAAATAATTTTTTAAATTATAAAATTTATTTTATAAGTTTTATTTTACTCTAAATTCCAAACGGACCTTAAATATAACTAGCCTACGAAATGCTTAATCTAGTTTGTATGGCTTATAATTTAAATTAGATGAGTTTTAAACTTTAACGATCAAATTGACTAATTTAATTTGTCGAACAAGTTTTCTAGCCGAACTCGATTGGTTCGTGTAATTCTTTTATGTCAAATTAAAACTTTCATACGAATTATTAGTACTGAATATAATATAACATTGTCTTCTATTATTAAAAAGAAACATATATTAAGTTCGATAAATATTTATGTAATTCTTGTGAGATAACAAATAATTATCTAAAGATCGATAATTATATATAATTTTTTTTTGACGCGATCGATAATTATATTAACGTTGGAAAATATTCCAGAGATGGGGCCTTTGATCCTAAGAACAAATCCGCAGGTATCGGTGGAGTGTTTCGTAATAGTGTGGGGGACTACCTTGACGACTTTGCGCGGGTAAGTGCGTTGCGACTACACCACTAGAGGCGGAGAGTTTGGTGCTTCAGTTTGGATTGCGGATGGCCGTATCACGAGGATTTGACAATTTAATCATTGAAACGGACTCGTGTGAGTTGCACGCGCTAGTGAAGGGCGTTGCGAACTCAATGGAAAGTTTAAATGATGTCCTTTGTGAGTGTAAAAGTATTTTACATGCTAATGCACATTTTGAGATAGTTTGGAATTTCCGGGAAGCAAATGGTTGTGCGGATTGGTTAGCCAAGTTTGGCTTGCGAAGTACCGATGGACCGTTAGCGTATGTGGATCCTCCGGATGGGTTGTGGCGAACTCTAACACGCGATCGATATGGTTGGGCAGTGCCTAGAATTGTAATAGGTAGCTAATTTTTATTTCTTTGTAGAAAAGTAATTTTTCAAGGTTTTTGACCTCTTATGTAAAAAAAGAAAAAATATTCCAGAGATGATCATAAACTTTTGAGTTAAACCCAAGTCCAAAAAATTTATGAAATCACTCTTTTTTTTTTGTTACAGAAGAGGTCAAAAGGATGACCAGGAGGATAAACTCCTCCAAATTATTAACTATCTACAATGGTTCTTGGTATAGCCCAACCACACCTATCCATTGCTAACAATCGCCACAGACCATCCGGTGGATCCTTAAGTGTCTCTGGTCCTCCTTCACTTCTAGCTCCATACTTAGCCAGCCAATCCGCACATCTATTAGCCTCCCTATAGCACAAGACCACCTCGAAGTGCTCCCTAGTCTCGAGTATATCACAACAAAGTCTCACTTTATCATCAACACGGGTCCTTGAGTTCACACCGCCCTTCACTAGCGCGTGTAGCTCACTCGAATCCGTCTCGATAATTAACGCCGTAAGACCCTTATCAACCGCCATTCGCAACCCAAAAAGCAATGCCAAAAGCTCAGCCTCAAAAGGGGAGGATGCAATACACTGACCCGAATAACCATCTAAATAATCACCACTATTATTCCTGAATAAACCACCCATACTAGCGCGCTTATTCTCGTGATTATACGCTCCATCTACATTAAGTTTAACTCCCGCGTTGGGTTTATTCCACTTAATAAGTACACTTCTTGCCGAGGTAATCAAACCGCCATCCTTTTCCATCCCCCAAGCTCGAATAAAGTCACAAGCCAAATTCTTAATCACCGCATGTAACTCACTAACCGATCTTTTCTTAGCCGCTGAATCAAACAACCTCTTATTTCTCTCTACCCACACGGTCCATACGTATGCCGCAAAATAACTCTCCTTTCAATACCATTAATGCCTTCCGTGCTAGTCAACATAGTCTTCCACCAGCTTTTATCATCAAGTGCATTCCAGGCTTGAATTCTACTTCGCGCCTGCTGTCCTCGAGCTGCAAAATCTGCAGAATTTCTGCTCCTCCAAACCTCGGTGCTGCTCCCGGAATTCCAGCTGCTTCTGCCCACTGCAGCTGCTGTTCGCTGGACCCCAGTAGCTCCACTATGGCTCGGACCTGCTGTCCTCCTCCTCAACTGTCCAGCAGCTCTCGACTCTAGCTCTCGCCCAACCCACGAACCACGAGGAATAGGGCCTGCTTCTGCTGCAGAATCGATCAACACAGCAGGTTCCAGCCGTTGATCTTCCATCCAGCTGGTCCTCCAGCTATCACCTCCTGCCAAACATAGATTAAATACGCCACTAAATTCCGAACAAAATCTAAAAATATGAATAGCAGATTCCTCCCCTGAACCACAACTAGTACAAATCGCCTCCGGAATAACTCCTCGCTTTTGCAGGTTCTTCCCCGTTGGTAAACGGTCCCACACCGCTCTCCAAATGAGATTCTTAATCTTCTAAGGACACCGGAGAGCCCACACAAGTTCCCAACGAAAAATCGACTCCACTTCCTCAAAAACCATTCTGTTATAAGCAGATTTAACCGAAAATTGTCCACTAGCTTCATGAGTCCACCTATAGATCCTCCCTTCCCCAACCATAATTTCAGCAATCCCTTGATTCAATACCTCCTTCCCTTCCAAAATCGCTTTACACATCCGCGAATCGGATGGCTTCACATTCCTATCCAAGAAACCCAAGCGGAAATATTTTTGCTTAATTGCTCTCACCCACAAGGCCTGATCATCCACCAATGTTTTCCACCCCAATTTGGCCAATAGCGCTTTGTTGTAATCCCTCGCATTTCGTAATCCCAACCCACCTTGCTTTTTCGGCCTACACAGAATTCTCCACGATAGCCAATGTATCTTCCTTTCCGCTTCCGACGAGCCCCATATAAAGTCCCTAATTATCTTATCAATCTCATCACACACGTGAACCGGAAGTTTAATCGTTTGCATAACATACGTAGGCATCGTAGAAAGGACGGATTGTGCCAACGTTACACGCCCAGCCATAGACAAATTCTGACCCCTCCAATTAGGCAACTTACCTTTCATTTTTGCAATAATCCTCCGGAAAAAACCCCTAGGCAACCTTTGAGACCTAATAGGCGTGCCTAAATAAGTACCCAAAGAGTCACTAAGCGTAAAACCATTGCGAGCCGCTAGTTCCCTCGCTCTTTCCTCCGAAACATTAGCCAAAAAATAAATTAGCGACTTCTCCTCACTAACCGTTTGCCCTGCCTCATCACAGAACACCCGCAATACTTCCTTAATAAGATCCACTTGGACCTCATTCGCCTCCGCAAAAAGCATCAAGTCATCTGCAAAAAAGATATGTGAGATCGGGGGGCCTTGGCGGTGAAGACGAATGGGAGACCATTCATCCCCATCACAAAGTCCCTGAATAAGCATGGACAACCTTTCAACACATAAAACAAATAAATAAGGAGAAAGAGGGTCTCCCTGACGAATTCCTCTTTGTGGCGTGCAACTCTCCAGCTGCTCCCCATTCCATAACACATTCACTTCATTAGACGCCATAGCTGACATGATAAGCTTTACCCAATTCTTCGGAAGACCAAAGTAGGTAATTGTGTCCTCAATAAAACGCCAGCTAAGCTTATCATAAGCCTTGGCAAGATCAATCTTAATAGCCATAAACGAAGTCTTCGCAACCAATTTTTGTATCCTATGATCAATCTCTTGAACCAAAACCACATTATCTATAGTAGACCTCCCCGGGAGGAAGCTACTTTGAGTAGACCCAATCTTGTCCGCTAAAAACGGCCTTATCCTATTTACCATAGCTTTCATCGTAAATTTGAAAGGGACATTAATCATGCTAATCGGTCTAAGTTGCGTAACTTTTTCCGGATCCGAGACCTTCGGTATTAGGTGTACCAATATCCGATTCAAGCTCTCAGAAACCCCTCCATCCCGAATTGAATCTCGAACCATGTCACAAATATCTTGACCCACCGTGTCCCAACACTTCTGATAGAATAATACCGAATTACCATCGCTACCTGGCGCTTTATTGGGGTCCGATTGGAACACAGCCGCTCGAACTTCCTCATTAGTAAACTCTACCTCCATAACTTCTCGCTCCTCCCTGGTCAAGCTACCCCCATGCGGCAATGAGAAGGGGCCCACAAACTTGACTGGCTCTGAATAAATCTCCACAAAGTAGTTTCGAACCAACTCTCCTAACTCTTCTTTATTCTCCACCCAATTACCTGCTTCATCCTTCAACCTCAAAATACGCGATACTGATCTCTTCTTCATAGTAGCCATATGATAATAACGTGTATTCCTATCACTCGATCGTATCCATTTCTCCTTAGAATGCTGAAACCAAAGATGTTCCTCCTCTTTCAGGACACTCAAGTACTCATTACGAAGCCTCTTTCCTAACTCAAAAAGCGAAGAATTATAAGACCCCTGTAAAGAACGTTGAATGCCATCTAACCTAGCTAACAGGACCCTCTTCTTAACATGAATGTCTCCAAATACCGAATTCTTCCACACGGATAAATCACCTTTCAACCCTTCTAACTTACTCCCAATATCTCCATTTCTCTCGCTCCACTTCTGATTCACGAATTCCTTAAAATCCTTATGTACACACCACGCAGATTCAAACCTAAACCTCCTTGGTGGGCTCGGACCTCTCTGAATTAACTGAATCAAAATCGGCGCATGATCCGAATGGCGTCTATCCAAATGCGTTACTTTAATTTGACCAAAGAGGGTAAGTAATTCTGTATTTGCATACGCGCGGTCCAACCTCCTTAAAATCCGTTGTCCATTATTCCACGAATCACTCCAAGTAAACCTCGACCCCTCAAACCCCAAATCCGTTAAATCACAACTCCGTCGCCACTCTTCAAACCTTATCATTCGGCATGTCACTCCTGGCTCCCCTCCTTTTTTTTATCAATTTCCTCCCCTACCTGATTGAAGTCACCAGCTATAAGCCACGGAAGCCTTACCCCACTAAACGCGTGCTTAAGAGCATCACACAAGGGCTCCCTATCCTGTGCAATAGGCCGCGCATATACAACTGAAAATACCCAAGAATCGCAATTATCTCTCGATATCTCGATATTAATGACCTGATTCCCAGCTGACAACACTTTAACCTCAATATCCGAATCATCCCATAAGAGCCAAATACCACCCTTAAAATTATCCGCTTCAACCCTTGTAGAATTTGCCTTCCCTAAACCGTTAATAATGTTATTCGCAGTAGTCCCACTAACCCGCGGTTCCACTATTACCGTCAACCACACACGGTGAACTCTTACCATTTCTCTAACAACGCGTTGAAAATTATCAGCTGCTGCTCCATGACAATTCCAGACAAGAATATTTGGCAGTTGGAGAGCTTCTCCCCATCAGCCTTTGCTATTAACCTGTGTACACATGGAAAAACAATTATATAAAATTGAACTAGAGGACTAAGAGCGTACCTGTCTAACTCCCTCCTCGCCCTCTATCTCGAATTCCATTTGCTCATCTTGGTCAGCTCTTCCTAAAGGTGTTTCCGGAACTAAAGATACATCACACTCCCCAGGGTCCGGGGGTTCGCTAGTCAAGATCCGAGGTGCTACTGCAGCGTTTGGAGAGCTGAAATCCACCTCCTGTCCGCTGTTGAAGACCACCGGAAACTCCTTGCTGCTGTTCACAGCGTCCACCTTCTTCGAGCCCCGCGCCAGAGTCACGTGCGCTGTCTCCTGAACCTGCAAAAAAGTTTTAGAATATTGCAGGCGAAGCCCCTACTGTACCTGTATTAGTTTCGAGCCCTTGCTCGGTATTCTTCCCACCCGAACCTGCTGCCAGCCCTCCTGCTCCCACAGGTAAGTCTCCTTGCCGATTCTCGGACCCACCAGCTCTATGTCCCACACCTTCTCTGATCACTATCGCACCATTACTAACCCGCCCATGGCTTTGCTCGCCCTCAACAACTACTCCTTTACCTTTCCCTTTTCTCGATTTGCTCCCCTCTCCCCTCTCAATAACCTTTCCCTGCTTCCCATCCTTCCTAGAAGATAGAAGTTCCATTTCTAGGATTGCCTCTAGTTGCTTACGAACCTCAAAGTCCGGAGCCAATATAATTTTATGTCCACCACTCGATCGTGTCTTACTATTGCCCACATTCTTGCTATTATTACCCTTCTTGAACTTCCCACCCACGGTATTACTATCCCTTCTATCCACACCCCCCAAATTAGCATTGAACTCCCCCACGAATTCTGACCCATCCTCTATCAAAAGTGCATCATACCTGGATCCAAAGTTTCTATTACGGTTATTCCCAGAAAATGTGTTACCATTATAGCCCCTATTGTTATTACCCCGGCCTCCTCTCCTAACCGTCATCCAATCCCCATAAGTAGCTTCTTTCACGGATTCCATTTCCCTACTGATCTCACTAGTGTCCTGGACAACCATGTCAGAATTAACCTCCTTATTTTGACTCGTAATACGCTCGCATTTCTCCTTAGTATGCCCAAATCTCCCACACTCATAACAAATCAAATGGAGCCCCTCGTACTCCACTAAGCATACTTCCCCACCAATATGTATTTTTGGTGTGAGTGACTTTTTCAAATCAATCTCCAAGGCTAACCTAGCGTAGTTTCCCTTCTGCCTCGCCTTAGTCAATGGGTCAATACGCACCGTTTTACCGATTTGATCCCCCATTTTACGCAAAATCCGAGCTGTGTAATTATGCATTCCCACATTCGAGATACGCACCCAAGCTGTGGTTTTAGTAACTGAATCAACATGTGGCTTGAAGTTAGGAGTCCATTCCCTTACAATTAAATAATGATCAAAGATCATCCAAGGTCCTCCACTCAAAGCAAACTCACAATCTTCCTTATTACCGAATTTTACCATGTAATATCCATACCCCACATCAACTAATTCAATCAAGCCCTTGGGGTTCCAAATTTGTTTCAATTTCGTGGAAAGATAGTTGAAACTTACTTTGGAACCTAATAACCGAACCACTACCGTATTTTTCCACGAATTTATTCCCTCAATAATTTCCTCTTTCGAACGTAAAACTTGCGGAAACTCACAATTTTCAATGGGTACATCATCCTCAATTGAGGGAAAAAAATTATCATCTAGCCCACTACATATGTTCTGTTTAATTTCATCACTATCAATAATAAGAGGAATGATTAAATTCTTACCTGTGAGTGCACTATGCCATCCCGTTTTTTTCCGCGGCGGATTGCCCAATTGACCGCCACCCAGTTGCTGCCCTTGGAGGAGAGGATCAGGCTCGCCGGAATTCCCATTCGCCTCCACCTCACGTGCACGTTTGACCGGCTTACTTCCGCCCTCTTGTAATGGCGGAAACTCCACCATTGAAGGCTGATCAGTAGCCAAATCAGTAACCATATGGTCTGTATTGGGTTCTTGCGGTTCGTGTGGGCCTCCACCTAAGTCTGGTGGTGCCGCCGGCTTTGGATCACCGGGAGAAGCCATCATCAACGGCTAGTAAGCTTGAAATATTTTTAGAATTTGATAGAAGTTTAATTTTACAATCACTCTTTTATCTCCACTGTCATTAATTATATAACTAAATAGAGCGTCGGGTCTTGTGAATTAGAATTACATATGGACACTTCTCGTGACTTTAGATATGTATATATAGCCCAAACTCGTGAAAGCCTGATAATGCACACCGCTTTTCTAGAAAAACGAATAAAAGCAATAAGCATCACACAATTTTTTTTTTTTTTTGGACGGGTTCACACAATTAATGTACCGTTTGAAATCACGACCAATAGAATAATCTTATTAATTTTGACAAAAAAGAAAAAGAGATAATCTTATTAATAGGTGGAGTTTTTAAATTTTTGAATAATAAATTTCTTTAATTAATGATAGCAACTAGTATTAGATAGAAACCCAAACACTACACCCTCATATCAATTTACTACAAATTGATAAAATGGCACAAAAAAAGCACAAAGGAAAAAACAGATTAGTATAAAAGAATACATAGTAACCCCAGTAAAATCTAAAGTTCAAAATTTTGATCGAGATATATATCAGTGGAGAAAATATATAGAAATAATATTTTTACCCCAATTATGCAGAGTATTACAGTTGTATGAATTAAATCAAGTTCAGGTAATCAAAGTACATTATCTAATGGGCCTAGACCTGCTACCATTACAGAAAATGTCACAGTTATAGAGGAGTTCCCCGAATTACAGAGTTCAAGTACTAGCAAAAAGAGTAACCCTATAACTAAGGAAATTATACAGCAGCTAAGATTTGGGAAAAAACCCTTCGTCACAGCCAGGAGAGACCCCAATCTTGATGACTGCACTAGGTGAGTTTTTTTTTGTCAAACGATAATATATAGATAATAGACAAGGCAAAAAGCCACAAAAGTTAGCCTATACCACACAAGTCTCGGTCAAAGCTGAGAAGATGGGCTAACTGGGGAGAAGGAAAAGAACATTAATCACCAAACAACTTGCCTAAAAGCTTGTGTTTGGTGACCCAATCAGCCACTCGATTACCTTTGCGTTTAACAAAGGAAAATCTAGGTCTATGTAGTTCCACATTACCATAAATGCATTTGAAAATATTACAACAATTTAATAGTTTACAAGGTTTGAGAAGAGCTAAATAATCAATAATAACTCCACAATCATTTTCAATGATAACAGAATCAGCATCGAAATTTTTTGCCGCTTCACAACCCTATAAGATTCCCAAAGCTTCAGCTTCGGTTGAATTACTTGCTTCTATCAACTTGGCATCCCCTCCAATTAAGCTACCAAAACAGCCCCTGATAACATAAGAAATAGCACAACCCAGTGATGAATAAGAAGCATTTGTGTTAATTTTCATAACATTAGTAGGGGGGGGTCCAATTGTCCAAACTATGCACATTTTTCAAATTCCTGTTATAATTATCAAAAGAATGATTGGAACAAGAGGCTAAATTATTCTTGTTATTGTTCTAAGTAAGATCCTTCAGTTCAAGATTAATAACATCATCAGGAATCTTATTACCATCTTTGTCTTCATTCTAATTTTTAAAGGCTTGGTTACAAGTAAATAATGGATCAGGCAAGATACCATTGAAAACAAACTGGTTCCTCCCTTTCCAAATGAACCAAAAAAAATTGCTAAGTAAAGCATCAAAACCCATATCATTCGCATTATTATTATTAAGTAATTTAATAGAATTCAAGAACCAATCATCCATCTTAGAAGTGCTTTCATTCATAGTTCTAATATTAAAAGGAGAAGAGTACCAAACAACTTTAGCCCAAGAACACCCAAACAGAAGGTGATCAATGGTTTCTTCATGAAGGTTACAAATTTTACATATAACATTCTTACTACATTTTCTTTTGAAAAGATTGACCTCAGTGGCCAATTTGTCTTTAATACACCTGTACATGAAGTTTCTAACTTTGGGATTATAGTTCATTTTCCATATAGTACTCCAAACATTCGGGTTATAAATATAAGAAGAAGAAGCTTTGTTACAACTAATATTCATTTTTTCCTTCTTCTTCTTCTTCTTCTTGTTTTTTAAGACTTTGATAAGCAATTTTAACACTATAATTACCATCTTTAGATTTTTTCCAAATACAAATATCATTGCAGTCAAAGGATGGAATTACCATATTAAGTATAGTCTTAGCTTTGCTTTCCTCAAATTCAGATTGAATAAAGGAAGCATTCCAATTTTTATTATCAATACTAAAGAATTATTTTAACAGAAGTATAGATTCATCTTTAGTTTTAGTAATTTGACTATCATTATTGATCCAAATATGTTCTTGGACCTTAATGTCCATCCCATAACCAGTTTTCCAAGTGAGGTGTTGTTCAAAAAATTTCCTTCCCTCCTATAAACTCCTCCATCCTTGTGAGGGGGAGCTTCCTATTTTAGCCTTTAAGAAATGGGAATTATTATAGTATTTCCCTTTAATAATCTTGGATATAAGGGCTTCTGGATTTTAAAGAATATACCAAGCCTTTAAGAAGCTTTGTTCCAAGGTGAGTCTCCAAAGAAGATTTGGTCTGCTTTATTTGATGGTAAAATTAGGGAGGGTCTGAAATTGGACTATGTCCCTCCAGAAGTAAAAAATGGGAGAATATAAGTAACACCATCACATGATATTATTGAGGAATGATGTAAAGCATGACAAACATGTGTAGTAGACCAATTCCTGGACAAACCACCTCGATTTTACATGGTTAAGTACATGGTTGATACCTTGTGGAAACTATTTAGTAAAGTACAGATTAGTACATCTGAACAAGGCCTATTTGTATTCAAAATAGAATCAGAGGAAGCTTGTTACAAAATACTGGGAGAATTGTGGCGTGTGAACCCTAAACCTCTTATCCTCAGAAAATGGAAGCCCAATACTCACTTTAAGAAGTTTAAAATAGACAAAGTTCCTATACGGGTCAAACTGAGAAAGGTTCCAGCAGAATTGTGGTCACAAAAGGGACTAAGTGTTGTAGCAAGTGCCATAGGTAGGCCACTTCAGACGATTGAGATAAAAACACAGCACGCAAGACTAAGCTATGCAAGAGTATGTGTTGAAATGGAGCTCAACAAAGAAGTGGTTGAAAACTTTGATATTGATATGGGAAACAACCAGATTGAGGTAGTTGAAGTGGAATACACATGGAGACCAACAGTTTGCAATAAATGTAATATGCTGGGACATAGTGACTCAACCTGAAGAAGAACAAAACAAGTATGGGTTGAGAAGGAAAAAAGCAGTTATTATAAACAAAGTGAGGTAAAGGTACCACCTGTAGGGGAGAAGAATATGCATGAGGGGCAGGCTTGTTCTGACTCGCAAGGTAGGCAATGGGTTCAAGTAGCAAGTAAAAGGACCAGTGTCTCACCAACTTAGAAAACTGAGGTAAACATAGCTTCAAATTCTAATAGCTTTGAAATATTAAAGGACAATGAATCTATTGAGGAAATGGTATAAGACTTATTGCAAGTTAGCACAAAGGAGGTTGTGCAAGAAAAACCGCCTAACCCCAATTATCAATGATAATTACATGGAATGTGAGGGGGTTTAATAAAATGCATAAACAAACTAATTACCTTAGGTATATTATTAGTAATAATGTTTTCCTTTTCAGCTTACTAGAAACAAAAATGAAGCAAGCCAAAGCACAAAATATTTGGAATACGATGTTCAATAATTGGAAGGTAACAAAAAAATACAAACATTATACCCTTGGAAGATTTTGGACATTCTGGGATGATAAAGTTATCAACTTGTCAGTAGTGGATAGCACAAGCCAAGCTATTCCGAGCAAGGTAGTGCATATCCCTACGAAAACTGAGTTTTACTATACCCCTATATATACCTTAAACAAGTCACAAAAAAGGCTTGCCTTATGGGATACTTTGAAGGGTTGGGGAAAACATATTAATAATCATGTTTGGATTACCCAAGGTGATTTAAATGAGACAACACTGTCAAAGGGAGCTCATGACATGATTAAGTGTGCAAGGGACATTAAAGTTATAGATATACCTTATCATAGCCCAAAGTATACTTAGACGAACAAAGCCCCAGGAGACAAAATGAAAGCAAGCAGAATTGACAAAACATTAGTTAATGATGCTTGAATTTCAATTTATCCAAATACAGTCCTTACTTTGTTAAAATTCATACCTATCAGATCACTGTTGCCAGTACATAAAGATGATACAGGATAATAAAAAGATGAAGTATCCATTTAAATTTTACAACATTTGGATGGAACGTTTAGACTATATCCCTCTAGTCACAAAAGTATGGAACACAAATATTCAAGGTACCCACATGTACAAGGTCACTAAAAAGCTTAAGATCTTAAAAGGCAAATTGAGAGACTTCAATGATAAATACTTTAAGCATACTAGAGAAAACATAATATTGATTCAAAATAGTCTCAGTAATATATAGAACCAAAGGCAACAGAGCAACAAAGACAATGGATTGTTGGGTGAAGAGAATAAACCCATTCAACAATTATCTGATGAGCTAATTAAAGAAGAGGCTATAGCAAAAAAAGATCTAGAGATATGTGGGTAGATAAAGGGGACTTAATACTGCATATTTCCTAAAGGTTATGAAAGGGAGAAGAACCCAGAATAAAATTAATATTATTACAAATGATCAAGGGAATACCACATATGATGAAGGTAACATTTCTTAAACCTTTGTGAAACACTTCACCCAGACTTTGGGCACTAAAAGAGTGAATTATGAAGAGTATTGACCTGAGATAATCAAGAGATCATGCAATAAAACCATCACAAATGAGAAATGTAAGACATTACTACTTCCCATTACAGAGGAGGAAATTAAAAATGCTTTATGGCCAATCAGTAATCTCAAAAGCCCTGGACTTGATGGATTTCCATCTAATTTTTAAAAAAAAGTACGTGATATTATAAAAGAAGAGATATGTTTGGTTGTTCAAAGTTCCCTTGAAGACTGTCAAATCCTCAAAGAAATCAATTCAGCCAATATTTTACTTAATCCCAAGATGAAAAACCCAAGGTACCCTAAAGATTATAGGCCAATAGCCTGCTGTAATATTACCTACAAAGTTATATAAAAAATCATTGCAAATAGGCTAAAGGGCACCCTCAAGAACTTAATCTCAAAGAACTAATCAACCTTTGCACCTAAGAGAGTCATATGAGAAAACATACTTATTGCTTAAGAAATTGTCAAAGGTTATTCAAGAAGTGATATTTCAGAAAGATGTATCCTCAAATTAGACCTCATGAAAGCAGATGATTCAGTGGACTGGAAGTTTATCCTTACTACTCTGAAAGCATTTGGATACCCAGACAAGATCATAAGGTGGATCAATATGTGCCTTTGATGTCTCCCCATTTGTGATGATTTAATCTTAGTCGGAGACATCATTTTTGGTGTTTTAGAAGTCTAAATACTCGATTTTATTATGTATTAATGCACTTTCCTATTTCTTGTCTTGATTTAATGATTTATTATTTTTAGAGCATATTGGGTTTAATTGTTTGTTAATTGTGAAGCTTTAAAGATATATATGGTGATTAATTATATTCAAATTCAATTCTAAGAGATAAAGGAAAAAAAAATATGCATGGAAATTGGAGATAAGGAAAGAAAAGATAAGATATGGAAAGATAAAGTTGCCAAATAAATCTGAATTCCAGCACACACGGCCATAGAAGTGATCATTAATCAAGATTGCCTAGGAATTTGGAAGAATGGAATGAATCAAAGTCATAGAGCTTTCCGAGACGATCAGTTTAGACATATAGAACGCATCAAATGGATAAGTATTGAAGGCGTTACGGCCAAAACAAAACAGTGGCCGATTATTACCTTTTCTATATTTTAGGGTTATGAATTTTAGTTGGGATTGGAGTCCAAGTTACTTGTCTTACACTCCAAGAAAACGAATTAGGTCTTCTAAACACCTATAAATACACCCTTAAACCTTTGTAAAGTGATCCTTGCCTCCCATAAGTTAGTCATTAAGTTTTATATCATTAGAGTTATTGAAGAGAGCAGGATGACATCTATGTATCATTCTTTTAGTTAATTTCTTTCAGGTAACTAATTTTCCGATAGCTTGGGTTTTGCATTATGTATAATCTATGAATTCTATTTTCTTTCTATCTAAGTTTCTTTGGGAATTATATGTTTTAATCTGATTCTAGCTACTTAACCATATATCTGTTTTATGTTCTTTGGTTTATTGTTTGTCTTGAACCTGATCAATTTAGGACTTTGCTAATAGTAGTTAGATGGTCTCCCAAAAGGGGTGTCTAATTATTGAAATACCACATAAATGTCTAGAATAAGGAATTGGTTGTGACAACACCAGCCTAACTAGATAGTCATTAGGGTTTGATTTAATCACCATATCACCAATTGAAGTAAAGATATTCTTAGGAACCTAGGGGCGTAGGATAACCCTCTTTAAGGCCACCTCGTGGTTCTGTCGTAGCCTACCTATTCGCTCTCTGGGTGTAAGTAGGAATTTAGAATCCTGACTACATATCTAAGAGCTATTGTCTCCCTTATAAACTGAAATTGATCGAAAGAATTAGAAGGATTAGTGCATGCTAGCAAAACCTAAGCTATACTCTCTCATCTCATATTTTCCATATTTGTTTTATTGTCTTTTAATTTATTTAGTTATTAATTCATCTCTCAATCAATCATATTTACTTTTTGTCTTTTAATTAATTATTGCTACTCTGATTATTAGCTCATTCGTATAACACACTAAGTCCCTGAGAACGAATATTTCTTATCATTAAAACTTGCATACAACCTATAATACTTGCAGTACCGTGCTTGTCTAGGGTGATTAGTGCATTGTTTTCCGGATTTATTTATCATATTTTTATCACACCCTAGGCGACACCAGCCTTACTAGTACAACTTATGCCATTATGATCAATGGAGCTCAACAAGGGTTTTTTCAAAGGGGAGAGGGGTCTGAGACAGGGGGAACCCCTATCACCATATTTGTTTGTGATAGGGATGGAGGTCCTCACACAAATCCTGCCACATATGGGAAATAAAAAGAATTTTAGCTGGCATCCAAAATATGAAAAACTTAAGTAAACAATCTGATGTTTGCAGATGACTTACTTGTGTACTTTAAACCATCCCAAGAAAAAGCTGCCCTTGTTAAGAAAGGACTTAACTTCCAAGATTGATCATTGGTGTGCAAGATACCTCTCATATGCAGGTAGTTACAGCTTATCAAATCAGTACCGAGTTGAATAACCAGCCATCGGTGTAATATTTTTAACCTGCCAAAGAAGATAATCAAGCTACTACAAAACATGATTATGGCTTTTCTTTGGGGAGGGCAAATTAAATATGATGGAGGGGCAAAAGTTTCTCGGGACATTGTCTGTAAACCTCTCGAAATAGGAGGATTAGGGGTAAAAGGACTTATACATTCAGATTCAAGTAGCAACAATTAAGCTACTTTGGGTTGTTGTTTACCAAATACTATGGTCTCAGTGGGTACATATTAATCTGCTAAAAGATAAGTCTTTTTGGAAAATAAAGATATCTCAGGACTGTTCTTGGGGTTAGAGGAAGATATTAAGGTGAGAAACGTTGCTAAAAGTATGGTTAAGTACTATGTGGGAAATGGTATGGACATATCCTTATGGTGGGACAATTGGTTACCTAACAATCAATGCTTAAGTGAAGTGAAGGGTAGTAATTTAGCTTCTGGCTACTATACTAACAGTAAATTAGCTGAATTTATCTATAATGGTAGATGGAGGTGGCCTACTATGTTGAGTTTCATGAATGAGGTAGCTAAAGGGATAGAAATATCAGACAGTAAAGATAGGGTAAAATGCTTGTACACGAAAAAAGGAACATTTATATCAGCTCAAGTATATAAAGCCCTGAGACAAAAAGTTAAAGAGGTTAGTTGGTATAAAGATAACTGGAAGACTAAAAGTTTACCAAAATATAAAGTTCTCCTCTGGCTCACCCATATTAATAGAATCCCAACGAAGCAAAGGTTATTGAACTGGGGAGTTATTGCTAATCCAATGCGCGAATTATGCAATGTTGCAAGTAAGGATCGTGACCATCTGTATTGTGAGTGCCTATTTACTAAGAGTATATAGGATAAATGTAAAGAAAAAATAGGAATGAAACTACCTGCCAATTGGAATGATATTATGAAATGGCTAAGTAATAATCAATCAAAAAAGCTAAGGAATGAGGTTATCAGAGTTGTATTAGCAATTGCGGTGTATACCACCTGGAATGAAAGAAACAACCGAATCTTTAAACAACAATTCAACAGTGAGGACATTTTTGACAAGATCTCCATATATACGATCGAGAACCATGTAAAGTTCAAGGCTTTGGGTCAGGTTGGTGAAGAAGATTGCAGATTGATGGTGGAGCTAATGATTCTTCCATCAGAGAGGATCAGAAGATGAAGAGATAAAAATCACCTTTTTAGGGTTTGTGTTCTAATTAGAAGAGGAGTAAATTTAGTCTATTGATTTTGACTTTTATTGAGTTGGGTTGTATACCTGTGTAATAGATTATTTCTAGTATTGGTTACCGGGCCATTGTATTGGGCCAGGGTAGGGATTATGTTTATCTAAGTCTCTGGGCCTAACCAGATGGGTTGTAAAATGAATGTTGATTTGAAATGAAATATAAAAGCTGCCTTGCTAAGCCAAAAAAAAAAAAATATAGTATTAGATAGTGAGTAATTAAGATACATTTTACAATTTCTTTTTATCGCTAAAAACATAAACCAGATTTTGCATACATTCCTTGTGGGGATTGTCACGTGATAATAATAATGGAAACCCCTACCACACTAAGACTCCCAAGCAAGATCTATTAACCGGAATTCTAGAGAGAGAAAGCTAGATAAATATTAGAAGGTTCTTGTCCTAAATCATCCAGATTTAGCGCATATCTCACAGTTTTTTTCTATATTTCTTCTCCTACTTGATGAATCAAACATATATACAACAAGTTCAAAGAGTTTCACCGACCGATTTGGACCAGGGAGACTTAAAGTTAATTCACCAAGCTTCCTTCACTAAGGAGCCGCCGGACCCCAAGAACCTCACGTCTTGGGTAAACTCGGATGCCCGGTCACTCCCGAGCATGATTAGTCTCACGCTAGCACATAACTTACCGGATATTGGTATCCTTGGACCATCTAAGTAAGGTAGTATGGTGAATTTGAAGAAGGATTTGGGGAAACAAAACCTTAGATTGGATACAATTGAAGAGGAAGAATTAGATGATACCCAAATGGAGCTCATGAAGGAACAAAATTCCCGTAAATTTCTCACCGGAATGACAAGTTTGAAGGGAGACTTGGATGCCGGTTTCCCCATCTTGATTTCAGGTTGAGGTACTCTCCTCTTGTGGGGGAGGCTTCGCTCCATTTTGCCAGAATACTGTGTGCAAAATTTGCGTATCTTGGTGCATTTGATATATAAATGGTGGCTAAAACGAGATTTGTTAAATCTTGTGGGAGATTTGATAAGAAAATAGTGGAGAATTTTGGATGAGCTTGTTGCTCACCAAATGTTTGATAAAATATATAAGTCAGAGTCTTTGGTTATAAATGAGGCTAAGGAGATATTAGTTGAGGATTCTATTGTATCAAAGAAGGTGGTCAATGGATGGCATGAAAGGACCACCATGGGACCCGTGACTTTGACTGGGAACCTCGTTGCCGATACAAAGTGTTTGGGAGAAGCCCATTCAACTAAAGAGGAAAGTGTGAGGTCAGGTTACAAGAATGTGCTTTTGAATAACCGTAAAGCCTCAGTTGGAATGGAGTTACAATAATCTGAGCCCGTAGATGGAGAAATTTTGCAACTATTGGAGAGCGATATGTTAACAATTAAACAAACTTTTGGGTTTCGCTTATTGGTTATGTGGTTGGAGGATATTTAGAAAATTATGAGGGAATGTAAGTTTGGGTGTAACGTGAGAAGACACCCTAGTGGTTGGCTTGTGTTTAAGTTTGATAAAGATGAAGACATAAGGAGTATACTCATGAAAGGACCCTTCATTTCCCATGGAAAAATTCTTTTACTCACTGAAATTTTGGAGTTTCTTTGACTTTAGGAATCTTGAGATTGCTAAGATACCATCATGGATTATCCTTCCAAACCTTCTGGAAGTAGCTCGTACCTTTTATCGGCTAGATAAAGTCGCTTCACAAGTAGGTAAGCATATACGTACTAATGGGATTACTATCTAGAGTGGGGATATTAGTTATGTTAGATTGCTTGTGGAATTGGATTTGAGTAAGGAGCACAAGGTTGTGGTTGAGTTTGGATCGTTCAAGGGGAAGAAACATCAGGTTAGATTCAAGTATGAAAATTTACCCCCATGTTGTAGGAGGTGTAAAGAATTTTGGCACTGGGAAGCTAAGTACTTTTATAAGATTGAGAAAAAGGAGAGTTTAGGTGGTAAAAAGAAGCCGCGTAGTCGTAATTTTCTGTGTGGGTCTATGTCCAATTTATAGAAAAAACGGGACATCATGGGTGCAATAAAGGAGAAGTTCTTGAGAATACTGCAGCTGGAAAGTTACAGTAGCATGAAGCTGCGTGTGATTTTGCTGCAGGTCCAACCCCTGTGGGGAGTTCCAGTATAGTGCAGGCCTGCAAAAAAATTCCAGTACAACGCAATCTTCAAGTAGCTATCTACGACAGAGTTGTAGGATGTGAGCTAGATGCAAGTGGGAGCTTTGAATCTTGTTCTGCAGCAACCTTGACTACAGGCGTTGGAACTGCTTGAGTTCGATATAGGCGGTGAAAAACAGTAAATTATTGGTAGTCAAGTTGTGTTGAAGAGTCCGAGTAAGGAGCATGTAGTTAATTTTTGGGGACTTCGAATAGTTTGGGTGTTATGGTTTTGTATGGTTTGGGGTGCGAAAAAGAGGAACTGTTTCAAGTTGTTGTTAGTAAAAGAACAAAGAAATGCGAGGCTAGTGAGAGGAAACTACTACTTGCTAAAAGAGTATATACCCGACTTAGGAGGATGTGTTGGAGAGCTAAAGGTGCAAATTTAAGGAGTGCAAATATTTGGGAACCCTCTAAAACCATTTAATGATTATTACAACATGGAATACGAGGGGTTTTAGCTCTATGATAAATCTAAATACTCGATTTTATTATGTATTAGTGCACTTTCCTATTTCTAGTCTTGATTCAAAGATTTATTATTTTTAAAGCATATTGGGTTTAATTATTTATTTAGTGTGAAGCTTTAAAGATATATATGGAGATTAATTAGATGTCAATTAAATTCTAAGAGATAAAGGAAAGAAGATATACATGGAAATTGGAGATAAGGAAACAAAAGCTAGAATATGGAAAGATAAAGTAGCCAAATAAATCTGAATTCCAGCACCTACGACCACAAAAGGACTCATATCTCAAGATCGGTTAGGAATTTGGAAGAATGAGATGAAGAAAAGTTAAAGAGCTTTCCGAGACGATCAGTTTCGACTATTGGAACGCATCAAACAGATAAGTATTGAAAGCATTACGGCCAAAACAAATCAGCAACATGATCTTACCTAGTCTATATTTTAGGGTTACGAAGTTGAGTTAGGCTAGGAGTCCATTAATTGTCTTCTACTCCAAGAAAACGAATTAGGTCTTCCTGAACACCTATAAATACACCCTTAAACCATTGTAAACATGTCCTTGCTCAGTGCCAAGTATAAGTTTAGTCCTTGCTTGTATTTTCTCAGTTTTAAATAATAGTTTAGTCCTTTAATTGATTATTCATCCTTAGTATCAAGCTATTCATCCAAGAAGCAAGCTGACCTATAGAGGAAGACAAGAATCAAGAAGTTGGAGAGTGACAAACTCCTCTTCTACATCTCACCTTCTCGATATTTAGGGTAATTGGCTAAAGATTTGTGGCTTCACCATATTTTTAAGCTTTTATTTTGTAAGTTTTACTTTTAATTGTTGGGTTATTATTTTGTCTACATTCATTAATACTATTTGTTATTTTAATTGATTTGAGCTTGGCGTATATTGTTATTATGTGTTTTGACTTATTGTTACAGCCCTAGATTTGGCCAATCATAGGACTATTCTTAGTTATTGACAACACCACATAATTGTCTAGTTATGACCCTATCTAGATAGCTATAAAGGTTTTTTTAATAACCAATCATTACTCAGGAATCCCTGGTAGTGGAGAGGTTGCTCCTAAGTCCACCCTGATGGGGGTTATGTAGAATTTAGAATCCCGGTTAATATATAATGCTCAATGTGTGACAGAATAGAATAACTTAGTAATAGACTCATATTAGTGACCCTAATTTATCTGACTTACATTTATATTTATTTATCTGCATTCGTATATATTTATTTCATATCAAATATTTGATTCACCTTTTTATATTTTTATCTCAATATCTAAATTCATATACGCTTATTGAATACAAGTAGATCTAACAGATTTAATCCCTGCGAACGAACTTGACTTATCATTAAAACATACAAACGATTTGTAATACTTGCAGTGAGTTTCTCGTGGTAGACAAGGTTGTGTGTCATTTATTATTATCTTATTTATCTGTTTATTTATCACACCTTTTCCCCCGCCAAGTTTTTGGCGCCGCTGCCGGGGATTTATCTTTAAGTTAAATCTGTTTTGTGTTTATGTAGTGTAGAAGTTTTTATTTGTTTTCAGTTTTACGTGTTCTTTTTGTTTTTGTCTTTCTCAGGATTTTAGATGGCTAATCAACGGTTAGAGCTAGGTTTTCCTGGTCAATTCCGAGTGAAACCCATTGGGTTTCGCGTCCCAATTATTCAAGTCATTCGATTCAAGCCCGATCCTGACCTGATTAATCAATTTGCGAGCTATGGGAAATATAGTGGTGATACACATCAAGATCCGGTCAGATCTGTTTAGAAATTCATGCAATTCTGTGATGCCTACATTAATGAAGGTGTTACGCAAGAACAAATGTATTATTTAATGTTTCAATTTTTCTTGACCGGAAAAGCAAGCGATTGGTTAGACGATAAACCTCCCGAGCTAATAACAAATTGGGACAAGCTTCAAGAAAGATTCCTTGATAAATTTTATTCTACAAGTATGCAAGTGAAGGAACTATTGGAGCTTATAAATTTCTTACAAGAAGCCGGAAAGAGTGTTGGCGAAGCATGGACGAGATTTCAAAAGAAGTTGGAAAGAATTCCAATACATGGATACACGCCACAATTACAATTATCCATGTTTTATAATAGACTCAATAGAGAGTCAAGGATGAGAGTAGATGATATGGGTCGTGGTAGTTTTGTCTCTATGGATCCGAAAGAAACAAAGAGTGGTACGGAAACAATCATTGAGACCGACGTAAGTTGGCCACAAGAACAAACTCCTACCACTAACGAAGAAACAGAAGCAAGGTTTTCAAGATTGCAAGATCAAATACAACAACTCGCTATAATAGTTAAGGAAAGCATGCAAGTGCCACCTCAACAGTTATACCTACAAGAACAAGCCTATGAAAATCAAGTTAATCATCCACCGGGCTGCAATGTGCACAATGGAAGTCAAGCGCCATCACGTCCTCAAGAAGAAATCACTGATTTAAAAGAGACTATTAGTCAATTCATCAACTTCTCGAAGGACAATATGAGAAGACTTGAATCAAAGATCAATGCATCAGTAGTGCAAAGCCTGCAACAACAGAATCAAGATCTGAAACAACATAATCAACTTTTAGAGAAGAATGTAATGCGGCTCACTACAGTCATAGAATAAATGCAAAGTAAACTTTTTCAATTGACCCAAGATACAACTTCTAACATGAGGAAGATCCAATACGTGGACGACAAGGTTAAGACTATTGGTGTCGCCTAGGGTGTGATAAAAATAAGATAAAATTAAGCCAAGAAACTACGCACTCTCACCCTAGACAGGCACAGTACTGCAAGTATTACAGGACGTATGCAAGTTTTAATGATAAGTAGATTTCGTTCTCAGGGACTTAAGTGTGTTAATCGCGTGAGTAGAAATTACGAGTAAAAGTAAATAATTAGAAAACACAAAATAAAGCAAGTAGGAATTCGAAAATAGCAATTAAAACTAAGAAAATAAAGACAGTAAAGTAAAAGATTGAGAATATGAGATGAGAAATATAGCTTAGGTTTTGCTAGTATGCACTAATCCTTCTAATTCTATCTACAAATCAAGTTAATAAGGGAGAATATTAGCTCTTGGTAATACTTAGTCAGGATTCTAAATTCCCCAAGCTTAGACCTTGAGAGCGACTAAGGGGGCTACGTCACAACCAAGAAGTGATTTCAAATAGGGTTATCAAACGCCACTAAGGCCCTAAGCAAATACTGCAATCTTGGTGATACGGTGGTTAAAACAAACCCTAATGACTATCTAGTTAGAAGTATGTTTTGTCAGAACTGCTACCGACACTAGATATTATGTGGTGGTTCAATAGTTAAACACCCTGTCAAGGAGACCATCTAACTACTCTTAAAACAATCCTAAAGTGATCAGTTCTAGGAAAGACATTAAATCAAAACACATAAACAAATATAAAGTAAGAAGCTAATATCAGATTAAAACATATAATTCCCAAAGAAACTTAGATAGAAGAATTAGAATTCATAGATTATACATATGCAAAACCCAAGCTATGGGAGGTTTAGTTCATACCTGAAGGAAATAAACTAAAAGAAATTACAAAAGACATCATCTTGCTCTCTACAATAAACTGGAAGAATAAAACCTTAAGAACTAATTACTATGAGGCAAGGATGATTTAAAAGTGATATAAGGGTGTATTTATAGGTGTTTAGAAGACCTAATTCGTTTTCTTGAGGAAGAGTTAAGGTAATGGACTTCTAGCCCAACTCAAATTCGTATGGAAATAAAGATAAACACTGCTGCACCGTTTTGAGCATATCTTCTTCGTTATTGGTCGGATTTTGCTCCATAAGATACCAAAAGAATCGCAACAGAATTATCTAGACCCATTAGAAGGAAATCACCAAAATCGGCCTCTTTCTTAGGTAAAAACGCGTATCTTTGGACGTATATGCAGAATCCCAGATTTAGACAGCTTTTCCTTTTCCATCTTTTTAGCTTTTCTTTCCTTATCTCCAATTACCATGCAAATCTCTTTCCATAAATTGTTGTCTTTGACTTGGACTCTAATTAAGCTCCATAATTATCTTTAAAGCTACACACTAAATAAACAATTAAACCCAATATGCTCTAAAAATAATAATTCTACAAATCAAGACTCAAAATAGGAAAGTGCACTAAAACTCAAGAAAATCAACATTATTGACTTCTAAATCACTTAAAATGATGTCTCATCCTAACATTAATCTATCACAAATGAAGAGACATCAAGACCCCCAACTCAAAGTTGTATCGTCCCGATACAATAAAGATAAAAACAAAGGGAAGTCTAGAAATACACACTTATAAAATTCTCAACACAACGGGAAAAAGCATAGCAGAATATATAGAATAAACCTAAGCACATAACTCAGAAAATTTCATGCAATAATATTCATAAACTACATACCTGTACACTTCTCATATCCACAGTCAACACGGCTTGAATTCAAGATCAGATTAGTTTCGCAATGTAAGAAGGATTGGGACTTTACTCAGTTCCCCAAGATAGCTATAGATTGTTCATCAAACCTCACTAGTATCCAAGGATCCACTTAACTACTATCTAAAGGCTCAATCACTTCTCAATTACATAGCAAAGAATCAAAAGGTCTTTAAGGTTGTAATGTAGGCTTAGGGACGGGTATGACAGTGTATTTGGATAATTTGGAGTGAGCTTTTGGCTCTCTCCTCACTAGCCATCAACGAATCTCCCTAGAGCTTGAGTTACTCTCATAAAACGTTTCTCACTCAACCCAATGAATTCCTTGATGCACAATTTAGCATCCCCAATAACCCAATTAAAGCTTAAGATGTTCACATAAAAATCCACTTTGCCGGTCCGAATATATATATTTTCTTTTCAATTCAATTTTCTAGCTATGACTCTCTTTTAATGTTAAGATATCACGCTAATTTCTCATATATATATATATTTTGTTTTCTTTTAATGCCCTTGTTGGCAAAATTAGCTCGAAGCTTCTTTTTCATTCACTATTACCCCGACAAAGGGTTACATTACAAATCTGTGACTCATCATCAATATAAAGCACAAAGCACAATTAATAAGCTCAAAAAATCCCAACCCAATAACAATTCCCATAATGGTGGACCCACCACCCCAAACTCAAGCTCTACAACAACTGTCTATGCATCACGATTCAAGTGCGGGTCATATGGAAAAGTCCTATAATCTAAAGGATATGGCTTATAACGTGTTTCAATAAAAGGCTTTAGAAAGGCTAGAAGGGGCTGAGAAGGATATAGCATATAAAATCAAAATCACAAGGTGAGAAGGTATAAAAAGGCTTCAAGGGCTTCAAAATATGAAAGAACCGCCTTAATTACTTTCTACACTATGTAATTTCGAAAATTTCTTACCTTTAGCACTTTCATCAAATGGTTTTTCAACTAGCTTGGATCTCACGGCCTACACACTTTCAAGGTTCCCTGAGATCGAACATAATTTCTATCGCATTGCTCACTAATCTTTTCTTTACTATCAACGTGTGTTTTCCTGCAAATACTCAAAGCATACAAATACATAGCTCATAAACATATCACTTACTATCATTAATCTACTGAGCTTATGCTTTCAAGCTATTAAACACACTCTACATCTAATTCCCATGTATTAAAAAATTTTAATTTCACCCAAAAAACAGAAAAATGGAGATGAGAGACAACGAATCCCCACACCCCCAACTCAAAAATGAGCCGTGTCCCCACGACTCGAAAAAGACTCGAAAAACAGAAATTAAACTTAGCAGATAAACATATTTACAGAAATGGTAAGGAAGAAAGAGAACATACTCTCGAGGCTATTGCCTCGCATCATTGACATCCAAGGTAGGATTTGCTGGACCTTTCGTTAATTGCTCAAGGAGTTTCATGATGTGCACTGGATTAGCGTTGATTTGTGCCACATCATTGACTAAGGAAGTTTGAGCTGCTTCAAATTTCGTTAAACGCTCCTCCATCTTCTCTTGCCAATTTTCCTCCTTTTCTTCCTTCGAGACTTGCGTACAACCCGCTCTTCGAAGAATTTCCTTTATCCAAGCATTATCAATATAACTTGCTTTAAACTCAAGTTTCTCTTCTTCACCCAATGTAACATTCGCTTTTCGCACAAGACACGTGATCATAGTTGGAAATTTAACATTATAAACCGATTTAGGAGAGACCGAAAATCGTATCACCTCCTCATATATCAACTGTGCTACATCAACTTCTTCTCCTCTCAAAATACAGTCCAACAGTAGAGCGTACTTCATAGTCACATCCAAAGTTCGTGTGTTCCCAAAGATATTAGGGACAAGGAAATTGTGCCAAATTCGCGCATCTGCTTGAAGATATTTGTAAGGCCAGGGTGCCTTCAATTCTCCCTTATGTGATTGCACTTTCTCTTTGTCTAATACATGCTCAAAAAGTAATTCCTCATCAAAGATTTTTCGCTTAGCAACTGCTTCCTCAAATTTGCAAAAACCTTTCAATTTCTTAAACTTGAAGTGGTTCCTAATCTCCTCAATTGTGAAAGGAACTAACTTTCCTCTAATCGGAACACCATTACTATCTCGGCTATAGAGGCCTAAATAGAACTCCAAAACTAATTCATGACATAATTCAGAACGTCTTACCATGAACGTAGACCAACCCAATTTCTCACCAAGCTCTAAGAATCTCTTGTATTCTCCATCTCTAATTTCTTCCTTGAATACTTTCTCATAAGCAAAAGGTAGTTCTTTTAACTGTTTCTCTGCAGAAATCTTCAAAGCTTTTGAAGTATCCACTTTCTCTATAGGTATAAGATCTTGTTGAGGTTGTGTTCTCTCCTTTGCATAATAATAAAGCTTTTTACCATTACTATCATACGAAGGTTTCCCACTCTTCTTCACTTTATCTTTACCCTTTGATTTAGAACTAGCACTTTTGTCAATTTATTTCTTCTTGTTTAAATCCAATCCCTTGTTACTCTTCACCTCCCTCTTGTTAGCTAATATTGTTGTTCTATTAGTCATCCTCAATTAACCCCCAACTCAAAGCTTTAGCAACCCTTGAAATTTAAACTCTTGAATGAATGGTTGAACAAGCTTGATTTGGCTTAGGAAATATGAATTGATGAATGATCTCTATGTGGGTGAGGTGGATTTGTAATGGGTTGGCTTGGATTTAAGAAATTGTAGGATGAATTTTGAAAATCTGGCTCTTTGATTTTTCAATTTGAATGGATTTGGTGAGGATTGGGTGTTTTATTCTCTCTTGTGATGATGTGGAGAGAAGGTTTGATTGTGTTTTTCTTGATGATTGGGTAGTGTTTTGGTGATTGGTGAAGGTTTTGATGAGCTTTAATGGAGTTAGGTGAGTTTTGGAGAGAAGAAAGAGGGTTTGGGGTACTAAAATTCGGAACTAAAAGCATAATACCTCCTTTATACACAAATCCCGTAACTTTCTCTCTCTCTGGCGGCGCTGCGGACTACCCCTGCGGACCATGGGGTGTACCGCAGGGTAGTCCGCGACATCTGATGCTCGAAAATTTTTGCTCACTGGATGAGACCCGTGGTAGGACCCCGTGGCACGTGTTTTTGCCTCGCGGACTAGGGTCCGGTGTACCGGAGGGTACACCGCGCCTTCTGTAGTTAACTCCGTCAAAATACCCGTGGCACCTACCCCGTGGCACGTGTTTTTGAGGCGCGGACCATGGTGCGGTGCATGGGGTAGTCCGCGGTCAACTTTTTTCCGGTTTCTGGATCAAACCCGCGGTGCAACCTGTGGCACGTGTTTTGACCTCGCGGACCAGGGCACGGACCATGGGGTAGTCCGTGGGGGTAGTCCGCGGGGTGCATTCCTTTGCTCCAAAAATTTTTCTCGCGTTCCCTAACTTGATTTCTCAAATTCCTACACACCAAAAACACTAATACCTTCCTCAAACATGCATTGTCAACTAAAAACAACTAAAATAAACTTAAACTAAAAAATGTAAAAGACATGAAAACATAAAAAACTACGGGTTGTCTCCCGTACAGCACTTTTGTTTTACGTCTTTCAAAGTTAGACGTGTTACCTCTGTCAAGATTTGCGAATATAGCCTCCCCAACAACGAGTAAGGCTATGAACGTCAACTAATCTGCGCTTGACCCCAGTTTTGGGGCGAATTTCTATCACCTTGGCTGAAACAACCTTAGTGACGATGAATGGTCCCATCCACGAGTCTTTGAAACTTCGTGGCCTGTTCTCGCGTTTGTGGGATTTCCATAGGACTTCATGGCCAACCCCAAACTCAATGTTTGGCTCAGTATCCATAGGTTTTAAGTGGATCTCCTCAGGAGGGACTTTGTGATATGAAAGGCTGTGGATGATAGGCACTGTGGGATCCAACTTCCTTGGTTTCTTACCCAAGACGTAGAAAGTCTCGGATACATTCTTAGCATGAAGGGTGATGGTCCCATCTTGGAAGTTGATCACACTTTGACTTGTGGCCATGAAAGGCCGTCCAAGTATGATTGGAACCTGCTTATCTGCATCAAACTCAAGTATAACAAAGTCAGTAGGAATGGCGATATTACCTGCACGGACTAAGATGTCCTCCACTGTTCCCCATGTCCTTTTCACTGAGTTGTCAGCAAACTGCAACTTTACTGGAGTCTTCTCTGATTTCTGAAGTCCAAGTCTCTCGAACACGGACTTAGGCATAAGATTCACACCAGAACCCACATCGTACATTGCTTTCACTTTGAGCCTACCATGTATTTGAATAGGGAGGTTGAAACTTCCCGGATCTTTAAGCTTGGTAGGCAGCTGTTTCTCACTTCTTCTTGAAACCCTTAGGTTCTCTTTCGGGATCTCTACACTCGCCTCTTTCTCAGGGATAATTTGCGTATAAACTTGTTGCGGTGTAAGTCCTCTTTTCGCAATCTCAAGCATTTGGGCGTTGATATTTTTTCAGGTTGGTACGCCTCTACAAATGTCTTGAGAACAGTGTCATCCTTAGGATTTGTATCAGGAATAGTTGATGACACTGGTTGAACAACAGGTGGCGATTCCACCTTCTCTTCTTCTTTCTCTTCTAGCACAGCAGGTGCCACTTCATCTTTCAATTCCTCCTTTGAGGCTTCTTCCTCTTTCTCTTTAGCCAACTCAGCTGCATATTCTACTACCGATCGAATTTCCTCTTGCACCTTCCTCAGTAACTCTATGAACTCGTCTTTCTCTTGATCGTCCTCCATATAAACTTCTAAGCAGTCAGATTCCTCGGGGCTAGACTCGGTTGGTTCTTCTTCAGTATTGGGAACCTCCACGACACTAATGGCAGCATGTGGTGCTTCCTCTTTTGCTTTTTCAATCTCAAGGCATATAGCCTTGCAAGCTTCGAACTCATCCTTGTCTTCACCTCCTTCGATTGCCTTTACTTCTTTTTGTTCTACAACACTTGTTAACACTTTGTTTAACTGTGTCACTTGAGTAGTTAGCATCTGAAGTATGGCATCATGTCCTCTGACCTTCTCGTCTTGAGCATTAAGAGTTGTGTTTAAACGGTCTAGAGCTTGTACTATTTGTGTATTGTCCATAGATCCTTCTTGCGGATATTGAGGTAAAGCTTTCTGCTCTAATGAATCGGTATAGGCATCTTGAGCAGTTTGTTGTGGAGGAGCAGGTCTATTCTGATATTGGTTTTGGTACTGACCTCTCTGTTGGTAAGAGTTGTTCTGGGGTCGCGGTTGATAATGACTCGGATTAGCGGCCCCTTGTGGATTTGAATACTGCATACCCGGATGGTTGCGATTGCCCCATCGGTTGGATATAAAGTAAACAGATTGCAGATTTGATTCGCACTCTTCCCATACATGATCGTTACCTCCACATTGTTGACAACCTTGTGCTTCTTGTACTACCTTTGTAGCGGCTAAATTCTTCTCCATCGCGATTCTCAGCTCCTTGATTTGATTTTCTAATGAGGATATTTGAGCTGAGTTCGCAGTTTCTGCATCTAAACGAAGCGTTCCTCGGGTCTTTGCTACAGAAGCTCGCGTTGAAGGCCAACTTCTTTCTTGTTCCATAATATTCTCTAACACCTCAGAAGCTTCATTGTGATTCATGGACACCAAATTACCCTTCCCAATGTTATCCACCTTTTCTCTACCCTTATCATTTAGACCTTCATAAAACATAGCGAGTTGTAGAGCAGGTGTATAACCATGGAGCGGACATCTAGTTAATTTTTGTTGAAACCTTGTCCATGCTTCTCCCACTGTTTCTCCATCTTCTTGGGAAAATCTTGCAAGCTCGGTTTGATCTTTGAGTCTCATGCTCTTCGGATAAAATCGGTTAAAGAATGCGGCTTGAAGTTCTCTCCAAGAGTGAATGGTTCCATGTGGTTGTCTTTCTAGCCAATCGCTAGCTCTTCCGGTCAAGAAAAACAAAAACATATGACAATACAGTTGCTCGCGTGTAATGCCAGGAGTAATGTAGGCATCACAAATCTGCATGAACTTCTGAATCGCTTTTACCAGATCTTGAATAGCTGTACCAGTATAGAGTCCGAAACTTTGAAACTGACTGAGCATGCCCGGATCGGGTCTAAATTTGATATTCGGAATCTCAGGAGGGCGGTAACCAATTGGTTGAACATGGAATGGTACATTAAGACCTGGAAGGTCTTGTTCAACTCGGTTTTGTTGATTATTAGGATTGTTCCCATTACCTCCTCCTGCTGGTAGTTGTTGTCCTTCTTGTCCACCGAGTGGTGGATCTTGTTGACCGAGAGGTGCACCAAGTGGTGGGTCTCCTCCTACTGGTAATTGCTGTCCTCCTACTGGTGGATCTTGATGAACTCCACCAAGTGGTGGCTCTTGTTGGGATGCCATAGCTCTTCTCAAGGCTCATTCCTCACGGACTCGTTTGTTGTAAGGTCTGAAGCTCCTCTTAGGCTCCGATAAGGGAGGCCAAGAATTAAACACTGTGAAACCTGAAAAAGACTAAAGCAAACCACAAGCGTAAATCTGGAAAAATAAAAACTAAACTAAAACAGAAAAGTAAAAACTAATTAAAAACTAAAACTCGAAATAGATAACCCACACGCTAACGAGACACAAGTCCCCGGCAGCGGCGCCAAAAACTTGGTGTCGCCTAGGGTGTGATAAAAATAAGATAAAATTAAGCCAAGAAACTACGCACTCTCACCCTAGACAGGCACAGTACTGCAAGTATTAAGGACGTATGCAAGTTTTAATGATAAGTAGAGTTCGTTCTCAGGGACTTAAGTGTGTTAATCGCGTGAGTAGAAATTACGAGTAAAAGTAAATAATTAGAAAACAGAAAATAAAGCAAGTAGGAAATCGAAAATAGCAATTAAAAATAAGAAAATAAAGACAGTAAAGTAAAAGATTGAGAATATGAGATGAGAAATATAGCTTAGGTTTTGCTAGTATGCACTAATCCTTCTAATTCTATCTACAAATCTAGTTAATAAGGGAGAATATTAGCTCTTGGTAATACTTAGTCAGGATTCTAAATTCCCCAAGCTTAGACCTTGAGAGCGACTAAGGGGGCTACGTCACAACCAAGAAGTGATTTCAAATAGGGTTATCAAACGCCACTAAGGCCCTAAGCAAATACTGTAATCTTGGTGATACGGTGGTTAAAACAAACCCTAATGACTATCTAGTTAGAAGTATGTTTTGTCAGAACTGCTACCGACACTAGATATTATGTGGTGGTTCAATAGTTAAACACCCTGTCAAGGAGACCATCTAACTACTCTTAAAACAATCCTAAAGTGATCAGTTCTAGGAAAGACATTAAATCAAAACACATAAACAAATATAAAGTAAGAAGCTAATATCAGATTAAAACATATAATTCCCAAAGAAACTTAGATAGAAGAATTAGAATTCATAGATTATACATATGCAAAACCCAAGCTATGGGAGGTTTAGTTCATACCTGAAGGAAATAAACTGAAAGAAATTACAAAAGACATCATCTTGCTCTCTACAATAAACTGGAAGAATAAAACCTTAAGAACTAATTACTATGAGTCAGGGATGATTTACAAGTGATATAAGGGTGTATTTATAGGTGCTTAGAAGACCTAATTCGTTTTCTTGAGGAAGAGTTAAGGTAATGGACTTCTAGCCCAACTCAAATTCGTATGGAAATAAAGATAAACACTGCTGCACCGTTTTGAGCATATCTTCTTCGTTATTGGTCGGATTTTGCTCCATAAGATACCAAAAGAATCGCAACAGAATTATCTAGACCCGTTAGAAGGAAATCACCAAAATCGGCCTCTTTCTTAGGTAAAAACGCCTATCTTTGGACGTGTATGCAGAATCCCAGATTTAGGCAGCTTTTCCTTTTCCATCTTTTTAGCTTTTCTTTCCTTATCTCCAATTACCATGCAAATCTCTTTCCATAAGTTGTTGTATTTGACTTGGACACTAATTAAGCTCCATAATTATCTTTAAAGCTACACACTAAATAAACAATTAAACCCAATATGCTCTAAAAATAATAATTCTACAAATCAAGACTCAAAATAGGAAAGTGCACTAAAACTCAAGAAAATCGACATTATTGACTTCTAAATCACTTAAAATGATGTCTCATCCTAACATTAATCTATCACAAATGAAGAGACATCAACTATTAGTCTTCAAGCTCAAAATATGAAAGAACACAACGAGATAATCGTTCAAGCGCTACCATCTCCATCAAAAGGGGATGTTCTACCAAACTCGTCAAGCGTAGATAGGATGAACTTAGATGAGATAATTGTTGAAGATTGGGTTGAAGAGGTTGAACAAGGTGAGATTAAGAAGCCAAGAGTGTTTGATGAATCAAGAATTGAAGAGAGAAGTAGAGTATGACAACCACTCTACATTTCTATGATCCCGTAAAGGAGCAACAAGAGAAGTGTATGGAGGCGTTGGAACAAGTGAAAATTAACGTCCCTTTACTCGAAGCTATGAAAGGAAGGCGAGACTATGATCGATTCTTTATGGAGGCAATATCCAATTAGGAAAGGTTCAAAAGAGCCAAGTCTGTAGAAATCAATAAAGGGGTATCAGCACGAGTTCAAAGAAGATTACCACCGAAGCGTAAAGATCTGGGAGAGTTTAACCTTTCAATCAAAATAGGTGGTATATTTTATGGAAAATCCATGTGTGATTTAGGAGAAAGTGTGAATATCATGCCCAAAAGTGTATTCGAGAAGATTGGTATTAGTGATGCGAAACCGACATCCGTAATTTTACAACTTGCGGATCAATCAACAACAAAGCCGTGGGGAGTAATCAAAGACGTGCTCGTCCAAGTAGGTAACCTTGTTATTCCCACTGACTTTATTATTCTTGACTATAAAGCGGATAAGAATGTCCCATTCATTCTTGGGCATCCATTCCTAGCCACCAGCGACACCATAGTGAATGTGAATGAAGGAACCGTGACTCTTAGTATTGAGTATTGACGATGATTCTGAAACATTCTATGTTTTGGGAAAGAAGAAGAAAAAGAAGTCACAAGAACTATATCCAATCAGAACTGTAACCAAGATGCCAGAACCTGTAAGCTCCAAAGAAACCATGGGAAAATAAATTGAATTTGGGGTGGGAGACGAGGTAACCTGGAAACCTCCCTTTCCCAAACATAACCGTTCTTGGATAGGGCCATACATTATCACGCAAATCATCTCAGAAGGAGTGGTAGAAATAAAAGCTATCAAGGGCCGCAAGCTCAAGTTGGTAAGTGTTAATCACCTTACTCACTGCTGGGGAGGCTATAAAAAGAAATAACCGAGGTAACTCGTCTAACTTTAAAAGACGTTAAACAAAAGTGCCCTACAGGAGACATCCCATAGTAATTTATGTTGTTATATTTTAGTTTAGATTAGTTGTTTTTATTTGATATTGCATATTTGAGAAAGGTATTAGTGATTTTGATGTTCAGGTATTAAAGAAATCGAGTTTGGGAGGAAAAACAATTTGTTTGGCATATTCAGATTTGATCGCCGGTATGCCGGTCACACGGCCGGTAAGCCGGCGGGTCAAATACACGAGCCCTCGTGTACGTGTCTCGTGTTATTTTTCGAGAGTTGAATTTCGAAAGCTGACCGCACCGGTATACCGGGCCATTCCGTCGGTATGCCGGCCAAGACAAAACCCGAGCCTTCGTGTATGCGATTCATGTTTTTTCCCGAAGCATGAGTTTCAAGAACAAGCAGCACCGGTATGCCGGCCCGTATGGGCGGTATACCGGCCAGCACCGCTGGAGAAAGAAAAAAAGTTGCGTTTTTAGGTTATAAAGAAGAGGAGGTGAGTTCTAGTCCGAATTTCTCAATCCTTAAGACTCACTTTATTCTCCAAACCTCTCCTAACTCCATTAAAGTTTCAACAAACCTTCACCTAACATCAAATCACTACCAAACCACCATGAATTTACATCCAAATCCTTTCCTACATCATTACAAAGAAGAATTCAATCATCCAAATCATATCAAAACACCTAGAATCCATGAATCAAGAGCCTAGATTTTCAAAATTCATCCAACAATTCCTTAAACCCATATCATCAAAGCTTGATTCCATCATACCCACATAGAGAATTATCATCCTAACATAATTCCTAACCCAAATAAAGCTTGTTCCACCTATGATCAAGAGTTACCAATTTCAAGAGTGCTCAAAGCTTTGAGTTGGGGGTCAAAAGAGATGATGAAAAGAACGAAGATATTATTAAGGTATATGAAGAATCAAAGCAAGGTATTGGGTAAGATCAAGAAGATTTCAATTGAGAGAGGTACTAGTTCGGGAATAACTACAAGGTAAATCGGATCAAGAGAATAGAGCAAAGCTAGCTGTGGTAAATTCAAAGAGAAAAAAGGTTTTAACTTTCATAAGGAAGACACCACAACCTCTACAAATCAAGCATCCTTTAACCAAAGATGAACAAAGCTTCTGGGACGCTAGTAGCTGTTGCCACAACAACATATTCCTGGATGAACACCTTCACATGAGAGAGTATTCGAGAGAAAAGTTGGAAGAAGATAAACAAGAGATTTCTAGAGTGATTGATTGACTGGAATGGAGCATAAGAGGATGTAAGGGAAAGCGAAATCGGTGATACATGAAAATTACATAACAGGCAAGCACTGCACCCTAATCTGGGTATTAATCAGGCGAGGCAATAGCCTCGAAGAGTATGTTTTCTTTCTTCCTTACCATTTCTTTATGTGCAATATTTGTAAAATTTTAAATTTTTCATTTTATTTTTGAGTCTTTTCGAGTCGTGGGGACACGACTCATTTTTTAGTTTGGGGTGTGGGGATTCGTTTGTCCCTCATCTCCATTTTTATGTGTTTTTTAGGTAAAATTAAATTTTTTGAAGGAGTAGATGTATGTAGAGTGTGTTTAATAGCTTGAAAGCATAAGCTCAATAAGTTAATGATAGAAAGTAGTATGTTTATGAGCTATTTTATTTTGTATGATTTGAGTATTTGCAGGAAAACACATATTGATAGTAAAAGATTAGTTAGCAATGCGATAGAAAGTATGTTCGATCTCAGGGAGCCATGAGTGGTGTGTAGGCCGTGAGATCCAAGCTAGTTGACAAACCCATTTGATGAACGTACTAAAGGTAAGAGAATTACGAAACTGCATGGTGTAGAAAATGATTAAGGCAGTTCTTTCATATTGAAGCCACTTGAAGCCTTTTAACTTTCTCACCTGGTTATTTGATTTAATATTTTATATCCTTCTCAGCCCCTTCTAGCCTTTCTAAAGCCTTCTTATTTAACCACATTATAAGACATATCCCTTTAGATTATAGGACTTTTCTATATGACCCGCACTCGAATCGTGATGCATAGACAGTTGTTTTAGAGCTTGAGTTTGGGGTGGTGGGTCCACCATTATGGGAATTGTTATTGGGTTAGGATTTTTGAGCTTATTAATTGTGCTCTATATATGGTGATGATTCACAGATTTATATTGTAACCCTTTTCCGGGGTAATAGTAAATGAAAAAAAGCTATGAAAGCATGAAAAGAAAAGAAAAAAATCTATGAAAAAATAGTGTGATATATCAACATAAAAAATAGAGTCATAGCTATACAAAAGAAAAAAAAATTGATTTGAAAAGAATATATATATTTAGACCGGCAAAGTGGAATTTTTATGTGAACATCTTTATGCTTTAATTGGGTTATTTGGGATGCTAATTTGTGCATCGAGAAAATCATTGGGTTGAGTGAGAAATGTTTTATGAGAGTAACTCAAGCTCTAGGAAGATTAGTTGATAGCTAGTGAGGAGAGAGCCAAAAGCTCACTCTAAAATTATCCAAATATACTTATCATACCGTCCCTAAGACAACATTACAACCTTAAAGACCTTATGATTCTTTGCTATGTAATCTAGAAGTGATTGAGCCAATAGAGAGTAGTTAAGTGGATCTTTGGATACTAGTGAAGTTCGATGAACAATCTATAGCCTCCTTGGTGAACTGAGTAAAGTTCCTCTCCTTCATACATTGCAAAGCTAATCTAATCTTGAATTCAAACCGTGTTGACTGTGGATATGAGAAGTGTACAAGTATGTAGTTTGTAAATATTATTACATGAAATTTTCTGAGTAGTTGCTTTATGTCTATTCTATATATTCTGCTATCTTCTTCTCTCTGTGCTTAATTGACCTAGGTGTGTATTTAGAGACTTCCCTTTGTTTTTATCTTTATTGTATCGGGACGATACCACTTTAAGTTGGGGATCTTGATGTCTCCTCATTTGTGAGGATTTAATCTTAGTTGGAGACATCATTTTTAATGTTTTAGGAAGTCTAGTAGTCGATTTTCACATGATATAGTGCACTTTCCTATTTCTAGTCTTGATTTAATGATTTATTATTTTTAGATCATATTGGGTTTAATTATTTATTTACTGTGAAGCTTTAAAGATATATATGGAGATTAATTAGATGTCAAGTCAATTCTAATACATATAGGAAAGAAGATATACATGGAAATTGGAGATAAGGAAACAAAAGTTAGAATATGGAAAGATGAAGTTGCCAAATAAATCTGAATTCCAACACCTACGGACCACAAAATGGCTCATATCTCAAGATTGGTTAGAAATTTGGAAGAATGATTTGAAGCAAAGTTATAGAGCTTTCCGAGACGATCAGTTTTAACTATTGGAACGCGTCAAACGGATAAGTATTGAAAGACTTACGGCCAATACAAATCAGCAACAGAATCTTACCTTTTCTAGATTTTAGGGTTACGAATTTGAGTTGGGCTAGGAGTCCAATACTTATATGCTACTCCAAGAAAACGAATCAGGTCTTCCTAAACACCTATAAATACACCCTTAAACCATTGTAAAGATGTCCTTACTCAGTGCCAAGTATAGGTTTAGTCCTTGCTTGTATTTTCTCAGTTTTAAATAATAGTATAGTCCTTTAATTGATTATTCATCCTTAGTATCAAGCTATTCATCCAAGAAGCAAGCTGACCTATAGAGGAAGACAAGAAGCAAGAAGTTGGAGAGTGATAAACTCCTCTTCTACATCTCACCTTCTCTATATTTAGGGTAATTAGTTATAGATTTGTGGCTTCACCATATTTTTAAGCTTTTACTTTGTAAGTTTTACTTTTAATTGTTGGGTTATTATTTTGTCTACATTCATTAATACTATTTATTATTTTAATTGATTTGAGCTTGGCGTATGGTGTCGCCTAGGGTGTGATTAAAATAAGATAAAATTAAGTCTAGAAAACTACGCACTCTCACCCTAGACAGGCACAGTACTGCAAGTATTACAGGACGTATGCAAGTTTTAGTTGATAAGCTGAGTTCGTTCTCAGGGACTTAGTGTGCTAGTCGAATGGGTAGCAATAACGAGTAATAAGTAAATAATTAAAAGACAGAAAATAAAAGTAATAGATTTCGAGATTAAGAATTAAAACTACAATAAAATAAACTACGAACAATATAAGATGAGAAGTATAGCTTAGGTTTTGCTAGTATGCACTAATCCTTCTAATTCTTTCTATTAGATCTAGTTAATAAGGGAGAATATTAGCTCTTGTATACTTAGTCAGGATTCTAAATTCCCATTCCTTAGACCTTGAGAGCGACTAAGGGGGCTACAGACACACCACGAGGCTAGTTCAAATAGGGTTATCAAGCGCTACCAAGGCCCTAAGCAATCAATTTCCATACATGGTGATAGTGTTAAAATTATACCCTAATAACTATCTAGTTAGAATCAGTGTTGTCAGGACTAATATCGACACTAGACGTTATGTGGTGTTTCAATAATTAGACACCCAGTTAAGGTGACCATCTAATTACAATTAAGAAAATCCCAGAGTGATCAGTTCTAGGACAGACAATAAATCAAAACACATAAACAAATACAAAGTAAGAAGCTAATATCAGATTAAAACATGTAATTCCCAAAGAAACTTAGATAGAAAGAAATTAGAATTCATAGATTATACATGATGCAAAACCCAAGCTATGGGAAGTTTAGTTCATACCTGAAGGAAATAAACTAAAAGAAATAATGAAAGACATCATCTTGCTCTCTACAATAAACTGAAAGAATAAAACCTTAAGAACTAATTACTATGAGGCAAGGATGAGAAAGGATGATTTACAAGTGATATAAGGGTGTATTTATAGGTGTTTAGAAGACCTAATTCGTTTTCTTGAAGGAGAAGTTAAGTATTGGACTCCAAGCCCAACTCAAATTCGTAACCCTAAAAACATGCAATCAGGACCGTTTTTCTTTTGGTCCTAACAGCTTCAATTTTTGTCCGTTTGATGCGTATGAATATACTATATTCCTCGTCTCGGAAAGATATTCAACTTTGCTCTTGACCGTTTCTCCAAATTCTTCACCGAGTTTGAGATATAAGCTGATTTGTGATCGTAGGTGCAGAAATTCAGGATTAAGGCAGGTTTTCCTTTTCCATGTTTTTAGCTTTTCTTTCCTTTATCTCCAATTTCCATACTTATCTCTTTCCATATCTTGTAGTCTTTGACTTGGACTCTAATTAATCTCCATAATTATCTTTAAAACTTCACACTAAATAAATAATTAAACCCAATATGCTCTAAAAATATTATTTTACTAAATCAAGACTCAAATTAGGAAAGTGCACTATTTCTCAAGAAAATCGACTATTTTGACTTCTAAATCACTAAAAATGATGTCTCGTCCTAACATAAATCTATCACAAATGAGGAGACATCAGCGTATATTGTTATTATGTGTTTTGACTTATTGTTACAACCCTATATTTGGCCAATCTTAAGACTTAGTTATTGACATCACCACATAATCGTCTAGTAGTGACCCTATCTAGATAGCCATAAAGGTTTGATTTAATAACCAATCATTACTTAGGAATCCCTGGTAGTGGAGAGGTTGCTCCTAAGTCCACTCTGACGGGGGTTAGGTAGAATTTAGAATTCCGGTTAATATATAATGCTCAATGTGTGCCAGATTAGAATAACTTAGTAATAGACTCAAATTAGTGACCCTAATTTATCTGACTTACATTCATATTTATTTATTTGTATCCGTATTTGTTTATTTCATATTAGATATTTGATTCACCTTTTTATTTTTTTATCTCAACATCTAAATTTATCTACGCTTATTGAATACAGGTAGATCTCACGGATTTAATCCCTACGAACGAACTTGACTTATTATTAAAACTTGCAAACGATCTGTAATACTTGCAGTGAATTTATCGTGGTAGACAAGGTTGTGTGTCCTTTATTATTATCTTATTTATCTATTATTTATCACACCTTTGCCCCCACCATTAAGTCAAATATTAAAAAGCCCAATTCCAACCTTTTAATTTAAATCCCGTAACTGGTGTGCAACCCTTAGTAAAACGGCTGTAACTTCCTCGAATCAACTCCAAATTGACCCATTCCAGATTCTAAAGCTTCCTAAATCAATAAGGAATAGTCTCTATTTCACGACCCAAAGGTTGAATCTATGTCTAAGTATTTCAAAATCAGCAATTAATATAAGCCTTCCAAATTTGCAGCATTCCTAGTCAATTCTTCCGAAAATCTTTTCTCGCCTTTGACTTCTTCACCCGATCTAGGAATTTAATTCTCTATTCCTCTACTTGTATTGCTGCTCCGTAGCATCCATGGACCGAAGAAATTTTCACTAAAAAAAACGAATTAACGTACCAAAAGCTCTAAAAATGAAATATTATAAATCCAAGGAGAGAGAATGAAATATAACGAAATAAGCCTAAAAGTCTATCATATAAGTCAAATATTCATCTAAAAATATGTGTCCCAAGGTCATATAATTAGAACAAAAAGGGAGACATCAATAACTTATTGCTACCTTAACCTTTTGGGTCTAGATAGGTGACTATTTATATAGTGTACCGGTGTTGGCTAGAGTGTGATAAAGTAACGATAAATAAATAAGGACATGACACCCAAATTCCACGTTACTCACTGCAAGTATCACATGTCGTACACAAATTTTAATGATAAGTTCAAATTCGTTCTCAGGGACTTAGTGTGTTATACGAATGGATTAACAGAAAGCGTAGTAATATTTAGATCAATGAATTAAAAGACAAGAAAAGTAAATATGAATGATTGATTGAGGAAATAATTATTGATTAAAACTAAAGACAACTAAATAAATATGTAAGAATAAGATGAGAGAGTATAGCTCAGGTTTTTCTAGTATACACTAATCCTTCTATTTCCTCTACTAGTTTATAAGGGTGATTAAAACTCTTAGACAAGTAGCCAGGATTCTATATTCCTCCTAACTTCGTTCCAGGTAAACTTAGGTGGCGACTTAACAATTACCATGGGACTTGGGGTAAGGGGACCCTGCGTAATGATCGGTGGTTAAATATCAAACCCTAATGACTATCTACTTAGGCAAGCCCTTCTAGATCACTACCTCATACTAGACGCTTATGTGATATTTTAGTAATTAGACAATGGTGTCGCCTAAGGTGTGATAAAAATATGATAAATAAATATGGATAATGATTCACTAACACCCTAGACTAAACATGTTACTCACATCAAGTATCAGAGATCGTATGCAAGTTTTACTAGTAAGTAAGATTCATTCCACAGAGACTTAGTGTGTTATGCTTATGGGTAAATAAATTCAAGTAGCAATTTATAATTAAAAGACAGGAAAAACAAATAAATATGATGATTGAAGAGATCAGATTAATGACTAAATAAAATAAAAGACAATAAAATAATAGATGTAAGAATAAGATGAGAGAATATAGCCCAGGTTTTGCGAGTATGCACTAATCCTTCTAATTTTTCTACTAGTTAATAAGGGTAATAATAGCTCTTAGATAAGTAGTCAGGATTCTATTATCCTACCTACCCCCTTCCGGGTGGACTAGAGTTGCGACCTCACAATCACGCTGGGACTTAACTAAGGTGCTCCTACGCCACTAGGTTCTTAGATGAGACTGGCATGCGCAATGATCGGTGGTGAAATAACAAACCCTATTGACTATCTAGCTAGGCAAACGCTTTTGGATCACTACCACACACTAGACGCTTATGTGTTGTTTCAATATTTAGACACCCCTTCCAGGTGACCATTTAACTACTATTAGCACAACCCAAATTTGATCAAGATTAAGACAGACAATAAATCAAAGCACATAAAACAAATATATGGTTAAGAAGCTATAATCAATTTTAAACAGTTTTTCCCAAACAAACTTAGATAGAAGAAAATAGAATTCATAGATGATACATATGCAAAACCCAAGCTATGAAAAATTAGTTCATACCAAAAAGAAATAAACTAAAATAAAGATTCATACTGTAAACTTGCTCTCTTGAATGACTTCTAATGATGAATCAACTTACGGGTTAATTGTGGGAGGCAAGGACATATTTACAATAGTTAAAGGGTGTATGTATATGTGTTTAGGAATATCTAGTTTGGATTTCTTGGAGTAGAAGGCAAGCAATTGGACTTATTTTCCAAATCAATTTCGTTTCCTAAAATATACGAGATAAGGTAAACAACTGTTGTCTTGTTTTGGTCGTAACTTCTTCAACATTTCTCTGATTTTCGTCTACTTTATATAGAAACGACTCCGTCAAAAAGATATACACTTTTCCTTTTGATAGATCCTCCATATTACCATCCTATCTTGAGTTATAATTACTTTAGTGGACGTGGCTGCAGAATTTCAGATTTACTTATCTCTACTTCCTTTTATCTCCAATTTTCATCCATATCTTCTTTCCTTATCTCTTTATCATTGATTTGGCTTCTAATTAATTTCCATATATTTTTAAAGCTTCACATTAACACACAAATTAAAACAAATATGCTCTAAAATTAATAATTCATCGAATAAATACAAGAAATGGGAAAATATTGAAATATGAATGAAAATTGATTATTAATTGACCATAAATACCTAAAATGATTACTCCACCCTAGATTAATTTATCACAAATAGGGAGACATCAAATGCCCATGTCATTAACTACACCACCACCAAACACCACCACCGCGATACACAATCCTCCCTTTTTATGTATCTGATTCATATTCATGTATTGCGTAAACATCCCAAGAAAAATACAAAGACAACCCCTCCAATTGTGCATAAAACTTAAAAAAACAGTCAACCAATCCACCAATTTATTTATACGACCCAGAAAAATACTCAGACAATCCACCAATTTGTGTACACAACCTATGCAAAACAGACAACCAACCCACCAATTTCAGAAAACAATCCAAGCAAAATATAAAGACAACCCATCCAAAGTATGCATACAACCCATGTAAAACATATGTATATTGCAGACAAACTAGGATTACTGAGATACGATTTTCAGAAGAAAAAAACTACATATGTTTTTTAAATTTCTATGGGTTCGTCACGTTGTTGCTTGTTGTTTTCCTCCAAAATAGTTTCCCAATTTAGTGCAAGTGTTAATTGAGTTGAGCGTGAAGAATCTGATCAAATTCTTTGATTTTAGTTGTAAATTTCAAGAATAGGTTATAAATTTATTACCTTGTTTATTCGATTAAGTTATATACAGGTTGAATTTGTTACCTTGTTTATTCGACTGAATTATTTATGGGTTGGATATTGTTTATGGTGTAGACACGTGTAGACTGCAACGACGGAAAGATTAGTCACATTTCGACGTAAATATGATTTAGGCTTGTTGTGGAAAATATCATTGGTTGTGGACTCTTCGAGTAAATCACCTTTTCTTTAATTGGGGGTTTAGCAATTGGGTTCTCCACATCTGGCTAGAAAAATTTATGAATTTGGTTTCTTAAAATTAAGTTTTCCAAAATTAGAAACCTATTGAAGACCCAAAATTTGAAATCAACTCCCAAATTATCCTTTTGTTAGAATTGGGAGGCTATTAGACTTAATTTAGGTTGATTGGGGTTTTGTATTTCTTGGGTGGATATAAGGCATAATTTTTTTAACCCCTATATTAATGGTTTTGGAATTAGGGTGGGTATAGTATTTTGTTTATTTTTTTAGCCTTAATATATTATTTTAACACCCATAATAATCCGAATCTTCGCTCGATCCAAGCCAAAATTTCTCTAACTTCTTTCTACGGGTTGAGGATAAAAATGTCGATTTTAAATGTTTTTAGGGTATCTGACCTACCTTGATTTGGGGAACATTGTTCTGGCACATAATATATGTTATATTGTAGTATAATACATGAATTTACACATTAATTGCTTAAAAATTTGTCATAGAGACAGATACATTTTATTTAATATGAGGATCTACAGAACAATTTTTATATCATATTAAATTCTATAATGCAATTAACTCAAAAAATTGGAAATGTTGTCCTTGAATTCCCACTGCCTTCTCTCCTTTTTCTATGTTGGAAATTATAAGAAACCCAAAGATTATTTTCCATTTCATCACCCCTTGGATAAGAAGAAGACTAAAAGAATTTTTTGTACCACATCACTATTGGAAGGGAAAAACAAGAGTTTATATTATTTCTCCTTCTATACCTTTTAAAATACAAAAAACTCTAGAAATTAAGAGTAAGGAAAATACCCCACACGTGTGCACCACCACTACTAGCCCAACCTAACACTGACTGGGGATGAGGGTGAGGCATGGCATGGTCGTGGGTAGTTTTGGAGTCTTGGGGAATTAAAAATTAAAAAAAACATATTTTGTAGCTGGAGCTTATATACTCGTTTGGCAAAACCATCTTTTGTAGAAAACATCCAACCTTGAATTCTCAATCCAAAACGTTCAAAAACTAGCAAACATGGAATGCTTTATCCTCAACCACCAAAAAAACCCACACTTATGACTAAGGAGTTACAAGCTTTGTCCAAAAACGTTATTCCATTTGTTAGAGAGAACCGTTTAGGTTTACGCCAATTTTAATGCCAAGAATCAAATAAAAGAAAAAAAATTGGCTTTATGATGGACTCTTTATGATAGTAATAATTGTGAACTATTTGTTAAGCTTCCTAAACTACTATATAAGATACGCTGAAGTCATTTGCAAACTCACCAACCATACCAGAAGTCTTCATCATACCCAAAAAGAAAGCTCAAAACACTCTCCCCCTCTAAAAGTTTTTGAGCCGATATTAAAGTAGTAATAGTAAACCATTTGAGGATAGTATCTAAACCAGAAAATCATTTTTAACGAAGTGATTGTAGATGTCACGCTATTACTCAGACTTTCTAGATTACGTTGTATGTATTGGTTGTATTCATTATTTATTTATGTATAACTTGTTGTAATTTCTTATCGTATTTTAATATCATTCTTGCGATTATCATTTATCAATCAATATTCTTGTTCTTACCAAAAATATAAAAATATTTTTCTTAAAACCACTTATCGAAAACGATTTTTCATTTTTCCGCAGTTCCTTCACGTTTGAATGCAAAAGCACTTCCCGACGTGTCAAAGTTGAAATCCAGGAATTGTTCCAACTGTAAACATTGGGTACAAAAACTTCTAATGCGTCTCTACGTTTGTTATCTTAATTTGTTTGTGTTCAAGGAGTTTTTACCTTGACAATGCAACTGCCACCGAAGAATAATTGGCAAGGATTTTTTCCCTTGAGGACAAGTTCAAGAATAGTAACTCGGTTGCCAGAGGACGGTTTTTGAACAAGATGAAGAACCCATTTCTCAAATATGATGGCTAAGGATGAGTCTGCAACTATCATTTGGGAGACACTTTACAAGAAGTAATGATCCTTCAACGGCTAATTAATCATTTGCAATTAGAAGAGGTAAATTGCCTTAAGGATAAGTATTTATCTTTTAATACTAATATTTCTAAAACTAATCTAGATGTAAGTTTTGGTCACATGAATAAATACAGGCCCAGAGGCTCATGCTATTACTATGGGAAAGAAGGCCACAAGACCTCCTTGTGTGACTAGAGAAATGGTCAACCACCAAAGCCCGTCGCTGACCTGACTAAGATCGACAAGGTAACTATTGCTCTGATGGTTAAGGTTGATCTAGTGGATAAAAATAGTGAATGGATTCTTAATACCAAAGCATCCAAACACTACTTCCCAAACAAGAACCTGATCAAGAAATTCGTGGAAGTGGTTGACGGAGAATGTGTTTACATGGGAAACTCAGCCACTACTGTCATCCTCAAAAAAGGAAATTTTCCTCTACAACTTACTTCTAGTATATCTTATAGATAATTTTTGTTCTGTTTGGTCCCTCTCTATATAGAATTCCAAGTTTCCAGAGCTTGTCATGACAAAGTGGCCTCAAAACTAAATTTTGAGGGTGGGAGAAATAGTTATACTTTAAATTGATGAATATGTTGGGTAAGGGTACCTTTATAATGGGGGGGGGGGGTTTATTCATATTAAAAACCATAATCATGAAAGTGAATACATCTGCCTCTGTGAATATTGTTGTATCTTTATATGTGTGGCATAGTAGATTAGGACTACTTAACAGGTTTACTATCAAAAGGTTAAAAAATATCATGGATGATCCTTATTCATAATATTGATGACTTTGTTCAATTTCAAATATGTGTAGAGTCCAAACATGCTAAAAACCTTTGTAATCCATGACCACTAGAAAGATCAACTATGAGAACCGGTGCATTTCAACTTAGCTAATTCTAAAACACCACTAGTAGAAAAGGTGAGACTGGTGATTAAAACATGTAGATGACTACTATAGGTTAAATTTATTCTACCTTTTAATATTTAAAGATAAAGTTAAACAAATGTTTTAAGTATATATTAAGTTGAGACTGAAAGTAGACTTGAGAGTAAAATAGAGAGGCTTAGGTCCGAGAAGGGCAATGTATGTAGTTCATATTCCCTCTACAAATATTGTAAGATTAATGGAATAAAACTTAAACTTAGTGTCCAGTATACACCCCAAACAAAATGGAAAATCTGAAAGGAAAATGGAACACTTAAAGAAATGTTGAATTCCATATTAATTAGTTCAAGTTTACCAAGCATAGATGTGGGGGGAAGCTATAGTATCCTTGATAACTTAGACACGACCCTTTATGAGTTGTGAAAGAGTTTCCCACTTACTTGAAATAATTAAAAGTATTGGGAGTGAAGGTTGTCCATGATAGGATACCTGACTTTTAGGAAGTCAACATCGGACCCGAGACCATAGATTCAATTTTTATAGGACATGCCAAGAGTTGTGTTGCATATAGATTCTTATCGCTAGATAATATTTTTATTTATGAATCTAACATGTTTAATTCTTATTTCCTTTGATAAATTCGAATGATGTAAAATCCTCTTTGCCTGCTAATAACATATTTGCTTAACACTGACGTGCCTATAAGTGATAATTACCCCCACCCTTTAAACTTTCTTAAGCCTTAGTAGTATTCCTGAGAATGAACGTAGGATGAGTAAGAGAAGTAGGATTGAGTCAAGGTTTGAACCCGGCTTAATTTCTTTTCTTATGATTGAGGGCGTATACATTGACATGCTAAGTGAATATAAGTAACTTGCTCTCTTATGGAGGAAGACCTTAAAACTTATAATAAGCTATAAAATTTAGTAGGCGCTAGTTTCTGAAAAGAGGCCATTAATAGTGATATTGAATCTATTAAAACAAACCATACATGGGTATTAACCAACTTACCTAAGGGTAGTAATCCATTAGTAACAAGTGGAATTTAAAGGAGAATTTGAGACCTGATGGTTCAATACATAAATCAACAATTGGGCTTGTTATTAGAGGTTTCACCCAGAAGAAAAGCTTAAATTACTTTTACTCTTACTCCCTTGTAACCAAATAACCACTATTAGGTTCCTTATTGTACTAATTGTGATGCAATCTGAGGGGTTTGCAGTTTCGGATCAAGGTGATAAAGCATGTAAGCTTAGTGAGTCGTTGTATAGCTTAAAACATGCACCTACACAATGGTATGAGTAGTTAGACAGTACCTTAATAAAAGATTGCTTCATAGTTAACACCTTTGACTCTCTTATTTATTCTAAAGTAATAGTACTACTTTGTGTTATTATTGTCGCTTTGTGGGTGAAATAATTATCTTATGTACTTGTGTTCATATTATAAATGAGACTAACCACTTATTGCCTTCTAAATTTGATATGAAAGATATGGGGAAAGCTAGTGTGATTCTAGGGGTGAACATCATAAGACGCAGTAAGGGTAATTCTGTTAGTTAGACTCATTATGAAAAGATGTTGAAAATCTACCAACATAAATTTGATAAACCCACAAACACCAGGCAAAACCGTAAAACCAGAAAAATCCAGAATACTTAGAAAAATTATCTTTTTTAATATGGTGCTTGTTAAAAATCCTTATGTTTTTAGTATTCATTTTTGTAGATACTGTGGGGATGTTGTATCCCAGAATGAATATGTTAAATTTATCAGAAATGTAATCATTCTTAATGAACTATACTCGACTACATATGTTTATGTCGTAAGTATACCCAATCGCTATACTCACAAACCGAATAGTGACCACTGAGTTATTCTTTATTGTTTATTAAAGTACTTATGAGGTACTATTGATCTAAGTATTCACTTTAACAAGTATCCAGCAATTCTTAAAGGATTTTGTGATGCAAAATGGATCTCAGATAATGATGAAGTGGCTATGTGTGTGTTCTCCTTAGAAGGACGTTCTATACCGTGTAAGTCCTCTAAACGTACTTGTATAGCACGATCCACCATGGATTCCGAGTTCATAGCACTAGAGTTGGCAGGAAAAGAAGCTGAGTGTTTGAGAAGTGTCCTAGTGGATGTTTTTCAATGGGAAAGAAGTGTCACACTACTATGTATCCATTGTAATTTACAAGCAAATATTGGTGTCTCTCATAATAGCGTCTACGATGGAATTATGATACATATTCGCTCCAAACATGGAGCTATAATATAATACAAAATAATGGTGTGACAGCCTTAAAGTATGTACAATCCGAGAAACATCTGGCTGATCCGTTTACTTAAGTCTTAACCATGAGAGTATTCTTGTACACGTTGAGGGGATGGGGCTAAATCCCATTCAGGGGGATGATGTGTAGGATGCGTCCATATGATGCACTACCTTCCCATCTTTATGGCATAAATTGTGCATGTAAACATGAGCTTATCAAATCTTGATGAATTTATAACCATTAATGGTGGTTCTATTGAGAGAGACTTGATGATTTCACCGACGAGGCATATGTCTCTTTAAAGATCTTACTAATGAATGTATAAATTCTTAATGATATCATGGCCATTAGTGGTGGTTCTGTTGAGAAGGACGTGATGAATTCACCAATGAGGTCGAGATACATTGCTTCTAACACGATCTCAAAGCCCTAGAGGGATAGTCTACATTGGATATCCCTTATTGAAGATCTTAAAGACGAGTTTATAAATCACAAATAAGTCATAACCCGTAGTGGTGAACTTGATATATTCACTAAACACATGATAAGGATGAGCTCTATTACATTAATAATCTCAATACCCAAGATGGATAATCTACTTTTGGTAGACAATCGTGATGATCACCTATGTGTATAAATAGGTGAAGATCAAGGATTTTGTAATAACTAGCGGGTAGTGTATGTACATTGAGGGTCTCGACCAGAGATCAATATGTTCAAGAATATGTTCACTTGACGCGATTTGGTGGTTTCCTCACTTTACTACTTGGCAATTCAAATAGAAAAATATTAACACTTAAGTACAATTCACCTTTCGATGGTTTGTTTAAAAACATATTCACCTTTTTCCCAATGCTTGAGTAGGGGATTATTGGAAATTATAAGAAACCAAAAGGTTTATTATCCCTTTTGTCATACATACTCTCTAACCCACAATAGTTCTCGAGTGTATGAGTTCATTTTAATCATTTAGGACGGTAGTGATTCCCCCTTCTTCGACACACATTGAACCAGACTCACCCATTCACTATTATATATGAAGAAGATGATTTCCCGTATCTAACCACTTGATAAATTCCGTTCTCACCACTTTCTTCATTACTGACGTAAATCTCCTTTGACCCTCAACTGATTGTGCCTTCTCTTATTTAATAAATTAAGAGTCGTATTTTGACATAATGAACTTTCTTCATTCATTACCTTTTGCATTTTTAGAGCTTTTGTGCGGTAATGTGTTTGTTTAGTGTGAAGTTATTAGGTACTTGGATGCTAGAAGGCATCAAGATGAATAGAAGAAGTGAAGATTCAAGTCCAAAACCAAGAAAAGGCGTTAAAGAAGCAAAAGAATGCAATTTAGCAGAGGTGGAATGGTTGTAGAAACTGGAAAGCCGTCACTTATCTCTCTTTCTGAGCCAAATAGGTTGCGGTTCAGACTTAGTGGTTCAAATGAAAAAGATGGGCCTTGAAGTTAGTAAAACCCGAGATGTGGAATCAGCGGATTCGGACTTACGAAACGAAAGTTATGGCCGATCTACTGAAGCAGTGTAGTTCTGAATTAGTTAAAACAGGTTGGGCCTTTTGGACTCTCCAGAAGGGAACATATGACCTAAAAACTACCTATACCTATGTAAATACCTTTTATTAGCTACGAAACACACACAATTCATATCAGAGAGAAGCTAATACGCCTAGAAGCTAACGAAGATAAGGAAGAAGGTCTTGCAACAATAACTCCACAATTCCTAATCATTCTCATCATTTATCTTAGGGTAGTTTATTTCTGTTTTTATGTTTAATTATGATTTCCTTAGTTTTAGTAATTTCTTTCCAGTATTGTAATATGAGCTAAACTATTTTGTGCTTGAGAATTGCATAGTGTATGAACCTAAGTTAATTAATTGATGTTTTCAGTTTTTGGGATATTTTTAGTATTTAAATAAATAGTCTTAAATTCTCGTTGTTTATATCTTTATGCCTTAAAGCTATTCATGTCCTAATCAAGTATAGGATAGTAACAGTAATTGATTGCCGCCCGGGAGGGGGATTTAGGGCCCGTTTGGAAGTGCTTATTTTAGAGTAAAAAAGCGCTTTTGGAATAAAATTTAAAATTTAAAAAATTTGTTAAAAATAATTTTGAAATCTAAAATTATTGTAAGCGCTTTTTTCAAGAAGCACATATTTGATGCTTTTCAAAAAAGTGCTTTTCAAGGTAAAAAAAACTCTTAAAATGCTAAAAGTACTTTTAAGTGCTTTTTCAAAAAAACACTTCCAAACAGGCACTTAATTGCATACCTAGGATATAAGCGCTTGTTACGAGTCAATGAGCCAGGAGGCCTTGACTAACCAAGTAGCCAATAAGGTATGAACAAGTTCGTCCAAGATCAACTAGGGTCACCGGGGAGGGGTCACTAGAGGTGGAGGATTGCGTCCTATTCACCCGGGAGGGATTAGGAAATATTAGAATCTCGATTAGCGTAGAATGACCAATTTGCCCTTATGTCTAGATATGCAAATTAGGGGATCACCAACAAGGATCAAGCACTACTCTCTCATATTACTCTACACTTATTAGTTTAATTGCATTTACTTTTTTGTTATTCAATATCTTCATCCTTAGTTATTTAACTCTTTATTTAGTTATTTATATTTTAAACAAAACCAAAAAAATATCTCTATTTTACTTAATTGTCTTTGCAACTAAGTTACGATTTTCTAAACACAATGGTCTTAGATTTGCTAGTCCTTGAGAACGAACTACTTTTCCTTACACATTCATATTACTTGTCAACGAACCCCATACACTTGCGGGTGAGTCCTATTATTGTATGCATTAGTTATCACACTCTTAGGACCGATACATGGAAATATAGAACTTCTGGTCTTGACGAGAACATCTTCTATTTTCCCTTCAGGATGGGAGAAGGATCTATCATCCATTTGCAAAACCAAGGTAGTAGATCTCGCCTTTCCTATCTTAAATATGTAGAACAATGATTTGGGCATAAGATTAGATCTTGCATCCAAATCACATAAGGCTCTTCCAGATTATTCTTTGCCAATGGATGTAGAAATGTTGAAACTTCCGAGATCCTTTAGCTTTGGAGGCAATTTGCTATGCAAAATTACGCTACACTCCTCAGGTAAGCCGACCATTTCCCCTTCATAAACTTCAAATATTTTGGCATTCTCTTGTGCTTCAACAAATGGTAAGTTAATTTGTAACTTTTTCACAACGTTCATAACCTTTTCATCCACAACTACCTCTTTTTTCTAATTTTGTTCTTTCGAAGCCTCCTCAATATTCTCGTCGACAATTACCGACTCACATGTTTCTTTGAAAACATCTTGAACTTTCTACTGGCTTGAAATCTATTCTTCATCTTCTTGTGTAACAGGTAAAGGTGGGGGTAGAGGAGTTGCTTCCCACTCCTTAAAGCAATCACGTTACAATCTTCTTTACCTTGTGATATCTCATTATTTCTAGAACCTTCGCCTTTTGCACCCACATTCAATTTGTTAGCAATTTGAGACACTTGATTTTCAAGCGATTTAATACTATGGAGTGCTCATTCATCTTCTCATTATTGTGTTTCCTTGATTCTTGATTGGACTTCAGACTGTATTGCATCATCATCATCATAAAGGAACTTAACACTTGTTGCAACACATCAATATTACGTGATGGGAGTGCCTTTTGAACAACACTTTCATGCTAATCTTCTTGCTCGTGACCTTGACCTCCTTGATATTATTTTTGATGTCTAGATTGGAAGTTCTTTCCTTGGGGCGCGATTGATAGTTATTTTGATTCATAGCCCCCTTAGGAATTAAACTCTGGAATCCGGGCTGAAAATGATTTGGTTGACCAAAGATTTGACCACCCAAAAATTGATTACGTGGATTAGACACAAATAACATGGATTCATGGTTTTTCTTACATTCTTCCTAATCATGATCATCAACTCCACAATTAGAACATCCATAAGATTCTTGCACAACTTTCGCCCCTAGTTGTTTACTCTTGAATACCTCGTGCGCCACCACCGTCAATTGCTTCATTTGGCAAGCTAATTTAGAGAATTTGGCTTTTATTGTGGTTTCACCATTAGCATGTAAAGTGCCCCCTGGGGCTTGTGATGTAGGACAACTTCTTTCAGTGTCAATAATTTTCTCCATACAAGTAGCGGCTTGAAGAGGATCCATTGATACAAAACCATGTCCTCCAAAATTATTGATTCTTATTCTTGAATTTTCATCAAGCCCCTTGCAACACATGGAAAGTTGCATCATAGAAGTGTACCCATGAAGAGGGCTTGTCAATTGCTGTTGGAATCTTGTCCATGTTGCTCCTAGATCTTCGCAATCTTCTAGTTTGAAATTAGCAAGCTCCACTTGATCTTTCATCCTCATGCTTTAAGGATAGTAACGGTATAAGAATTTTACTTGAAGTGCATCCCAATCAGAGATTGCTTTGGATAGTTTACGGTCTAGCCACTCACTTGCACCCCTGATAAAAAAGAAATGGAATACGAAATAGTACACTTGTTCCCTTGTAACACCTTGAGTAATGTAGGCGTCATAATTTTGCATAAACCTTTGAACCGCTCAGAACGGTTCTTGGTGAACGACTCCACATTGATTCCCATAACTCAATAATTGACTAACATTCCCATTGGGCCTAAATCTCGTAGCTTGAATGATTGGGGGCGAATCCCTAACGGTTGAACACGAAAACAATGATTACTAGGTGGGTTCTCCCCATTCATATTCAATGCCTCCATATTACTCTTTTGATTGAGTAGGATCAATATGTTAACTCTCTAGAGACAAAAACAAAAATACCACATAAAGCAAAAAAAAAAACACTAAACACTAAAATACTAACATAAACACAAAATTACAACGATATAGTCCCCGACAGCGCATTAAAAACTTATCGCGTCCCAGAGTATGATAAGTAAATCAACACCCTAGAAGCCATTTCCTACAAGTGTATTGGTCGTTGACAAGTAATAAAATTGATAAGTACTAGGGATATCATCTCCAAAGGGACTATCAAAGTTGAAATAAATGTGTTTTGAGAGTAATATTGTATAAGGTTGATAGATAAATAACAATACTATATATAATATATGTTGGGTTTTCGATTAAAGGACTAATTTCAATAAAACAAATAATTAACTAAGATGCAAATAATTAATATGATAAAAATATGAGAAAGGGGAAGAAGTATTGCTTGATTCTTGTGGGTAATCTTCCTAATTATATATTTACTTGTTAATGAGTATAATGGTGAATTGGATGATTCACATTAGTCAGGACACAACAATCCTTCTAACTCCTGTAGGTAGCTTAGAAGACGACCCTCTTTCATTAGATACCATCACGAGTGACCCTAGAAATGTTTTTAGACGATTTAAGTTCTAACCCTATTGAAAATCTAGCTAGGCAAGACCTCCGGGTTCACTATCACACACTAGATGCTAGGGTAATTTTAACAAAACCGAAAACCGACCCGAGTTTTAGTCAAACGGCCTAAAAAAGGGTAATTTTACCAAGGCCAACTTTACCCTTTGGGTTACCTATTAATTTTTTGGGTCCAATTATTTTACCCATAAATTACCCAAACCATTGGGTTGGGTAAACCCAAACCAAAAAACCGTGAATAAATTGTTTCAACTGATAATATTAAAAAAAAAAATTAAAACTCTAAAAGAGTCTATAATTAACAAATTATTTAGATTCTCGAATTATCAAAAGTTTGTTTAGTAAAGTTATTCGTGTGTAATAGGTGCAATTCGAGTTTGAATTTTTATGTTACAAAAAAGTTAGACCATGGCTGACCCCGAGTGTAAACGCGAAGGTACCCGAAGGGTATAACGAGGTTAAACCTTTTTTTACCCTACCATTGGGTTACCTAAATAATTTCTTAAATCGAAATATATTACCCTTGGTTTACCTGAGCTTCAAAATCGTGTAAAACTGACCCGTGCTCTCCCCTACTAGACGCTTATATACTATGTCCGAAATCCGACCCCCTCCTAGGTGTTAACCAATAGTCTCGAACTACCCAATACGTTATCAAGGCATGAATAGGCAACAAGAATAAATATATAAATCAATGGAATAAAAGAAACATCAATCTTTTCAATATAAAAATATCCCAAATACTCGAAACAAAAATAATAATTAATTAGGATTCATACACATTGCAAGCCTCAAGCAAAAGAGGTTTAGTTCCTACTAAGCAAATGGAAATAAATTAAAACTAATATTAAAATCATGTAAAAAAGATAAAATGGAATAAATTAACTTAAAATACGGAAAAGAATAATTATGGAATGGTGGAAAATGATGAACTTGGTGGAAACCTTCCTTTTTCTTCTCCTCCAGGCATTTCTGCTCTTTCTTAACTTAAAAATGTGATAAAAAGTTGAAGCCTACTGAAATGGGAACTTCTAATATGCTTATATACATGGTAAAAAATGTTTGTGGTCTTATGGGCTCACTTAGATGGGTTAAAAATAGTCTCAACTTCGAATTGACTTTCGTCACCTCTTACGCGACACTGACTTCAAGCTTCATCTGAATCGAAAGGAATTTATCAAAGATATGACCAATTTGTCATGGTGACTGAAACAATGTGACGTCAAGACTTTTCCGGTAAACGCTCTACATTTTCCAGAGTGACTCTCTTTACGCCTTGGCTTGAGTTTGGACTTTAATTCTCGACTTTTCCTCTTCTCATTGGACTATAGTTTCTACAATGTACCTAAAAGTTACACACTTAAGACACAATTAAAATACAAAAACTCTATAAAAGCATAATGTCTAAAAAAGTAGAAAAGTAAGATATGACAAATATTATGAAAAAATTCCACATTTAAATCTTGTAAACCCTCAAAAAGATGTCACATGAGTAAATTATTCTATCACAAAATATGAGACATCAACTCTTTATGACAATATTTATTGTGAATGATTTTTAAACTTTTTAAACTAATATATAAGAGAGATTGATGTCATTTGCAAACTCACCAAGCACATCATAAGTTTTCAAAATACCAGAAAAAAGAACTCGGAACATTCTTCCTTTCTAAACGTTCTGAGCCTAAATTAGAGTAGTAATAGTAAATTATTTGAAGATACCGAATAAAATAATTGTATAGGTCGTATTATTACTCAAATTATCTGAATTGGGTAAGTATTGATTGTAATTATTATTTATTTACGTATAACTTATTGTAAATTTTTTATAGTAGTTAAATATCATCTTTGTAATTATCATTTACCGATCAATATTTTTATTTTTACCAATATTTCCCCGATGAAAAATTTAAGCTCAATGCCTCAGATGAGGAATCACGAACACCAGGTGAGTTGAGATGATTCATTAGTGATCGTTGTGGATTTCTCTTTCGAGATCGTAACCAATTTGTTACGCTTGGAGTGATGCTAATTTTTTCGATTAAGTTTTAATACATTTTTCTTCAATGTACTGAAAAAGATTGATGGGCTGAGGAATTAAAGATTATATTGTTTTCGAGTAGTAGCATGCGCTCTCACCATGTAATAATGTCTCACACACAAATGACATGAAGTGCCATTATAATTACTCTTATCAAATACGCATGTTAATTGCCTTTGCTGTACCTTTAAGCAAACAATATGTACATTTTAACTCGATGCTTCTCTTTTTTTTTTCTTTTTTTTTTTTTTTGTCGAAATGAACTTAACATAAATGAAGAAAATTACAATCCTCCAATCACTAAGGGATGAAAATCCAGCAAGAGTAATTTGACTAATTGGAGAGGGGGAACAAGGTTCCAAATACTAAACAAAGAGCCCTTGAGCTTTTGTTTAGTAACCCAATCAGCACATGAGTTTCTAGATCTCTTAGCAAAAGAGATTTTAAGTTTACAAGCCATTTAACATCTAGCAATACAATTTACGAAAATTCTAGAATTACAAGAGATTTTGCTACCAAAAACAGTTTAGTCCACTAAACCTTTACAATCACTCTCAATTCCCACCTTTCCTCGAGGGTAGGTAGCTGCCATCTTACAAGCCTCCACCATTCCTCTAGCTTCAGCTTCCATCGCCGAGTTGACTGTAATAATTAGGGCCTTTCCATCAATCATCTTTCCAAAAGAATCCCTAACAATACAAGCACAAGAAGCTTGTTTAGTAAGATAATTAAATGATGCATCGCAATTAATTTTAAACTTTCCATTACAAGGTGGGACCCAAAGGTCCTCCCAAATCTTTATATTCCTGCCATTCCCAACATTCCATCTTAGGGACTTAATAAAACAGTTTCTTCCCTCAATAAGACTTAAAACCCCAAGAGCCATTATTAGGTAAAATAGCTTTAGAGAAGTCAGAAAGAGGAAAATATTTACCTTTGAAGACTTTAAACAATAAAGAATCTTTTCTATTCATAAAACTCCATGCATTTGAAGATAGCAAAGCTAAATTCTGGTAATGGAAGTCTTTAAAACCCAACCCTCCATCCTGTTTTGAGTTCATAAGTGTATTCCAATTAACCCAATGGCACTTACCTCTCCCTTGGTTATTCCAATAAAAATTTGAAATGAGAGAAGTGAGATGAGTTGTAACTTTTTTAGGAATCAAAAAAACTGACATTAAGTAATTTGGAATTGCTCCAATCACAGCTTTGATTAAAATCTCTTCACCACTTTTTGAAAGCAGTTTTGTATCCCAACTTTCCATCCTATTCAATATTTGTTCAATTAACCATTCTAAAGTTTCAACCTTGGATTTTCCCCAAGAAGAGGGAATACCAAGATATTTGCCAAAATGATCCAGTTTACTCATATTCAAAGAAGTAGAAATCTTATTCTTAATATCCACTGGTGTATTTTTACTAAACAAGATGCCACTTTGTTCAAGTTAACTTTCTAACCTGAGGCATAAGAGTAACAGTTCAAAATATTTCTGAAAATATCAATGTTATTCTCTTCAGCTTCCATGAAAAACAAGCCGTCATCAGCAAATAAAACATGTGTTATCATTGGGCCTTTCTTGCTATGAAAATTCCTTTAAAAAGATTAATTTCCACATAATAATCAATGAGGTGAGTAAGAGCTTGAGTAACAAGGCAGAACAGGTAAGGGGATAGTGGGTCCCCCTGCCTCAATCCTTTTTGTGGCTTATCAAGTGAATATAACTGTCCATTAATCTGTACTTTATAAGTAACTGAAGTTACACAATTATGAATCCATCTTACCCATTTTGAATTAAAACCCATCTGGTATAGAAGATCAATAAGAAAATCTCATTCAATATTTTCATATGCTCTGGACATGTCTGCCTTTATAGCAAGACTATACTTCTTTGAACTTCTCTTATTATTTAAGAAGTGAGTGACTTCTTGAGCTAAAAGAATGTTCTCAAATATAGATCTATCTGGTATAAAAGCTGTTTGTGTCTCTGAGATTAAGCTACCAATATAAACTTGTAATCTTGAAGTTAAGATTCTAGAAATAACTTTGTAAACAAAATTTGCACAGCTAATAGGCCTGAAGGAGGCTATAACATCTGGATTATGACATTTTGGTATTAAGGCTATTATAGTACAATTTATAGCCTCAATTGAAACTTCTTCATTCATAAAATCATTTACAAGTTCAAAAAGATCCATTTTAATATCTTCCCAAAACTTTTTATATGAAAAACCCCCATATCCATCAGGACCTGGAGATTTGTCACTACCTAAGGACCATACTGTATTTTTAACTTCATCTAGAGTAGCTTTTGCAATTAAATCCTCATTTACCTCTTGTGTTACAACTTTCTTAACTTTAGACAGTATAGGGGAGTAATTTCTTACTCCTACTGTCTTGAAAATATTATTGTAGTATCCTGTAATTTCTCCAACAATTTCATCTTTATTACATAGCCAATACTATTACCATCCTTAATTTTAAGGATTTTATTCCGGGTTCTTTTCACTTTTGTAATTGCATGAAAATATTTAGAATTTCACTTACCCTATATCTACCAATTTTTTTTTTTTACATTTATCTATATGATTACTTAGTATAGCCAAGATGTTATCTCGAAATAACATAAAAAAACATATGCATATTTTATGTAAAACTAGTTAAGATGTTTAAAACTGGCCAAACCACCCACATCATCAAAGATGTTACCTTCAACGTGAGGGACTTAATTATTGATATTAAAAGTTGAGTCAAAATTTTTGTTTTACTTTTGCAAAATCCACAACTTTAATGTAGTAAGATTGTACAACAAGGTCAACTTTAGTCTAGAATTAAATCTTCATAGATCCTTTGTTAGGTAAATTTTTATTTAACGAGTCAAATCAAATCAAATAGTTAAGAGGGCAATGTATATGGAGTATGAGTGAGAGACAGGACATGGCATGGATTTGGAAAAAACTTCTTAAGTTAAGGAGTACAGCCTATGATTTCATAACTCATGAGGTAAAAGATGGAGGTAGTACTTTTTTGTATTGGGACAGGTGGATTGGAGGTAAGAATGTGAATAAAGTATTGAATAGAGGTATGGAGGTTAGTAGTTTGTGGGTGAACAAGACAGTTAAAAGTTGCTACAATAGAGGGAGGTGGCATTTCTCTAAGGAGTTGAGGGGATTAACTGAATTTGCTCCAAAACTGAGTAATGGTGAGGATAAAAAAAGGTGGATAGCTAATTGTAAGGGTAACTTCTCTTTCAAGAAAACATTACAGTCTATCAGAGGGAAAGGGCCTATATTGGAGTGGACAAGAATTGTATGGTATAAAACTAATGTGCCTAAGTGTAAATTCATAACTTGGCTTGCTTGCCTTGATAGATTACCCACGAAATTTAGGATGAGTGAATGGGGTGTGGAGATGGATAGTAATTGTAGTATGTGTTTGAATGGAGTGGAAGATAGGGATCATGTGTTTGTGGGATGTCCTTATGCGAGAAGGATTTTGATTCAGTGTATAGAAAAGTGTGGAGTAGTATGGCCTAACTGCAATACTTGGGATGAAGTGCTGGAGTTGGTTATAAATAATGCTCAATCTAAATTCTTGAATTTTATCCATGGAGGATGGTTTTCAGCCTATGTTTATTATATTTGGTTGAACAGGAACTCAAAGATGCATGATGGTAAGGTGAAAAATGAAGAGGAGTTGTTGCACAATATACAAAATTTATTATATATCAAATCTTGTGACTGCAGGACATATAGGGAGAATAGTAGAAATAAAGATATTGTTAAAAGTTGGAAGTTATGTAATGTGTTTAGTTAGCTTGCTTTGTAATAGATCGATATAATGCTTAATTGAACAATGTACTGATAAGGGTTTGTTAATAAAAGCTTGTTTAGCGGAAAAAAAAAATTAAATATTTAAACTTGAATCTTAATTTAAAAAAAATTAAACTCAAATTCAAAAGGAGATGGATATTAGATGTTTAATATTGTTTATTTAACTTCTCAAATTAATTATAAGAAAATTTTCAAATCGAATACGAATTACTCGTTATCAATTCGTTTTTTATAACTGAAACAAAAGTTATGAATGATTCGTAAATCATATTGATAGAATATATGATATGAAGCATAGCGAAGGAAATTGGTGAAGAGAAAATAATAATTTCCTAATTAATATTAATATGATTAGATAATTAGATAGTAATTTACAGTGTGAACGAGTTTTTACGAACCGAACTCAAACGCTTTAGGAACGACTTGATTTATGTTATGATGTCATTCACACATTAGACATGGGACATAAAACGAAACTAATTAATTTTTTTAGTAGATAGAGGTTAGCGAACTCTTCTCTTAAATCGCTTGATGTAGCGCCTCTATTAGCTTCTCGTGCGCTATATTCTTTGATCATGCTTGTCAATTAATGTATGGAGTGGATGATAAAGCTAAGGAATTTCTAGAGAAAGCATAGGATGAACTCACTGCTCATCAAATGTTTTTAAAAATAATCCAAACAAAATCACTTGACAAACGTGTTCCTTGTGTGAATACTAATGCTCCCATTGTGAATTTGAATGTAACTTCTTATATACATCAACGAATATGGTCGATCTAGGCGTGAGATGACCACCAAGAAACTCGTGATCATGGTCGAGGACCTTGCTGATGATGTGATACGTCCGGGAGAGAACCTAAAGGATAAATAGGAAGGTAATAAAATGGATTTCTAGAGTATGATTCTTAACAATAGGAAAGCTTCGGTGGGTAAGGAATTGCAATACTTTGATCCTATTGAATAGGAGAAGCTAAAATTGGAAAAAAAAAAGTGAGTCCTAATAATAAAACAATCTTTTGGATCCACTCTAATTGGAATGTGACAGGCAAAAGATCACTGTATATGGAGGATATTAAAGAAATGTGAAAGATCAGAATGCAATTCATACGAGTCGGAGACACCCTAGCGGTTGGTTAGTATTCAAGTTTGACAAAGATGAGGATATAAAACTCATCCTTACGAGAGTCCCTACTCCTCTTATGAGAGAATTCTTTTGCGATCCGAAATATCAGATTTTCTTTTTTTGATTTTGGCAATTTATAAATCACAAAAATCCCCGCTTGGATTATACTTAGAAATCTCCCGGAGCAAGCTCGATGGTGTCGCCTAAGGTGTGATAAAATAATAGATAAAATATATGCAAATAAACACGCTAGGCTAGCACGTTACTCACTGCAAGTATCACAGATCGTATGCAAGTTTAATGATAAATAAAGTTCGTTCCTCAGAGATTGCGAAAGTTGGGAGAACTTATGTAATATAAAGTGCAATTAAAGAACAATTAAAGAAGCTAGAATAATAATACGCAAGAAATAAAAGATGTGTAGAATTTTTTTTTTCGGTTTTTCGAAATAGAAAAATTAACTAAATAAATTAAAGATAGAAAATTAAAACAGAGAAGAAGATAGTATGAGAGTTTAGCTCGAGATATAGTAAGTAATCCCCACTAGCCTTTTTTATTCTAATCATGTAAGGAAGAATTATGTAGAATTGCAATAACCAGGATTCTAAATTCCTCCTAACCCCCTTCCAGGTGGACTTAGGTGGTGACCTCACAATTACTACGGGACTTAACTAAGGTACTCCTGCACCACTAGGTTCTTAGATGAGACTGGCCTGCAATAATGATCGATGGTTAAATCAAACCCTAATGGTTATCTAGTTAGGCAAACCCATCAGGATCACTACCGCACATTAGATGTTTATGTAGTGTTTCAATAATTAGACACCCCTTCTGGATGACCATCTAACTACTATTAAGGTAATCCTATACGTTGCGCACCGCAAGGAAACAGACAATAAATCAAAGCACATAAAACAAAGAATAAAACATTTATTCATTTAAATATTATAATCCCAAATTAAAATAGATGTAAAAAAATTCTAGGGGTCATACCCATATGCTAAATCTCAAGCTAAAATAGAATTAGTTCATACTAGAGAAAGAAAAGAAAACAATTACAAATTTGAAGGCATGTGAAGACATAATTTGATGTTCAACTCCTTCTAGACTTCTCTTCTCTTGTTGTAAGCTTCCTCTTGGCTTAAAGATTGGCCAAGGATGTGTTTCCACTAAATAAAGGGTGTATTTATAGGGTATTCCTAACCCTAGTTCGGATTCTTGGAGTAGAGGGCAAGTAAGAGGACTCATTTCCAAATCAAGTTTGTTTCCTAAAATATAGAAAAGGTAAGAAACTGTTGCTGTTTTGTTCTGGTCGTAACTTCTTTAATATTACTTCGATTGACGCGTTCATTATATTAAAACTGATTGTCTCGGAAAACTCTACACTTTTTCTTAAGACCATTCTTCCAAATTCCTAGCCGTGTTTTAGTTATTATCAATTTAATGGACGTATCTGCTAAAATTTAGATTTACTTGACAACTTTTCCTTTCCTATTTATTCTTTACTTCCTTTTATCTCCAATTTCTATCATTATCTTCTTTCACTTATCTCTTAGAATTGATTTGGCATCTAACTAATTACCAATATCTTTAAAGTTTCACAATTAACAAATAATTAAACCAAATATGCTCTAAAAATATTAAATCCACATTAAGATTATAGAAAGATGATTATTAATTGATAGAGGCATACAAGTATTCCGTTATCCAAATAGTAATAGCCCAAGGAGCGGTAATTCAGTGATCTTTAACAAATTGTGATTCCGCGCATCTGAGCTTTCCTGGTATTCAAATGGTTTATTGGCGGGCACATCATTAGAGGAGACCAAAGGAAAGAGGATTGGAATAAATAGGTTTTTTCCGTTTAGTCACTCTTTCGATCTACTTCCTAAAGGAGGATCTAGCTGTGGATGATGTCCCAGCTGGAGAGTAAACCTTTGAATATGAATGCCTGCCCTATTGGAGATGCTACAGAAAGAGGAGAGGCTTGACCTAAACACGCTCATACCAGAAAGCTACTTTTGAGCCTAGCTATGCAACCACTTCCAGAGCTCAAGACAAGAAATAGGAAAATATAAAAATATGAATAAAAATCGATAATTAAATTCCTAAATACACCTAAAATGATTTCTCCAACCTTGATTAATTCATCACAAATAGGGAGACATCACTAGAACTAACCTTGGGTTGGCAAAAATAACATCTCAAGTTGGTAAGCCAATTCAAGCTGATGATGTTACTTTTGAGAATGATTGTATAAGATATGCTCATGTGCTTGTTGAGAACAACATATTTGTTTACAACTAAAAAACTAACCGAGATGGACAGAAAAGAAAGGAGGATCCACTATATGACCATACTCGCAAATATTGTGTAGCAGCAAGTACATATACCAAGAAACACGAGGGGGGAATCTCTTGCGTTGATCAGTCCAGCAACAAAAGAGTTATGGAGAGCAGACCTGACTCCGAAAATCACAGTGACAATCTTCGAATATCATAGCATGCAACAACAGAATTTTTCAATAATATTGGAGCGAAGAAACTTGCTAGGAATATGTTATATAAAATCTACACTTTGAACAATGAATCTTGTAGGCAAAAAAGGTTGTTTGCGAGTCTTTACAACTGCAACCAAGTAAGAATAGAGATGCTTGTGTGCATGGATTTGGAAGACTATATAGCGGATCAAAATGCGACTCAAAAGAGTGTAGATGATTGTAAAGATAGAATTTTTATGGTTAAGGGGAATCCGTAGAGATCGAATAAAGAACATATAACCTAGGAGATAGGTTTTTTTGGGTTTCGCAGGTTTTTTGAGGGATTTAGGTAAAAAACTTAAGCTTGGGCATTTATTATGAGGGAGAAAAGCCATTTATGGTGGTGGTTAGTACACGAAAAAGAAAAGAGAAGCAAGTGAGAGAAATAAATTTTTAGTTAAGAGAGAAAATTCATGTATCACGAGTATATTTTTGGAGGGCTAGATACGCAATTATTAAGAGCGCAACTAAGGGGAAACTCTCAAAGCATTCTTAATGATTATTACTACTTGAAATACGAGGTTGGTCACCCATAAGAGGACAGGGGTAATTATGCTTATTTGAAAGAAGAATATTGATATTATGGGTGTTTTGGAAACAATGAGTACTAGACTTTGTGTAAATAGTTTCATGAGAACTATGATACATGGGTGGAAAGATGTGGATAAGTTTGACAAAATTGATCATGCGATATTTTTTCTAGTGCGGAATCTGAAAATGTTGAAGTTGATGTCCTTGAGATTACTCCTCAAGTCATTCATTGTAAAGTGGGTATGTAAGGTAACCTCTATTATGCTTTATACCTCTTTCATTTATGTATTAAATAATAAGATAGAAATGAGAGATTTGTGGAATGAGCTAGAGGATCATGCCTCTAGTTTTGAACGCCCGGTGGCTTCTACTTGGTAAATTTAACAATATATTAAATCATGATGAAAGGAAAAATGGAAGAATTGTAACTATGAGAGACTTTGCGGATTGTTGTAATGCCATGGGTTTAGCAAATATACAATATGTGGGTCACACTCTTAGTCAGATAGATCGTGCAATGGGTAATTGAAGACTTGATGCTTTGGACCACTATGTGCATGTGAAGTTTCTTCCAAAGTCAAGTGTTTCGAATCATTCATCATGTATAGTGTCATTGTTTCTTTTAAATGTCAATAAAGTCACTTGGTTTAGTTTCTTTAATATGTGGGTGGAAGATAAAGATTATTGTGAACTGGATAATTGGAACAAAGATCATGGATGAGCTACAAAGTAACATTTGGTTTGTTAAAAACTTAAGAACTTAAAGCCAGGTTAAAAAAATTGAATTAGGAGCACTTTTATCATATTTCCAAACGAGTTAAAAGAGCACGAGAGACCTCGGAGAAAGCCAAAATTATACCAACCTAATATATAAAATTATGCAATCTTAATGAGTTGGTGGAGATTCAAAAAGTTACCAATAGACTTGAGAAGGCCGGGATATTTTTCTTCAACAAAAAGTGAAGCTTGGTTATAACTTGAAGAGTGATCGGCATATAAAATTTCCCATAGCCTTGTGAAAAGAAAACAAGGGAAAAGTTTGTTGCAAATGTTCAACTCCCAAATGGTTAAGATTACTACTTCTAGTGCTCAAGTTAAGGATGAATTTTTGGATTATTATATGAGGTTCTTAGGGTCAAGAGTTGAGAAAATAATGTTGACTGTAGTGTGTTTGAATGGGGTAATAATTTGACATATAATCAAGGCTTGGATTTGAGTAAAGAGATCTCCGATGAAGAAATAAAAGAGACAATTTTTGAATTGCTAATGATAAAGCACCTGAACCCAATGGCTATTCCTCGCTCTTCTTCAAAAAATCTTGGGAGCTTATCGGAGATGAAGTTATACAAGCGGTACATGATTTTTTTGTTTTTGGTTTTTTACTTAAGAAATTAAATGCTACTATTATTGTTATCATTCCAAAGAAAAATAATTCAGATTTTATGGAGGATTATAAATCCATCTCTTGCTATAATGTAATATACAAAGCTAATACAATAATTCTTGTTGATCGTATGAAACTAGTTCTAGAGGAGTGGTGTCAGTTAAGGCGTGATAAAATAAGGATAAATATAGACTCAAATAAACACCCCAACCGAAGCACGGTACTCACTGCAAGTATCACAGTTCGTATGCAAGTCTTAATGGTAAGTAAAGATTCGTTCTCAGGGACTTAATGTGTTATACGAATGGATTAACAATACAAGCGTAGTAATATCTAGTTAAATGATTTAAACACAAGAAAAGTAAATATGAATGATTATTGAGGAAATATTGATTAATTAAACTAAAGACAAAACTATATATAAAAGATGTAAGACTAAGATGAGAGAGTATAGCTCAGGTTTTGCTCGTATGCACTAATCCTTCTTTTTATTCTACTAGTTAATAAGGGTGAGTAAAGCTCTTAGATAAGTAGCCAGGATTCTATATTCCTCCTAACACCCTTCCGGGTGGACTTAGGTGGCTACCTAACAATTACCAGGGAACTTGGGTAAGGGGACCCTGCGCAATGATCTGTGATTAAATCTCAAACCCTAATGACTATCTAGTTAGGAAAGCCCTTTCGGGTCACTACCACACACTAAACGCTTATGTGATGTTTCAATAATTAGACATCCCTTCTGGGCGACCGTCTAACTACTATTAAGACAATCCTAATGTGATCAAGATTAAGACTGGAATTAAATCAAAGCACATAAAAAGAATACATGGTTAAGAAGCTAGAATCAATTTAAAACGATTTTCCCAAACAAACTTAGATAGAGAAAATAGGTTTTAAAGATTATACATATGAAAAACCAGGGACGTGAGGTGCTCCAAACAGGGATTAGTGTGTCGAATTTTGGGAATGAGCAGGTGGTGAAGTGGGATAAGTAAGCATCGGGTGTGTGCTCGGTAAAATCTGCATATAGCAGCCAAGTACAAGAGGGAGGAAATTCGAGTTTTAAATGGGGATTAATTTGGTCCTTGAAGTGTCCGCAAAAGATAAAGGTGCTCCTGTGGCGTGCGGTATGGGAGAGATTGCCTACGGGAAGGAATTTGACAGTGCGAGGAGTAGTACAAAGCCCGGAGTGCAGGAGATGTTTACAAAGGGAGGAAACTGCGGTTCATATATTTAAATTTTGTGAGGGATATACTAATATTTTTAAGTCTTGTTTTGTAGTGGAAAGTGGAGCTGTACTGGAGCGTAATGAAGATGGTCTGGACCTATTGAGCGAGCGCAAGAAGGGCCTGTGGACCAAGCGCAAAGAGGAGTTCGGGCTGGTGATGGGCCTGTTGATCGAGTGCAAGGTGGAGTTGTTGATGGCTTCAGAACACCATCTATGAACCAGAGCTGGACTGCACAAAGGAATTCAGATCAACGGCTCACACAGGTACAACAGCAACGGATGGTGCGAGGCTAGAACTGTAATAGTGACAAAATTCAGGACATCCCGGGTGATGAACAGCATCAACAAACAACTTTTTCTCCTGGACAAAGTGAGTTAAAGAATGTGTTAGGGGATAAGAGTTGGTGGACAGCATTATTATCGGATAAAAGAGCTATAAATGGTATTGAAGCGCGGATCCTTTTCGCAGCATATATATGGTATGTATGGACAGATAGAATGCGAGAATTTTTTACGCGGAAGGAAGACTTAGATCGGCTAGTGAATTAAAGGCAATTATAAGAAATGCGGCGAGTGATTATATACGATCTTGGGGTTTGGAGAGGGATGGGGGCTTACTTACTTCCGCAACAAGTATTTTGATAAAGTGGGTTAAGCCGGTGTGAGGGATTAAATTGAATGTGGATAGATCATATAACTTGGAGAAAAGAAGGGCAGGGGTAGGAGGTCTCTTTAAGGACCCAACGGGAGAGCATATTCTTGGTTTTTCGGGTAGTTGCGCTTCTCCATTTGAAGCGGAGGAACTTGCATTACATTTTGGATTAAATATGGCGTTATGTCGGGGGTTTTACATCGCTTATTATTGAATGTGACTCGTGTGAGTTGCACGCGCTAGTGAAGGGCGGTGCGAACTCAAGAGGTTTTGCAAGTGATATAATCAAGGCTTGTCAGTATATTTTAGCTTCCAGAAAGGAATTTGAGCTTGTATGGTGCTATAGAGAAGAAAATAACTTTGCGGATTGGCTGGCAAAGAGAGGGGCATTTAGTGAGGAAGGACCGGCTCCTCTTCAACATCCACCAGATGGACTTTGGCGCTTTCTAACTAAGGATAGGTGTGGCTGGGCTACGCCTAGAGTTGTTTTAGATTAGCAATAATTTTTAGGAAGTGATATTCCTGGTCTTTTGACCTCCTATGTAACACAAAAAACCAAGATATGGGAAAATTAGTTTATGCTAACAAGAAATAAACTAAAATAAAGATATATACTATCAACTTGCTTCTCTTGAATGACTTTTATGATGAATAATACTTAAGGACTAGTTAAGAAGAGGCAAGGACATGTTTACAATGATTAAAGGGTGTATTTATAGGTGTTAAGAAGACCATAGGTCGAAATCTTGGAGTAGAAGACAAGTAATTGGACTCCTATTCCAATTCAAATTCGTTTCCTAAAATATAGGAGATAGAATAAATGTTGATGTCTTGTTCTGGTCGTAACTCCTTCATTATTGGTCTAATTTTCACCTACTTTATATCGAAACGACCTCAAAGACAATATCTACACATTTCCTTTTGATTTTACATCGAAATTACCAGCCGATTGGAAGTTATCTTCACTTTAGTGGACTTGGATGCAAAATTCAGATTTACTTGGAACTCCTTTCCTATTTTATCTCTACTTCCTTTTATCTCTCAATTCATTCCATATTTTCTTTCCTTATCTCTTTAGAACTGATTTCGGATCTAATTAATTTCCATATATATTTAAAAAGCTTCACATTAACACAAAAATTGAACCAAATATGCTATAAAAATTATAGTTCATCAAATCAAGACAAGAAATAGGAATTTATCAAAATACGAATAAAAATATATAATTAATTAACCATAAACACCTAAAATGATGTCTCAACCCTAGATTATTATATCACAAATAGAAAGACATCAAGGAGATCATAGATAATGCACAATATGTCTTTGTTTCCGGAAGATCGATGGACGAGAATATCCACCTAATGCAAGAGGTCTGGAGCGGCCACAACAATAATAATATTTCACCTAGATGCACTATTACGCTAGATTTGTGCAAAGCTTATGATTTGATTTTTTGGGTTTTCCTTCATGAGGTACTTAAAGGCTTAAACTTTTTGGCTTTTTATGTTAATTGGGTTATGGAGTGTGTTACAACTCCTACATATTCGATTGCGCTAAATGGGGAAGTCCATGGATTCTTCAAGAAGGAGAAATACTTAGGCAAGGCGATCTTATCTCTCCATAACTTTTCATATTGTGTCTTGAATATTTTTCGATCGTATTGAAAAAGAACAATAATGTTGGGTTCAAGTATCATCAGAGATATGGAAAAACTAAGATCGCTCACCTAGAATCAGTCGATGACCTCATGATCTTAGCTAAAAGAGATCATAAATCAACAAAGAATCTCATGGATAGCTTAGGGGGAGTTTAGTAAATGGTCAGGTGTTCATCTTAATGTACTTAAATCAAATATTTACTACATGGGGATTTAAAAGTGAGGTTGTTTAAGAAATTTTAGAAACTACACAACTGGAAAAAAGGTTATCCAGTTTTGTTATTTGGTTGTACCTCTTGGTGCTTGGATCTTATTTTTGAGAGATTATAAATCTCACATTGATAAGTTGGAAAGCTATTGTCGATATTGGAATGCTTCTTCTCTCTCATATACAGGTCAACTTGATTTTGTTAGATCAGTGCTTAAAGGGCTTGTTTGCTTTTGGTTATCCATATTTTCGATATTGATTTGTATACGTGATAGAATAATGAGTATTTGTAGGAGTTTTTATAGGGATTAGAAATCTTCGCAAATAAAATAGAAGACTATATTGGGTGAGTTTCCCTCTTTATATAAATCACATGTGATATTTTTTGTCATCGATCTTTTTCTAATATTGAGTGGGATCCTTGTGTTATTCCCAGACATGCAACTATTATATGAATGACAATATAAGAGAACTTTTTCACTATAAATAGAACAATTTATATGGAATTTGGATCCACTTTCTGAATTTTGTGGTGAAAATTTTGAGCCAAATAAGCACCTTTTATTTGAGCATGCATCTGCAAAGAGTATTTCAGACGATATGAGAATATGTTGGGTATTGGAAAAGAGATTAGTACAATCTCGAGTGCCCTAAAATGGCTCAAGAAGATTAAAACCCGAGAAAATTGGAGGAGAAAATCAAAAAGAGTTGTCTTTACCGCTACTATATTTGGCGGATGAGAAATAACCTTATTATAAGAGGTGAAACTCCCTCTAATAAAAGAGGTATCGAAGAGACTAATTTGTGCACTTTGTCTATATTATTCGTTTTGTACCACTACCATATCTTCATGGATGGTCGTGTAATTTTGATTATATCTCGTTGAAATTAGACTAGCGAATAAATATTGACTATCTTAAACTTTCGAGTTTAGGTAGATAAATTTTATACATTGTATAATTTTTTTCATATTTTTTTTCAATGAAATGGTTTACCCAACCAAAAAAAGCTATATATTTTTTTTAACATTATTTAAATTCATTAGTAACCGGCATTCATGAGAAGTGGAGGCAAGAATTATTTTTTTCCCCAGAAAATTAAGATATTCAATGGAATTTAAGGTTAAACTTTTTTGTTACACCAGAGGTTTAAACGACCACGAAGAAAACTTCCAACCAAATATTGATTAGCTATAGTTGTTTTAGGTACATCCCACTCATAACGGTGTCTTGTCAAAAGCCGCCATAGGCAATCTGGTGGACCTCTATATGGAGTTGGACCCTCTGTACTATTCGAATCGAATTCAGCCATCCAGTTTGCACACTTATTAGCTTCATGATAAATCCAAACCAGATCGAATTGCGCATTCGCTGCCAATATATCCCGTCAAGCCCCTATAATAACATTTTAGAAGTCTCTTGAATTCACACCTACCTTCACTAGAGCGTGCATTTCACTCGAGTCGATCTCAATAATAAGGGATGTGTACCCTCGACAAACCGCCACCTGCAACCCAAAATGCAAAACAAGGAGTTCCGCTTCAAAAAGAGTACGCGTGACAAAACTCTCAACAAAACCTCCTAGATATTTCGCACGACTACTGCGAAACAACCCTCCTACTCCGGCTAAAGACCTATCCAAGTCAAAGGAACCATCTACATTCAATTTTACTCTCGTCTTCGGTTTAGCCCATTTAACAAGAGTATCCTTTGCCGTCACAACTAGCCCACCATCCCTTTTAGTACCCCATGCTCGCACATAGTCGTTAACTGAATTCAATACAATAGCTCACAACTCACTAGCCGTTTTCTCCCTTGTCGTTGATAAAAGAGTCTTGTATTTCTGTCCACCCATATCAACCAGACGAGCGCCACCACTATATAGCGCAACTCAATCCCATTAGTCTTTTTCTTGCTTGACAGTAGCTCAGTCCACCAGCTTGGCACATCACTTCTTCCCTGCTGCTCCACTTGAATTACAGTTGCTGCACTCTCCCTCTTTCCTGTCTGCTGCTGCAAAAAATTCCCTATCGGATTTCTATCTTGCTGCTGTAGAATCACTACCTGCTCCCCTCGACCCGGTCTGCTGTCTGGCACCTGTCTGCCACTGATGCTCCTCGATCGGCGTCGCTGTCCTCCCGAAACCTCCCCTCTCCCTCGATCAGCATCAGCACTTGGCACGTCAGCTCCAATCGATTGTTGTTGTTCGCCTCTCGAGCCAAGAACACCTGCAGTACATACATTAACCAAATCACTATAGCTAGCGCACCTTAGAAACAAGTGGCATGTTGTCATCGACTCAATATCGCATCTCCGACACACTGGATCCTCCAAGACTCCTCTCAACACTAGATTCTCGCCAGTAGGAAGATGGTCCCAAATCGTCCGCCACAGTGATACTTTAATTTTTTGCGGACACTTAAGCGACCAAATTAACTCCCATTTGAAGTCCAAAGCACTTTCCACCGGCACTAAGTTATTGTATGCCGATTTTACCGAAAAATACCCGAAGACGTCAAATTCCACTTCACCAACCTCTCATTCCAGTTTTCCAAGATATTTATACCCCCTTCTAACACCTCATGAGCTGCTACTATATTAAAAGTTTTTATAAATATTATAAAAATATATTATTAATTTAACAAAGGGATAATATTTAGAATGGAAAAAGAGGCTAATGTACTTTCTTTTAGTAACAAATTTTTTTGTTAGGAATTTAACAACATTTAAATAAAAGATAAAAACAAGGAACAATTTTATTCTGCAGCCCCCTCCCCTTACCTCTGCCCCAGGTGATAATGCCAGAAAATAATAGTAATATAGTCTACATTGAGTTTATGATATCATTAAATATATTCACACTCAAGTAAAGGAACATATACACTTCTTAAAGAGACACCTTCGGCCATAATTTCATAATAAATTTTATTATAAAAGTTTACCGTGACATGTGCTCACCTTATACTTATAATTAATAAAAGACCAAAAGAGTAATGAACTAACAACAAATGATAGACTCTCTTGTTGATAGAAAGGAAAGACTAATTTTTTTTTTTCAAAGAAAAAGTCTAACATAGATGTCTGGTACAAACCGAATATACATTACTAATATAAGCATAGAACTCTACTAACGATCTAGGTTTCACGCCCAAAACAGAGATAGATTAATTTTTTTTTTTTCACAAAATCGTTGATTTAACGTTTTCTTTAAATTTCTCGTTACTATGATTTTCCAATTATTTATTCCAAATCATTTGTGAGCAACAAATAATATTCATCCCCGGATAATCTTGACCTCAAAAACATTTCTAAGCAACATTTAGACCGTCACCGAAAAGCCACCGAACCCCGTGAACCTCCTATCATGGGCAAATCCAGAATTTCAGCTTCATTCGAACATGAAGAGGCTCACATTATATCATAACTCGTCGGATTTTGGTCTTTTTGGAACTCAATTGGATGGTTCTCAAGACTCCTTGAAATGGAGTCTTATGCAAAAAAACCCTAGGTTTGAATTGATTAGGGAAGAGGAGCTATGTATACCCCCTCTGTCGTTTCTTGAGGAGGTTGTTTTTGGAGCACCCCTGCAGCTCTTAGGCAGATCTGACGCACATGTGGGAATTTCCTCTACTCGGCCGAGATTGGATATGGACAAAAACATTATTGTCGTGAGCTTGGGAAGGAAGCTTATGAACTTGAATTCAATATTAGGTGAATTTAACACTTCTAATGAGGCTAAATATTTACTAGTCCATGGATTAGATATTAAAGTCAAATTATTTTTGGAGAAGGCATGTGATCAATTGAATGCACACCAAACACTTGTTAAAAAGTTTCAAACAAATTCTTTTGAGAATAGTGTTTATGTAGAGAATACAAACAATCACATTGCTAGTATGAATGGAACTTCTCATGCATCAAAGAATGTGGTCTCTTTAGGGCGTGAGAGGACCGCCCAAGACCCCGTGAATACGACCGGTAACTTTTTTGTCGATGTGATAAGTTCAAGTTTGACCCAAATAGAGAAAGAGGAAGGAATTCAGGTCTACCTTGACCAGTCTCTCCTTTCATTCAAAGTCAATAGGACTCTTCTTTGTTTCTATGCGAGAATTTAATGGCATTGGTTATCCTTTTGGTATACGTAGATGATATTGTCATTACTGAATTAATTCCACTTTGACAAAATCTTCAGGCTTCATTTCATATGAAAGATCTTGGTTCTCTTAAATATTTTTTGGGTATGGAAGTACACACAAATTCTTCGAGCATATTATTAAATCAACATAAATATACTAAGGATTTAATTGAGCTAACCTTGCTTCAATATTCAAATTCTGGGGATACTCCTATGGAGGTTAATGTGAAATATCAAAGAGAAGAAGGTGATATTCTTACTGATCCAACTATGTCTGGAAATTGGTAAGAAACTTAAACTATTTAACTATACTCGATTTAATTTATATTTAGATGTTCAACAAGTTATTAATTTATGTAAACTCCACGCCATCTACATTTAGCTGTTACTCAACCTAATATTAAGTACCTTCGTTGATTAGTAGGTCATGGGATATTTTTTCTAACTGAATATTTATTGCTTATAACGATGTTGATTGGTTCCAATGTCTTGATACTAGGAGGTAAGACACATGTTGGTCCATGTTTCTTGTTGATTCTTTAATATGTTGGAAGTGTAAGCAACAAGCTCGTATTTCTAAATCTTATGCTGAATCTGAATACCAAGAAATGTATGTTGCATATTTGCATATTGTTTGGCTTAATGGGCTTTATGATGAACTTGGTTTACCTCAAGTTGGTTCTACTTATCTATATATTGATTATACTAGTTCCATTCAAATTGTTAAAAATCTTGTTAAACATGAATGTACAAAACATATTGAAGTAGAATGTCATTCTATTCGAGAAGTTATCGATACTCGTGTTATATCTCTTTCACATGTATATATTAGGTAGATAGTTGCAACGTAAATGATAGTGGTTAGTATATAGATATTACTTATTTAAGATGCTAGAGTCAAGGTATGCTAAGATAATATAATGGCTGATTTCTAGCCTTGTAATTGCTGGTATATTTTCTATATATAATTTAGAATTCTCACATTCAGAGATATTTAATCCATATTATATGGGTGAAGTAAACATTAAGCCCATGGGACCAAACAATATATCGTTTGTCAAAAAATGTGTGCCATGAAAGTGGATTTGATACGATATAAAAATAGCACATTTCACATATTTCCGAAAGAGCTAAAAGTGCAAGTGAAACACATAAGGTAGACGAGGTTAGTTTTCAACAGATTTGGATAGTAATGCTAATTTTGAGAAGTTGGTGGAGTTTCGTAAATCAGATAGGTTTCTTGAGAATATCGAGATTAGATTTCTTCAACAAAAAGCTAAGCTTGGGTATACACTTATAAGTGATCGATGCACAAAATGTTTTCATGGGATTATAAAAAGTAAACAAAGACGAATATTTATCGCCAAAATTCAACGTCCTAACGGTTAATATACTACTTCAAGTGCCTACATATACGAAGCTTTTGTGGATTATTACAAGGATTTGTTGGGTCCAAGAAGAAATACATATAGTGTTGATGTCGGAGTTTTTGAGTAGATTAAGCTCTAGACTAGAGAGAAAGGATTGAAAATGTGTAAATAGGTTTCCGATGAAGAAATTAAATAGGAGAGTTTCCTTATAGAGAATGCCAAAGCTCCCGGACCCGATGGGTATTCTTCCCTCTTCTTTAATAAATATTGGAAACTTATTGGAGAAGAAGTAATTCAAGTGGTACGTGAATTTTTTGTATTTTGCTTTTATTTAAGCAATTAGACACAACTATTCTTGCTCTCATCCAGAAGAAAGAAAACCCGTCGAAAGTTGAAGATTATAGATCCATATCTTGTTTTAATATCATCTATAATGATATCACCATGATAATAGCGGATCGTATGAAACCGGTATTAGGTAAACTAGTTGATAAAGCACAAAATGATTTTGTGTCCAGATGGTCGATGCCCGATAACATTCACCTTATGCAAAAATTATTGCGAGGGTATAATAATAGTAGTAGTTCTCCGCGATGCATGATTAAATTGATTTGTGCAAGGCTTACGACTAGATTTCGTGAGAGTTTCTTCATGAGGTTCTGAAAGGTCTCAATTTTTCGGAAAAATATATTGATTGGATAATGGTATATGTGTTTCTACTACTTATAATTTGGTGGGTCTTAAAGGGGAAATTCTTGGGTTTTTCAAGGGAGAAAAAGGATTGATACAAGGTGATCCACTCTCACCTTATCTCTTTATATTGTGCCTTGAATACCTTGCGAGACTTTTGAAGAGAAAAAGTCATGAATTTAAATAGCATCCTATATATGGAAAGCCAAGATTTCACAATTAGCCTTTCTCGATGATCTCATGCTTTTAACTAATGTATTGTTTGGATTCAGATTTTTAAAGGAAAGAAAAAGAAATGATAGAAAAAAATTTCTTTTCCTTTGTTTGAATTCGATTTTTAATTAAAGAAAAGTAATTCAATTGGTTGCACAATCCTTTCTTTTCCTTTAAAAATGTCAATTATTTAATCCTCTCATTTTGGAGTCATTTCAAAGGAAAATAAATGATTACTTTTTAAAATGTCACAACTAACCTTACAATTTTAATATAAATATTTTACATAACACAAAAAGAGGTATAAAAGTATTTTTATGTAAAACAATCCTTTCATTTCCTTTAATAATGTGGATCAAAACAAGTTATTTCTTAATAAATTACTTTTTTTTCCTTTACTAATGTTTTTATAATCCAAACACGATTATCACTTTCCTTTCCATTCCTTTAATATTTTTATATTCCTATCATTTATTTTCCTTAGATAATCTAAATCCAAACAATGCATAAAGGAGACCATTATTCTAGTTTAGATTATAATGGATAGCTTGAAGACTTTTCGGGAGTGCTTGGGTTTTTATCTGAATGTGATTAAGTCAAAACTTTATTAGGTGGGTAATAAAAATGAAGTGCTTGAAGATATGTTGAAAAATACGCAACTTGATAAAGGGATCATGCTAGTGCATTACTTGGGTGTACCTCTTGGTGATTTGATTTTGCTTTCAAGAGATTAAAAACTTACTATTTATAAATTGGAGAGTTATATTAGATCTTATAATGCCCATTCTCTTTTATACGTGGGTCGATTGGAACTCATTACATTGGCGCTTCAAGGGGTCGCATGTTTTTATTTGTTCATTTTTCCCAAACCTGATGTATGTTCGTTTGCATATTATGAGTATTTGTAGAAAGTTTTATTGGATTGAAAATATCCACAAATTAGATGGAAAATTTTATGTACTACAAATGATAAAAGAGAAATGGGGCTCAAGGATTTAGGAGTTTATAACAAAGCGCTACTTATGAAGATGTTATGGGATATTGTTGATAAGAAATACTCGTTTTGATTAGATGTATACATGGAGAATACTTAAAAAACAAGAGTGTTTGGTTGTGTCAAGTGAAGAAAATGGGACTGTCTCTTTTGAAACAAAATTAGGAGTCAAATGATGAGATTGAAACTTCACTTGGTGATAAGGGAGGAGAGATAATATTTTCTAGATGGTTCCCTTCTACCAACGATCTCTCCACCTCAAATGACCTTCCTAGCTGTAAGTATCATGCCTTTTATAAAAACCTTATGATATTTTTCACAATCGATCTTTTGCTAAAATATGGACAAATATTGTGTGGGATTCTAGTGTTACTCTCAAACATGCAATCATTGTATGGATGCTAATACATGTGAGGTTTCAGCCAAAAGATAGGATGATATATATGGTGTTGGACCCACTTTGTGAGTTGTGTGGTGAGAATTTTGAATCAAACAAACATCTTTTATTTGAATGTAATTTTGCAAGGGGTATTTGGAATGAGGTAAAGAAATTTTAGGTATTGAGAAGGTCATGAGAACAATTTTGAGCGCGCTTAAATAGATAAAAACTAAAGGCACGTGAGAATTGGAGGATGAAGTATGGAGGGTTGCTTTTGGAGCCACTATTTATCACATTTGGAGAGTGTGGGACAATCTTGCTATGAGAGGAAATTACCCGCAAAAGAGACGGTTTTAAAGAATATTAAGTGTTGCGTGTTTTTTTCACTTTGTACCCTCATTATGCCCTTTTTGGATGATAGTGGATTTTAGTTATAGCGCATTGATATAAAAATTAGTGAATGAACATATACTTCTCTAATCTTTCGGGACTGGGTAGGAATTACTTGTGTACAACGTATATTTCTTCTTTATACTCTAGTGAAACTGTTTACCTAACCAGGAAAAAAACTAACAACAAAACAATCCCCATTTTCAAGATGGATTCAAATTTTTTTTACTAGGTAACTAAAAATTAAAAGAATTATTTCAGATTGATTTAAATATTGAAAATAGTTTTTTACATATTATGTTATTCAGATTAAAATTGTGTTTTTACCAAAAAAATTGGACCTTTTTTCCTATAAAGGGAGGTCTGAAGACCAGTGTGTAATAAAACACTATCTAACAACTACATCATCCAACTATCCAAACTCTGGAATATGGAAAGAATCTTTAAACTTGTTTTCACCATTTCTTGGAATATTTGGAAAAACATAAATAATTTCATTAATAAAAGTAAAGAGTATACCCCTTGATTACCTAAGGCAAGCCACAAAAATATGTAAAGAATATTAAAATAACTAACCCAACCCTTATGAATTACCTTGACTAAATAATGATAAAAATACGCACACAAATATCAATATCAATCATACAAGTCTTAATATAATGAGATATTTTATGCCATCAATAATAAATCGAACAGTGACAACAATTGGAGTAATTGGAAACCTCTTCAAAACTTTTCAAAATTAAATTTGTGATGTTGCGTTTAATAACCTTGGATCAACAACTGCATGCATTGTCAGAAATTCTAATGGTGATTTTGCTACAGGAAGATTGTGGAAAATTTGCACCAACTCTGTGCTTGAGGCAGAAGCTTTGAGGATCATGAAAGCTACAAAATTAGTTGCAGATCATTCCAGTGGAAGTGTTATAATTTAGAGTGATGCCTTAACTGTTACACACCTGCTAGCTAGTAGCCTCCCAGTTAAAATTCTTAAAGTTTGTAATACCGTGTGTAGTATTTATGGTTTAGTTGAACGTTCTAGGCTAGTTTTAGCTTCTATTTATAGGAGACAGAATGCAACCACTGATTGGGTTGCCATGTAGAGACACTTTGTTTAACATTTGGTCCCTTTCGAGACCCCTCCCCCTCGGTTCGTTTCTATCCTTTTGAATGACATTTCCCTAGTGGAATGTTAGTTTATAATAGTCTCCTTACTATAACACGTTGTTTGAAAAGAAACCCAAACTCTTAGCTATAAATTGATTTTGGGGGTTTATATTAATATTTAGCGTGTGTGATTAGATTTTATCATTTATCGGGTGAGTCGTTAAAAACCGGACAAATTTGCAAGCCTCCCCCTTGGATTTGCCTAGCCACCCTCACTTTTGCAGTTAAAATCCATTGTCGTTAGTAATAGCTGATAACCTTCCTAGGATTTTTGTTAGAATAGATAATTAAACAATTGCTCTCAATTATTTATTTTTATTATAATAACCTCTTTATTTTACAAAATGAATATCTTAAATTTACCTATTTTTTCTATCTAAGTTCCTTCGTTAATTTTTAACTTTTCATATAATTTTCTTTATTTGTATCTTAACTATTTGATATACTGTGAATATATTTAAAATCAATAATTGAATTTTAATACTCATACATGTTTCTAATAACTATCATTTCACATTATATTTTATGAGAAACTTTAATTTTTAAAAGAAAGAAAAAAAATACATTGATACATGTTAACAATATACTAAATTTTTCCACAGTCAAACGAACTTGCAACAAAATCAATTAAAATACTAATCAAGAACTAAATCTGGTGAAAAAAAACATAATATACCTGCATCAGAAAATAAAAATTGAAAAAAAAATTGAGTTACAAGAAAATTCTCATAACTCAAAAGTTAAGTTACGGTAAAACTCCTATATCTCATAAAGGAAAACCAACTATTAATTTGCGGAAAAATTCTAATAACTCCTAAAGGAACCTTAACTGTTGAGTTATGAGAAAATCCTTATAACTCAAAAAGTTAAGTTACGAGAAAATTCACATAATTCACAATTTCAATCACTACAAAATGATTTTTTGTTACTTGTTTTCTCAAGAAAATAATCACCAAGTTTCTTTAGATTTGAACTTTTTTTAGAACAAAACAAAACTATTTCTTTTGGCGATTCAACATATTTTTCTTAATTCAAGTCGAACTGGTTTTTTCTTTAATAAATCGGAAGATGTTAGCAATTGTTTATTTGTTTTGGCATATGCTCAATTGTTACTAACTATTTTCATTCAAAATAAGTGCATCAATGACTCAAGAAAAGTTAAATACACAATAATTTTAACAAATAAATTTTAAACAAGTGCGGTGAAAGTAGGGATGAAAATGGTTATGGTCAAAAACAAAAATCGATAATAACCGAACTCATTAAAATCGAATTATATAACTATGGTTAAAACCATTAGGTTATGGTTTTGAAAATCGTAACCGATGGTTAGAACCGTTAGGTTATGGTTTTAGATAAAAATAAAACCGAATAACCGAAAACCGTTTATTATCATATATATTTTCATATTTATAATAATGTATGTTAAATTAGATATATTAAAATACTAAAATTAAAATCCAACTACTAGATTTAAGCAACTAATTAATAATTATGCAATTTCATCAAAAACCAACACAAGATTTTATATACCTCAGAGAATTTTCTTATATGTGTGGCTTGATTTTCTAAAATATAATATATTTATTAAATTATCACTTGGTTAAAAATCGCAAGACCGTTTTAAAAGCCGAAACCAAATAATACGGTTTTGGTTTTGAAATGTGTAACCGATTGTTAAAACCGTTAAGATATGATATTTAATAATATAAACGATTATAATTATGGTTTTTATTTTTTTTTAAAATGAATCATTGTCCCTCCTAGATGAAAGCGATTTAATGAAAAAACAAAGAAGATATTAGACATTATTCCTTACATAAATTAATACAAATTAATACAATACTTATGTCTATTACAAATAAAGATTGAAGAAAAGATGGAGTACAAGATAGGAGATTGGATAATTAAAGTCATTGAAAGTTACTCAAAGAATGGGTGGGATAAAAGGTATGTGACGGCGGTGATTCTTATTACATTATAGAATATATGGAAAGCGAGAATGGAAGGTTTATTTGAGAAGAAGAAATGGGTAGTTCAGGAAATCCTAAAAAAACGAAGTTTACCATGAAATATCTCTTTGGCGATAAAAAGGTAATGGGACAAATGGACAGTAATAGTACTGTGGAGCAAAACATCGAGGATGAAAATGATAATCCAGTATATTATGATGAAGCGGATATGGTTTGGCTTTGCGATGCATCACATACGAAAAGTTGGGAACCGACAAGTATGGTGTCGATAGCAATCAACAAAGATGGTGAAGTTAGAAATATTAATGCGAAAAGAGCAAGAGTAAATAGTAGGCTGGAAGGCGAAATGTGGGCAGTCTTTAGCGATGAGATCGGCGGCAAATCTTGACGCCAAGAGTAGTTCTTTCTACTCGGATAACCTTGAGGTTATTCAAGGTATTAATAGAAGGGAGGAATCGACTGGAGAATCCGTCCCATGGTTTCCGAGGCATGGAGATGGATAGGAAGATTCCCGGATTGGAAAATCAATCACATAAGGAGGAAATACAATGGGATAGCGGACATCCTGGCAAAGAGTACTAGGCTCAATTTAGACTTATCTAATAGTTCTACTAGGTCTTTAGTAGAGTTCTGTGCTTATGTTAGTAATGTATATCCGAGTAGTACCAGACATCTATGTTAGACTTTTATTCTGACAAACAAAACAATACTTATGTCAATTGTAATGTAATCATGAAGAATATGCACTAAATTGCTGAAGTTGATGTTGAAAATGAAGTTATTCATACTTAGGGTGGAAATCAGATCGGAAATTTCCAACTAGCGACTTTTCCGATCTGAAAATTCTGATTTTGGAACAGAATTTTAAGGTTCCGAAATTATGATTCCGGTTTTTTCTGAAAAAATTGGATAGGAATTGGAACTACATTTACATTTCCGAAATTTCTTGGTTTTCCAATCCGATTTTATTTTCGAATTATATTTCCGATCCGATTTTATTTTCGGATTATATTACAAATGTTATAAATTATATTTCAAAATAATATTGTATAGAATATTTGAAATATGAAAATTAATGACCTGTTTCTTTGGTACTTGAAACACATAATATTGCAGGATCATTTTCTGAGACATTTCTGCAATATTTATTTTTTCATGTACTTGGAAAAGTAACAGTGGTTTAACATTGTTTTTTTTAACTATTGTCATTTTGTTACTTCACGTAAATTTTAAGTTTAGTTTCTAACTACGGTTACTCTTCGTGTAAGTTTTATAAGTTTAGTTTTCGACTACTGTTACTCTTCGTGTAAGTTTGAACTACTGTTCCGATTTATAACCCTTAGTTTCGCAATTTCCGAACCAAAACTTCCGAAATTCCAACCCAAAGTTCCAAACCAAAATTTCCGAAATTTTCGTGCCGAAATTTCCGAATTTCCGGTAAATTCCGAAATTCCGAATTAGGAATTATTTTTCCCATTTCCGAAAAATTGGATAGGAATTGGAATAGAAAAAATCTATTCCCAAAAAAATTGAAATTTTTCCGAAATATCCTTTTCGGATCCGTTCCTTCTGATTTCCACCCTATTTATTTATACTCAATGATGATAAACATAAAAATTACTCCATGTTGGTTCCTTATTCTGGTTTAGAAACTAGAAAATTGTTAATTCTCGTTTTTCTCAAAAAGCTAGAATAGGAAAATGATCAAATTTAGCTATCACTAAATTTTGGTTTCCCTATAAAAAAGGTAATCTGAAAGATGAGTGTATTGATTCAAAAGGATACTCTTTAAAGGCATGACATACTCATGAGAAACAACATATCATATTCATTGCCTTTGTCTCTTAAGCCTTAAATTTTAGTCCAAGCAACAACCACTTACAAGAGCATGAAATTGCTATAAAAGCCACTTGACAAGAAAACATTCTCCATCAACATTCAGTGAAAGAAAATATGACTCCCATAACTTCCTTCATCCTCTTTACAATTCTTTCATCTATCTCCATTGTTAAATCTCAGGGTAGAGCTCCTCATGGACTCATTTACGAGTCCCCCATAGCTTTCTCACCTCAAGCTTACGACTTTTTTCATCCCAACACTAAATCACCTTCCGACAAAGATAATCGCTCACCATTGCCTCTTGCAGCTTCTGTACAGTCAGATGTTGCACGGGAAAGCAAATTGGTGCCTGAAGCGGAAAAGAGTGGCCGATTAGGAGCCGGTGGCTTTGCTGGGATTGTTTTTGGCGGTGTTTTTGTTATTGTTTTGGCTATGGGAGTTTACTATGCAGTGATCACACGACGAGCCAACGTTAATAGACTAAAATCTGACCAGCTTGATGTTTAGATATTGTCTCGTTTGATGAACTATTCTTGTTATTTGTTGTATTGGTTCTGACTTCTGAGTGTAACAAATGTTTAGTTAGAGAACTCTCTTTGTATATACGTTGCACTAGCTTCACGTAAAACAAAACATGGTTTCTTTTTTTACCCCTCTATTTGTTCTTTTCACGGGAAATAGATAACAAGCTTCTTTAATGGGATAATTCACATGGGGTTTTCGTTTAATTGGCTTCACTTTGTTTCACTTTCTTGTGGAACAAAGTGGGTTTAATTCATTAGAATTTGATCCAAACAGTTTTGAGATCCTATGCCCAAAAACCTTTTACTTGTTATTACTTAAGATTCTCTAACACTGAACATACGCAATACAACGAAATGGGATCCTGCTATTACAGAAAATTCAAAATTCAGTTGCTATTGCTTGCATTTTAAGAAACATTACATATACAATGTTGGGTGGTTTTGTAATGAGGATTTAAACTCATTCTGTAGCTAAGACAGAAGCAAAAGATATTATTTTGGTAATGTGATATGACATCAAGACTCCTTTCTAATTCAATGGAAATTGAAAGCGATAGTCTTACTATTAAATTACTTCTAGTATTGCTATTTCAGTTGTACTAGTATTAGTATTTTAATTAAGTACATTTTTTTAAGATGAAACATAACATTAAGTTCTCTTAAACTAGTTGGGGTTAGCTCAACGGTGCAGATTCGAACCTAGTCAATGACTCCGAGTCCAAAGTGGCTCTCCGATATATTAAAAACTCATTAAGTTCTCTTATGGTAGTAGAACTAGAAACTTAATAGTAGATTAGATGGCCAAACAAAATGTTAAAAGACAACTTGTTTAGTCTTTGAAAACTATATCCACCTCTCCAATTAGCTAAACTTCTAAAAATTAATAGTGATGCACTTAGGATATGGTATTTTTTGTATAAGAATGGTTTATTTTAATGAAAGTGTTCTATTCGACTAAAAAAACATACGCAATACAAAGATTGACGACAGTTGAAAAAGAAAAAAATCTTACATTCCCAATAAATTTTTTTAACCATTTATAAAATACAACTAGATTACAAATCATCCAACACATCTACTCATATGAAGATTAGAAAGAAATTTAAAAGATTCAGTCAGAAAATCGTTTGACCAATAAGATAAGTCAATATTTTTTCTCATGTATTTGGCTAAAAAGCCAATCATCCCATTAAATTATTATTTAACATGCAAGACCTTCCATATAGGTAATTATCCATTCATCTCCAAAGTTCAACAGTCATCGGTTGGATTCTTTTGTTGATTCCTTTTTTGTTGTTAATGCATTGAATAATTTCAAAGTTATTAGAGTAAAATGAACAACTCTGGAGATTAAGATCTGCTAAATAACTCATGGCCCGTAAAATGACCCAAATTTTTCCTTCTACAACGCAGTTTAATTTTGCACCGTTTGGTGATTTTGTGTTTAACTTCCCCATGTTTATTAACTACAATCGATACTGCACTTACCGACTCCCAATTCTTTGTGAAAGATGCATCATTGAGCCAAATGATTAAAGTGTCATCATGAAATATTATGCTATTATCTTCCATCACATCATTTTCCTAGGTATTTATGCTTTCCATTATCATATTTTCCCCTGGTTGTCTCCGAACAGATCATTACTAAAGTATTTCGATTTGTCATATATTTTCCAAATATTCCACTGCTTATTTCAAACAAACCTTTCATTCTTGTCTTCCAAATGTTCCATAAAGTGCCGAAAATCTTGTTGCTGCTATAATCTTGTTCCATCCATTTTTTGTGTAACTCTCAATAGTATCTGAAATCCATTCCCTAATTTTACCTTTACAGTCTTGATTAATTTTACATTGTAGTTGAGAATTGGACCAAACCCCCATACTGAAAGGACATTTAATTAGAATATGTTCAATTGATTTAGTGTTGCTTTCGCACCATACGTAAATATCCGATGAGATACATTTCCTCTTTTTTAAGTTCTCCTTAGATGGGATAGCACTGTTTTATATTTTCCAAATGAAGTTTCTGGTCTTTGAAGGGACATTATAATGCCAAACTGACTTTCAAATTTTACTATCATTATTCTCTTCTTCTCTGGAGGATTAACTCTTCTTTTCAAAATACTTTTAAACTAATTGATGATATCCGGATTTGGTTGAATATTTTCCATCTTTTGTACTTGGCCAAATGATCTTGTCATCTTTCTCAAGTTGTACAATCAGAATTTTTCTAGTTTTGGCAATATCTTTCGTCGTACAGAATTTTCGTAGAACTTCAAAGTTCCAATCTAATATGTTATGATTGAAATATTCGGCGACTTTATTAAGATCACAATCCTTGGGTTTCTCCAATCTGTATCCCTTCTCTATCCAAGAATGTTCCGGAAGATTAACTTTAAGTCTGTTTCCAATTTGTCAGGTGCATTCTTCTTTTAGGAATTGAAGACCCTTGAAGATACTTTCCCAACTCCAAGAGTGTTTCGTTTTAAGCTTTGAAATTCACGTATTACGGTTATGAAAGTAAATACCCTTAAGAATTTTCGCAACAAATTAGTTCAGATTATTTAAATTCTCCAGGCTTGATTAGCAAGTAATGCTATATTTTTTGAAAGTCTGTAAATCCAATTCCGCCCAACGATTTTGCTTCGATGATTTTTTCCATGCAACCCAATGGATTCTTTTCTTAACACCTGAGTTCCACCAAAAATTAGCGATTGGACTACCGAGTTTCTTACACAAAGTTTTGGAGAATTCGAAAATAGACATTGCATAATTCGGTATGGCTTGCATAACAACTGATATACTATATGCGTCCTAGAAGGGGGGGGGGGGGGGGGGTTGAATAGGACAATGGAAATTAATCGACTAATTTTATTTCAAGTAAATAAAATTAAAAGCTAATTTGAATCCTATTGTTTTAGCAAACTAAATAGTTAAGAACTAGATAATCCTAAAAGACAATATTATCAAACTATTCATGTAAGCATTTTATCAAGCATATAGAGTGCGGAAATGTAAAGAGTGAAGGGATAGAAAACGATACACAACGATGTATAGTGGTTCGGTTTCCCTACATCCACTACCTAAGGAAGCCTCCTTAGGATTTGCAAGATTCTCAACTAATCTTCGTAACTCTTAAACCGGGTGAGATTACAAACCCTTTACAACCACTTCAAAACCTTGAAGGAAATACACTTGTGTTATCACCAACACAAGGAACCAAGCATAGAACCTATGCTCACACTACTCTCTTAATCTATCACAAGAACTAAGAGGAAAAGAAAAGTGTTTAGGGGTGCTTTAAAAGCTTGTAACTAAACTCCTAAAAGAGTGGATATAAACTATGTAGCTTGAGAATGAATATGACTTGAATGCTCCTTTGAAACCTTCTTGAATGATAATATTAATTGCTCTTAAGATTGGTAGATGGAAGGCTTGAGTTGTGTCTTGAATGAGCTTCAATATATAGCTGAAAATATCTTCCAACGGTCAAAAGGCTTCTATCTAACGGATCTATTTTAACTCCAACGGATATAAGCTTTGTCCTCTAGTAATAAAGCAGAAACCCTCTCTTGCGGTGTACCGCGGGTATAGTCCGGTGCACCGCGAAATCGCTCATCTTAACTTCAAGCTTACTGGTCGGACTATCCTATGCACCGTGTCCCTGGTCCGTGCCTCAGTCCGGTGTACCGCGCCTCAGTCCGGTGTACCGCGCCTCAGTCCGGTGTACCGCACATTTTCTTAGCTTACTGGTCGGACTAGCCTGTCCACCGCGCCTCTGGTCCGTGGCACTGCGGTGTACCGCAGTTTCTGTCCGGTGTACCGCGACACTGTTCTTTTGAAGCTCAAGCTTAAGATAAAGGAATTAAAGACAACTAATCTAATGAGGGGTTTTGGAAAGCCTTTAAAAGTGATACCAAATGAATTTTAGTTTAAATGATGATTTGTCGAATATTAAAACGGGAATAAAAACAAGGTGAGGCTAACAATCTCCCCCTTTTTGATGTTTGACAAATCATAAACTTTTGAAGATGCCTAAGATAAAGTTTTAATCAAAAAACTCCCCCTCAACCTAATCACTAGAGTTTTTATAAAAACTCCCCCTCACAAAATGCATTTGAAAAAGTTTAACTAAAATTTCTCCCCCTTTGTCAACAACAAAAAGAACCAATGATACGATTTTTGAAAATTTTAAGGGGTCAAAATACATTTTGAGTAAAAACAAAGGCTAAAGAAATAAATGGATAACAATTAGAAGCTTCAAGGACCCTATAACATCAAGAAAATATTAGCAACAAGATAATATACACAAAAAGCACTAAACAATAATGGCAAGAAAGGATGGTTAGAGAATTTGCATGCCAATCTCACAACGAATTTTCTCAAAAAGATCTTGGGGTAGAGGTTTAGTAAAGATATCGGCTAGTTGATTTTCCGAAGTGACAAATTCAAGTACAATATCCCCTTTTTGAGTGTGATCACGGATAAAGTGATGACGGATTTCTATGTGTTTCGTTCTAGAGTGTTGGATAGGATTTTTGGTAAGGTTGATAGCACTAGTGTTATCACAACGAATGGGAACACAATCATACTCTAGGCCAAATTCTAGTAAGGTTTGTTTCATCCAAAGAATTTGAGTCACACAATTTCCGGCCGCAACATATTCGGCTTCGGCCGTGGATAAAGCAACACTATTTTGTTTTCTACTAGACCAAGAAACAAGGGATTGACCTAAGAATTGGCAACTTCCACTAGTACTCTTCCTATCAAGTCTACAACCGGCATAATCGGCATCCGAATAACCTATTAGTTCAAAAGAGGTAAATCTTGGGTACCAAAGTCCTAGACTTAGGGTTCCTTTCAAATACCTAAAAATACGCTTAACGACACTAAGATGGGATTCTTTAGGATCGGATTGGAATCTAGCACAAAGACACACGGGGAACATGATATCGGGTCTAGAAGCGGTTAAATAAAGTAGGCTACCAATCATACCTCGATATGCTTTCTCATCAACATCCTTACCATCTTCATCTTTGTCTAATTTTGTGGATGTTCTCATTGGAGTTCCAATTTCCTTTGCATCTTCAAGTCCAAATTTTTTGATCAATTCTTTTGTGTATTTGGCTTGATTGACAAAGATGTCATCCTTCATTTGCTTGATTTGAAGTCCAAGAAAGTAATTCAATTCTCCCATCATGCTCATCTCAAATTCCCTATGCATGCTTTTAGAAAAATTCTCACAAAGACTTTCATTAGTAGCACCAAATATTATATCATCCACATAAATTTGAACAAGAAGGATATCTTTTGAAGACCATTTTATAAATAAAGTGGAGTCAATATTTCCTCTTTTAAAACCATCATCTAACAAAAATTTGCTTAAACGTTCATACCAAGCACGAGGTGCTTGTTTTAAACCATATAAAGCCTTTGAAAGTTTAAAAACATGATTTGGAAATTTTGGATCCTCAAAACCTGGTGGTTGTTTAACAAAGACTTCCTCATCTATAAAACCATTTAAAAAAAGCACTTTTGACATCCATTTGGTAAAGTTTAAAAATCATATAACAAGCAAAAGCAAGTAGCATACGAATAGATTCAAGTCTAGCTACCGGAGCAAAAGTTTCATCGAAATCAATACCTTCTTCTTGATTGTATCCTTGAGCAACTAACCTTGCTTTATTTCTAGTGATAATACCGGTGTCATCTAGCTTGTTGCGAAATACCCACTTAGTGCCAATAATAGTAGGGCCAATTGGTTTCTCAATTAATGTCCAAACTTTACTACGCTCAAATTAATTTAATTCCTCATGCATAGAGTTTATCCAATGATCATCTAGCAAGGCTTCTTTAATATTCTTGGGCTCAATTTGAGATAAGAATGCTTGATGAGCACATAGAGCAATAATACGAGAACGAGTGGTAACACCTTCTTTTGGATCACCTAGAATTAATTCACTTGGGTGATCTTTGATATTTTTCCAACACTTTGGTAAATCCGTACTAGTTTCATTTGAGAGTTGACCATTTTCCTTAAGAGATTCATCATGAGAGTTTAATTCTTGAGTAGGAGATTCTAAGGGTTGATCTTGTGGAGTATCTTCATGTAAATCAACATCTACTACTTTCTTGATACAAAAAGGGTTAGTCTCATCAAAGTCAACATGCATAGATTCTTCAATGGTACGAGTACGTTTATTGAAAATGCGATAGGCTTTTCCCTTAGTGGAATAACCAAGAAAAATACCTTCATCCGATTTAGCATCAAATTTTCCCAAATAGTCCCTAGTGTTTAAGATAAAACATTTGCACCCAAAAACACGAAAATAAGCAATAGTTGGTGGTCTACCATTCCAAAGCTCATAAGGGGTTTTCTTAATAAGGGGTCTAATTAGAACTCTATTTAACACATAACAAGCCGTATGAACGGCTTCACCCCAAAAGTATGTAGGCAATCTATGTTCTTTTAGCATTGTTCTAGCCATTTCTTGTAAAGTTTGGTTTTTCCTTTCCACTACCCCATTTTGTTGGGGAGTTCTAGGAGCCGAAAAATTATGCTCACTCCCAAATTCATCACAAAATACACAAAAGGAGAGTTCACATATTCACTACCATTATCACTACGAATGCATGTAATAGAGTAGCCTTTCTCATTTTGCACCTTTCTACAAAGTTTTGCAAATTCATTGAAGGCATGACTTTTTAAAGCAAGGAACATCACCCATGTATATCTAGTGTAATCATCAACAACAACAAAGACATATCTAGATCCTCCTAGACTAGTGACATCAACGGGACCAAAAAGATCCATATGCAATAATTGAAGTGGCCTAAAGGTGATGACCTTATTTATGGATTTAAAAGATGAACGATGTTGTTTACCAAGTTGACATGCATCACATAATTTATCTTTATCAAACTTATAAATAGGCAAACCAACGACAAGATTTTTTCTAGACAATTTTGAAATCAAATCCATACTAGCATGTCGTAAACGTCTATGCCAAAGCCAACTATCATTTACCACGGATAAGCATTTAATACGTTGACACATAATACTCTCAAGATCAACTACAAAAACATTATCCGATCTTTTTGCAATAAACATAGTATCTAACTCATCATTTTTTAAAACAATGCATCTAGATGCTTCAAATTTAACACTATAACCAACATCACAAAGTTGACTTATACTAAGCAAGTTAAAAGATAGACCCTCAACAAGTAAAACATTAGAGATAAATAAAGAATTCATATTACCGATGTTACCTTTACCCAAAACGCGTTTTTTAGTATTGTCGGCAAAAGTAACTCTATCACCTTTTGTTTTATATAAACGTGTAAATAATGATGAGTTCCCGGTCATATGTCTTGAGCATCCACTATCAAGGAGCCATATACTTTGCTTCTTGATGCTCAATCCCTACACACAAAAATAATTTAGGCTTTAGGTACCCAATTTGGTTTGGGTCCATGAGGGTTAGTGGATTTTCTTTTTATAGCCCATATAGGCCTTTTCCATAGTGGCACAAGAGACCCCAAATCCAATAATTTACGATAATAACAATGAGATGCATCATGACCAAGTTTTTCACAATAGGTGCAAGTGATAGAAGATTTTGAAGAAGATGGAATTGCATTTGAAATTTTTGATTTTACAAAAACGTTTTTCAAGGGTTTTTGTTTAGTGAATGGATCATATCCAACACCACTTTTTTCAAAAGCCATTTTTTGAGAACCTAAAATCAAATCCAAGTTTTCTTGCCCACTTGTAAATTTTAAAATAATAGCATTTTGATCAACAATCTTTTTCTCCAACAAAGATTTTTCTTCCAAAAGATTTTTCTCAATAAGATGAAGTTTCTCATTTTCATCTATACATTCATCACAAAGATTTTGACAATCTTCCAAAGCTTTCAAAACCTCTTTAGTTCTATTTTTCTCAAATTCTAAATCTTTTGTTAAAACTTTGTTTGTTTCAATAGAGTTTAAAAAATCATTGTAGAGAGAATCAAATGCCTCATGAATATCTTGTTCACTAGCATCATCATTAGATAAAGAGAGTTTAGATTTAGGAGTTACCTCATCATGATTTGCCATAAAGGCAAAGTGAGTTGAACCGGTATCATCATCCGACGAAGCATCTTCATCATTTTCAAGTTCTCCCATAAAAGCAACAAGATTAACATTTTCATTATCACTTTCTTCTTCATCCGAATTTTGAGTATCCCAAGTGATATTAGCATGCATTGCTCTCTTAGGTTTCTCCTTTTGAAGAAGAGGGCAATAAGTTTTGATGTGACCAACTTTCTTGCAATGATAGCAAGTGGGTTCATCTTGTTTGATAGCTCTAACATTCTTCTTATAGGGTGAGGAAGAACTTCCTTTCTTGGCAAATCGTTTGTATCTCATGAATTTTTTCATATCTCTTGCCAACATAGCTACTCCTTCATCTTCACTAGTTTCTTCTTCATGTGAGTTCTCTTCTTCTTCACTTTCCTTCCTTTCTTTTCGTTCTTTCAACTTGGTACTCAAGGCATGGAAGGCAATGGATTTCTTAATCTTCTTCTCCTCATCATCTCTTATCTTTTCTTCTTCAAGCACAAGCTCTTCCGTCATGAGGTTGCAAATGAGTTCATGAACCGTCATCTTTGAAAGATCTTTAGTGTCTCTTATAGAGTTGATCTTTGATTTGTATTTCTTTGGAAGAGCAAATAAGATTTTTCGGCATTGTTCTTTGTTGGTGTACTCTTGACCAAGAGTCTTCAAGGTGTTGACAATGTTGGAAAATCTTTGATGCATAGCATTTAAGGCTTCATCGGGCTCCATACGAAATAGCTCATACTTGGTGATAAAAAGACCAATCTTAGTTTCTTTAATATCTTCCGTTCCTTGATATGATAGCTCCAAGAGTTGCCACATTTCATGAGCCGAATTGCATTCACTAACTCTAGCATATTCCGTGACACTTAACCCATTTATGAGTATGTTCATAGCTTTGTTGTTTTTGGTGAGTTTAGCTATGTCTTGATCATTGTAATCATCTTCATCTTTCACCTCCGTTTTACTACCATTAACATAAGGAATGTAAGGACCCTTCTTGATAGCAAGCCACAAAAAGTAATCAATTCCTTTGACATGAATCTCCATTTTCTTTTTCCATCCAAAGTAGTCTTTTCCTACAAAAAGCGGAGGTCTAGTAGAACATGAACCTTCCGGTTGATTAGAATCCATATCGTATTAACTCTAGAAACGATTAAGTACAATAGAGCTAGGCTCTGATACCAATTGATATACTATATGCGTCCTAGAAGGGGGGTTGAATAGGACAATGGAAATTAATCGGCTAATTTTATTTCAAGTAAATAAAATTAAAAGCTAATTTGAATCCTATTGTTTTAGCAAACTAAATAGTTAAGAACTAGATAATCCTAAAAGACAATATTATCAAGCTATTCATGTAAGCACTTTATCAAGCATATAGAGTGCGGAAATGTAAAGAGTGAAGGGATAGAAAACGATACACAACGATGTATAGTGGTTCGGTTTCCCTACATCCACTACCTAAGGAAGCCTCCTTAGGATTTGCAAGATTCTCAACTAATCTTCGTAACTCTTAAACCGGGTGAGATTACAAACCCTTTACAACCACTTCAAAACCTTGAAGGAAATACACTTGTGTTATCACCAACACAAGGAACCAAGCATAGAACCTATGCTCACACTACTCTCTTAATCTATCACAAGAACTAAGAGGAAAAGAAAAGTGTTTAGGGGTGCTTTAAAAGCTTGTAACTAAACTCCTAAAAGAGTGGATATAAACTATGTGTTGGCAAATAGCCTCCCTTAATAGGTTGTTTTAATGTGACAAATCCTCTTGTGTTTAGTGTGCTAATTACTATTGTTATATACATTCTATCTTGCACTCTAATTCATCAAAAAGCTCATCTTTATCATTTAGATCAAAGCTTTATTGTTATATCTTATGAAACTAATTCTCATACAAATACTTTTAACCTTATCTTTGTGTACATTGAGAATTAGCTTTAGTGATCAACTACAAAGTTTCTTAGAATGATGTTTCCAACAATTCTCGTGAAGAAGGTTTTCTGATCCGAGCATCGTAGTGAAATATATACTCATTAAAAGGTGTTTTAGACCTTTGGTGCGGTACAGCGCACTATGGGCACGGTACACCGCAGATGTGCGGACCAGGGCACGGACCAGGGGGCTAGCCCATCAGAGAGCAAGTGATTTTAGCAAGCTTGGCGCGGTGCACCTCACCAACCCCGCGGTGCACCGCAGATTAGGGTTTCCTGCAGCAAAATGAAGACAAAAGGAATAGATCCGTTGGGGATATTAATATATCCGTTGGAGACAAATCATATGACCGTTGGGAGCATTTTGCAGCTATAAATTGAAGGTCTTTCAAGGCTACAATAACACCTTCAACCCATATACACTTAGGGGCTTAATTGTTATCATCCAAGAAGGTGTCAAGAGCTATAATTGTCATATCTACTCATTCAAGGAGTAAATCAAAGGAGCTTCAAAGTTATTATCAACTCAAGAGAAGTATTAAGCTTATAGTTATATCATATCTTTAGGAGTTCATTAGCAAAGTAGTTTCACCCCTTAAACACTTTGTATTTATCCTCTTAAGTCTAGTTCTTGTAATAGATAGATTAAGAGAGAATTTGAGTATCGGTAGTATACCCGGTGTCCTTGTGTTGAGATAGCACAAGTGTTTGAGTATCGGGAGTATACTCGGTGTCCTTGTGTTGCGATAGCACAAGTGTTTGTCCTTCGTGGTATCGAAGAGGTTGTAAGGGTTATTGTGTTCTCGACCCGGTTAAGAGAGACACGGGAGCTTAGTGAAAAGCTTGAAATCCTAAGGAGGCTTCCTTAGGTAGTGGATGTAGGGAAACCGAACCACTATAAATCGTGTGTATCTTTCTATCCCTACTCTATTTACTTTCCGCACTTTATATGTTTGATAATATGCTAGTATGAATATTGTGATATTGATTATCTAGTTTATCTAACATATTGTCATCTAGAGTAGTAAGAGATTAGAAACTCGTTTTTACTTGTATCACTTATATATCGAACCTCTTAGCTTATCCATTGTATGATCCCTTAGGAGTTTGATATATTAGTTGACTTAGAAGTTTCTTTCTTAAACTTATAATTGTCAAAAAGATTTTTTAATTAGGCATTAATCTTTTTAGTAATCCTATTCACCCCCCCCTCTAGGACTTTCAATTGGTATCAGAGCCTAACTCTACGTGAATAGCTTAACCGTTAGTAGAGTAAACGATTTGGAATCTAATCTTTTGGAAGAGTTGTTTTCTACACAACCTCCATTTTCTTGTAGGTAATCGTTACTTTGCTTGGAGGAAACAAATGGAAGAATTAATATACGAAAGAACGCTCAAATCTTGAAAAAGGAAAATCCGGTGATTTCTTTTCTTTATCTCGTATATTATATTGCGTTTCCTCCTTATGGCTTGCGTTTTTAATTATGTTTTAGGTTGTGATTTGATTAGTTGTGTTTGTTGTTATCATGTTTTATCTTTGGATATTATCTTGTGATTCTTATCATTGTTTTAATGTTATTAGTGTTATTGCATCTAATTCTCATGAATGATGTTTTTGCACTTTAGCTCTTAGAATTTTGGTAATTGCATCTTAGTCCCCAAAATTTTCAAAATTGCACTTTGACCCCTCATAGTTTTAAATTCTCCAAAGTGTCATAGTTTGGACTTCATATTCTTTCACGTGTAATATTTGCCATCTTAGTTCATTTTTTTTTTTTTTAAAATTGCATTTTTAGTCCTTACTATGTGAAATTGCTTTTTAGTCCCTCAACGATTATAAATTGCACTTTTTATTCTTACAAGTTTTTATATCCTTTTAAAAGTGCCTATTGATTGATAAAAGGGAAAAAGATCAAAGATATTAGTTTACTCTTTCAAATCTTAATTTATCTTTGATCACAAATTTGCATTTTCATATAGGTGAGTTTTTAACGAAATTGCTTTTCAAAATATTTTTCCGATAATCTTTTGCATTTCCCATAGCATTTCAAAAATGTTTTTATGCATTGAATTATGGGAAGTTAATCCATTATTGGTCATTAACTCATTTGCATGAATTTGTTTAGCCTTACTATCTATATGTTGTGCTTCATTATATGCTTATATGGTTTATTCCCTATTGTGCAAATATCTTGTATGACTTGACCTTTTCATACTTAAAATTGCTTAACTTTGATTTTGGGTCTTTTCGTATTTTTTAGAAAATATAGGGGTATTTGTGAAATAAACTGTTTTATTTGTTTTCGGGATTTCCTTGTTGTATCTTTTCAAAACATAAATTATCTTATAAGTTTTATACCATTCCGAATCTTTTGGGGAAGTTTCGAATGTGTTTCGGGTGTTTTTAAAAGAACCAAAAAATTCCTTCTTAGTGTCTTCGTCGAACGTTTTTGCGGTGCACCGGACCACTCCGCGGTACACCGCGATCCAGGGTTTCTGCCTTGTTATTTTTCTTTATCTTTCGCCCAGTTTATTCGCAAACATATTCTACAGTGCGGTACACCGCACAGTAATCGCGGTACACCGCGAAATAGGGTTTCGCCTGAATCCATGTTTTGGACACTTAGGATTTTATTCTACTTGGTTTTATGTTTTAGGATGCTTTATGTTTTAACTTGGATAATTGTTTTTGTTTTGCTATGTTTTTATCTTGATTATTAAGTGCTTAAATTATATGCATGGGATATCAATGTTGCTAACATTTTCTTTGATGATATAGGTACTATTGCATCTCTAATCCTTGATCTCTTTTTTATTGCTCTTTAGTCCCTATAGGTTGTTCCATTTGTCTTAGTTCTCAAAATGATTGAAAATTGCATTTAGGTCCCTAAAAGATTTTTCAAATTTCTTTTGAGTCCTTAAAACTTTTGAAAAATATTTTTATCACCCATGCTTTTCAAAAATTACATTTTACCCCCTAAAGTTTTTCAAAATGATTTCAAATAGTCGTATTAGGGAAAAATTGTAGATCAAAACTTTTACAAATTGAAACTAACTCTATGCATTTTGTAAGGGGGAGTTTTTGTTAGAAACTCTAGTGCTTTGGCTAATCTTTTATCTCATACTTCGCAACTAATCGTTTGTGTCATTAGAAAGCATATGAAATGAAAATCTATCGATCAAGGAGTTGGTAATAAATCCCTATCTCTAAATTCTTGCCTTACAATTATCTATCTTTGTGCATCTCTTTCAAAAAATTGTTTTTATCCCTAAACTCTTGCACTCTCTTAGAATCGTTGTTTAAAATCTATTCACTTGAGTTTTTGCTCTTCTATCCTTAGTTGTTTTTATTTAACCCCGTCTTTTTGATGAAGACAAAGGGGGAGAAATATGTGCACTAAAACTTTCAAAACTCACAAATGCATCTCAAATCTTATATGCTTATTGTGAGGGGGAGCTTTAATTCTTTAGTGCTTATCTTTCATATCATTCCTAAGGTGTTTTAGTGAAGGATTTGTCATCATCAAAAAGGGGGAGATTGTTGGCAAATAGCCTTCCTTAATAGGTTGTTTTAATGTGACAAATCCTCTTGTGTTTAGTGTGCTAATTACTATTGTTATATACATTCTATCTTGCACTCTAATTCATCAAAAAGCTCATCTTTATCATTTAGATCAAAGCTTTATTGTTATATCTTATGAAACTAATTCTCATACAAATACTTTTAACCTTATCTTTGTGTACATAGAGAATTAGCTTTAGTGATCAACTACAAAGTTTCTTAGAATGATGTTTCCAACAATTCTCGTGAAGAAGGTTTTCTGATCCGAGCATCGTAGTGAAAGATATACTCATTAAAAGGTGTTTTAGACCTTTGGTGCGGTACACCGCACTATGGGCACGGTACACCGCAGATGTGCGGACCAGGGCACGGACCAGGGGGCTAGCCCATCAGAGAGCAAGTGATTTTAGCAAGCTTGGCGCGGTGCACCTCACCAACCCCACGGTGCACCGCAGATTAGGGTTTCCTGCAGCAAAATGAAGACAAAAGGAATAGATCCGTTGGGGATATTAATATATCCGTTGGAGACAAATCATATGACCGTTGGGAGCATTTTGCAGCTATAAATTGAAGGTCTTTCAAGGCTACAATAACACCTTCAACCCATATACACTTAGGGGCTTAATTGTTATCATCCAAGAAGGTGTCAAGAGCTATAATTGTCATATCTACTCATTCAAGGAGTAAATCAAAGGAGCTTCAAAGTTATTATCAACTCAAGAGAAGTATTAAGCTTATAGTTATATCATCTCTTCAGGAGTTCATTAGCAAAGTAGTTTCACCCCTTAAACACTTTGTATTTATCCTCTTAAGTCTAGTTCTTGTAATAGATAGATTAAGAGAGAATTTGAGTATCGGTAGTATACCCGGTGTCCTTGTGTTGAGATAGCACAAGTGTTTGAGTATCGGGAGTATACTCGGTGTCCTTGTGTTGCGATAGCACAAGTGTTTGTCCTTCGTGGTATCGAAGAGGTTGTAAGGGTTATTGTGTTCTCGACCCGGTTAAGAGAGACACGGGAGCTTAGTGAAAAGCTTGAAATCCTAAGGAGGCTTCCTTAGGTAGTGGATGTAGGGAAACCGAACCACTATAAATCGTGTGTATCTTTCTATCCCTACTCTATTTACTTTCCGCACTTTATATGTTTGATAATATGCTAGTATGAATATTGTGATATTGATTATCTAGTTTATCTAACATATTGTCATCTAGAGTAGTAAGAGATTAGAAACTCGTTTTTACTTGTATCACTTATATATCGAACCTCTTAGCTTATCCATTGTATGATCCCTTAGGAGTTTGATATATTAGTTGACTTAGAAGTTTCTTTCTTAAACTTATAATTGTCAAAAAGATTTTTTAATTAGGCATTAATCTTTTTAGTAATCCTATTCACCCCCCCTCTAGGACTTTCACTATGTAGCTTGAGAATGAATATGACTTGAATGCTCCTTTGAAACCTTCTTGAATGATAATATTAATTGCTCTTAAGATTGGTAGATGGAAGGCTTGAGTTGTGTCTTGAATGAGCTTCAATATATAGCTGAAAATATCTTTCAACGGTCAAAAGGCTTCTATCTAACGGATCTATTTTAACTCCAACGGATATAAGCTTTGTCCTCTAGTAATAGTGCAGAAACCCTCTCTTGCGGTGTACCGCGGGTATGGTCCGGTTCACCGCGAAATCGCTCGTCTTAACTTCAAGCTTACTGGTCGGACTATCCTATGCACCGTGTCCCTGGTCCGTGCCTCAGTCCGGTGTACCGCACATTTTCTTAGCTTACTGGTCGGACTAGCCTGTCCACCGCGCCTCTGGTCCGTGGCACTGCGGTGTACCGCAGTTTCTGTCCGGTGTACCGCGACACTGTTCTTTTGAAGCTCAAGCTTAAGATAAAGGAATTAAAGACAACTAATCTAATGAGGGGTTTTGGAAAGCCTTTAAAAGTGATACCAAATGAATTTTAGTTTAAATGATGATTTGTCGAATATTAAGACGGGAATAAAAACAAGGTGAGGCTAACAACAACTTATATTAACACCTCTTTACCACCTCAAGAAATAGTTTTGCAATACAATTGGCCAATTTTGTGATTAACCTATCTTTAATATAAGATAAATTCTCATCTTTTGCCCTTTTGAGTGATTGGGGAATGCTCAAATATTTGTTGAAAGACTTTGTAGTTTTAATATTGAGAAATTCTTAAACTTTCTTGATAGTGTCATATGGGGGTAGCATTATTAAACATGATTGAGGATTTGTTCAAATTACTTTGTTCCCCCGACGCTTGACAATATTTAGCAATGACCTTTTTTAAAAAATCATTCTCTTTATCATTAATCTCCAGGAAGAAGAGAGTGTCATCCGCAAAAAGAAGATGTGTAAGTTTTGGAGAGTTCCGAACAAGTGAGATACCTTTGATATTCCCTTCACAACATTCGAAATTAATTAGACCTGCCAGGCCTTCTATTAGTAGTGCAAATAAGAGAGGTGAGAGAGGGTCACCTTGTCTAATGCCTTGCTCCAGTTTGAATTTCCTTAACAGTTCACCATTAACTTAAATTTGATAAGATAATGAAGAGATTAGAAGGATCTTCATTAAGAAATTTATCTATTTTTGACCGAAACCTAATTTTTGAAGAATCTTCATTATGAAATTCCAATTAACTTGATGATATTCCTTTGCCATTTCAACCTTGGAGGTCGCAAAAATTGTCTTTGATTTTCTTTTTGTTTTATAAAAATATGAAACTTCCTGGGCAATTAGAATATTATCCTAAATATTTTTCTCTTTAATGAAAGATGATTGAGTCATGGATATAATATCATCCATGATGGGTTGGAAACGAAGTGCGAGAATTCTTTTAATAATTTTGTAACAAAAGTTGATACAAAAAATTGGTCTATAATCCAGAACTGATTACTATGAATCTCCTTTAAGGATAGCGTAATAAGCAAATTGATTTTATCGAAAGGAGTATCATACATGAAGAAATTTGTCACCAATTTAAAATATCATCCTTAAGGATATCACAAAACTCTTGATAAAAATCCCATGGAAGTCCATCAAGACCCGGGGATTTAGATACCGATATAAAAAACACCGCGTTCCTAACTTCTTCTATATCCAGGATTTTAATAAGATTATCATTCATAATTTTATCAAACTTACATACAGTTTGAATAGAAACATCCTCAATATTTTTTGTTGGATTATTTTTGGACAGTTTGATAAAATTATCTTGGATTATCCACTTGATACGTTTAGTTTGTCCACCTAATTTCCTTCGTCATCTTTTATATCGCTTATATGATTAATGTTCCTTCTCATAGTAGTCATGGAAATAATATAATTAGTATGTTTATCTCCTTTCTTTATCCATATATCTTTTTCCCTATCTGCCCCAAAGGATTCTTCTTGATTCCATATATTTTCAATATTTTCTTTAATTTTTGTTTCAATCTTATAATTTGTTGGGCTAGATTGATCGTTTTTTTTTCGAGCATAGCTTGATATTTGTTGATCAGCTTGCGATTGTTACAAAAAGTTTCGCGACTCCAACCCGATAACGCAAGACAAGTAACATCTTTTTAATGATAGAATCTTGAATACTTTCAGTTCCTCTACATGTGTCCCAAGATATCTGAACAAGATATCTACAATGTATATTTTCTAACCACCGAGATTCAAACATGAAGTATTTTTTATTATCGCTTTTAGGACTTGATCTTTGAAGGATTAAAGGTGAATGATCTGAACTGATTACCGGAGGGATCTTAATAATCGCTTCAGGAAATAAGTTATACCACGAATCAGATACAAGGCTTCTATCCACATGTTCCTTGATGTTTTCTTCACCTTTCCGTTTATTTGTCCATGTACATTGACACCATATTGTCAGAATTTCAATTAGATTGTTAATATTAATGAACTCGTTAAATCAAAGAATCATGTCCAACTTAGGAGGAATTTTACCTTTTTTTTAAAGATTTTGTGATGTCATTGAAATCTCCGATGATTAGAAATATTTTCAGAGATTTTGTGATTAGCACGCTTTCGGAGATGTTTGATTTCCAATTAGAGATATTTTCGAAAATTCTTTCTTTATCACTAAAATTATCCAGAGCGTAAACAAGAACAATATACCATGAAGAAAAATTCGATTCAGAGACATTGCAAATTACATAAGAAGAACAAGAAATAATGATATTAATCATGATATGATCCTTCAAAGCCAAGATGATGCCCCGGACCTAGAAGCTCTGCCTCCGGGGTTCACCACGAATATATTTGGGAAGGGATTCAAAAAACTACATGACCTAACATTATTACTTTTAATATTTTATTCACAAAATACATACAAAAGAAAACGTGAACTTCGAAGGAAGGGACTTCAACATTTTCCTAGTCGAGGGTGCCCTAGCCCCTTGACAATTCCAAATAATGAAATTATCCCTCGTTTCCGGCCACTTTGAAGGATTGGTCGTCATCCTTTGAAGAGTTGAGTTTGAATTCTTCCTTCACGGGAATATCCCTGGTACTAGCAATATCCATCATGTAACTATCCGAAGATGCGTCACCCCTTAAGATGACCTATGAACTCCGGACCACTACAAAAGTAATATTTCCTATGATCAATCAAATCCTCCCCCAAAACCACATTTTCACGCCACTCTCGACCCCCTCCTCCATAAATTTTGACGTCACAAAAACTTTCGTATAGGTCATCCATGAAGCGTTGCATCTCAAAAATCCTTCGTCCCATAGCGTCCACTTCCTCCAAACGAGATTTTTGTAACTTTGATGAACCTTCTCCCCATGCCGGAGCCGACTTCCTCTTGAGAGATTTTGGCCATGTAAATTTTTGAGTTGGACCGCTAACATGCATTCTCGGGGTGCTATAGAACTTTTGATGTAATTTCCAAGTCTTGCCTAGTATGTTGACTAATATGAAAGGAATACGAGTTTGAAGATTCCTCTTCTAGCTCGAAAGACTCGTTTAACTCTTTGCCTCCATCAAGTACACTTTTACCTTTCGAATTATTATCTTCATAGCCATAAAAATTGCCCAAATAAGAGAAGCCCTGATTCAAAAGGATTTGAACACATTTATTACCCATACCATTCTCATTAAAATCGAAGCCAATAGTATTACCATCCCCGCCACCTGTAACATTGTTATCTCTCCTAAAATCATTCGCAATAGGTTCAAATCTCTGGAAATTATCATATTCACCTTCAGGTGTGAACTTTTTATACATTGTTTCAGTATCAATCTCCCGTGTGTTAAGAATTTCCGTAATTGTTTGATTATTAATTATAATACTCTTGCCAAAACCTCAAATTTCATCCAGGAAAATTTTATAAAGACCTAGATACTTGCTCATAGATATTTATGTTTCTTCGAAAGGGTTGTTTATGTCATCAACGATCTTGCCTATAGTTCCCATATGTTCTCTTTTTCTTTTTGAAAATTCACTCCCTTTTTTGTTACTGTTGTCGTTAATTAGTATTAGCTAAAAGGTTGGCTGGATTATAGAAAATTGTTTTCTTTATAATAAAATTACATTTTATATATATTAGGGTGCGATTGGTAAGCGGTAATGAATTTCGTCAGAAATGGAATATATTAAGTAATGGAATTATAATGGGAATAAATTACCTTGGTTACCATTATACCATGTTTGATAGGTCATAGGAATAGAAGTGATGAATATTTAAATGTTACAAAAGATTACCATTGGGATCTGAAATAGCTTATAAAATATTACAAAATTACCCTTATACATAACATCATATAACTACAAAATATAAAAAAATTCAAGAAAAAAAGTTTTACCATGTTAGATTGTTCAGGAGTAATGAAATTATTATTAAATTTATATATATACAACTAGTCAAATTAAATCTCACATCAAATTCATTCTTTTACGAGTTAAATTGTGAAAATGAATAAAATAAAGTGTGGATTGTTACCTTTTAAAAAAAGAAAATCAAACGTGTAAAATTTGATCTATATACACATGGGAGAAACTGAAGTGAGAAACGTACTTGTAAATTTTGATTTATTGTGATCAAATTATATTTTCTATAAAATTTATTTCAATAAAAAAAGAATAAAAATAATAAAAGAGATATTTAAAAAATTAAATACTAAAAAATATGTGTAGGTGTATGGGTGTGTTTATGCATGTGTGAAAAATATATATGTCTGTGTGCGCATGTGTACGTATGTATGTGTGAAGTATGATTGTGTGTATATGTAAAAGTGTGTGAGAATGTATGTATGTATGTTTATGAAAAAAAATGTATACGTATGTGAAATAGTATGTGTATGTGTGAAAGTGAATGCATGAGTAAGAGTGGAGTAGGGTGTGGTATGTGTAATTGTGTGTATGTGTTTGTGTCTATGAGAATTTGTAGTCGTGGTGGTGGTGGTATGCTTATGTGCATTGGTGGTGGTGGAGTGGTAGGTAATGTGTGTAGGTGGGGTGGGTTGTGTGTATGGGTAGGTGGTAAGGGTGGTGATAGTGTATATGCGCGTATGCTGATGGTGGAATAGTGTGTGTATGTGTGGTTGGGATTGTGATTATTTGTGTCTGTAAGTGGTGGTTGTGTGTATGGTGTTGATGGTAGGGTGTTTGTGTGGTGGGTAGTGGTGGTGGTGGTGCGTGTATGTGGTTGTGAAAATGTATGTATATATGTGTACACATGATTGTGTGTAGGTGTATAAAATTATGTTTGTGGTAGTGGGCTGGTGGGTGGTGAATATGTGTTGGTTGGATGGTGTGTAAGGTGGTGATGCCATGTGGGTTGTGTGTGTGGTGGTTGTGATGGTGGATATCTATCTATTGTTAAGTAGTATATGTATCGTATTGATAGAGTAATTGTGTGTATAGTGACAGTTAGATGGTGGTGTAATTAGTAGTGATTTGTGTATATATGTACAAGATTTGGTTGATGAGATGGTAGTGGTGGAAATATGGTTGATAAGGTGGTAGTGGTGTGTGTATAGATGGGGCGGTGATGGTGGTACTTACTCGTAAAAATATTTTGATTTATTATGAATAAAATCTCATTTGCTATTATTATATTTGTAGAATGAAGATTTATATGGTAATAAAATTCCCAATTATTTTAAATTATACCGAACACATGAATAAAACTCACTGAGGAATATCATCTTATTTCTAAGTCCAATACTACTGCATATCAATCACAACCTTAAAATCTTTTTAATATTTATTTCAAAATCAAATATTTTAATACATATATGATATTATTTATCTGTCATATGTATTTTAAAAGACATGTTTCTTTGATTCAGAGTGAATATTATTTGTACATCTCATTTCATGAGATAGTTTCTGGGTTTGTGGGAGATTTTAACACATACTCTCAGCTAGGAAATTACATAAGTTTGCACCTTAAACAATAGAATGTTAATATGGTGTTTTTTTGGTCATTTCTTTAAATTACTATAATTTACAGGATTAATTTGATAAAACAAAGAAACATGGAAGCAAAACAATTGCCTTCATTGTATCGCACTAAGAAGACACGTTATAAGAATTCATACATAATTCGAGTCCAAACATCAACAATAATCAACAAACATGTGCCACAAAATAGAATCATTTGTTACAATAACATGATTACAACTTATGTTTTTCTAATGAAAAGGAAACACAATAAAGTCAATTTTTTACCATCCTCGTGAACTGAGAGACTTTATAACAGTGCCCAGTGTCTGATCCACAGCTTTGTTCCATATGTGTGCAACCTCTAAGCGATAATTCTTGTCTAAAACAGGCACTTTAGCCTAAATGTTCAAAATTTAAACTTTAGTGCAATTATTGCATGATACAGGGACCTATAGTGCAATTAACTAAACTAAATGAGCCCTTTTCCCCCAAACTTCAAATAAAAATTGTTCTCTAATCTAAAAACAAATGAACTTGGAACAAGCTGATACATCAAAATTCACGAATTACCTATAATAATTAAACCTAATTGATGGATTTTTAATTTTTGTACGATTACGGAACATAAAAAGAGGGGTAGAAAGTGAAAAATTGACCTGAGATTGAGGGGAAAATTGAGATTGCAGATCAGAAATAGACTTGTAAATGCTTCTGCGATGTTCAAACACCACCACTCCCGTTAATGCGCTACCAAGTGCAGCACCGAGTAGACGCTCCTGCGTGGTAATACAATCTAATTTATCAGTACTTATTACATATATAGATACGTAAATTATATGAAGATTGAATTGATGGGGAGGTGACCTGAGCTAGTACGCTTATCATGGTGAATTTGATTTGAATGTTTGTTAGGGGTGGAGGTAGATAGAGATTTGTTCGGGTTTGGTGTTTTTTAATCGGGTCGAATGGTTATGGTGTTTATGTCCCAAGGAATTGGTAAATTAAGTGATGGGTTATTTTACACAACCCGAAAATGGGAAGTTGAAAACGGGTTACGTTTGTGGAAATGAAAAGAGATCATTTGTAGGGTATTTTAGGGTATTTAGTTTATGTTATAAAATTAATGACGATAACTTTAAATATAGAAAAACATAATCTTATATTATTGTTTAGTGAAATTCATAATGGCTACAATATGATATGAGTATCGTATAATATATAGAAAACTGTAAGTAGATTTGCAGCTACTAGTTTAAGCTGCTGCGCAGCTGTATTGCAAGTCACTTATACACGTTACTACTTTATCAAGTATATCGTTGATGTATATCCACTTAATATAAATTTCATAACACTCCCTTTTGGATATCACCAACGAAATTTTGAAATGAGAGATATGATAAATGATTGTCTCGTTAAAACCTTGTCAGACAAAACTTGATGAAGGAAAAAGAGTACATAATTTCTTGGAGGGTGTAACATATATTTGGCCTGGCTCGTTAAAACCTTTTCAGAAAAACCCGTTGGGGAAAACCACGGTGAAGGAAAAAGAGTACAGAATGTCGATATATTCTCCCCTTCATTGCGAACTAAAATATTTCTGATAATTTCTTCTTTACTGGTGAGCTTGTAGCTTGAATAATGTTGTTGGTAAATATTTAGTGAAGAAATCTGTTGGATTGTCACTTGATCATAAATGTCAATCAGTGTTCTAAAACAATGTCGCCTAGCCGACTATGCGCTCCGCTTAGGCGTTCTATCGTGCGATCTGCCTAGAATTTCTCTCGAAGGTGGCTAGAAGGTTCGTCTACGAATAATCTAATTATTAAACTACCCAATCAGATTAGTGGGTTGCCCAACCGAATACTACCTAACATGCTAGCCCATAAATATCTAATTCAATCTAATCCAACCCAGCACATAAGAAAAATATAAAGAAAAAGATACGTAGGTTAGAGTTTGAACGCGCGAGAAAAAGAAAAAGGTAGGATTTTATGAATTTCAAGTCTCGATTTCTTGAATTGGCTATTTTTAGTTTAATAATAATGACTTATTATTATTTTATAGTAAAAAGTATGCTATTTATGTTAAATTGATCTACTTTAAGTATATTAGGATGTAAATATTATTCATATTAATATGTTAGTAATATATATTTAATATAAAACAATATAAAAACCGCCTAGACAAAAACCGCCTAAATTCTGATTAATAGGCCGCCTAGCCATCTAGGGGCTCGAAGGTGGTCGACTTCCCTAGTACCGCCTAGCGCCTTTTAGAACCATGATGTCCATAAACAGTAGATTGACATAGGGAGGAGTATAGTATTCCTTTTTAGATATTTGGCATGCCTCGTTAAAACCTTACTAGTAAAAACTATTAAACAAAATACTAAATATAAAGATAAATGGAAAAAACCACCACCATATAAATTTAATATTAATTGTGATGTAGCTTTCTCTGATAAGGGAGCTGCAATTGCTTGTATAGTAAGAAACTCTAATGGTGAATTCGTATCAGGTAATAGTTGGAAAATTGGAGCAGATTTAGTGTCAAAGGCAGAGGCCACAGGGATTTTGAAAGCTACAGAGATGGCTTCAAAATTTCCTTTTGGGAGCGTTATTGTAGAGAATGATTCAGAATCTATCATGAAGCCTCTTTCTTCAGGACTTCCCGTGTCGAGTCATTCAATTAGAAACGTTATTTGTAATATTTATTATTTTGCTGAACTATCTTCCCCTTCCTTTTCTTTTGTTTCTAGGGGTAGAAACGGGGCAGGTGACTAGGTTGCCAAATAGGAGCTCCTTAGCACCTTGTTTGGTAATTGGGATACCTGTATTCCTCCCCAATTAGCCTTTTTAATTTGTAATGAAGCCGAGCCCTCAGGGGTGGGCTAAAACCTTGTAACCGTTTCTTATTATCTATATTATTATGCATTTGAACAAAAAACTTACTATGAAAAACCCTGTGGAAAAAAACCTTAGTGAAGGAAAAAGAGTACAATGCACAAGTATCGTCCCCCCCTCATCGTAACACGCATTATTACAATAATTACATTGAATCACATAATAACATTTTCGAGCCCATAATTTAACATAAGAATAATATAGCTTTAGTTAATGAATGTGCTGGATTCTAGCCTGGGCAATTTTTTTGAAATATACTTTGACATCTCACAAACTGATCTTCTATTTCTTGAATCATATACCGTCCTTGTGAGGAAGTAATCCAATCTAACTGTTTCATGTTATATAAAATACTCCTCTTGTGTTTTATACACTTAATATTATTCGGGAATATTTTATGATTTCTCGTTCTTCGAGAATTTAATATATTCATACGGTCTAAGTGTTTCGAGCACTTATCATGATTCAGGCACTTGTGCTTCGAGCACATGTGTTCATCAAGAACATTGATATCAATCCAAGAATCATGACATTTATCTTGGTGATTTCCTTATCATAGTAAACTCTGCAAAGAGTTTTCTAAAAGTAAAATCCAAACGTCATTGTATCCATGACATGATAATAGGGACGTCTCCCCATATTCAATTTTTGGTTTCTGCAGGAACATATGTGATACAAGTCGTATTGTAGATTTAATAAAATTGTATGGACATTTAATTATTTGTCGACATTTTTACCACTTTGTGATTTAGGATCCTCATTATTTATTTCAAGGCATAGTTTAAAGAAAATATAGCAATCCCATTAACCGTCTCACGGTTTCATATATCTTCAGTAGATAGATAATCTACATGGCGTTTCTTTATTTAGGTACCTCGGTCACTTCAGGGACTATTACAAAATTTATGAGTAATGAATGTGGCAGTAGTAGCTGGCTCAATAATTCCCGTCATATAATGTGGATGTGCACATTCCACATTATTTACCATTTAATCATCATTTACTCATGAGAATTCCTTCTTCTGGGCATGGTATATTCGAATTTGACAATAAAACACGTTTCATGCGTTGGTTATAACTTATATGCATTGCAGATCTACCACGCTTCACGTGTTGGTTAGATACATTACATGTTTACCACGCTTCAGGCGTTGGTTAAATGCATTCGCTGACATATATTTGTTATATGTCCTTCTAGGACAATAATCTACTGGAGCGTTAACAATAGATGTATGGGATTTTACAACATTCTTTTGTGTTCATGAATGCATTTTGTATATTATTTACAATATTTCACAAATGAATCGTCTTTCGAACTTCAAATTCCGGATCTTTAGTGCGTAGATAAAGATGAGATAATGAATTATATTTCACGATTTCTCACACAATACTTCAGGTTGTGATGTTTCTCTCCCTTTTAAGGAGTATATTATCTCATCAAAATAACACTCTGTAAGACTTGTGGTGTCTCATAAGGTGTGATAAAATAATGTATAAAATAAGTGCAAATAAACACCCTAGGCTGAGCACGGTTCTGCAAGTATTACAGGACGTATGCAAGTTTTAATGATAAGAAGATTCGTTCCTCAGAGACTACAAAAGTTAGAGAGAACTTATGAAATTATCAAGTGCAGATATTTAAAGTTAGAGTAATAAAACGCAAGGGAAAGGAAGATAGAAAGATAGATTTTTATTTGGTTTTTACTAAAAGAAAATTAAACTAATAAACTAAAGATAAAAAAATTAAATAAGCTAAGAACAGATAGTATGATAGTTTAGCCTGAGTAATTAGCAAGTAATCCGCACTAGTTTTTCCGTTCTAAACATGTAAGTGTGAATCATGTAGTATTTCAATAATCGATTTCAATTGCGCTAGGTAGTTTAAATTAGGGTTTACTTGTGTCAATAAGGAGTCCTAAGCAAACTTTTCCTGCAATTGATTAAATAGCAATACACCGAACCATCGAAATTATCTAGTTAGGTTGATTTGTCAGGTCTAAACCTTATTCTAGACGTTATGTTCTAATCCTATAGTTACATATACCGTTGTCAATGGTTATCTAACTACTACTATAGTAATCCTATACGGCTGCAGTCCGCGAAAAAAAACAGAATATAAATCCAACACATAAACAGAGAAATAAAACATGAATTCAATTTAAAACATAGAATTCCCAAATTAGATAGATGTCAACCAAAACTAGGGTCATACATATATGCTAAAACTCAAGCTAAATTTATTTAATTCATACTAAGAAAAGAAAAGAATTACAGATTTGAAGGTCGAAGAAGACATGATTGATGCACAGCTCCTTCAGGACTTCTCTTCTTGTGTTGTAAGCTTCTTCCTGGCTTAAGGTTTAGCCAAGGATGATTTTCTAATGATAAGAGGCTGTATTTATAGGGTATAGTGGTGGTCCTTTGTGTGTTCTAAAATAAATGCAATAAGGAAAAGAGAACCAAAACTACAAGTGTACAGTTGTCCCAACTAATATATGTGATAATACAGATTCGTTCTCAGGGACGGATCGGCTGAATCTAATGCTTATCAGATAGTAGTTAATTACACGTAAAGTAGGTAAATTGTTTTAAGAATGTTTGTTTTGGTTTTCAATAACTAGGACAGTAAATTAAAAGACTAAATTAGTGCAAATAATTAACTAGACGCAAGTAAATAAAATAACTGGACGCAAAGTATGAGAGGTAGTACTTGAGCAACACTAGGATTTCACCTAAATCTATTCATTCCATGTATTCTTTAAGGGACGAATTCGGTACATAATATTGACCGGGATTCGATTATCTCCTTACCCCCGTCATGGTGGACTAAGGAGCTCTTCTTAGGTGCTACAAACCCCGTCAGGGTGAATATAGTCCACCTTCGAATGATTAAAGTCTAACTACCCAATTGTCCATAGGATTAATTAAGCCTGTCAAGATCAAATAATTTCTATCCTACATTCGTTAATTAGTTCCGTACCTAGACCCACCGTTAAGGTGATCCAACTACCACTAATTGGAATAGCCTAAGTACTAGGTCCTAATATTGATTAGCTAATTCAATAATAGTCCATAAGTGTAAATCAAAGAAAAATACTAAATACCCAATTCGATTTCAATTAAAATAATCCCAAATCCAAAAAGATAGAATGAAACAGATTGGGGCTCAACCCATTATGCGTTCTCAAGTACCAAATGAAATTAGCTCATAATCATAAAAACTAAGAAAATAAATTGAAAGGAATTCATCATTGTTTTACAGAAATAAAGATAAAAAACCTATTGAGGAGTTGATTCGGCTGCGAATTAGAGATGTTAAATTTCTCCAGCTCTAGGCTTCTCTCTTCCTTGCTTCTGCTTCTTCTCTCTTTGTCTGACTTTGTGAATAATGAATTGTATGTGAAAATAGAAGTTCAAAATCCCTTTTATACTCATAAATTAGGACTAGGGCTTTTAATTAAGCAAATATTAAAAGCCCAAGTCCACTCTTCAAGCCCAAAATCCCGTAACTGTTGTACACCCTTCACGAAAACGGCTGTAAATCTCTCAATATTAATCTGAATTGACTAATTCAACTTGCTAATTCTTCGTAACTCGATAAGGTACGAATCTTCTTCATAACTCAGGGGATGAATCCATCTTTAGGTTGCTCGAGATAATCACTTTCCATCAGCCTTCCAGATTTTTAGCTTAAATTTATCAACTCCTTGGGATATTCTTTGTAGCTTTTGACTTCTTGACACGGTCTTTGACTTCTATTCTCGATTCCTCTCCTTGCTAGTATTAGAAACCTACAAACTTTTCACACAATACACCATATTACGCGCAAAAGCTTAATAAATCAAAAATACTAAAATCGAAGGAGAGAAAATGAAATATTGCATATTATTACTAAAAGTCTATCATAATATCCAGATCATCACCTAATTTAATGTCTCCTAAGCATATAAATATAGAACAAAAGAGGAGACATCAAGACCCCAAACTCAAACCTTTGTCGTCCCAACAAAGTAAAATTAAAAACAAAGGGAAAAGGTGATTGCAGAGATGCAGACGCAAATAAATACACCCAAAGCATTACTAAAAAGAAATCTCATATAGCAAACACTAGGAACTAATATACACATACACTAATCATGCAAAATCAAACACAAATAAATTCAATCATAAAATTAACTTTGCAATGCTAGAAGGTTACACTTGTACTTATCTCAACATGATGGCTATAGGTTGTTCCTCGATCCTTACTCGCTTTGAACGCTCCACTTAGTATACTCCCTATTAACTTACCATGTACCTAGGAATCACGAGGAGTTTACGGTTTTAGCGTAGGCTTAGGGACGGTGTGGTATGTATATTTGGTAAATTTGAAGTGAGCTTTTGGCTCTCTCCTCACTTACCATCAACAAATGTCCACGAGCTTGATTTTACACTCATATAACGTTCTCACTCAACCCATTCGATGCACTAAATTAGCATCCCCAAGTTAACCCAATCTATATTAAGATGATTTCCAGAAACTTCCACTTTGCCGGGTATTTGATTCTTTCTTTATTTTTCTTTTTCTTTTCTTTTTCTCATAACTCTTTTTTTTTTGTATAGTAGATAACCGGGTTCCCGGTTTGTGTTGACCGGGTTCCCGGTCAACTACTGTATTGACTCGATTTTTTTTAATCCCGACAAAGGATTACAAATAACAATATCATCTGAATTTTCTTTTTGTGCCTCAATACAAACACATATTTTTCCCTCCCAATGTAATTTCCCAAAAGATGGACCCACCACCCCAAACTCAAGTTCGAGACATGTCTCAGGATCGTGATTCAAGTGAGGGTCATTTTGGAAATACCTAATAAAATAAAGGGATAAGGGCTTATATCATGGCGACAAAGAAAATGCTTTAAGGCTCAAAATTGGGCTAAGGCGGATAATATTAATATAAGGAATAGAAAGCTAAAAGGCTTTAAATGGCTATCAAAGAACTGCCCCTATCATTTTCCTAGTTACATGGTTCGTCTCTAGTTCATATCTAAGTGGGTTCTCTACTAATTTAGATCTCACGTTCTACAAACCAAACATTTTCCTTAAGTACAAGCTTACTTCTTTTGCATTGTTTGTTAATTTTTCCTATCCAATATCTATGTTTGCATGAAATTAAAGTGCATTTTATACTAATTCCTAAAGTCCACTATATGCTATCATTGATTCATCAAAAGTATGCTTAATGGGGACATTTAAGAGCTTCTACAGTCAAACGCAACTCCTAATTAATTTTATTGAAAGCGATAAAAACACATAACACATAAAACTGGGATGAGGCAACTAACCCCACCCTAAACTCAAAAATGAGTCGTGTCCCCACGACTCGAAAAGACTCAACACAAATAAACTAATTTACACTAAACGAGAAAGGAAAGAAAACGTATCTTAACCAGCGCGAGGCTGGTTATCAGTGTTGCGTCCAGGTATAAAATCCTTTGTGAGTAAACCATAGGGGGCGTGCTGGATGGTGCTCACCCCAAGTAGCATGTTGCGAAGAAGATATAACTCTTTGGTGACGTTTCCTAAAGTAGCAATCATCTTTTCTTGATTCTCTTTCAACACTCGAATCTCTTCTTCCAACCCATTATCAGTATGTACCTTCTTCTTTGGTGGAGGATCTCTAGGGTTCTTAATTGGATGGGTTGCTTCATTGTGGGCGTTTTCAACGGAATTCAATGTCATCGCATCTCCCTCTTCTGAAGCGTCAACCTCTTCGTTCCTTCGCGGTATTTTTGCGTCTAGACATAGGGTAGTGATGGTACAAGGAAACTTTAGGTTTTGTTGACTAGTAGGGATTTTCTCAAATTCTATTATAGTCTCGTAAATTACACGCGCAACATCCATCTCTCGATTCTCAACAATGCACTTAATAAAGATAATATGCTCCTTCTTCAATTCGGAAGTGTGATTAATACCAAAGAAAGTGGGTACTACGAATCTTGTAAATACCTTAGCACAAGGTAGCAAACAACTACTATAAACCTGCCCAGCATATCTCTCACCATTCGGAATAGGGCGTTTCCCATGAACTAAAATTGTGTCCCAAAGAGATTCCAACTCAAAAGACGGGTCATTAAGTGTTTCGAAATAAGGACAAGGACCAGTAAAGTTGGGTAGTTTCAAGGCTTTGCGAATAAGTTCAACTGAGAAGGGTAATACCTTTTTGCGGACTCGAAAAGGCGACTCCTTCATAAAAATCACGGACCAGGGTGGGGATAAACGTAAGCTTTCTCTGTCTCAATTCGGTCCACCCAAACTTATCACAAGTAGTTGCATAACTCTTAACTTCGCTATTCATAATACAAGAAGGGAATGTTCTCTCAATACCGAACATTATTCTTCTGGCAAGCATATCATTTCATTCTCAAGATACCGACGTTTGTTGGTGAGAGCTTTTTTCAGGAATTTCAAATATCTTGGTACCCCCTTGATAGCCACTAAGAAAGGTATATTAATATTGAGTTTACTCACCATATTCATGAATCTTTCATATTCACCCGTATCTCCTTTCTTCTGAACTCTAGAAGGGAATGGTGGAGGAGGACGGTTCACTTCCACCACCACATCTTTCTTCTTTGGCTTCTTTGGAATTTTCTCAACGTCCACCTCCTCTACTTCCGGTTCACTCTCTTTCTCAACCACATCTGCCACCGTTTTCTCCTTCACTGTTGTTACTTTCTTTTTCATAACCGGAAAAGGTGGTGGTTGTAGTTGCTTACCACTTCCGAGCGAGATAGCGTTACAATATTCGTATCGTTTCGGTTCTTCAGTGTTACTTGGGAGTTGTACTTGGGGACGCTGATTTATTTGTTTTGCCAACTGAGACACTTGTTTTTCAAGAATCTTTAACGTAGCTTCTTGTTCATTTACCTTTATATTGGTCGCTTGCTGCTCTTGGGTACTCTTCTTTGCCATGTCCACAAGTGCATGCAAATGTTCTTCTAGGTGTATTGCCTTTTGATCAGATTTTCGCATGAATTGGCTCAGTTGTTCTTCTATCCTAAATGACGTTTGACCGTACGTTGTTATAAACTTGTTCATTTTGAGGGTTAATTCATTTGCAGCAGTTTCACCATCTTGTGGATGGGCTAGGAGTGTCTTCTAAGCAATAGTCTCTGTATACGCATCATGTTGAGCTTGACCTCCCTGATATTGATTCTAATAATTGTTTCCTTGGGGCCTTAATTGATAAGTTCCTAGATTAGCATCCCCTTGCGGATTTGAATATTGGAAGCCTGTATGATTCTTATAATGGTTACATACCCTTAGCCATTTGAATAATTATTACCTCGATTATTAACGAAATACACAGATTCTGGGTTATTAGCACATTCTTCCCAAATATGATCGACGACTCCACAACTAGGACATATATCTGGTTCTTGTACCACATTCACAATCGCTTGCTTATTAGACACAGAGAACTGCTTTACCTAATTATCAAGTGTGGCAATCTTAGCGTTTAAGGCGGTTTCTACGTCTTCGTTCAAAGTACCTTTTTCTGAAACTCGAAATGGTGATCTTGATGGTTTCCAACTCATCTCGTTCTTCACAATTCTGTCCATAATAGCAAAAGCTTGATTAACGGTAACCATCATAAGACCACCTTGACACATAGTATCTACCTTCTCCTTGGAGGCTTCATTTAGACTACGATAAAATATTCCAAGTTGTAATTCAATTGAGTACCCATCTAATGCGCATTTTCGGAATAAAGATTGGAAACGAGTCCAAGCAACTCCTACAGTTTCTCCTTGTTCCTGACGGAAATTTACAACATCGAGTTGCCCACTAAGTCTAACAATCTGAGGATAATACCTATCAAAAAATGCAGTTTGAAGTTGATCCCAAGTCAAAATCTCATCGTGTGGTTGCTGATCATACCACTCACTCGCTCCTCCGCTGAGGAAAAATGTAAACATATGAAAGTACATTTGTTCTTGGGTTACTCCAGGGGTTACATATGCATCACATATTTGCATGAAATTATACATAGCTCGAATAGGATCTTCACGAGCTGCACCACTATACTGTCCAATATTTGTAAACTGATTAATCATACCCACGTCTGGTCTAAATCAAATTCCTTGAATTGCGGGCGGACGAAGTCCTAGTGGTGGTAAACGGAAAGGTCTATAGTCAGTTGGAAGAGTAGCGGCCCATCGTCTTGAAATTCTACACCATTGTTGTTGATTGGTTGTTTACCTCCAGGAGGAATTTGGAATTGAACATTTGGGACTCCTACTGGTGGAACTATCGGAAGGCCATTTTTATCCAAATGAATTTCGGGATCTTTAGTATTATGAACGTTTAAATCTTCCATTTATTTTTCTTTCTTTTCTTCCTTCTTTCTCTTGTTTTGGTCTCGGACTAGTCTCTCTCGGGATTCGAGAGCATACACGAAACCTGTAAAAACCTGAGAAGAAACTAGAGAAAGAAAAGCAGAAAACCGAAAAATAAAAATAACAATTAAACTACTAAAGATTAACACCGGGGCCACACGCTACCGTCCCCCGGCAGCGGCGCCAAAAACTTGGTGGGTCCTGGCGTGTTATTAAATTAAGAACTGAATATAAGGGAACCACAATACCGCAAGTGCACGGTTGTCCAAGTAATATCCGATAAATCGGGTTTCGTTCTCAGGGACGGATTAGGCACAACTCAGATATTAATCAAATAGTAGTAGTAATTGCTTAACATAAAAGTAAAATAAAAGATTTTTGTTTTGTTTTTAAATTTAAGATGCAAGAAAATAAATTACGGAAATAAAATAAAGCAAGTAAAAGAGAATTAAACTTCAGAAGAGAAAGAGTAATTGATCCTCGCAAGGGTTTCACCTAACCTATCTACTTAATGCTTCTGTTTATGGGCTAAACTGGTATTATTGTGCTAGTCGGGAATCTAATATCTCCAAACCCCCGTCAGGGTGGACTTAGGAGTTATCCTACGGTATTACAAACCCCATCAAGGCGATTATAAGCTACTTTCATATGAATGATAATTTACCTCATTAGCTGCATGGTTAGTTAAGCCCGTCAGGGTCAATAACGAATACTATGCGGCTATTATCTAAGTCTGTAATTAAATATTCCGTCAAGGCGATAACTTCCCCAACAAAGTGAATAGTTTAATTACTATGAGCTAAGTTTGATTCATGACTTCAAAATTAGTGATTAAAACAAAATAATAGTCAACACAAAATACCTAATCTAATTTAAATCATTAAATCCCAAATTCAGAAAACATAAATTAAATAGAATTGGGTTCAACCCATATAGCGATTCTCAAGTACTAAAGAAATTAGTTCATAACGGAATTAAATACTGAAATAAAATAAAAGGAATACATAATTCTCAATACAGAAAAGAAATAGGACAACCTAATGGTTTGGTTGGCTGTTGTTAGAAGAACAAAATTCCTCTAGCGCTAGCTTCTCCTTGCCTTCTTGCTCTGACTTTAAAACCTTAAGGGTCTGTTTGGATTGAGAGAAATGGAAAGAAAGTAAAGGAATAGAAATGATTTTTTATTTTTTAGGGTGTTTGTATTAGAAAATTTTATAAAAGAAAAGAAATGAAATGATTCCAAAAATCACTCCTATATCCATTTTTATAATCACTCTAAATTGGAGTCAAATGGAGATAAGGGAATTTTATGAATGGTTAAAGGCTAACATTAATCTTTTATATTCTTTTCTTTTGTATTTTTTTCAATTCAAACAAAAGATATCAAAAATCACTTATGAAATCTTCTTTTATAAAAAATTCTAATCCAAACAAAAAATTTCTCTTCCTTTCTTTTCCTTTAAAATTTTTCTTTTCTTTTCCTTTACTATTTTTTCTCCTTCTAAATACAAACAGGCCCTAAGCCTCTTGTGTAATTCTCTAAAGTGTGTTTGAAAAGGAGGCTAAAGGATCTATTTATAAGTGTTAGGAAGCCCTAATTCGTTTGTACTTGGAGTGGAAGACAAGTAAAGGACTCTTTAATTCGCAGCCCTAAAATATAGGGAGGGTAAGATTATGTTGCTGATTTGGTTTGGTCATATCTCATTCAATACTTATCCGTTTGACGCGTTCTTTATATCGAAATCACTTGTCCCGGAAAGCTCTATCCATTGGTCCAGACCATTCTACCATATTACTATCCAATCTTAAATTATGAGCTCATCTTTGAACGTGGCTGGAATTTCAGAATTATTTGGCAACTTTATCTTTTCCTTCTTTGCATATTTCCTTCCTTAATCTTCCAATTTCCATGTATATATTCTTTCCTTTACTTCTTAGACTTGATTCGATCTTTAATTAATTACCATATAGCTTTTAAAGCTTCACAATAAATAAATAATTAAACCGCATATGCTTTAAAAATTAATAAATCATTAAATCAAGACTAGAAATAAGAAAGTGCACTCTAAAATTAGAAACTCGAATAAAATACTTTCTAACACACTAAAAATAATCTAAGACTTTAATTCTCACTTCTCCTCCTTGTATTGGTTTTCCATGAAATTCAAGAACCTATTAACTTTGCACTAAAAATAACCAAATTAACGCACAAAAGCTCTAAAAATGCAAATAGTCTAATTCCAAGGGGAGAAAGTGTAATATGACAAAATAAGCATAAAAGTCTATCAAATAAGTCAAATATTCACCTAAAAGGATGTCTTCTAAGGGCTAATAATTAGAACAAATAAGGAGACATTAGTCACACGCTACCCTCCCCGGCAGCGGCGCCAAAAACTTGGTGGGTCCTGGGTGTTATAAAATTAATGCGATAAATAAAAGGAACCACAATACCGCAAGTGCACGGTTGTCCGAGTAATATACGAGAAATCAGGTTTTGTTCTCAGGGACGGATTAGGTTCAACTCAAGTTTTAATCAGATAGTAGGAGTAATTGTTTAATAGAAAAATAAAATAATAAGATTTTTATTTGGTTTTCTTAAAACTAAAGATGCAAATAAGTAAAGACTAGATTAAATTAACTAAAAGGAAATAAACAAGTAAAAGACAAACTTCAGAGATGAGAGATACTTGAGTCTCACAAGGAATCCACCAATTAATGTAATCTATGTTATGTTTAAGGGTAGAATTGGTATTATTATATTAGTCAGGACTCTAATGTTTCCTAGCCCCATGTCAGGTGGACTTAGGAGCTATCCTAAAGTACTATAAACCCCCTATATGGGCGAATATGCCTCTTCGGATGATATGTAATTACCTCTTTGGCTATATAACTAGTTAAGTCTGTCGGTCAATAACGGATATTACACGGGGATTACATAAGTCTGTATTCAAACCCCCCATGTTGGATGATCACTTTTGCCACTAAAGTGAATAGCCCAAATACTGAAAGCTAATTCTAGTTGCGCGGAAAAGAATTAGTAAATATGAACAAATTTATAACCAATATAAAATACCCAGTTCAATTTAAATCATAGCAATCCCAAATTCAAAACATAGAATAAATTAATTAAGGTTCATCCCTTTATTGCGATTCTCAAGTATATGAAAGTTTAGCTCATAATCAAATTAAAGACTGAAATTAAATAAATGAAAGACATCATATTCAATTACAGATAAGAATTATATAACCTAAAGGTTTGGTTGGTTGTTGTTGGAAGAACAATTCCTCCAACTCTAACTTTGTCTTTGCCTTCTAGCTCTGACTTGAAAATATGAAGTCTGTGATGTAATTCTCTGAAGTGTGTAAAAAGGAGGCTAAAGGGTTTATTTATACTACTAAATTCGGATTAGGCCTTAGGTTAAGAGGATTAAGTCAAATTATAAAAAGCCCAAGCCCATCTTCTTCTTTAATTCCCGTAACTGGTGTGCAACCCTTAGTAAAACGGATGTAACTTTTGCATATCAACTCCAAATGGGCTGATTCAACTTGGAGAATCTTTCTAACTCAATAAGGTATCAAACCTTGTTTCACGGACCAAGGCTAAATCCGCTTCTAAGTAGCCCAAAAACAACAATCAGTAATAGTCTTCCAGATTTACACCTTCTTTAATCAAGTCTTCGAAAATTCTTTTCTTGCCTTTAGCTCCTCCATTTGATCTAAGACTTTAAATTTCACTTTTACTCCTTATCTTAGTTCTCCAAAGAATCCATAACCTAAGAACTTTATACTAAAACAAACAAATTAACGCACACAAACTCTAAAAATGCACATAGTCTAATTCCAAGGGGAGAAAATGCTATATGACGAAATAAGCACAAAAGTCTATCAAATAAGTCAAATATTCACCTAAAGTGATGTCTCCTAAGGGATAATATTTAGAGCAAATAGGGAGACATCAGTGTAAAACTTTTGGAGGGGCTCAAACGTAATTTGGTATAAACAAAGAGGTGTACAAATATTTTTAGAGGGATTGAAATGTTAAAATATGATACTGACATGGATATAAATATTGAACTAAATTTTATAAGATACCTAAGATAAAGTAGATCAGTTTTTGTTAAAGTCTATACAAAGTAAAAATATTTTATAAAGAGTATGACTTTATACATTAAAAAATATGATAATAAAATTTAAAACTTAAATTAAAGTCACTCGCAATTTGAACTTAAAATTATACGTCAACTAAAAAAATACTTTGTACCATTAAATTTTCGTCATTATGACGAAAATATTTTATTAGAAAAATATGTATATATTGATGTTTTTGGATTGATCGCAAAATCTCTTTTCCTTGAGCTTTAAGTTAACTCTTGACTTCCCATGTCACCTCTTGGTTTTTTTTCGCTTCCGTGGAGGTTTCTCTTCTCTTTTTACACTTCTTAGCTAGCCTATTAGTCTAGGGACCCCACATATTTTTACGAGTTTCACATATAAAGCATAAAATACCTTAAAATATACCAACAATACTCAAGACTTGAAATATATCCGATAAATGTACAATATCCTTAAAACCTCGCAACCCACAAAATACAAAAAGATAACTCATATATTGTACACAATTTGGACTTGTTGAGGTTATGAGAACATATTTTTGGACCTTTTAAGCAATCAAATTTTCTTTGTGACCCAAGAATTAGTAGCACACTTTAACCTGAATTTGTTAAATCAACATCAATTCTGTGGAGAACAATATTTACTAATCATATATTACTTGAAAACAATTATTGTGCCTTATAGGATAGCCTAATACTCTCTCGAGTAGATGTGCAATGTAAATCACTTCATTTCTGACTCTATCTTGAGAGGTACCACCTATTAATAATAATGTTCTAATATGTTAACCACCCCTTTTCAACCCTATGCCTAATAATGTCGCTCAAATAATACAAAAATATGTCAAATTTACAATTCATGTAAAGATTTGTGTGATTAACCTGGCACCATTTAGAATTTTAGGGTTCAATCAATCCAATTAAGGCTTATATCATCTATCTTCATCTTGGGGAAAAGTCATAATTTTTTTCAGGAAGATTGAAACGTATAACATAAATACCTCATATAATGATCTTCAATATTTTGTAAGATATATTAACAATTGATGTCTCCCTAATTGTTCTTATTTTCGACCCTTGGGAGACATCATTTTTTATGTTTAATTAAATATTTTGATAGACTTTTGAGTTAAAAATGCAATAATCCGGAATTTCTATTTTATTTCTAGTAATTTTGATTTATTAAACTTTTGCGCGTAATCTTGTGTATTTTAGTGGAAAGTTTGTAGGTTTTAATTGCTAGCTAGGAATGGAATCCGAGAAGACAGTCAAAGATCGTGATATGGAGTCAAGACTTGAAGATAAATCCCGAAGGAATTTGATTTTAGAGCTGTAAATCTGGAAAACAGGCCAAAGATTGCTGATTTCAAGGCGCTTAAGAGATGATTTAGCCTCTGACCTTTGAAGAGAAAACATTTCTTATCGAGTTACGGAACTTCAGCAACTGGAATCAAGTCAATCGGAGTTATAACGAAGCGGGAAAAGCCGTTTTAGTGAAGGTGGTGCAGCAGTTACGGGATTTTGGGCTTAGAAATTGGGCTTGGACATTTAATTAGTGTTTTATTATTAGGTTCAAGCCCTAATCCGTTTTTCTACTTATAAAAGGAGCTCTTGACTTCTATTTTTCACACAATTCACTTTACAAATTAAAATATCAGAGAGAAGCAATAGAAGGAAGAAAGAAGAAGTTGTCAAGAGCTGGAGAGGGTCTATATCGCCGTTCTCAGCCATTCCAATTCCGGAAATTAGGTTTTCTTTATTTTTAATTCTGTAATACATTATGAATTCCATTTCAATTAATTTAGTTTTCTTTTTGATTAGCATGAGCTAATTCTTTTATAGTACTTGAGAATGTTATATGGGTGAATTCCAATTCTATTGGATTTCTATGTCTGAATTTGGGTTTCTGTTAAATTAAATTAAATTGGGTCTTTTACTCTTTTCGATAAATTGAGACTATTTACTGTTTTTGGAGTAGCTAACTAAGAACAGGTGTTAGTATCTAGGCTATTCCACATATGTGGCGTGTGGATCATACTGACGGAGGGTTTAGGTACAGAAATATTTATTCAATCTAAAATAAAAGCTATTGATTCTGACGAACTTAGCTAATTTTAGGGCCAATATGGTAATTAACTTAATCATCTAAAAGTGGATCATATTTACCCTGACGGGACTAGTGACACTCTAGGATAGCCTTATAGTCCACCCTGACGGGGGTATAAGGAATTTAGAATCCCGACCATTGTAATTGACCAATTTAACCCTTAAACAACATAGGTTATGAAATAGGATTAGGAGGATCCCTTGCGTTCTCAAGTGCTACTTTCTCATACTTGCATTTCACACTTATTTACTTGCGTCTTAGTATTTAATTGCATTTTCCATTTAGTCTTTCATTACTTAGAAATAATAAAAACAAACAATCAATCATTATATCTTTATTTGCTTTCCAAAGTGCAACCATTCATTATTCGATAAGCATTGTAGTTAACCAAACCGTCCCGGCGAACGATCCTAGAATCACTTATTACTACTTGGGACAACCGTACACTTGCGGTTGTGGTTCGATTACTTTTGCATTTATTTTAGAACACACAAAGGACCACCAACAATCTATCGTTGATTTATACGAGATAACAGATATACACTTTAGTTTTTCATCTCTTCAACCTTCGCGTTCGCCATCAACACAAAGTTAATTACCACTAGACCAAGAAGCATTATTTATAATAGTAATATAGTGATGTCTCCTCATTTGTGATGATTTAATATACTTCAGAGACATCATTTTAGGCGTATTTATAAGTTTATAGGTTGACTTTAGTTTAATTTAGTACACTTTCCTATTTTGGGTCTTGAATTGATTATTTATTATTTTTAGAGTATATTGGGTTTAATTATTTATTTAGTGTGAAGCTTTAGAGATATATGGTAATTAATTAGAGTCCAAGTTGGTTCAAAGAGCTAAAGGAAAGAAGATAAACATGGACATAGGAGATAGAAGGAAACAGAGTTCAATTAGGAAAAGGAAAAGCTGCCTTAAATTTGAATTTCTGCAGCTACGCCTAAAGAAATGGTGATAACTCCAAAACCAAGTCGATTTTGGAAGATTCCTTTCGTAGGGACTTAGATAATTTTGTGAGGATTCTTTTGGTATATTGTGGAGCAAAAACAGACTAATAACGAAAAAGATATGTTCAAAACAGTTCAGCATTAATTATCTTTGTTTCCATACGAATTTGAGTTGGGCTTGGAGTCCATTACTTAACCTCTCCTTCAAGAAATGAATTAGGTCAACCTATACACTATAAATACAGCCTCTTAACACTCTTAAATCATCCTTGGCCAGACCTTAAGGCCAAGAGGAAGCTGCAACACAAGAGAAGTCTGGAAGGAGCAGAACACCATATGTCTCCTTCAACCTTTGATTCTGTAATTCTTTTCTCTTCTTTTCTTTGTATGAATTAATTCTTTTTAGTTTGAGTTTTAGCATATATGTATGAACCCTAGTTTTGATTGACATCTATCTAATTTGGGAATTCTATGTTTTAAATTGAATTATTGTTTTTATTCTCTGTTTATGTGTTTGGATTTATATTCTGTGTTCTTGTGGAACCTAGGCCATATAGAATTACCATCTAGTAATTAGGTCACCAGTGACAACGGAGTTTAATTACATGTTTAGCACATAACGTCTAGTATTCGGTTTAGATCTGAAAAATCAACCTAGCTAGATAATCACCATGGTTTAGTACATGTTACTATTTACTAATTACAGGAACAGTTTGCTTAGGAAGCCTTATTGACACAGGTAAATCTTATTTAAAACTACCTAGCGTAATTGGAACCGATTATTGAAATACTACATAATTCACCCTTACATGTTTAGAACGGAAAAACTAGTGGGGATTACATGCCATTTACTCAAGCTAACTTTCATACTATCTTCTTTTCTCTTCTGTTATTTATTTTCTGTCTTTTAATTTATCAGTTTAGTTTTCTCTTTATAGAAACAAAATAAAAATCTATTTTTCTTTCTTTCTCTTGCGTATTATCTTTTCTATCTTTCATATTTGCACTTGATAATTTGCATAAGTTCTCTCTAACTTTCGTAGTCTCTGAGGAACAAATCTTCTTATCATTAAAACTTGCATACGTTTTGTAATACTTGCAGAACCGTGCTAGCTTAGGGTGTTTATTTGCATCTAAATTATATCATCTTTTTATCACACCCTAGGCCACACCATATAGTGTCTTGAATCTACTATCTATTATACGTGACAAAATTTATGAATGTCTTAACCATTTAGTAAATAATTTATCTTGTGGTGTATTGACCAATTCACTATTTTTTTGGTTCAATATCACTAAGCAAAAGACATTATGATAAAAATAGGTTAAGATGGGTTGTGGGTCAACAAGAACAAGAGAAAGGGTGTTTGGGCTTTCTAAAAAGCGAATAATCTGGCCCAAAATATTTTATGCACATTTAAAATAGATTTTGACTTCAATCCAAATTTGTAACTTGGTAATGTTTAACTATTTTAGAAAACCCTACCCGCCGCTTTTCTTACTATCATTTCATATTCACTATCAAAAGTTAGATACATAATTTCTATATCTACGAGTTCGTCATAGCTTTGTGGCCACTCATACTATTTTACCTATTAAAAATTTCAACATCCTCTTATTTTGGATTTCTCAAATCAACTGCTACAAGGTCTTCATAACTCTATGGTAATGCGATTTTTTAATGGAGATCTAGATCGTAAGTGTTTTAAACCTCTCTCTGAGATTGAATCTCATTTGTGTCACTATGATCTACATATTTTAATATAGTTTTATGTAAGCACAATTATATGTAACTCTTAAATATCGTAGAAACCTTAAATGTAATGCCTAGATGTATTATAATTAGGGGGTAGAAATAGGTCATTTCGACTCGGTAAGGGTTTGTTCGAAAAATTCAATATTTTTTTGGTAAGGAAAAATTCAATCTGATATCAATATGAAATTTTATCGAATTCAAAATTTCAATCCATATTCAAAACTCTCGAAACTTTTTTGAATCATATAATCTTCGAAATTTCTCTATATTTCCATTTCTGGATCTCGTTTTTGAATTTTAACTCGTATTTACTAAATTTTTACAGTATTTCAATATTTATATCTGTAAAAATATATAAATAGGCGTGTGACTATATATATGTATACATATATTAATAGTAAAAAAATCGAATAAAAAATCTTATTTTTTTAAATTTAATTTTGATTCTGATGTGAATAATTTTGAAAATCCTAAAAAACGGAATATAAAAACTATTCTAATTTTTTGACTTTTTATTTTATCATATTTGACCAAAATAAAAAATAAATTGATCCAAATTCTTTTCACGGTTATGATGTAAAATATACTATATGACATATCAAAATATATGATTTTAATATGTATGATACGACTAATATGGTAGCATTATTAAAAATTGGTACACATTTTAATTATATTAAATGTATGAAACTAAAGAAGATTTTTTTAATATATATTCAATATAAATTGTAAATATTGTAAAGAAAATAGTAGTAAATATCTTTAATTTTATTACTTCTAATGTTTCATTTACTGTTCATGTTTTTATGAAAGCAGATTACTCATTGACAAATGGTCGTTGGTCATTGCATTTCAATCAAGGAGTATGTGGACAATCAATTTGGTAAGTCTTATCAACTGACAAAAAAACTAAGTCTTATCAGCTAAAGTAGATGGGAAGATCTTCTTATTTTACTTTCATAAAATGATGCTAATTGAATTTGAATCGGCGCCAAAAAATTATGTTGCGTGGATAGATCTTGATGGGAAATGTTTCTTCCCGCAGGTATATGTTGATAATAAAACAGAAGCTTCTCTAGACTTGAATGTGGAGAATTTATCTGAAGAAGGTCAAAAAGTTGTAATCGAGATTCAAGTGTGAATGAAGATGAGAGTTCAAGTTCAAAACAGAATTTAAGAAAAGGAAAGAGAAAGATTGATGAAATAATCTATTTAACTTCATCAAACTCGAGATCAAAAGCTCCAAAAGGTCAAGCTCAAGCTCCAAGGCAAGAAATTATCACAGACCTTGGTAAGGTAAATGCTGATCGCGATCTATTGCCTTACTGGATAAATACTAAGCATAGTGCTGCAGGCACTGCCCTTGCAGTTTGCCTAAAGTAGAGGAATTAAAATTATTATACCATGTATTTAAGGATGGAAGAATTACGAAGAAACTTTTTGTGCAGAATTTGAGAGCTTTATCCCGTGGATGAGAAAGTAAAAAGTTAATATGTTAAGAGTTTAGGGTTATTTTAGAGGGAGTTTTGGATATAGAGAAGAAGTCTTTGTTTTGTTGTTATGAATGTTTGGTTTTGGAAAACAAATTGTGATATAATTTACTGCTTTTATTATTTCTATCCCATATTAAGCACATAATGCATGTGCGATTATTTACATTTTTGAGTTTTGAATATTATCTATCTAGCTATTGACTTGTGAAAAAAAAAAGAATAATAATAAGGGGCAGTTACCATAACCATCCTAAAAGGAGGTGATATTTCTTTTAAAAGTCATGTCTAATATAAATGACATAATAGACAATTATACCCTTGAGTTATGTCCATTTCACTAAATTTTTCCACCAAAAAATTCCTAACAAAATTTTCTCGCCAAAAGTTTTCCGAACAATTTTTTCGGCTAAACTTTTTCCCGCCAAAATTTTCTGGACAAAATATTTTCCATCAAATTTTCGGGTAAATTTTTTTTCAACCAAATTATTTCCACCAAAAAATTCACGTCAAATTTTTTCCCACGAAACAAAATTTCCACCAAATTTTTATGTTGTTATTTGGTGGAAAAATCACACCAAATTATATTTGGGGGTTCATGGTGTTTGGTAGACAATATTTTCACCGAACTATATATTTTGGTTTATTTTGTTATTTTATTTTTGGATTTATATATTAGGGTTAATGTTGTTTGGTGAATCAAATCCCACCAAATTATATTTGAAAGTCCCACCAACTTATATTTGGGAGTTTATATTGTTTGGTGGAAAGAAATCTTACTAAACCTTTGTACTTATATCAACCTTATAATGCTAAAATTTTGTACTTATGTCAATACAATACATCTTATATATAAGTAACATTTCGAATCATGTATTTTTTTTTATAATATTTATAACTTTTAGAATTCAGCAAAATTTTCATTTTTTATCGTTTTTGAGATATTTATTGGGATATAGTTGGATCCTTCGATCCGAAATGACATACAAAAACTAAAATATATGTTCTACTCCCAGGAAAAAATTTGGCCAAAAATATCATCGTTTAGTCCTCCAATTAATCACCCAAACATGGCTCTCTGCAAAGTTTTTTTGCAGAATTTGCATTTTTTAGTGTTTTTAAGACATTTATTGGGGGCATCTAACGAGCTAGTTCCTCTGGTACAAAACGATATACGAAAACTAAAATATATCTACTCCCGGGAAAAAAAATTGGCAAATATTATTATCGTTTAGTTATCCATTTAATCACCCAAACATGGCTCTGTGCTAAGTTTTTCTGTAGAATTTTTACTTTTTAGTATTTTTAAGAAATTTATTGGGGCATCTATCGAGCTAGTTCCTCTAATCCGAAATGACATATGAAAAGTAGAATATATTTTTTACTATTGGGAAAATATTTGGCCAAAATATCATCGTTTAGTCCTCCATATAATCACCCAAACATAGCCCTATGCTAAGTTTTTCTACAAATTTTTGTATAAAATTGCAAACAAGTCCCTGTGTTTTATATTCATTTCTATGCTATAAAATTCAAAATATGCAATAAATGAGCAACTTTATTCACTACAGATGCTTTATATTTATTTCTACGCTATATTAATATACTTACATTTATTAGCGGTTAAATAAAAGAAATTAAACCATATTGTGATGCCATGATTCAACTCATCTAATCTCGGAGCATAAATTTGAGTAGTTGTAGTCCAATTCCGTGGTCTCATAGGTGGACCAAGAGTATACACGGGCCCATCGGGCCCACTTAAGTAACTACTTTGATTAAGGCAACAACTACTAAAAGTAACGTCGATCGGTGTGAAGTGGTAGAGGTGGTGGCGGTGTTGATGGCGGTGGTGATAGAGTAGCGATGGCGAATCAGAGGAGATAAAGTAGAAAAGGGGCGTATGCTTATGCTTTAGAATTGTGAATTGTTTGTATATATTTAAATTAAAATGAGGGTATATCTTGCCACATATCATTACTTTTATAAAAACAAAACTAAATCTACTTTAAAAAAACTACTTCCTAACTTACTACCAACCCACATGTCCTACACAAACGTTTTTTTTTTAAGTTCTTAGCATCACAAAAACATCACAAAAATAATATCTAAAAATGGCACCAAGACAAGATCAGAGAGCAATATATTTTAATAAATTGTGATAATAGGAAAATTGGTGTCCCTGTTTTATTGCTTCCTTACTCCTTTCTATGATGCTCGAACACCCTACAAAAATTGTTATTATGGGAATAACAATCTGAGAGTTATTTATTTATTTATTTGTTAAGTATTAGTTTTTAATACAAAATTTAGATAATCTAACTACCTTAAAATGTATTTTATTAACCATCGGTGAGAACGAGTTGTAATTTGAGTAAAATGGATTTTATGAAGATGTTTTCTGATCTCTTCAAACAAACTGAACTGAAGAATAACTACTTCGTGAAACCTTTGGTTTGTAAAGATTTGGGTGATTAAACTGGCACCATTTAGAATTTTAGGGTTCAATCAATCCAATTAAGGCTTATATCATCTATCTTCATCTTGGGGAAAAGTCATAATTTTTTTCAGGAAGATTGAAACGTATAACATAAATACCTCATATAATGATCTTCAATATTTTGTAAGATATATTAACAATTGGGTGTCTCCCTAATTGTTCTTATTTTCGACCCTTGGGAGACATCATTTTTTATGTTTAATTAAATATTTTGATAGACTTTTGAGTTAAAAATGCAATAATCCGGAATTTCCATTTTATTTCTAGTAATTTTGATTTATTAAACTTTTGCGCGTAATCTTGTGTATTTTAGTGGAAAGTTTGTAGGTTTTAATTGCTAGCTAGGAATGGAGTCCGAGAAGAGAGTCAAAGATCGTGATATGGAGTCAAGACTTGAAGATAAATCCCGAAGGAATTTTATTTTAGAGCTGTAAATCTGAAAAACAGGCCAAAGATTGCTTATTTCAAGGCGCTTAAGAGATGATTTAGCCGCTGACCTTTGAAGAGAAAACATTCCTTATCGAGTTACGGAACTTCAGCAACTGGAATCAAGTCAATCGGAGTTATAACGAAGCGGGAAAAGCCGTTTTAGTGAAGGTGGTGCAGCAGTTACGGGATTTTGGGCTTAGAAATTGGGCTTGGACATTTAATTAGTGTTTTATTACTAGGTTCAAGCCCTAATCAGTTTTTCTACTTATAAAAGGAGCTCTTGACTTCTATTTTTCACACAATTCACTTTTTACAAATTAAAACATCAGAGAGAAGCAATAGAAGGAAGAAAGAAGAAGCTGTCAAGAGCTGGAGAGGGTCTATATCTCCGTTCTCAGCCATTCCAATTCCGAAAATTAGGTTTTCTTTATTTTTAATTCTGTAATACATTATGAATTCCATTTTAATTAATTTAGTTTTCTTTTTAATTAGCATGAGCTAATTTTTTTATAGTACTTGAAAATGTTTTATGGGTGAATCCCAATTCTATTGAATTTCTATGTCTGAATTTGGGTTTCTGTTAAATTAAATTAAATTGGGTCTTTTACTCTTTTCGATAAATTGAGACTATTTACTGTTTTTGGAGTAGCTAACTAAGAACAGGTGTTAGTATCTAGGATATTCCATATATGTGGCGTGTGGATCATCCTGACGAAGTTGGTTTGTTTGAAGTAGTTATTCTTCAGTTCAGTTTGTTTGAAGAGATCAGAAAACATCTTCATGAAATCCATTTTACTCAAATTACAACTCGTTCTCACCGATGGTCAATAAAATACATTTTAAGGTAGTTAGATTATCTAAATTTTGTATTAAAAACTAATACTTAACAAATAAATAAATAAATAACTCTCAAATTGTTATTTCCATAAAAAAAAATTGTAGGATGTTCGAGCATCATAGAAAGGAGTAAGGAAGCAATAAAACAGGGACACCAATTTTCCTATTATCACAATTTATTAAAATATATTGCTCTCTGATATTGTCTTGGTGCCATTTTTAGATATTATTTTTGTGATGTTTTTGTGATGCTAAGAACTTTAAAAAAAAGTTTGTGTTAGACATGTGGGTTGGTAGTAAGTTAGGAAGTAGTTTTTTTTAAAGTAGATTTAGTTTTGTTTTTATAAAAGTAATGATATGTGGCAAGATATACCCTCATTTTAATTTAAATATATACAAACAATTCACAATTCTAAAGCATAAGCATACGCCCCTTTTCTACTTTATCTCCTCTGATTCGCCATCGCTACTCCTATCACCACCTCTACCACCACACACCGATCGACGTTACTTTTAGTAGTTGCTGCCTTAATCAAAGTAGTTACTTAAGTGGGCCCAATGGGCCCGTGTATACTCCTGGTCCACCTATGAGACCACGGAATTGGACTACAGCTACTCAAATTTATGCTCCGAGATTAGATGAGTTGAATCATGGCATCACAACATGGTTTAATTTCTTTTATTTAACCGCTAATAAATGTAAGTATATTAATATAGCGTAGAAATAAATATAGTGCATCTGCAGTGAATAAAGTTACTCATTTATTGCATATTTTGAATTTTATAGCATAGAAATGAATATAAAACACAAGGACTTGTTTGCAATTTTATACAAAAGTTTGCAGAAAAACTTAGCATAGGGCTATGTTTGGGTGATTATATGGAGAACTAAACGATGATATTTTGGCCAAATATTTTCCCAAAAGTAAAAAATATATTCTACTTTTCATATGTCATTTCGGATTAGAGGAACTAGCTCGATAGATGCCCCAATAAATTTCTTAAAAATACTAAAAAGTAAAAATTCTGCAGAAAAACTTAGCACAGAGCCATGTTTGGGTGATTAAATGGATAACTAAACGATAATAATTTTTGCCAATTTTTTTTCCTGGGAGTAGATATATTTTAGTTTTTCTATATCGTTTTGTACCAGAGGAACCAGCTCGTTAGATGCCCCCAATAAATGTCTTAAAACACTAAAAAAATGAAAATTCTGCAAAAAAACTTTGCAGAGAGCCATGTTTGGGTGATTAATTGGAGGACTAAACAATGCTATTGTTTGCCAAATTTTTTCCTAGGAGTAGAACATATATTTTAGTTTTTGTATGTCATTTCGGATCAAAGGATCCAACTATATCCCAATAAATATCTCAAAAACGATAAAAAATGAAAATTTTGCTGAATTCTAAAAGTTTTAAATATTATAAACAAAAATACATGATTCGAAATGTTACTTATATATAAGATGTATTGTATTGACATAAGTACAAAATTTTAGCATTATAAGGTTGATATAAGTACAAAGGTTTAGTAAGATTTTTTTCCACCAAACAATATAAACTCCCAAATATAAGTTGGTGGGACTTTCAAATATAGTTTGGTGGGATTTGATTCACCAAACAACATTAACCCTAATATATAAATCCAAAAATAAAATAACAAAATAAACCAAAATATATAGTTCGGTGAAAATATTGTCTACCAAACACCATGAACCCCCCAATATAATTTGGTGTGATTTTTCCACCAAATAACAACATAAAAATTTGGGGAAAATTTTGTTTCGTGGGAAAAATTTGACGTGAATTTTTTTGGTGGAAATAATTTCGTTGGAAAAAAATTTGCCCGAAAATTTGACGGAAAATATTTTGTCCAGAAAATTTTGGTGGGAAAAGTTTAGCCGAAAAAATTGTTCGGAAAACTTTTGGCGAGAAAATTTTTTCAGGAATTTTTTGGTGGAAAAATTTAGTGAAATGGACATAATTCAAGGGTATAATTGTCTATTATGTCATTTATATTAGATATGACTTTTAAAAGAAATATCACCTCCTTTTAGGATGGTTATGGTAACTGCCCCTTATTATTATTCTTTTTTTTTTCACAAGTCAATAGCTAGTTAGATAATATTCAAAACTCAAAAATGTACATAATCGCACATGCATTATGTGCTTAATATGGGATAGAAATAATAAAAGCAGTAAATTATATCACAATTTGTTTTCCAAAACCAAACATTCATAACAACAAAACAAAGACTTCTTCTCTATTTCCAAAACTCCCTCTAAAATAACCCTAAACTCTTAACATACTAACTTTTTACTTTCTCATCCACGGGATAAAGCTCTCAAATTCTGCACAAAAAGTTTCTTCGTAATTCTTCCATCCTTAAATACACGGTATAATAATTTTAATTCCTCTAGTTTAGGCAAACTGCAAGGGCAGCGCCCGCAACACTATGCTTAGTATTTATCCAGTAAGGCAATAGATCGCGATCGACATTTACCTTACCTAGGTCTGTGATAATTTCTTGCCTTGGAGCTTGAGCTTGAGCTTGACCTTTTGGAGCTTTTGATCTCGAGTTTGATGAAGTTAAATCGATTATTTCATCAATCTTTCTCTTTCCTTTTCTTAGATTCTGTTTTGAACTTGAACTCTCATCTTCATTCACTACTTGAATCTCGATTACAACTTTTCGACCTTCTTCAGATAAATTCTCCACATTCAAGTCTAGAGAAGCTTCTGTTTTATTATCAACATATACCTGCGGGAAGAAACATTTCCCATCAAGATCTATCCACGCAACATAATTTTTTTGCGCCGATTCAAATTCAATTACCATCATTTTATGAAAGTAAAATAAGAATATCTTCCCATCTACTTTAGCTGATAAGACGTAGTTTTTTTGTCAGTTGATAAGACTTACCAAATTGATTGTCCACATACTCCTTGATTGAAATGCAATGACCAACGACCATTTGTCAATGAGTAATCTGCTTTCATAAAAACATGAACAGAAAATGAAACATTAGAAGTAATAAAATTAAAGATATTTACTACTGTTTTCTTTACAATATTTACAATTTATATTGAATATATATTAAAAAAAATCTTCTTTAGTTTCATACATTTAATATAATTAAAATGTGTAACAATTTTCAATAATGTTACCATATTAGTCGTATCATACATATTAAAATCATATATTTTGATATGTCATATAGTATATTTTACATCATAACCATGAAAAGAATTTGGATCAATTTATTTTTTATTTTGGTCAAATATGATAAAATAAAAAGTCAAAAAATTAGAATAGTTTTTATATTCCGTTTTTTAGGATTTTCAAAATTATTCACATCAGAATCAAAATTACATTTAAAAAAATAAAATTTTTTATTCGATTTTTTTTACTATTAATATATATACATATATATAGTCACACGCCTATTTATATATTTTTACAGATATAAATATTGAAATACTGTAAAAAATTAGTAAATACGAGTTAAAATTCAAAAACGAGATCCAAAAATGGAAATATATAGAAATTTCGAAGATTATATGATTCAAAAAAGTTTCTAGAGTTTTGAATATGGATTGAAATTTTGAATTCGATAAAATTTCATATTGATATCAGATTGAATTTTTCCTTACCAAAAAAATATTGAATTTTTCGAACAAACCCTTACCGAGTCGAAATGACCTATTTCTACCCCCTAATCATAATACATCTAGGCATTACATTTAAGGTTTCTACGATATTTAAGAGTTACATATAATTGTGCTTATATAAAACTATATTAAAATATGTAGATCATAGTGACACAAATGATATTCAATCTCAGAGAGAGGTTTAAAACACTTACGATCTAGATCTCCATTAAAAAACCGCATTACCATAGAGTTATGAAGACCTTGTAGCAGTTGATTTGAGGAATCCAAAATAAGAGGATGTTGAAATTTTTTAATAGGTAAAATAGTATGAGTGGCCACAAAGCTATGACGAACTCGTAGATTTAGAAATTATGTATCAAACTTTTGATAGTGAATATGAAATGATAGTAAGAAAAGCGGCAGGTAGGGTTTTCTAAAATAGTTAAACATTAGCAAGGTACAAATTTGGATTGAAGTCAAAATCTATTTTAAATGTGCATAAAATATTTTGGGCCAGATTATTCGCTTTTTAGAAAGCCCAAACACCCTTTCTCTTGTTCTTGTTGACCCACAACCCATCTTAACCTATTTTTATCATAATGTCTTTTGCTTAGTGATATTGAACCAAAAAAATAATGAATTGGTCAATACACCACAAGATAAATTATTTACTAAATGGTTAAGACATTCATAAATTTTGTCACGTATAATAGATAGTAGATTCAAGACACTATATGGTGTGGCCTAGGGTGTGATAAAAAGATGATATAATTTAGATGCAAATAAACACCCTAAGCTAGCACGGTTCTGCAAGTATTACAGGACGTATGCAAGTTTTAATGATAAGAAGATTCGTTCCTCAGAGACTACGAAAGTTAGAGAGAACTTATGCAAATTATCAAGTGCAAATATGAAAGATAGAAAAGATAAGACGCAAGAGAAAGAAAGAAAAATAGATTTTTATTTTGTTTTTATAAAGAGAAAACTAAACTAATAAATTAAAAGACAGAAAATAAATAACAGAAGAGAAAAGAAGATAGCATGAAAGTTAGCTTGAGTAAATGGCATGTAATCCCCACTAGTTTTTCCGTTCTAAACATGTAAGGGTGAATTATGTATTATTTCAATAATCGGTTCCAATTACGCTAGGTAGTTTTAAATAAGATTTACCTGTGTCAATAAGGCTTCCTAAGCAAATTTTTCCTGTAATTGGTAAATAGTAACATGTACTAAACCATGGTGATTATCTAGCTAGGTTGATTTGTCAGATCTAAACCGAATACTAGACGTTATGTGCTAAACATGTAATTAAACACTGTTGTCAATGGTGACCTAATTATTAGATGGTAATTCTATATGGCCTAGGTTCCACAAGAACACAGAATATAAATCCAAACACATAAACAGAGAATAAAAACAATAATTCAATTTAAAACATAGAATTTCCAAATTAGATAGATGTCAATCAAAATTAGGGTTCATACATATATGCTAAAACTCAAGCTAAAAAGAAGAGAAAAGAATTATAGAATCAAAGGTTGAAGGAGACATATGGTGTTCTGCTCCTTCCAGACTTCTCTTGTGTTGCAGCTTCCTCTTGGCCTTAAGGTCTGGACAAGGATGATTTAAGAGTGTTAAGAGGCTGTATTTATAGTGTATAGGTTGACCTAATTCGTTTCTTGAAGGAGAGGTTAAGTTATGGACTCCAAGCCCAACTCAAATTCGTATGGAAACAAAGATAATTACTGCTGAACTGTTTTGAGCATATCGTTTTCGTTATTAATCTGTTTTTGCTCCACAATATACCAAAAGAATCCTCACAGAATTATCTACGTCCCTACGAAAGGAATCTTCCAAAATCGGCTTGGTTTTGGAGTTATCACCATTTCTTTAGGCGTAGCTTCAGAAATTCAGATTTAAGGCAGCTTTTCCTTTTCCTAATTGAACTATGTTTCCTTCTATCTCCTATGTCCATGTTTATCTTCTTTCCTTTAGCTCTTTGAACCAACTTGGACTCTAATTAATTACCATATATCTCTAAAGCTTCACACTGAATAAATAATTAAACCCAATATGCTCTAAAAATAATAAATAATCAATTCAAGACCCAAAATAGGAAAGTGTACTAAATTAAGCTAAAGTCGACCTATAAACTTATAAATACGCCTAAAATGATGTCTCTGAAGTATATTAAATCATCACAAATGAGGAGACATCACTATATTACTATTATAAATAATGCTTCTTGGTCTAGTGGTAATTAACTTTGTGTTGATGGCGAACGCGAAGGTTGATGAGATGAAAAATTAAAGTGTATATCTGTGATCTCGTATAAATCAACGATAGATTGTTGGTGGTCCTTTGTGTGTTCTAAAATAAATGAAAAAGTAATCGAACCACAACCGCAAGTGTACGGTTGTCCCAAGTAGTAATAAGTGATTCTAGGATCATTCGCAGGGACGGTTTGGTTAACTACAATGCTTATCGAATAATGAATGGTTGCACTTAGGAAAGCAAATAAAGATATAATAATTGATTGTTTGTTTTTATTATTTCGAAGTAATGAAAGACTAAATGGAAAATGCAATTAAATACTAAGACGCAAGTAAATAAGTGTGAAATGCAAGTATGAGAAAGTAGCACTTGAGAACGCAAGGGATCCTCCTAATCCTATCTCATAACCTATGTTGTTTAAGCGTTAAATTGGTCAATTACAATGGTCGGGATTCTAAATTCCTTATACCCCCATCAGGGTGGACTATAAGGCTATCCTAGAGTGTCACTAGTCCCGTCAGGGTAAATATGATCCACTTTTAGATGATTAAGTTAATTACCACATTGGCCCTAAAATTAGCTAAGTTAGTCAGAATCAATGGCTTTTATTTTAAATTGAATAAATATTTCCGTACCTAAACCCTCCGTCAGGATGATCCACACGCCACATATGTGGAATAGCCTAGATACTAACACCTGTTCTTAGTTAGCTACTCCAAAAACAGTAAATAGTCTCAATTTATCGAAAAGAGTAAAAGACCCAATTTAATTTAATTTAACAGAAACCCAAATTAGGACATAGAAATTCAATAGAATTGGGATTCACCCATAAAACATTCTCAAGTACTATAAAAGAATTAGCTCATGCTAATTAAAAAGAAAACTAACATAATTGAAATGGAATTCATAATGTATTACAGAATTAAAAATAAAGAAAACCTAATTTCCGGAATTGGAATGGCTGAGAACGGAGATATAGACCCTCTCCAGCTCTTGACAGCTTCTTCTTTCTTCCTTCTGTTGCTTCTCTCTGATGTTTTAATTTGTAAAAAGTGAATTGTGTGACAAATAGAAGTCAAGAGCTCCTTTTATAAGTAGAAAAACGGATTAGGGCTTGAACCTAATAATAAAACACTAATTAAATGTCCAAGCCCAATTTATAAGCCCAAAATCCCGTAACTGCTGCACCACCTTCACTAAAACGGCTTTTCCCGCTTCGTTATAACTCCGATTGACTTGATTCCAGTTGCTAAAGTTCCGTAACTTGATAAGGAATGTTTTCTCTTCAAAGGTCAGCGGCTAAATCATCTCTTAAGCGCCTTGAAATCAGCAATATTTGGCCTGTTTTCCAGATTTACAGCTCTAAAAACAAATTCCTTCGTGATTTATCTTCAAGTCTTGACTCCATATCACGATCTTTGACTCTCTTCTCAGATTCCATTCCTAGCTAGCAATTAAAACCTACAAACTTTCTACTAAAATACACAAGATTACGCGCAAAAGTTCAATAAATCAAAATTACTAGAAATAAAATAGAAATTCCGGATTATTGCATTTTTAACTCAAAAGTCTATCAAAATATTTAATTAAACATCAAGAATGATGTCTGCCAAGGGTCGAAAATAAGAACAAATAGGGCTACATCAAGACCCCCAACTCAAACCTTTGTCGTCCCGACAAAGCAAAACAAAACAAAGGGGTAAAAGTAAACGTAAGAATAAGTAGAAGCTAGCAATTACACCTAAAGCAATTCTTAAGATAAATCTCATATAGTAAAACTCTAGGAACTAATATATACATACACTTATCATACAAAATCGAACATAAATAATCTCAATCATAAAATTAAAGTTGCAATGCTTGAAGGTTATAATTGTACTCATCTCTGTATGATGGCTATAGGGTGGTCATTAATCCTAACTCGCTTTGAACGCTCCACCTAGTACGTTCCCTATCAACAGAATCATAAATTCACTATGCACTTAGGAATCACGAGGTCTTTATGGTTTTAATAATGGCTTAAGGACGGTGTGGATGTATATTTGGTAAATTTGAAGTGAGCTTTTGGCTCTCTCCTCACTTACCATCAACAATGTCCTCGAGCTTGATTTTACGCTAAAAAATGTTCTCACTCACCCAATTGACGCACTAATGTTGCGTCCCCATGTCAAACCAATGAAAACTAAAATGATTTCCAAAAATATTCCACTTTGCCTGTTTATTTTATTCTTTCTTCTTTTTATTTTCTTTTTCATTTCTTTTATCTTATTTTTGTACAAGATACCCATGACCATCATATTGATGTGAAAGGTCATGTCTCTTATAAATTTTTTTTCTTTCAAATCCCGACAAAGGGTTACAAATAATAATATCATCTTTTATTTTTGTGCCTCAATACAAACACATAATAATCCCTTCCCAATGTAAATTCCCAAATGTGGACTGGTGTCGCCTAGGGTGTGATAAAAATAAGATCAAATTAAGTATGGAAAACTATGCACTCTCACCCTAGACAGGCACAGTACTGCAAGTATTACAGGATGTATGCAAGTTTTAATGATAAGTAGAGTTCGTTCTCAGGGACTTAAGTGTGTTAAACGCGTAGGAACAGATAACGAGTAAAAGTAAATAACTAGAAAACAGAAAATTAAATATTTGGTTTTTCGAATTTATGAATTAAAACTAAATTAAAGCTAGGAAAATAAAGACAATAAAGTAAAAGATTAAGAATATGAGATGAGAAGTATAGCTTAGGTTTTGCTAGTATGCACTAATCCTTCTAATTCTATCTATAGATCTAGTTCATAAGGGAGAATATTAGCTCTTGGTAATACTTAGTCAGGATTCTAAATTCCACTACCTTAGACCTTGAGAGCGACTAAGGGGGCTACGTCACAACCAAGAAGTGATTTAAAATAGGGTTATCAAACGCCACTAAGGCCCTAAGCAAATACTGCAAGTCTTGGTGATACTGTGGTTAAAACAAACCTTAATGACTATCTAGTTAGAAGTATGTTTTGTCAGAACTGCTATCGACACTAGACATTATGTGGTGGTTCAATAGTTAAACACCCTGTCAAGGAGAACATCTAACTACTCTTAAAACAATCCTAAAGTGATCAGTTCTAGGAAAGACCTTAAATCAAAACACATAAGCAAATATAAAGTAAGTAGCTAATATCAGATTAAAACATATAATTCCCAAAGAAACTTAGATAGAAGAATTAGAATTCATAGATTATACATATGCAAAACCCAAGCTATGGGAGGTTTAGTTCATACCTGAAGGAAATAAACTAAAAGAAATAATAAAAGACATCATCTTGCTCTCTACAATAAACTGGAAGAATAAAACCTTAAGAACTAATTACTATGAGGCAAGGATGATTTACAAGTGATATAAGGGTGTATTTATAGGTGTTTAGAAGACCTAATTCGTTTTCTTGAGGAAGAGTTAAGGTAATGGACTTCTAGCCCAACTCAAATTCGTATGGAAATAAAGATAAACACTGCTGCGTTGTTTTGGTCATAACTTCTTTATTATTGGTCCGATTTTGCTCCACAAGATACCAAAAGAATCGCAACAGAATTTCCTACGCCCTTTAGGAGTAATCTACCAAATTCGGCCTCTTTATTAGGTAAAAACGCCTATCTTTGCAGAATCCCAGAATTAGGCAGCTTTTCCTTTTCCATCTTTTTAGCAATTCTTTCCTTATCTCCAATTACCATGCATATCTCCTTCCATAAGTTGTTGTCTTTGACTTGGACTCTAATTAAACTCCATAATTATCTTTAAAGCTACACACTAAATAAACAATTAAACCCAATATGCTCTAAAAACATTAATTCTACAAATCAAGACACAAAATAGGAAAGTGCACTAAAACTCAAGAAAATCGACATTATTGACTTCTAAAACACTAAAAATGATGTTTCATCTTAACATAAATCTATCACAAATGAGGAGACATCAAGACCCCCAACTCAAAGTTGTATCGTCCCGATACAATAAAAGATAAAAACATAGGGAAGTCTAGAAATACACACTTATAAAATTTTCAACACAAGGGAAAAGCATAGCAGAATATATAGAATAAACCTAAAGCACACAGCTCAGAAAATTTCATGCAATAATATTCATAAACTACATACCTGTACACTTCTCATATCTACAGTCAACACGGCTTGATTTCAAGATCAGATTAGTTTCGCAATGTAAGAAGGATTGGGACTTTACTCAGTTCCCCAAGAGAGCTATAGATTGTTCATCAAACCTCACTAGTATCCAAGAATCCACTTAACTAATCTCTAATGGCTTAATCACTTCTCAATTACATAACAAAGAATCACAAGGTCTTTTAAGGTTGTAATGTAGGCTTAGGGACGGTATGATCATATATTTGGATAATTTGGAGTGAGCTTTTGGCTCTCTCCTCACTAGCCATCAACGAATCGCCCTAGAGCTTGAGTTACTCTCATAAACGTTTCTCACTCAACCCAATGAATTCCTTGATGCACAATTTAGCATCTCCAATAACCCAATTAAAGCTTAAGATGTTCACATAAAAATCCACTTTGCCGGTCCGAATATATATATTTTCTTTTCTTTTCACATCAATCTCTTTTCTATAGCTATGACTCTCTTTTAATGTTGAGATATCACGCTAATTTTCTCATATATATATTTTTTTCTTTTAATGCCCTTGTTGGCAAAATTAGCTCGAAGCTTCTTTTTCATTCACTATTACCCCGGCAAAGGGTTACAATACAATGTTGTGAAGCATCCTCAATATAAAGCACAAAGCACAATAATAAGCTCAAAAATCCCAACATAATAACTCCCATAATGGTGGACCCACCACCCCAAACTCAAGCTCTAAAACAACTGTCTAAGCATCGCGATTCGAGTGCGGGTCATATGGAAAAGTCCTAAAAATCTAAAGGATATGGCTTATAATGTGTTTCAATAAAAGGCTTTAGAAAGGCTAGAAGGGGCTAAGAAGGATATAACTTTTAAACTCAAAAATCACAAGGTGAGAAGGTATAAAAAGGCTTCAAAGGCTTAAAAATATGAAAGAACCGCCTTGATCACTTTCTACACTATGTAATTCAGAAAATTTCTTACCTTTAGCACTTTCATCAAATGGTTTTTCAACTAGCTTGGATCTCACGGCCTACACACTTTCAAGGTTCCCTGAGATCGAACATACTTTCTATCGCATTGCTCACTAATCTTTTCTTTACTATCAACGTGTGTTTTCCTGCAAATACTCAAAGTATACAAATACATAGCTCATAAACATATCACTTACTATCATTAACCTACTGAGCTTATGCTTTCAAGCTATTAAACACACTCTACATCTAATTCCCATGCATCAAAAATTTTAATTTCACCCAAAAACAGAAAAATGGAGATGAGAGACAACGACTCCCCACACCCCCAACTCAAAAATGAGCCGTGTCCCCACGACTCGAAAAAGACTCGAAAACAGAAATTAAAATTAGCAGATAGACATATTTACAGAAATGGTAAGGAAGAAAGAAAACATACTCTCGAGGCTATTGCCTCGCATCATTGATATCCAAGATTGGAATTGCTGGATCTTTCGTTAATTGCTCAAGGAGTTTCATGATGTGCACTTGATTAGCATTGATTTGTGCCACATCATTGACTAAGGAAGTTTGAGCTGCTTCAAATTTCGTTAAACGCTCCTCCATCTTCTCTTGCCAATTTTGCTCCTTTTCTTCCTTCGAGGCTTGAGTAGAACCCGCTCTTCGAAGACTTTCTTTGATCCAAGCATTATCAATATAACTCGTCTTAAACTCGAGTTTCTCTTCTTCACCCAATACTACATTTGCTTTTCGTACAAGACACGTGATCATAGTTGGAAATTTAACGTTATAAACCGATTTAGGAGAGACCGAGAATCGTATCACCTCCTCATAGATCAACTGTGCCACATCAACTTCTTCTCCTCTCAAAATACAGTCCAACAGTAGCGCGTTCTTCATAGTCACCTCCAAAGTTCGTGTGTTTCCAAAGACATTAGGGATAAGGAAATTATGCCAAATTCTAGCATCTGCTTGAAGATATTTGTAAGGCCAAGGTGCCTTCAATTCTCCCTTATGTAATTGCACTTTCTCCTTGTCTAACACATGCTCAAAAAGTAATTCCTTATCAAAGATTTTTCGTTTAGCAACTGCTTCCTCAAATTTGCAACAACCTTTCGGATTCTGAAACTTGAAGTGGTTCCTAATCTCCTCAACTGTGAAAGGAACTAACTTTCCTCTAATCGGAACACAATCACTATCTCGGCTAAAGAGGCCTAGATAGAACTCCAAAACTAATTTAGGACATAATTCAGAACGGTTTACCATGAACGTAGACCAACCCAACTTTTCACCAAGCTCAAAGAATCTCTTGTATTCTCCATCTCTAATTTCCTCTTTGAATACTTTCTCATAGGCAAAAGGTAGTTCTTCTAATTGTTTCTCTGCAGAAATCTTCAAGGAATTTGAAGTATCCACTTTCTCTATAGGTATAGGATTTGTTTGAGGTAGTGTTCTTTCCTTTGCATAAAAATAAAGCTTTTTACCATTACTATCATACGAAGGTTTCCCACTTTTCAATTTATCTTTACCCTTTGATTTAGAACTAGCTCCTTTGTCAATTGATTTCTTCTTGTTTAAATCCAATCCCTTGTTACTCTTCACCTCCCTCTTGCTAGATAAGATTGATGTTCTATTAGTCATCTTCAATTAACCCCCAACTCAAAGCTTTAGCAACCCTTGAAAATTAAACTCTTGAATTAATGGATGAACAAGCTTGATTTGTCCTAGGATGGGTGAATTGGTGATGAATCTCTATGTGGGTGAGGATGATTTGTAATGGGTAGGCTTGGATTTTAGAAATTGTGTGATGAATTTGTGAAATTTGGCTCTTTGATTCTTCAATTTGAATGAATTTGGTGATGATTGGTAGCTTGATTCTCTCTTGTAATGATGTGGAGAGAAGGTTTGATGTGTTTTCCTTGATGATTGGGTAGTGTTTTGGTGATTGGTGAAGGTTTTGATGAGCTTCAATGGAGTTAGGAGAGTTGTGGAGAAGAAAGAGAGGGTTAAGGTTTAATAAATTCGGAATAATAGGCTTAATACCTCCTTTATAACTTAATCCCGTAACTTTCTCTCTCCTCTGGCGGCGCTGCGGACTACCCCTGCGGACCATGGGGTGCACCGCAGGGTAGTCCGTGACATCTGATGCTCGAAAATTTTTGCTCACTGACTTAAACCCGTGGTAGGACCCCGTGGTACGGGTTTTTTGGCTCGCGGACTAGGGTCCGGTGTACCGCGGGGTACACCGCGGCTTCTGTAGCTGCTCCGTCAAAATACCCGTGGTAGTCAACCCGTGGTACGGGTTTCTGGGGCGCGGACCATGGCACGGTGCACCGCGGGGTGGTCCGTGGAATTTTTTCGTGTTTCTGACCTAAACCCGCGGTAGCTACCCGTGGTACGGGTTTTGACCTCGCGGACCATCCCTGCGGACCATGGGGTAGTCCGTGAGGGTAGTCCGCGGGGTGCTTTCTTGCGCTCCAAAAATTTTCCTCGCGTTCCCTAACTTGATTTCTCCGATTCCTACACACCAAAAACACTAATACCTTTCTCAAATATGCATTATCAACTAAAAACAACTAAAATAAACTTAAACTAAGAATGTAAAAGACATGAAAACATAAAAAAAAACTTCGGGTTGTCTCCCGAACAGCACTTTTGTTTAACGTCTTTCAAAGTTAGACGTGTTACCTCTGTCAAGATTTGCGAATATAGCCTCCCCAACAACGAGTAAGGCTATGAACGTCAACTAATCTGCGCTTGACCCCAGTTTTGGGGCGAATTTCTATCACCTTGGCTGAAACGACCTTAGTGACAATGAATGGTCCCATCCACGAGTCTTTGAAACTTCGTGGCCTGTTCTCGCGTTTGTGGGCTTTCCATAGGACTTCATGGCCAACCCTAAACTCAATTTTTGGCTCAGTATCCACAGGTTTTAAGTGGATCTCCTCAGGAGGGACTTTGTGATGTGAAAGGCTGTGGATGATAGGTACGGTGGGATCCAACTTCCTCGGTTTCTTACCCAAGACATAGAAGGTCTCAGATACATTTTTAGCATGAAGGGTGATGGTCCCATCTTGGAAGTTGATCACACTTTGACTTGTGGCCATGAAAGGCCGTCCAAGTATGATCGGAACCTGTTTATCTGCATCAAACTCAAGAATAACAAAGTCAGTAGGGATGGCGATATTACCTGCACGGACTAAGACGTCCTCCACTGTTCCCCATGTCCTCTTCACTGAGTTGTCAGCAAACTGCAACTTCACTGGAGTTTTCTCTGATTTTTGAAGTCCAAGTCTCTTGAACACGGACTTAGGCATAAGATTCACACCAGAACCCACATCGTACATTGCTTTCACTTTGAGCCTACCATGTAATTGAATAGGAAGGTTGAAACTTCCCGGATCTTTAAGCTTAGTGGGTAGCTCTTTCTCACTTCTTCTCGAAACCCTCAGGTTCTCTCTTGGGATCTCTACACTCGCCTCTTTCTCAGGAATAACTTGCGTAAAAACTTGTTGCGGTGTAAGTCCTCTCTTCGCAATCTCAAGCATTTGGGCGTTGATATTTTCAGGTTGGTACGCCTCTACAAATGTCTTGAGAATAGTGTCATCTTTAGGATTTGTATCAGGAATAGTTGATGACACTGGTTGAACACTAGGTGGCGATTCCACCTTCTCTTCTTCTTTCTCCTCTAGCACAGCAGGTGCCACTTCATCTTCTTTCGATTCTTCTTTTGAGGCTTCTTCCTCTTTCTCTCTTGCTAACTCCGCTGCATACTCTACCATTGATCGCATCTCCTCTTGCACCTTTTTCAGTAGCTCTATGAACTCGTCTCTCTCTTCATCGCTTTCCAGATGATAAACTTCTAGACAGTCGGACTCCTCGGGGTTAGACTCGGTTGGCTCTTCTTCAATACTGGGAACTTCCACGGCACAAATGGCAGCATGTGGTGCTTCCTCCTTTTCTTTTTCGATTTCAAGGCATATAGCCTTGCAAGCTTCGAACACAACATTGTTTTCACCTCCTTCGATTGCCTTTACTTCCTTTTGTTCTGTTAGATGCTTGTTTATTTGGGCTAATTGAGTATTTAGCATCTGAAGTATGGCATCGTGTCCTCTGACCTTTTCTTCTTGAGCGTTTACAGTGGTGTTCAAACGTTCTAGAGCTTGTACTATCTGTGTATTGTCCATAGATCCTTCTTGCGGATACTGAGGTAAAGCTTTTTGGTCTAAAGTATCGGTATAGGCGTCTTGAGCAGGTTGTTGTGGAGGAGTAGGTCGATTCTGATATTGGTTTTGGTACTGACCTCTCTGTTGGTAAGAGTTGTTCTGGGGTCGCGATTGATATTGACTAGGATTAGCGGCCCCTTGTGGATTTGAATACTGCATACCCGGATGGTTGCGGTTGCCCCATCGGTTAGATATGAAGTAAACAGATTGCGGATTTGATTCACACTCTTCCCATGAATGATCGTTAACTCCACATTGTTGACAACCTTGTGCCTCTTGAACTACCTTTGTAGCAGCTAAATTCTTCTCCATCGCGATTCTCAGCTCCTTGATTTGATTTTCTAACGAGGATATTTGAGCTGAGTTCGCGGTTTCTGCATCTAAACGAAGCGTTCCTCGGGTCTTTGCTGCAGAAGCTCGCGTTGAAGGCCAACTTCTTTCTTGTTCCATAATATTTTCTAACACCTCGGAAGCTTCATTGTGATTCATGGACACAAAATTACCCCTTCCAATGTTATCCACCTTGTCTCTACCCTTGTCATCAAGACCTTCATAGAATATAGCAAGTTGTAGAGCAGGTGTATAACCATGGAGCGGACATCTAGCTAATTTTTGTTGAAACCTTGTCCATGCTTCTCCCACTGTTTCTCCATCTTCTTGAGAAAATCTTGCAAGCTCGGTTTGATCTTTAAGTCTCATGCTCTTTGGATAAAATCGGTTAAAGAACGCGGCTTGAAGCTCTCTCCAAGAGTGAATGGTTCCATGTGGTTGTCTTTCTAGCCAATCGCTAGCTCTTCCGGTCAAGAAAAACGAAAACATATGACAATACAGTTGCTCGCGTGTAATGCCAGGAGTAATGTAGGCATCACAAATCTGCATGAACTTCTGAATCGCTTTTACCGGATCTTGAATTGCAGTACCAGTATATAGTCCGAAACTTTGAAATTGACTAAGCATACCCGGATCGGGTCTAAATTTGATATTCGGAATCTCAGGAGGGCGGTAACCGATGGGTTGAACATGGAATGGTATGTTTAGGCCAGGTAGATCTTGTTCAACTCGGTTTTGTTGATTATTCTGCCCATTACCTTCTCCTACTGGCAGTTGTACACCAGGTGGAACAAACGCAGGAGGTCCTCCTGGTGCAAAGTAAACTAACTCCGGATCATTGTCTTGAATGTCTGCCATAGTTCTTCTCAAGGCTCTTTCCTTACGAATTCTTTTGTTATAAGCTCTGAAGCTCCTCTCAGGTTCCGGTAAGGGAGGCCAAGAATTAAACACTGTGAAAACCTGAAAAGGACTAAAGCAAACCCAAGCGTAAATCTGGAAAAATAAAAACTAAAACTAAACTAAAACTGAAAAGTAAAAACTAATTAAAAACTAAAACTCGAAATAGATAACCCACACGCTAACGAGACACAAGTCCCCGGCAGCGGCGCCAAAAACTTGGTGTCGCCTAGGGTGTGATAAAAATAAGATCAAATTAAGTATGGAAAACTATGCACTCTCACCCTAGACAGGCACAGTACTGCAAGTATTACAGGACGTATGCAAGTTTTAATGATAAGTAGAGTTCGTTCTCAGGGACTTAAGTGTGTTAAACGCGTAGGAACAGATAACGAGTAAAAGTAAATAACTAGAAAACAGAAAATTAAATATTTGGTTTTTCGAATTTATGAATTAAAACTAAATTAAAGCTAGGAAAATAAAGACAATAAAGTAAAAGATTAAGAATATGAGATGAGAAGTATAGCTTAGGTTTTGCTAGTATGCACTAATCCTTCTAATTCTATCTATAGATCTAGTTCATAAGGGAGAATATTAGCTCTTGGTAATACTTAGTCAGGATTCTAAATTCCACTACCTTAGACCTTGAGAGCGACTAAGGGGGCTACGTCACAACCAAGAAGTGATTTAAAATAGGGTTATCAAACGCCACTAAGGCCCTAAGCAAATACTGCAAGTCTTGGTGATACTGTGGTTAAAACAAACCTTAATGACTATCTAGTTAGAAGTATGTTTTGTCAGAACTGCTATCGACACTAGACATTATGTGGTGGTTCAATAGTTAAACACCCTGTCAAGGAGAACATCTAACTACTCTTAAAACAATCCTAAAGTGATCAGTTCTAGGAAAGACCTTAAATCAAAACACATAAGCAAATATAAAGTAAGTAGCTAATATCAGATTAAAACATATAATTCCCAAAGAAACTTAGATAGAAGAATTAGAATTCATAGATTATACATATGCAAAACCCAAGCTATGGGAGGTTTAGTTCATACCTGAAGGAAATAAACTAAAAGAAATAATAAAAGACATCATCTTGCTCTCTACAATAAACTGGAAGAATAAAACCTTAAGAACTAATTACTATGAGGCAAGGATGATTTACAAGTGATATAAGGGTGTATTTATAGGTGTTTAGAAGACCTAATTCGTTTTCTTGAGGAAGAGTTAAGGTAATGGATTTCTAGCCCAACTCAAATTCGTATGGAAATAAAGATAAACACTGCTGCGTTGTTTTGGTCATAACTTCTTTATTATTGGTCCGATTTTGCTCCACAAGATACCAAAAGAATCGCAACAGAATTTCCTACGCCCTTTAGGAGTAATCTACCAAATTCGGCCTCTTTATTAGGTAAAAACGCCTATCTTTGCAGAATCCCAGAATTAGGCAGCTTTTCCTTTTCCATCTTTTTAGCAATTCTTTCCTTATCTCCAATTACCATGCATATCTCCTTCCATAAGTTGTTGTCTTTGACTTGGACTCTAATTAAACTCCATAATTATCTTTAAAGCTACACACTAAATAAACAATTAAACCCAATATGCTCTAAAAACATTAATTCTACAAATCAAGACACAAAATAGGAAAGTGCACTAAAACTCAAGAAAATCGACATTATTGACTTCTAAAACACTAAAAATGATGTTTCATCTTAACATAAATCTATCACAAATGAGGAGACATCATGGACCCTCCACCCCAAACTCAAGCTCGAGACAAGTCTCAGGATCGTGATGCAAGTGCGGGTCATGACCACATGAGGCAAATAGCTTGTTTCCAATACTCAGCGGCTTAACCCTCTTGGGCTCCCGTTGCTGAATTTGACGAAGCAAGTCCCAGGAGAAGAGGTCATAAAACCGGTATTCAAATCAGGTCTAGCTCAGCAAAGGAGAAGGTACTTTAAAGTTTGAATCAAAAAAGAAAAGACAAAACGGGATTGGATTTCCACTCATAAGGAAGGAAGGTTAGATCTCTTTGATAGGGTTGTATTTTTTGTTGAATGTTAAAACTCCCGAAATGCAGTCTAGACAGCGGGCCTTCCCATTTCTGACTGGACTGACTCGGGGAAGGGTCAATCTCCTCCGGAGCATGCTTCACAGCCACTCATTCGTCCTGACCAAATAGTAGAATCTATCTCTCAGCAATTCTTTTTTCCGCTAATCACCCCTTCCCAACCAGCCCGCCCGATCGTTCTTGTAAGATCGGCTAATGAAAGGGGGTTAATCTGGTCCGAAGTTGTCGGAACGAATCGTTTGCTTTATCGAAAAAAGATTTCTTAAGGTTGGCCCCCTATTTTCAACTATTACAGCTGGCGTCGACCAGCTTTGCGATACGGACGGACACGAAGAAGAACGCAGGCAGCGGAAATGCAAACGATAAGAGCAAAGATTCCCGACCCAGAGCATGTTATTGACTCAACCACAAATTTGTTGAATGAAGGTAGCTTGCTTACTCTCAGCTACTAGTTAGACGGAAATCCCTTGACTTCGCTTATGCCCTTATGCAGTAAAGAAAGCAAGTGAGGCGGGCCATTCGAAGTAACGTAACAGGATTCGATGTTGCACCATCTTCAACTCTTATCGGGATCCGGAGTCTTTCGAGAAAAGGTCACATCCTTCAATATCATGATTGAGTCAACCAGGCCAAATCATGAGTGAATAGAAAATAGAAAATGTACATAGCTGTTCCAGCTAAAATACTGGGAATAATTCTACCACTTCTACTAGGAGTAGCCTTTTTAGTGCTAGCTGAACGTAAAGTAATGGCTTTTGTGCAATGTCGAAAGGGTCCTGATGTAGTGGGATCATTTGGGTTGTTACAACCTCTAGCAGATGGTTTGAAATTGATTATAAAAGAACCTATTTCACCAAGTAGTGCTAATTTCTCCCTTTTTAGAATGGCTCCAGTGGTTACATTTATGTTAAGTCTGGTCGCTCGGGCCGTTGTACCTTTTGATTATGGTATAGTATTGTCAGATCCGAACATAGGGCTACTTTATTTGTTTGCCATATCTTCGCTAGGTGTTTATGGAATTATTATAGCAGGTCGGTCTAGTAATTAGGGGGCGGCCGTTCGGTCGCCTATGATACTAGGACCAATAGGTCAAAAATGGGTTTGTGCCGCAGGTGTTGAACGATCTACTCTACACAGGTGTGGGCTTACAGGGCTAGGGCTCATAAACCCTTTCCTTCATTCATCAATAGTGCCCTGGTCGGTCACTTTTCTGGGCCGGGATCAATAAGTGGAAGTCCTAAAAAATAGATCTTTCTCTTCGCACCTCAGATCAAGAGGAAGGGTTGCTTGTCAAGCCGGCCTATATATAAATATAAAGATTCGCTGTCTTTTAACAGGCTCTTCTTCTTTGTCAACGCTACTAATGACCTATAGGTTTGCCTACTTTACTTATGAAAGATAATGAGAATGGGTTTTTTAAACAAAAAGGAAAAGGCGCTACTTAGTTTCGCAAGCCTTTGTCATTGTCAGTCAACTAAGTAGGGCCTCAGGCCCCCTGCGAATCCGTATATCTGAGGAGCATGCCGCAACAAAAGGATTGTCCCCTATGCATTTCATTCTTTCCGGAAGGGAAAATTGGAAGTACCCCCCATCATAGTGAACCTCTCCTTGTGATCGGGATGAGGTAGATGCCTCCCAGCCGGGGGGCGGATCGAATCGGAGTTTCCTTAGGTAGCCACCGACCTACAGTTATCCTTAAACTTCCGTGCTTGGTGGAGAAGAAGAGAATAAAGGTACGCTCGCTTGCTGTCTTGTTCTCTGTCATGAACTGGGATCGCTCGCCAGCTAGGTCAGATTGGAGCAAGAAAGATTGAGAACATATTACCCAACTTCGGGGACAAGGGGCGGAACGGCCTCTCGATCTACTTACTGCAGCCCAGGAATAAAAACGTCGTCTAGGAGTTCCCTCTTGCTACGATCTCCCCTACGCCTAGGACGTTGTCTGGGCCAAGAGCCATAGTTAGTTGTTGTATCCATTTGGTTGTTTCTTTCTCGTTGTTGATACTGGCAAGACCCAGCCAGATGATGTCTGCTGGTTGGTAGTGAGAGGACTCTTAGTACCTGCATACCTAAAAGGGGGCGCTGGTTAAAAAACAATCTTTTTTTTTCTGGCTCTCACTCGACTCAATCCGTCAGGGCCTTAACAGTCTCGTCTCTATCGAGCCTTAGCAGCGGGAAAGGAGTCTATCTATCTGCCTAGCTTTGGTAGATTTCCCCCAAACGCAATCCACAGGAATTCCACGAATCCCTTGGTGGATAAGTCCGACGACTAAGCAACAGTGCGGAATTGAGTTTCTTGTCTGGTGGATCTGATCTATAGTTAGGGGGAAATACATACCAAAAGGTTCGAAGAAGGAACGTGCATAAGAGTATATAACCAACGCACCCTTCTGTATAACCTATTCACATGAAGCGGCTGGATGAAAAAGTTTCCCCCATTCAATTTGTAGGGACAACCCCTACCTCCTCTCTTCTAGAATGCTTTTAGGCGTTCTGGTTTTGCTTCTCATTAAGAAGCACACCGGGCTGCTTAGTCGGAATAGGCAAGCGGTGTGCTTTAAGAGTAAAATCATTCATATCAAAATGAAGCGTAAGCTTTCTATTTTTCAGTACGGATCACAGTTTGATCGAACCGGTCCCACTCGTTATTCACCTAGTGATTGGATTGAGATTTCCTTTTCGTATTCTTCTCCATCTGAGGGAAGTTGTTCTATAGGGGCCCCCCCGGTCTCCAATAGTTCCGCTTCTGAGGCGTCCACTGGGATCCGGGATGAGCTCACTTATTATTCCCCACTGGATATAAATGACATGAGTCAAGAATTTCGAAATGTTTATCTGTTCTTTCAAGGGAAGATAGAGGAAATGGGGGCGGACTTGCCATCCACCTGGACTCTCGAAGGATTTACCCTAGCCCTTTCACCGGAGTCCATCTTCGTCCCTTTCAATCTTATGGCATCCATCCAATACATCCTCATTAATCATAAAAGGTCGACTTAGTCAACTACCTTTGCGGCATCAGGGGCATCCTCTTGAGACTGAGAGACGAATCCGGGATTTGAACTCTAATATCGAGCTCCCAAAGGCCATAAAGAGCACAGAGCCCTAGTAGCATTGACCTTAGCTACCTCATACATCGAGACCAGCGAGCCCCAACCCACACCCTCCAGTCCCGGAGGCCTTGTCTCAAAACCATTATTATCTAAGTGACCGTCAGTGCTCTTATCAAAGTCTTACCATGAGGATTGTCTTTATTCGATGGAGCAATGATAATCTACTCCACGTATGTTGTCCTTACCAACCCCCATTCTTTTCACAGAGAATGCGATTGCTTTGAAAGAGAGTCCAAGTTGGGAGCTCGGCTGTCCGATTGTGTGTAAAAAAAGATGTAGTAGTAAAGAGTTACCAGACTCACGTTCCTGCCTTTTTCAACACTTTATATATAAAGGCTTTTCAACTCTTTCAAATACACGCTAAAATGAAAGCTCGCTTTGATTGATTGCTTGCAACAGCTTTGAGATATTTGAGATACTCGTTAGCGGTTCAGTCCCTAAAACCAGAAGTTTCAAACTGGGCCATAGAGTTTACATACTGATTTCGCATACCGAAGGGAGGGCCTTAGCTTGGCAGTACTAGCACTGGGGTATTCATAAGATCGAGTCTTGATCTTATAGAAAGCTATACTCTGGGTCCACTTATTAGAAGAATCTTTCTTAAGCAGTTTGAATAGAGGTTCGCACATGGATCTAAAAGAGATATGAAGCGACTGATGTACTTTACTCTTTCAAGGAAACTTCTAACTTCCATCCCAAGGGTTTGGGAGCAGGAGTGATTGCCTTTGATGGTACTCTGTTGTCGCCTTGAGCGAAAAAGGTCCCATACGAGAATTCTTTAATGCGCCAATTGTTAACACGAACTGGAAACTTTCAATTGCGTATAGAAAGACATGGAAGATGAGAGCTAGTCATCAGAGGACGAAGGCTTGGCTGAATGCCATCCCTTCTTTCCTTTCTTAAACGGATGGACCCTTTCGATCTTCTACTCTACCGGTAGATGTAAGACCAAGCCAATCTTTTTTTGATAGGTGCCACTTTTTTTTCTAAGGGCGTAATCGTAAGAAAGATAAGATGCCAGTCTCTTCCAATATGAGTGTCAGACTTGCTTCCTGATCTATGACCACCCTCCTGTGCTAAAAAAAGCAGCTAACCGGGAATTCGCTTTTCCTAGACCCGGCATTTCTTTCTAGTTTCTGCTCCAGCAGTCCGAGCATAGTATGTGGGACAAAGAGTGGAAGTGGGAGCAAAAGTATACCGCAACGAGATAAGGGCTCTCATTCAAATAAGAGAGTCGTGGAATCCTGTCCCAAAGGTAAGAAGCTGTAGCAGTGATTGAGCTAGTGTTTAATCCCGGGCGAGAGGTAGTTCCTATTCTATTAAGTTAAGGAAGAGGTGCCTACGTCCTTCCATTCGATCTCGTACTAAAACGAAACAAAAATGGGGCTGCTCTCTTCTGCGGAGACTCCTTCGCTGCAATAAGAAATCTATGAAAATTCATAAAACAAACGGAAAACAAAAAGTAAAAATGAATAACATAAAGACTAGTAATAGAACCTTGAGGAGGGGATGTGAAACCCTTCTCTTGAGCTTAACAGAAGCAACTATGTTCTCATGGCGCTGCCTTGTGATCATACCCCAGACCCTTCATCTCTCAAGAGCTTCAGATAATAGGATTAGGCCCCCTGTTAACTTTCTCCTTCTTGTTGAAATGAAAGGGAATATGATCCTTATACGCGTGGAGACCGGTACACCGTCAACTCCAGCATCGTTACGTGCCCTCATTTACATCCTTAAAGGATCGTTTGTAGCAATTGTACACTATTTCCATTCGGGAATGAAAGGGTTGGCCGAGGAACTCAGTTAAGTTTACCAATCAACAAGCCTAGGTCCCCTATCAGGTAACCATTATCGACTCACTTCTTGGGGCACTTAGTAAAAAAACCCAATCCCACTTGGGGATGGTTAGCATCACAATGGATGATGTTGTCTCAATCAAAACTTTCTCACCCATTTGAAATGAAGTATCCGCACTTGAAACTTATCCTCCCCACCTAAAGAACATCTATCAATGGCCTGGCCCAACTGCTTATATTATAGCAGATTAAAAAAAAACAAGAGAAAGGCTGCATTTATAAGTTGTCTTTCTAGGTTTTTCGTCAGAGAAGGGGTAGAAGGAGCCCTCATACCCGCTGTCCTTCTCCATCCCATACCTGAATATAGGGTGGCCTCGCCTTAGAAGGCTACAGAAGAGAATAAGGTGAAGCCCACCTTTCCGGGGCTTTCCTCAGACCTCTGTCCGGCCTAAGGACCGTCTCTAGGCTGGAGCTCCTGTCTCCTCCCTTAGAGAGCGGACCAATCCACTTCGTTCCCCAATCCTCTTGAGGACTTCATTGATTCGGTCTGGCGGACTCGGCGAAGCTCCTGAAAAAAGGAGCTTCTTTGTCCTGTTTTATTTACCTCGGTCAGCTTTCTACTTAGAGTTTCTTGGATGTACTCCCATTTTTGTTTAGTTAAAATACCTTCTCTAAGAAGACGGTTTCGGCTTTGCTCCTCTATCCAGAAAGGATGTGGGTCGAGTTCCGCCATGCGTGTAAGAACTCCCTCCTTTACCACGATTAGGGTCATAATTTGTTGAACCGGCGGTTGCCATCCCGTTTTTATTTCTGCCGCAAGGAGAAGCCTTTGATTAATGGCTTCAAATGGACTGCTCTCTGGTAAGTCCATTTGAATGGAAAATGGGGGATTAGATGGAGGGAACCTCTGCTAATAATGGAATACATTGATTTGTGGCACTTCTTCTCCTTATTTAGCTTTCAAGTGGGAGAGGACTTCAATAGAGTGAGCCCTTCGATCGCGGTGCTCATCTTACCATCTGACGCAGTCCAACTTATCCCTGCTAACCCACAACTAAAGCACCATGACTCTTTGATTCTAAAATGCGGCCGAGGGCATTCCATCGTGATTCAAGCCCATTCTGGATTGAATACCCTTATATCTTGGTAAGATTAGGGTCAACGGTTTGTGCCTGTCCCGCACTTGAATCACGATCCTGAGACTTGTCTCGAGCTTGAGTTTGGGGTGGAGGGTCCACATTTGGGAATTTACATTGGGAAGGGATTATTATGTGTTTGTATTGAGGCACAAAAATAAAAGATGATATTATTATTTGTAACCCTTTGTCGGGATTTGAAAGAAAAAAACATTACAAAAGACATGACCTTTCACATAAAAATGATGGTCATGGGTATCTTGTACAAAAAAAAGAGAAAAGAAATGAAAAAGAAAATAAAAAGAAAGAAAGAATAAAATAAACCGGCAAAGTGGAATATTTTTGGAAATCATCTTAGTTTTCATTGGGTTGACATGGGGACGCAACATTAGTGCGTCAATTGGGTGAGTGAGAACATTTTTGAGCGTAAACTCAAGCTCGAGGACATTGTTGATAGTAAGTGAGGAGAGAGCCAAAAGCTCACTTCAAATTTACCAAATATACATCCACACCGTCTTTAAGCCATTATTAAAACCATAAAGACCTCGTGATTCCTAAGTGCATAGTGAATTTATGATTCTGTTGATAGGGAATGTACTAGGTGGAGCGTTCAAAGCGAGTTAGGATTAATGACCACCCTATAGCCATCATACAGAGATGAGTACAAGTGTAACCTTCAAGCATTGCAACTTTAATTTTATGATTGAGATTATTTATGTTCGATTTTGTATGATAAGTGTATGTATATATTAGTTCCTAGAGTTTCACTATATGAGATTTATCTTAAGAATTGATTTAGGTGTAATTGCTAGCTTCTACTTGTTCTTACGTTTACTTTTACCCCTTTGTTTAGTTTTGCTTTGTCGGGACGACAAAGGTTTGAGTTGGGGGTCTTAATGTCTCCCTAATTGTTCTTATTTTCGACCCTTGGGAGACATCATTTTTTATGTTTAATTAAATATTTTGATAGACTTTTGAATTAAAAATGCAATAATCCAGAATTTCCATTTTATTTCTAGTAATTTTGATTTATTAAACTTTTGCGCGTAATCTTGTGTATTTTAGTGGAATGTTTGTAGGTTTTAATTGCTAGCTAGGAATGGAATCCGAGAAGAGAGTCAAAGATCGTGATATGGAGTCAAGACTTGAAGATAAATCCCGAAAGAATTTGATTTTAAAGCTGTAAATCTGGAACACAGGCCAAATATTGCTGATTTCAAGGAGTTTAAGAGATGATTTAGCCGCTGACCTTTGAAGAGAAAACATTCCTTATCGAGTTACGAAACTTTATCAACTGGAATCAAGTCCATCGTAGTTATAACAAAGCGGAAAAAGCCGTTTTAGTGAAGGTGGTGCAGCAGTTACGGGATTTTGGGCTTAGAAATTGAGCTTGGACATTTAATTAGTGTTTTATTATTAGGTTCAAGCCCTAATCCGTTTTTCTACTTTTAAAAGGAGCTCTTGACTTCTATTTTTTCACACAATTCACTTTTTACAAATTAAAACATCAGAGAGAAGCAACAGAAGGAAGAAAGAAGAAGCTGTCAAGAGCTGGAGAGGGTCTATATCTTCGTTCTCAGCCATTCCAATTCCGGAAATTAGGTTTTCTTTATTTTTAATTCTGTAATACATTATGAATTCCATTTCAATTAATTTAGTTTTCTTTTTAATTAGCATGAGCTAATTCTTTTATAGTACTTGAGAATGTTTTATGGGTGAATCCCAATTCTATTGAATTTCTATGTCTGAATTTGGGTTTCTGTTAAATTAAATTAAATTGGGTCTTTTACTCTTTTCGATAAACTGAGACTATTTACTGTTTTTGGAGTAGCTAACTAAGAACAGGTGTTAGTATCTAGGCTATTCCACATATGTGGCGTGTGGATCATCCTGACGGAGGGTTTAGGTACGGAAATATTTATTCAATCTAAAATAAAAGCTATTGATTCTGACGAACTTAGCTAATTTTAGGGCCAATGTGGTAATTAACTTAATCATCTAAAAGTGGATCATATTTACCCTGACGGGACTAGTGACACTCTAGGGTATCCTTATAGTCTACCCTGACGGGGGTATAAGGAATTTAGAATCCCGACCATTGTAATTGACCAATTTAACCCTTAAACAGCATAGGTTATGAAATAGGATTAGGAGGATCCCTTGCGTTCTCAAGTGCTACTTTCTCATACTTGCATTTCACACTTATTTACTTGCGTCTTGGTATTTAATTGCATTTTCCATTTAGTCTTTCATTAATTAGAAATAATAAAAAAACAATCAATCATTATATCTTTATTTTCTTTCCTAAGTGCAACCATTCATTATTCGATAAGCATTGTAGTTAACCAAACCGTCCCTGCGAACGATCCTAGAATCACTTATTACTACTTGGGACAACCGTACACTTGCGGTTGTGGTTCGATTACTTTTGCATTTATTTTAGAACACACAAAGTACCACCAACAATCTATCGTTGATTTATACGAGATAACAGATATACACTTTAATTTTTCATTTCATCAACCTTTGCGTTCGCCATCAACACAAAGTTAATTACCACTAGACCAAGAAGCATTATTTATAATAGTAATATAGTGATGTCTCCTCATTTGTGATGATTTAATATACTTCAGAGACATCATTTTAGGCGTATTTATAAGTTTATAAGCCGATTTTAGCTTAATTTAGTACACTTTCCTATTTTGGGTCTTGAATTGATTATTTATTATTTTTAGAGCAGATTGGGTTTAATTATTTATTTAGTGTGAATCTTTAGAGATATATGGTAATTAATAAGAGTCCAAGTTGGTTCAAAGAGCTAAAGGAAAGAAGATAAACATGGACATAGGAGATAGAAGGAAACAGAGTTCAATTAGGAAAAGGAAAAGCTGCCTTAAATCTGAATTTCTGCAGCTACGCCTAAAGAAATGGTGATAACTCCAAAACCAAGCCGATTTTGGAAGATTCCTTTCGTAGGGACGTAGATAATTCTGTGAGGATTCTTTTGGTATATTGTGGAGCAAAAACAGACCAATAACGAAAACGATATGCTCAAAACAGTTCAGCAGTAATTATCTTTGTTTCCATACGAATTTGAGTTAGGCTTGGAGTCCATTACTTAACCTCTCCTTCAAGAAACGAATTAGGTCAACCTATACACTATAAATACAGCTTCTTAACACTCTTAAATCATACTTGGCCAGACCTTAAGGCCAAGAGGAAGCTGCAACACAAGAGAAGAAGTCTGGAAGGAGCAGAACACCATATGTCTCCTTCAACCTTTGATTCTGTAATTCTTTTCTCTTCTTTTCTTTGTATGAATTAATTATTTTTAGCTTGAGTTTTAGCATATATGTATGAACCCTAGTTTTGATTGACATCTATCTAATTTGGGAATTCTATGTTTTAAATTGAATTATTGTTTTTATTCTCTGTTTATGTGTTTGGATTTATATTCTGTGTTCTTGTGGAACCTAGGCCATATAGAATTACCATCTAGTAATTAGGTCACCATTGACAACGGTGTTTAATTACATGTTTAGCACATAACATCTAGTATTCGGTTTAGATCTGACAAATCAACCTAACTAGATAATTACCATGGTTTAGTACATGTTACTATTTACCAATTACAGGAACAGTTTGCTTAGGAAGCCTTATTGACACAGGTAAATCTTATTTAAAACTACCTAGCGTAATTGGAACCGATTATTGAAATACTACATAATTCACCCTTACATGTTTAGAACGGAAAAACTAGTGGGGATTACATGCCATTTACTCAAGCTAACTTTCATACTATCTTCTTTTCTCTTCTGTTATTTATTTTCCGTCTTTTAATTTATTAGTTTAGTTTTCTCTTTATAAAAACAAAATAAAAATCTATTTTTCTTTCTTTCTCTTGCGTATTATCTTTTCTATCTTTCATATTTGCACTTGATAATTTGCATAAGTTCTCTCTAACTTTCGTAGTCTCTGAGGAACGAATCTTCTTATCATTAAAACTTGCATACGTCCTGTAATACTTGCAGAACCGTGCTAGCTTAGGGTGTTTATTTGCATCTAAATTATATCATCTTTTTATCACACCCTAGGCCACACCATATAGTGTCTTGAATCTACTATCTATTATACGTGACAAAAATTATGAATGTCTTAACCATTTAGTAAATAATTTATCTTGTGGTGTATTGACCAATTCACTATTTTTTTGGTTCAATATCACTAAGCAAAAGACATTATGATAAAAATAGGTTAAGATGGGTTGTGGGTCAACAAGAACAAGAGAAAGGGTGTTTGGGCTTTCTAAAAAGCGAATAATCTGGCCCAAAATATTTTATGCACATTTAAAATAGATTCTGACTTCAATCCAAATTTGTACCTTGGTAATGTTTAACTATTTTAGAAAACCCTAGCCGCCGCTTTTCTTACTATCATTTCATATTCACTATCAAAAGTTAGATACATAATTTATATATCTACGAGTTCGTCATAGCTTTGTGGCCACTCATACTATTTTACCTATTAAAAAATTTCAACATCCTCTTATTTTGGATTTCTTAAAACAACTGCTACAAGGTCTTCATAACTCTATGGTAATGCGATTTTTTAATGGAGATCTAGATCGTAAGTGTTTTAAACCTCTCTCTGAGATTGAATATCATTTGTGTCACTATGATCTACATATTTTAATATAGTTTTATATAAACACAATTATATGTAACTCTTAAATATCGTAGAAACCTTAAATGTAATGCCTAGATGTATTATGATTAGGGGGTAGAAATAGGTCATTTCAACTCGGTAAGGGTTTGTTCGAAAAATTCAATATTTTTTTGGTAAGGAAAAATTCAATCTGATATCAATATGAAATTTTATCGAATTCAAAATTTCAATCCATATTCAAAACTCTCGAAACTTTTTTGAATCATATAATCTTCGAAATTTCTCTATATTTCCATTTTTTGATCTCGTTTTTGAATTTTAACTCGTATTTACTAAATTTTTACAGTATTTCAATATTTATATCTGTAAAAATATATAAATAGGCGTGTGACTATATATATGTATACATATATTAATAGTAAAAAAAATCGAATAAAAAATCTTATTTTTTTAAATGTAATTTTGATTCTGATGTGCATAATTTTGAAAATCCTAAAAAACGGAATATAAAAACTATTCTAATTTTTTGACTTTTTATTTTATCATATTTGACCAAAATAAAAAAAAAATTGATCCAAATTCTTTTCATGGTTATGATGTAAAATATACTATATGACATATCAAAATATATGATTTTAATATGTATGATACGACTAATATGGTAACATTATTTAAAATTGGTACACATTTTAATTATATTAAATGTATGAAACTAAAGAAGATGTTTTTTAATATATATTCAATATAACTTGTAAATATTGTAAATAAAATAGTAGTAAATATCTTTAGTTTTATTACTTCTAATGTTTCATTTACTGTTCATGTTTTCATGAAAGCAGATTACTCATTGACAAATGGTCGTTGGTCATTGCATTTCAATCAAGGAGTATGTGGACAATCAATTTGGTAAGTCTTATCAACTGACAAAAAAACTAAGTCTTATCTGCTAAAGTAGATGGGAAGATCTTCTTATTTTATTTTCATAAAATGATGGTAATTGAATTTGAATCGGCGCAAAAAAATTATGTTGCGTGGATAGATCTTGATGGGAAATGTTTCTTCCCGCATGTATATGTTGATAATAAAACAGAAGCTTCACTAGACTTGAATGTGGAGAATTTATCTGAAGAAGGTCAAAAAGTTGTAATCGAGATTCAAGTAGTGAATGAAGATGAGAGTTCAAGTTCAAAACAGAATTTAAGAAAAGGAAAGAGAAAGATTGATGAAATAATCGATTTAACTTTATCAAACTCGAGATCAAAAGCTCCAAAAGGTCAAGCTCAAGCTCAAGCTCCAAGGCAAGAAATTATCACAGACCTAGGTAAGGTAAATGTCGATCGCGATCTATTGCCTTACTGGATAAATACTAAGCATAGTGTTGCGGGCGCTGCCCTTGCAGTTTGCCTAAACTAGAGGAATTAAAATTATTATACCGTGTATTTAAGGATGGAAGAATTACGAAGAAACTTTTTGTGCAGAATTTGAAAGCTTTATCCCGTGGATGAGAAAGTAAAAAGTTAATATGTTAAGAGTTTAGGGTTATTTTAGAGGGAGTTTTGGAAATAGAGAAGAAGTCTTTGTTTTGTTGTTATGAATGTTTGGTTTTGGAAAATAAATTGTGATATAATTTACTGCTTTTATTATTTCTATCCCATATTAAGCACATAATGCATGTGCGATTATGTACATTTTTGGTTTACTAGCCCACTTAATATAAAATCAGAGAATGATAGTACAAATAGAATAGATCAATGGATTTTAAACTTTGTTCAACAAACTACAAATACTTTCAAAAAAAAGATAGAATTCTAGAACTTATTTGTACCACCCTTTGGCAAATTTGGAAGAATAGAAATAATTTTATTTATAATGGTAAAAGGTGTGACCCTATTAGAACCATTAACAATTCAATCGAAAATTGGAAAGAATACTTTAAAATTTCAAACCCAAATGATATTAATTATTTTGATAAAATTAATAGAGAGGTTACCTCAACCCAAGCATTTACACAAATAAATAACAACAATGGACACTTAAACATTAAATTCAAAGAAAAATGGAAAAAACCTCCACTCAACAAATTTAAAATAAACTGTGATGCTGCTTATTCAGATAAAGGAGCAGCAATTGCTTGTTTAGTTAGAAACCCTAATGGTGAACTTGTAACAGGTAAAAGTTGGGATATCGAGACTGATTCGGTGTTAGAAGCAGAAGCCACGGGGATCCTTAAAGCAACTGAGATGGCTCTTAACTACCCTTTTGGAAGCGTTATTATTGAGAATGATGCTGAGCTTATCATGAAGCCCCTTTCTTCAGGATTACCCATCTCTAATCATTCTATTAAGAACATTATTTGTAATATTTATTTTTTGGCGGAACTTTCGAGTCCTTCTTTTACTCTTATTTCTAGGAGTAAGAATCTTGCAGCTGACTGGGTTGCTAAACAACAGCTCTTAAGCAGTTTGTTTGGTGACTGGGATGTGTGTATCCCTCCCCAGTTAGCATCTATCCTTTATGGTGACATGGACCCGATAGGGGTAGGGTATCATTGTAACCTCTTTTCTATCTATCAATATATTATGCTTTGAACAAAAAAAAATGTACATTTTTGAGTTTTGAATATTATCTATCTAGCTATTGACTTGTGAAAAAAAAATAATAAGGGGCAGTTACCATAACCATCCTAAAAGGAGGTGATATTTCTTTTAAAAGTCATATCTAATATAAATGACATAATAGACAATTATACCCTTGAATTATGTCCATTTCACTAAATTTTTCCACCAAAAAATTCCTGATAAAATTTTCTCGCCAAAAGTTTTCCGAACAATTTTTTCGGCTAAACTTTTTTCCGCCAAAATTTTCTGGACAAAATATTTTCCGTCAAATTTTCGGGCAAATTTTTTTCCAACCAATTATTTCCACCAAAAAAATTCACGTCAAATTTTATCCCACCAAACAAAATTTCCACCAAATTTTTATGTTGTTACTTGGTGGAAAAATCTCACCAAATTATATTTGGGGGTTCATGGTGTTTGGTAGACAATATTTTCACCGAACTATATATTTTGGTTTATTTTGTTATTTTATTTTTGAATTTATATATTAGGGTTAATTTTGTTTGGTGAATCAAATCCCACCAAACTATATTTGAAAGTCTCACTAACTTATATTTGGGAGTTTATATTGTTTGGTGGAAAAAAATCTTACTAAACCTTTGTACTTATATCAACCTTATAATGCTAAAATTTTGTACTTATGTCAATACAATACATCTTATATATAAGTAACATTTCGAATCATGTATTTTTGTTTATAATATTTAAAACTTTTAGAATTCAGCAAAATTTTCATTTTTATCGTTTTTGAGATATTTATTGGGATATAGTTGGATCCTTTGATCCGAAATGACATACAAAAACTAAAATATATGTTCTACTCCCAGGAAAAAATTTGGCCAAAAATATCATTGTTTAGTCCTCCAATTAATCATCCAAACATGGCTCTCTGCAAAGTTTTTTTGCAGAATTTTCATTTTTTTAGTGTTTTTAAGACATTTATTGGGGGCATCTAACGAGCTGGTTCCTCTGGTACAAAACGATATACGAAAACTAAAATATATCTACTCCCGGGAAAAAAAATTGGCAAAAATTATTATCGTTTAATTCTCCATTTAATCACCCAAACATGGCTCTGTGCTAAGTTTTTCTGCATAATTTTTACTTTTTAGTATTTTTAAAAACTTTATTGGGGCATCTATCGAGCTAGTTCCTCTAATCCGAAATGACATATGAAAAGTAGAATATATTTTTTATTTTTGGGAAAATATTTGGCCAAAATATCATCGTTTAGTCCTCCATATAATCACCCAAACATTGCCCTATGCTAAGTTTTTCTGCAAACTTTTATATAAAATTGCAAACAAGTCCTTGTGTTTTATATTCATTTCTATACTATAAAATTCAAAATATGCAATAAATGAGCAACTTTATTCACTGCAGATGCACTATATTTATTTCTACGCTATATTAATATACTTACATTTATTAGCGGTTAAATAAAAGAAATTAAACCATGTTGTGATGCCATGATTCAACTCATCTAATCTCGGAGCATAAATTTGAGTAGCTGTAGTCCAATTCCGTGGTCTCATAGGTGGACCAGGAGTATACACGGGCCCATCGGGCCCACTTAAGTAACTACTTTGATTAAGGCAGCAACTACTAAAAGTAACGTCGATCAGTGTGTGGTGGTAGAGGTGGTGGCGGTGTTGATGGCGGTGGTGATAGGAGTAGCAATGGCGAATCAGAGGAGATAAAGTAGAAAAGGGGCGCATGCTTATGCTTTAGAATTGTGAATTGTTTGTATATATTTAAATTAAGATGAGGGTATATCTTGCCACATATCATTACTTTTATAAAAACAAAACTAAATCTACTTTAAAAAAACTACTTCCTAACGTACTACCAACCCACATGTCCTACACAAACTTTTTTTTTTAAGTTCTTAGCATCACAAAAACATCACAAAAATAATATCTAAAAATGGCACCAAGACAAGATCAGAGAGCAATATATTTTAATAAATTGTGATAATAGGATGTGTCCCTGTTTTATTGCTTCCTTACTCATTTCTATGATGCTCGAACATCCTACAAAAATTGTTTTTATGGGAATAACAATCTGAGAGTTATTTATTTATTTATTTGTTAAGTATTAGTTTTTAATACAAAATTTATATAATCTAACTACCTTAAAATGTATTTTATTAACCATCAGTGAGAACGAGTTGTAATTAGAGTAAAATGGATTTCATGAAGATGTTTTCTGATCTCTTCAAACGAACTGAACTGAAGAATAACTACTTTCGTCAATCGATTGTTACTTTTTTACTCGAATGGAAATATTTGGTTGTCCACGAATCAATCAATCAAAAGCCATATGAACTTGGAAACCATCTGGGAATCAGTAAATAAAAGGTTTCACGAAGTTGGGCAAAAGGAAAAAGATTTATATCTATTCCAAAATACGTGTTTACAAAGTTGATACTGAAGAATCAAGATTTGGACGGTTACAGAGTATGCATGAACTGAGATTTTGGCACCCGAAACAAATGATGGGGATGATAATTTTGTAATTTAATGTTATATTCATACTTCAACATTTTTTGATATTAAGAAATTTATGTGATTGTTTACCTGTATCAGGAAATTTTGTTGGGGGACAAGGAAATTTGTGGGGTACGCCGATATATTTTATAGTTAATTGAATTATAGGTCCCCATGTTATGCAAAGATTTCACTATTAGTTCTATATTATGTGTCAACTGAAAAACTAGCGTTTTATATATAGTGATAGTCTTTACAAGAAATGGTACAATATATCTAAGGAAAATGTTAGAGAAATTTTCCAAGTTAGATCAAAAGGAAATTGAGTAAAAATGGAAAAGGGAAACACCTGATAAGAAAATAGAAAATGATAAAAAAAAATTATAATCTCGATCTCGAGCTGCTAGGAAACAGAACATGTTCATCTAGACTAACATTTTATCAACAATTTCAACCATTTTCAAAATCAAACACAAGGCAAATTTTTTGTAAGCAAAACATGTTCATCTATACTTGACAGACATATATCTGTAATTTTTTGTGCATATGTGTGTATATTTTTGAACAAATAGTGACATATATGTGTTGACTTTAAGGAATTTGGATACAAACTTTGAAAAATGAAATAAGTTTGTAATATTGTAATGTGTTATGTTCTTTATTTTCTTGTTAAAAAAAATAACATTTTAGTTTCTTTTCATTACGCATAAAGATATCATGCATTTTATTATCAAAGATAAAACAACTAAATGTCTTGTACAAAATTTAAAATTACCATGACCTAAATTTGAGTTTGCGAGTCAAAAGAAAACCCAAGTATTGTAGTGAGAACCCTTATGTAAACTCAAGTCCTTATATCTGACGCCAAAATGGAGTACATTATCACAAAAGATTACTAAGACCAAATTAAATTTTTGGACTCGCAAAAAAACTAAGTATTGTATTGAGAATCACTCCAAACTCGACTTTTCAGAGAAGGGAAAAATTCCATCTCAGTTTTAGAACGGAGATGGTATAAATAAGAGATGATACAAATTTCATCTCAAACTTAGAATGAAAATGGGACAAAATCCATCTCAAACTTAAAATTAGAGATGTGACAAATCTCATATCGGGCTTAGAATTGATATGAGACAAATTTGATCTCATCTTGGTGGAACAAATCTCATCACATACACAACTCAAACAAAAATTAATTTCTTATCAAATGGGGATTAAATCTCTCATTTATACATCATATTAAAAAAAATTATAGATGAAAACTATCATCTTAGGTTATTAAGAATTTATCATGAATTTATCAAGAAACGCTTATTTTCCTATTATTTTTTGGCTCTCAAATTTGATGGGACATATCTCATTTCAGTAGGGGTGCTAGGAGAAGGGATCAAATATTTTTTGGGTGTTACTAGAAAATCTCATCTCAGTCTTAAAATAGAGATGGTTCAAATCTCATCCCAATCTTAGAATGGAGATACGACAACCCCCCCCCCCCCCCCCCCACCCACCAACTGCGCCCCTCGCTGAAAGAAAAAAGATTTTAAACTTTTTTGCCCCCACCTCGATCCCTTGCTGGAAAAGAAAAAATATAACTTCACCCCCATAGCCTCCCCCCTTTCCCCGAAAAGAAAAAATTATCTAAAATATTTTTTTGCCCAGTAGAAAAGTAAAAAAATAATTTGCCCTAGGAGTCTCCGCTAGAAAAGTAAAAAAAGTAAAAAAAAAAAAATTCCCCCTAACCCCCATTAAAAAAGTAAAAAAGTACACACGCTAGAAAAGAAAAATAATTTAGCACCCCAGTCCCAAACTTGAAAGGTAAAAATATATTTTTTTAAATTTTTTGCCACCAGATACCCCAACTATAAAATTATGGAAACTAAAAAAAAAAATTATCACCTTAACCTCATGCTGGCAATGTAAAAGAATCTTAAAAACCCATTGGGACTAGCTCAACGGTCAGGACCTTGTCTCTCATCTAGGAGGTACAGGGTTCGAATCCCCTCAGCCTTGTTATTTCTTGAGCCCTTAAAGGGGGTAAGCAAGAAGTGCAAGGTTCGAGTCCCCTCCTTTAACATGGGTAACCTAGTTCTGATTAAGTGGAAATATGCATGAAGAGGCGTGTATATTTTCTTTGGAAATAGTCGTGGTGCGCGTAAGGTGGCCCGGACACCCATACATCAAAAAAAAAAGTATCTAAAATAAACATGTCCTCTAATCCTCCCCTTAGAAAAGTAAAATAATCTTCTCCATTAGTAAAGTAAAAGTATTTAGAAATAAAATTATTTGCCTTCAATGCATCCCGTTAGAAAAGAATAAAAATTTAAATAAACATTATTCCATGTCCCTCATCTAAAATAAAGATATAAATCTAAAATAAAACTTTGTCCCTAAATTCTTCTTAGAAAAGTAAAAGAAAAAATTTAAAAAAAAAAAAAATTAGCCCATGACCCTTTCTAAAAAAGCAAAATTATCTATAGAAAAATTCTGATACTCATTTTCCTTTTTCTTGAAAAGTAAAAAAAATGTAAAAGAAAAAATACTACCCTCGGTCCCACAGTTAAAAAATTAAAAAAACATTAGAAACAATTATCCTGATACCTGTATAATAAAAGTATTAAAATATAAAAAAAAATCCCCCAAGTTTCCGCTTGAAAATTTAAAAAAAAAATATTTTTTTCCTGACCATTCTCAAGAAAAATTAAAATATATTTTTTAAAAAATACCTCGAATACCTCGTTAGAAAAGTAAAAATATCTGAAAATAAAACTACCACCCAAACGTTCGGACCGTCACTAGAAAATTAAAAAAACAAACAATAGATTTCTTACAGTCCCCACTAGAAATGTACAAAAATCTAAATAAATAAATAAACAAACAAATATTTTGTTTAAAACCTAATCAGTTATTTGACTAAATATTGTTAAATAAAAATCATTAAATTAGATTATTAAGAAAGGTATTTTTGTAACATTACATACTTAACTTTTATATGATTTAAATAGGAAATCGATTATTTATTTTGATTTGAGAGAAAATCATCTCAATTATTAAATAATAGAATAGTTAATATAAAATAAATTGTAAGAAAAAAAAGAGTTGTTGTTTTAATTATAGTTGAGGTCTAAATAAGACTAGTAAGTCTACCTAAACACTTACAAAGCTCCTGAAAGAGCGTTAACTATATTGCACGGTGCCTCCCATCTGCTCCGGCCACGCGTTAATAATCTCTTAAGTCCCTCCATGGAGTACATATACGAAATCGGTGCATCTCTCATTGATGCTTCCATCTTTGCCAACCAATCCACGCATGAGTTAGACTCTCGATACACGTGAATAATATCAAAGTTCCCATGTCGATCAAATAATCTCCTACAATCCGCAATTATTTCATTCGGTCAATCCCCCTTGTTCATGTCGTCCCTTCACTGGCGTATCAGTCTGGATGATTAGCGTCTCATAACTCCGATTAACCGTAATGTATAGTCCAAAATGTAAGACAAACAGTTTGGCTTGGATGCTATCTTGGAAAAAAACCCCAACACGCGCTCTATTAGTCCCTTTCGCTAAACAACCACAAATATTAAGCTTGACCTACAATGCCGGTTTTATCCATTTGATTACCATACTTATTGCCGAGACAATCACTCCCCCATCAATTTCCATCCCCCAAGCACGACTGTAATTTACAACTTTATTTTTTACCACATATCTTAACACTTTCATTGAATACTTAGGTCTATTCTCTTTAAAATACTTCTCATTCCAATTAATTCATATTTGTCAACAAATAGCTACTGCAGATTACATGCCATTATCCACAACATTGCAGCCGGTTAACTCATTCACCAATCTAGAGCAGCTGCACTTTTTGTATAAAAGTCGGTGCATTCTCTCTCAGTTTTAGTTTAGGACTCTTTGTGCTAGCTAGATCTTCTTCCAGCATAAATCATCACAACAGGTCTACATCGATTATTTTGTGCTCTGCCTGGCCCACTATTATTTGCAAACCAGTTCATGAATCTTGTGTACATGTACTGTCTCATCCAGGATCCCTTCTATAATATCCTCCAAGCCCAAATCTATAGAGATAATAATGTCCAAATTCCAAGTTCCATGCGTCAGGCTCTGCAGATCATTTGCTGCAACTTGTTGTCGAGATAAATTTCTCAACTTCATGAATTCTGGCCAACCTTCCCAAAGTTTATCATATGGTTTACAGTAACAAAATATATTTGCAGCTATTTCACGCGCAGTCCTACACCATTTACATATTGGTGACACAGACTATCCACGTTTCCGAAGATTATCTGTGGTTGGAAGACTATCCCAAATCGCCCTCCAAAAGAGAAACTAGACTTTTTGCGGACACTTGATTGACCATAATATATCCTAATAAAAAGCACCCCGGTATAAGGCGATGCCTTGAGAGATTTATAGGTCGACGTCACTGAAAACACATATGGTGCCTCCAAACTCTATTTATATGTACATTCTTGGTAATTTGGAGTTTCTACGATCCCATTCGCAAGCGCCTTGCGCCGTACAAGAATACTTGTACAAATTTTTGAGTTCAATTGTTTGGAAGCTCGTATCATAAAACCTTCATCATAATATTTGTGTTTAATGTCGCAACCCACAAGGCTTAATCACATCTAAATATATTCCACCCTAGCTTAGCAAGAAAGACACGATTAAAGCTTTTTTCATCACAAAAACTCAATCTGCCATCTTTCTTCCTACTCCATAGCTTCTCCCAAGATAACTAGTGTATCTTCCTTGTCGCACCCTCTGTACCTGATGTCTCCCTAATTGTTCTAAATATAAGCCCTTAGGAGACATCATTTTCGGTAGAAAATGGTCTTTTTATATCGACTTTTGTGCTTAATTCTTAATATTTCTATTTCCTGTCTTCATTTGATGAATTATTATTTTTAGAGCATATTTGGTTTAATTTGTGTGCTAATGTGACGCTTTAAAGATAATATGGTAATTAATTAAATGTCAAGTCAATTCTAAGGAAATAAGGAAAGAAGAGCTTGAAGAAATCTGGAGATAGAAGGAAACGGAGATCAATTAGGAAAGGAAGAGCTGCCAAATAAATCTAATTTTTGCAGCTACTTCTAAAGAAGTGATTGTAACTCCAAATCCGAGATGATTCTGGAAGATCCCTTTCATAGGTAGATAGATAATTCCGTGAGGATTTTTTTGATATCTTACGGGGCAAAAACGGTCCAGTAACGAAGAAGATATGGTAAAAACAAGTCAACAGTAATTATCCTTATCTACATACGAATTTGAGTTGGGCTTGGACTCTTTAACTTGACATCTACTCCAAGATTTCGACCTAACACCTCTATATATATATATATATATATATCAGTTCTAAACCTTAGAAAATCATCACTTGGCTGCATAAGCTTAATATACACAAGTAATTCATCATAGAAGCGATCAAGAGGATCTAGAGGAGGAAGAAGCAAGAGTTAGAGCTTAATTACATCAATTCAACACTTCTCCATCTCTATTCTTTGGGTAAATTAGTATTAGATCTATTTTGTCTATGAGGTATTTCTAAGCTAACTATTCAAGAGTTTTAGTATGCATAATTTCTCTTTAAGACTGTAATTATATGAATCATTGATTATTGTTTTTCAGTTTTAATTTGAATCTGGGATTTTAGTATTTAATTGAACTGGTTCTTAATTTTCATTGAATATATCCTTGTGCTTGTTTACTATCATTTACGTCATGAATCAAGGGTAGGTTTTAGTAATCGAGCTATTCACTTTAGTGGCGAAGTGATCATCCGACAGGGGGTTTAATTACAGAACTAGAATATAGACGCGTGGTGTCTGTTATTGACCGGCAGGCTTTTCTAACCACGTAGCCAAAGAGGTAAAAGAACTTATCATCCAAATAGGCATATTCGCCCATATAGGGGTTTATAGTACTCTAGGATAGCTCCTAGTTCCACCCGACAGGGGGCTAGGAGATTATAGAGTCCTGACTATTGTGAGATTTCCCATTCACCCTTATTCTTAGGAATCATTAATTCAATAGGATAGGTTCATACTTGCATCTCCTTATCTTATTTGTATAATTGTTTATTGTTTATTATTGATTATTTATTTTATTTAATTAATTAGAAAACAAATTCCTTTGTTATTTATCTTTTTAATTAAAACAATTAGAACTATCTATTTTGATACTGAACGGAAATTTAGAATAACTACTTAAATCCCTGTGGAGACGATTTTCCCGTATTTACTTATTTATTACTTGAAACGAACCGTACACTTGCGGTCTGTGGATCCTTTTATTCTTTACTTTTATTGCATTATTTTATAACACACCAAGACCCACCAAGTTTTTGGCGCAGCTGCCGGGGATTTAAAGCGGTTATTTTATTTTGTGTTTAAGTTAGGTTAGTAGTTTTAGTTATTTTCAGAATTACGTTTGTTTTGTTTTAGTCTCTTTTCAGGTTTTTCTTTAGGTATGGAGATTTCCCCCTATCAAGAGAAAAATCCAACACAGACATGGTATATGCCAGTACAAAAATTCATGGATATTACATGATGAAGCATTACAAATCATGAATTTAGGCTCAGAAAGTTGGAGCAATCCCTCAATTGTTTAAATGCGAAAAGCGATGCTATCATATCATTAGTACAAGTCATGCAACAAAATCATCAATTAATGGAGCAACGATTGACGCAACTCACAGAAACAATTGAGAAGCTAAAACAAGTACCATCTATGCAAACTGGCCAAGGTACAAATATTAATCATAAGGCCAGTCAAGATAGCAATGTTCAGTTCAAAGAAGTTGAAGAGTTTAGCCTTCAAGAAGAGAAGGAAGTGGAATCACCACAAGTTACACTTAGTGAACTAGAGATTCCAACAATAGAAAAATCAACCACGCTAAGCATAGATGAGTCAATTGTTGGTAATAGAGTCGAAATTGAAATTAGACCTTGTGAAGGGAAGATTACATCCATGGAAGACCCAGCCAAGCCACATCTAGAGGAATCAAACATGGAGATCTTGGTTAGAAAAGAGATAGAAGAAGAAGATACTAGGATGGATTCACCACCTAGTACTACATTGATGTCACCTCCCAACCTTATGAAGACGAATCATTCAAACGGTGACATCGATAAATAATTTGTAGAGGTGTGCAAAGAAGACAAAACATACACCCAAATGCTTGAAAGTAATACAAAAGAACTCACACCGCAACAAGTATTCACAAAAGCTATTCCAGAAACAAATGAGAATGTGAGTGTAGAGATTGAAATTGAAAACGTGGCCCTCATAACAAAAGAAAAGTCTGAAACATCCCGTATTTTGGACAAAACTCTAGATGAGGTACCACTTGAGTTCCCCATTATTCCAGAAGTATCTAAAGAGGTTAAAGAGAATGACCACCACCATGAACCCGTGAAGACGAGAGCTAAAAATGAGTTTGGGGTCAGAACCACGGTTTCTTGGAAGGCCTCCAAACAAAAGAATAGGCCAAGAGGTTTCAAAAATGCGTGGATTGGGACCATTTGTTGTTACTCAAGTGGTGACATCAAAATTAATAGAGATACGACCTTTGAGAGGTCAAAGGCTTCGAATTGTAGACGTTCATAGCCTTACCCATTGCTGGGGAAGTTACATATTCAAGGGATAATGGAGGTAACACGTAAAACTTTATATGACATTAAATAAAAGTGCTCTTGGGATACACCCCAAGTTTTAAGTGCTTCATTAGTTTAGATTTTTAGTGTGTTCTTATTCTTTTTAGTTAGTTTATGTGTTTTTAAGTGCATATTGCAGTAATGAGGAAGGTATTAGTGTTTTTGATGTGTAGGTATGCAAGGTTCGAGTTTGGGGTGAAAAACTAGAAAATTTTCGGAGATAAAAAGGCCTGGACAAAACTATTTTGCGGTAGACCGCAGTTATTCGTGGTGCACCGCACCTATCAGCGCTGGAAATTGGCGAAAACTTCGAGCTAGCATAACTTTGCGCTCGGGTATCGGAATTCAGTTTTTCTCGAGTCTAAATCGCGTATTTTTTCGAGATCTATCCAATGGAGTGGAGAAAACTTGATTTTGAGGTAAAATAAAAAACGTATTTTTTGTGGCATCCAGTGACTTTGTGCGGTACACCAGACGATACTTCTGGTGCACCGCAGCCCCCCGCCAGATCCAACTACAAAGGATATAAGAAGGGTTCAAAGAGAAGGTTAGTATTAGTTACGAATTTTTAATCCTTAAGCCTCTATTTCTTTCCCAAGGCACCCAAACTCCATGAAATACCATAAATTCATATCCAAATCCTTCCCCACATCATGACAAAGAAGATTCAACCACCCAAATCATATCAAAACACATGCTCATGAGAGAGTATTCGAGAACAAGGTTGAAGAAGATGGTAAACAAGAGATCTCTAGAGTGTGATTGATTGGGATGGAGCACAAGAGGATGTAAGGGAAAGTAAAATTGGTGATACATGAAGGTTGCATACAAGGAAATCACTGCACCTTATCTTGGGTATTAATCAAGCAAGGCAATAGCCTCGAAAAGTATGTTTTCTTTCTTCCTTATCATTTCTCTATATGCAATATTTGCTGTTTATTTTATTTTATTGAGTCTTTTCGAGTCGTGGGGACACGACTCAATTTTGATTTGGGGGTGTGGGGATTCGTTGTCCCTCATCTCCATTTTATGTGATTTACTGCTTTTTTAGAGAAATTTGAAATTTTTTGAAAATTTTAAGAGATGGATTAGATGTAGAATGTGTTTAATAGCTTGAAAGCATAAGCTTAGTAAGTTAATGATAGAAAGTAGTATGTTTATGAGCTGCTTTATTTTGTATGCTTTGAGTATTTGCAGGAAAACACACATTGATAGTAAAGAAAAGATTAGTTAGCAATGCGATAGAAAGTATGTTCGATCTCAGGGAGCCATGAGTGGTGTGCGAGCCGTGAGATCCAAGCTAGTTGAAACACCCATTTAATGAACGTGCTAAAGTTAAGAGAATGACGAAATTACATAGTTTAGAAAGTGATTAAGGCGGTTCTTTCATAAGCCCCTTGTTGCCTTTTAGCTTGCTATCCATTTATTATATTATATATCCTTCTCAGCCCCTTCTAACCTTTCTAAAGCCTTTTTATTAGACACATTATAAGACATATCCCTTTAGATTGTAGGACTTTTCCATATGACCCGCACTCGAATCGCGATGCATAGACAATTGTTTTAGAGCTTGAGTTTGGGGTGGTGGGTCCACCGTTATGGGAAATATTATTGGGTTGGGATTTTTGAGCTTATTAAGTGTGCTTTGTTCTATATTTTGATGATGGTTCACATGTTTATTATATTGTAACCCTTTGCCGGGGTAAGAGTAAATGAAAAAGGCTTAAAAGCATGAAAAGAAAAAAATTATGAAAAAATAGCATGATATCTCAACATAAAAAAGAGAGTCATAGCTATACAAAAAAAATCGATATGAAAAGAATATATATTTGGACCGGCAAAGAGGAATTTTTATGTGAACATCTTTATGCTTTAATTGAGTTATTGGGGATGCTAATTAGTGTGGTGTCGCCTAGGGTGTGATAAAAATAAAATAAATAATAAGTCAGAAAACAACGCACTCTCACCCTAGACAGGCACAGTACTGCAAGTATTACAGGACGTATGCAAGTTTTAATGATAAGTTGAGTTCGTTCTCAGGGACTTAGTGCGTTAATCGAATGGGTAGAAATAACGAGTAAGAAGTAATTAATTAAAAGACAGGAAAATAAAGAGAGATAAATTCAAAATTATAAATTAAACTAAGGAAATTAAAGACAATAAATTAAATACTAAGAAATATGAGATGAGAAGTATAGCTTAGGTTTTGTTAGTATGCACTAATCCTTCTAATTCTTTCTATTAAATCTAGTTAATAAGGGAGATAATTAGCTCTTAGATATTTAGTCAGGATTCTAAATTCTCATACCTTAGACCTTGAGAGCGACTAAGGGGGCTACGGACACACCACGAGGCTGGTTCAAATAGGGTTATCCTGTGCCACTAGGGCCCTAAGCAATCAATTTCCATAAATGGTGATAGTGATTAAATTATACCCTAATGACTATATAGTTAGAATTAGTGTTGTCAGGACCAATATCGACACTAGCCGTTATGTGGTGTTTCAATAATTAGACACCCAGCTAAGGCGATCATCTAACTACTATTAAGGTAATCCTATATGAAAGTCCTAGAGGGGGGGTGAATAGGATTACTACTAAGATAATGCCTAATTAAAAATCTTTTGGACAATAATAAGTTTAAGAGAAAACTTCTAAGACAACTAATTACATCAAACACTTATAGGATCATGCAATGGTAAGTTAGAGGTTTGATACAAAAGTATAACTAGTAAAACGTTAATCCAATATCTTAAACTACTCTAGAAGACTATATGTTAGATATCCTAGATAAACAATATCATAGAATCCATGCAAGCATATTATCAAACATATAATGTGCGGAAAGTAAATAGAGTAGGGATAGAAAGATACACACGATTTATAGTGGTTCGGTTTCCCTACATCCACTACCTAAGGAAGCCTCCTTAGGATTTCAAGCTTTTCACTAAGCTTTCGTGTCTCTCTTAACCGGGTCGAGAACACAATAACCTTTACAAACTCTTCGATAACACGAATGACAAACCACTTGAGTAATCACAACACAAGGACACCAAGTATACTCCCTATACTTGAATTCTCTCTTAATCTATCTATTACAAGACCTAGACTTAAGAGGATAGCAACAAAGTGGTTAAAGGTTTGCTAATTAAAGCTTGTAACTAAGACTCCTAAAAGAGTAGATATGACTATAAGCTTGTATACTCCTCTTGAGTGGATAGAACCTTGTGGCTTAATTGATTAACTCCTTGAAAGGATTTATAAGCACACTAGGATTGAATTTGACTATGTATAGCACTTGACACCTTCTTGAATGATAGCAATTAAGCCCCTTAATGTTTGTAATTAGTTGGTGTAGTTGTAGCCTTCAAAGAGCTTCAATTTATAGTAGAAAATGGCTTCCAACGGTCATAAGGCTTGAGTCCAACGGATCTATTTATCTCCCAACGGATATATTTCTTATGACTTGTCTTTTGTGCAGAAAACCCTTTCTTGCGGTGTACCGCAAGATTCGTGCGGTGTACCGCGCTTCAATGGTTTGATTTTCTAGCATACTGACGGGCTAGCCTCTGCACCGCGCTCTGGTCCGCAACCTTGGTCCGGTGTACCGCGCCAAGTAATCTTTGAAGGATAATGACTTGAATCAATAAATCTTCTTCACGAAAGTTGTTGTAAACATCATTCTAAGATTCTTTGAAGTTGAACACTAAAGCTAATTCTCAATATACATAAAGATAAGGTTAATAGCATTTGTATGAGAAATAGTTTCTTAAGATAAAACAATAAAGTTGATCAACATGATAAAGAAAGAGCTTTTTGATGAAATAGAGTGCAAGATAGAATGTCAATGACAATAGAAATTAGCACACTAAACACAAGAGGATTTGTCACATTAAAACAACCTAATAAGGGAGGCTATATGCCAACAATCTCCCCCTTTTTTATGATGACAAATCCTTCACTAAAACACCTTAGGAATGATATGAAAGTTTAAGTACTAATGACATAAAGCTCCCCCTCACAATAAGCATAAGATTTGAGATGCATTTGTGAGTTTTTAAAACGTGCAAGTTTTGAAAGTTTTAGTGCACATAATATTTCTCCCCCTTTGTCTTCATCAAAAAGACGGGGTAAAAACAACTAAGAAAAGAAGAGCAAAAACTCGAGTGAATAGATTTTAAACAATGATTGCAAGAGTTTAGGATAAAAAAAAACGATTTTTTAGAAAAGAGATGCACAAAGATAGATATTTGTAAAACAAGAGCTAAGGATAGAGATTTTTACCAACTCCTTGATCGATAGATTTTCATTTCATATGCTTTCTAATGACACAAACGATTAGTTGCAATATATGAAATAAAAGATTAGTTTAAGCATGTGAGTTTTAAAATATTTAAACAAAGTCTCCCCCTTACATAATGCATAGAGTTTGTTTTAATTTTGTAAAAAGTTTGACAATTTTCCCTAATAAGAATACTTGAAATCATTTTGAAGAAATTTAGGGGTAAAAATGTAATTTTTTTTTTGAAAAGCAAGGGGTCAAGATGTATTTTTCAAAATTTTGGGGACTAAATGTAATTTTCAAACATTTTGATAAAAAAGATAGAAAGCACAAAATATAGGGACTAATGAGCAATATCAAGGATTAGATGTAGTAGTTCCTATACCATCAAAGAAAAAGTTAGCAACATAACAATCCAAACCAAAGATTATACGCATCTAACAAAATGATAAAAACATACCAAATTTAACCAATAATCCAAATAAAACACATAGCATCCTAACATAATATCCAAATAAACCAAAGTAGCAATATCCTAGATGTCCAAAACACGGACCCAAACATACTTAAATAGCAAAAAAAACCACAAAACAAGTTCTAAAAAACCACATAAGCACATAGACCCGTAAACCACCAAGAACGATAAGAAGAAGAATTTTAAACACCAAACACCAAAGCAAGAAGTTTTAACGATTATCACGAGGAGAGCGGCTCCTAGACCTTCTTCCATTCCCAATATCATCACGAATACAAGAGACATCATTTTTCATGCAAGAAAGCTCATTCGCAAGATGCCCTATTTTTTCTTCCAAAACCCCAAATTTCCTTTCTATTTTGTCTTCCAAAGCCACAAATTTACTACCTATATAATCCATGAAACGAGACATAGCGCTTTCAAAACCGGATGGATTAGGAGGGTTTACATTGGTGGGTTGGCTTGGAGTGGGCTCATTAGGAATAGGGTTTTGTTGGGCCAGGTTATCTAATAATTGAAGAGTGTCAAGCTCCGGACCATCGGTGCTACTTTTTGCTTCAAGGATGCGATTACGAATAGTAGCATCCGAGATACGATTAATAGTGGAGACCGAAACATAGGTGTTGTTATAAATAACAAATTTCATTCTTAGAATTGTGAGATAATCGAAACTCCATGACTTATTGATTGGTTTCACATTTGTCCCTCCAAAAGAAATATCATTAGCTTCAAAGATTTTGGAAAGAAAAATACCGTAAGGGACTTTATCCCGAGAGGTTCTAGCGTGATTCATCCATTTGAACATTATCGCAATAATGTTAATCGGTTGTTTGGTGAAGATCAAATATAAAAGATAAGCTTCATAAGGGATAAGTTTTGCATCATGCTTATCTTTCGGAATCACGGCCGAGATAAGAAACTTGTGAGCCACGATAAATTCCGGCTCAAAGTTACGAATATTCCAATTTCCATCGGGAACAACCATTCTTCCATTAACAAAATCATTAACCTCATTTTGAGCAACTATATCAATATTCGAGTTATCCCAACCACTAGACCAAAAGCCGCTAAAACTATCCGAAGGAATATCAAATTTAGTGCACAAAGTATTTGACTTTAAACGTAAAACGGTACCCGAAACGGTTGATTTAATCGAAGTAGTAGCATGATTATATTCAAAATTAGTATAAAATTCTTCGATTAACCCGATTGCCAAATGACTACCCGAAAAAGCAAAGATTTCATGACATTTTTGAAATGAAAGGAGTCTAAAGAGAGAATTTTCACCGGAGGGAAAGGCCGAAGCACAAATCGTTCTACCCGGAAGAGCATCGAATGGCCGGAGTGGAGGTGGTGTTGGTGACCTCGCCGGAGATGGTGCACGGTGGCGGCTGGAGGAGGCTCCGGTGGAGGCTTTCTTCTTGTTAGCAGCGGTTTTGGTTCGAACCATGATGGAAAACGAGATGGGTAATGAAGGAAAGAGAAGGAGGAGTGATTTAAAGGGTGAAGAAGGGTGTTTTGGTGGTGGAGACGGAGTGTGGGTGGCCGGAAATCGCCAAGGAGGAGGAGAGGAGAAGTTCTAATGAAGGAATGAAGAGAATAGAATGAAAAACGGCCTTCAAAAGCTGTTAAAACCCTTACCTGCGGTGTACCGCGGGAATCGTCCGGTGCACCGCAAGAGTGTTCGGTTTGGACACAAAAAATGAGATTTTTGATTCTTTTAAAAACACCCGAAACACATTCGAAACTTCCCCAAATGACTCGGGATGGTATAAAATAATTTTGAGCATCTTTGTTTTGAAAAGAAAAGCCAAGGAGAACCTAAAAACTCATACAACAGTTAATTTCACAAAAGTCCCTAAGTTTTCTAAAAGTGCAAAAAGACCCAATGCAAGAATAAAGCAACACTTAAGCATGTAAAAGGTCAAGAACTTCAAGATAGTAGCACAAGATGATAAATCACATAAAACACAATATAAAAACATAAACATAAACATAAAAGAGAGGAAAGAATTTCACCGTATTTTCCTTTTATGAGGTTTGAACGTCCTTTTGCATAAAATTCTATTTTCTTGACGCTCAACACCTTCAATACATATTACTATGGTAACCGAGGTGGAATGGATCCGGAAATGTTGTTAGCATTTGTCACGATCCATATTGGTTTTTCCCATGAAGGTATCAAAGATCCACTATTAAGTTGTTCATGGTAATGGCACGTAGAAGCATGATGACCGGGTTTACCACAATAGTTGCAAGAACTTCTTTTTCGAATATAGTTACCATGTGAAGGTTTAGAACAAGAAGTTTCCACATTCTTTCCAATATCCAAATTATCACTTAAATATAATTTTTCTTTAAAAAATCCATTTGGATCAAAGGGAGTGATATTTGAAAAAGGATGATCTTTTAAAGTATCAAGAGCAAGGGAAAAAGCTTCATCCAAGTTTTTTAAAACCTTCTATATTTTTCTTCATAGGATGTTTCCATTTATTTAAAAAAAAATGTTTTCAAAACAAGGGTTTTTAGTATTGCCAAGAATATCATCCAAGGTGATACAACATTTAAAACAATTCTTTAGCTCAATTTTACCCTTTTTTAACATAAGATTATTCAAATGGATTTGAGAATCAAGAATTATGAGAAGGGATGAAATTTGCCTAATATCACAATAATTATAAGGAAGAGATAAAGAGTTAGGATAAAGTGCTACCTCATGATTTGGTTTAAAATCGTTATGAGATTCATCATGGATTGAGACTTCTTCTTCTTCGTCATTTTCGACAATTCCATATAAAAACTCCAAACGATTCCAAAGCTCTTTTGCGGATTTACAATCTAACATTTGTGAGAAAATTTCTTCGGAAATTCCACGAATGAGAGTGTACATTGGTTTTGCATTTTGAGTGAGCTTAGCCTTTTCCTCAATGGTAAGTTCATCAAAATCTTTTTCTTCTTGATTTAGCTTAAGAACTCCTTCTTCATTTAACTCCTCTTTATAAGGGACAAATGGACCTTCTTTTACGATTCTCCATTGATCGGGATCTTCGGCTTTGATAAATTCCTCCATTTTTGTTCTCCAAGCAAAATAGTAAGTTCCTACAAAAAGTGGAGGTCGAGTAGAAGACGAACTTTCCAAAAGATTAAATTCCATATCGTTTACTCTACTAACGATTAAGCTATTCACGTAGAGTTAGGCTCTGATACCAATTGAAAGTCCTAGAGGGGGGGTGAATAGGATTACTACTAAGATAATGCCTAATTAAAAATCTTTTGGACAATAATAAGTTTAAGAGAAAACTTCTAAGACAACTAATTACATCAAACACTTATAGGATCATGCAATGGTAAGTTAGAGGTTTGATACAAAAGTATAACTAGTAAAACGTTAATCCAATATCTTAAACTACTCTAGAAGACTATATGTTAGATATCCTAGATAAACAATATCATAGAATCCATGCAAGCATATTATCAAACATATAATGTGCGGAAAGTAAATAGAGTAGGGATAGAAAGATACACACGATTTATAGTGGTTCGGTTTCCCTACATCCACTACCTAAGGAAGCCTCCTTAGGATTTCAAGCTTTTCACTAAGCTTTCGTGTCTCTCTTAACCGGGTCGAGAACACAATAACCTTTACAAACTCTTCGATAACACGAATGACAAACCACTTGAGTAATCACAACACAAGGACACCAAGTATACTCCCTATACTTGAATTCTCTCTTAATCTATCTATTACAAGACCTAGACTTAAGAGGATAGCAACAAAGTGGTTAAAGGTTTGCTAATTAAAGCTTGTAACTAAGACTCCTAAAAGAGTAGATATGACTATAAGCTTGTATACTCCTCTTGAGTGGATAGAACCTTGTGGCTTAATTGATTAACTCCTTGAAAGGATTTATAAGCACACTAGGATTGAATTTGACTATGTATAGCACTTGACACCTTCTTGAATGATAGCAATTAAGCCCCTTAATGTTTGTAATTAGTTGGTGTAGTTGTAGCCTTCAAAGAGCTTCAATTTATAGTAGAAAATGGCTTCCAACGGTCATAAGGCTTGAGTCCAACGGATCTATTTATCTCCCAACGGATATATTTCTTATGACTTGTCTTTTGTGCAGAAAACCCTTTCTTGCGGTGTACCGCAAGATTCGTGCGGTGTACCGCGCTTCAATGGTTTGATTTTCTAGCATACTGACGGGCTAGCCTCTGCACCGCGCTCTGGTCCGCAACCTTGGTCCGGTGTACCGCGCCAAGTAATCTTTGAAGGATAATGACTTGAATCAATAAATCTTCTTCACGAAAGTTGTTGTAAACATCATTCTAAGATTCTTTGAAGTTGAACACTAAAGCTAATTCTCAATATACATAAAGATAAGGTTAATAGCATTTGTATGAGAAATAGTTTCTTAAGATAAAACAATAAAGTTGATCAACATGATAAAGAAAGAGCTTTTTGATGAAATAGAGTGCAAGATAGAATGTCAATGACAATAGAAATTAGCACACTAAACACAAGAGGATTTGTCACATTAAAACAACCTAATAAGGGAGGCTATATGCCAACACTATACTCGTGCACTAGCAAGGAAAACAGTCATTAAATTAAAACACATAAACAAATATAAAGGTAAGCAGCTAATATCAGATTAAAACATATAATTACCAAAGAAACTTAGATAGAAAGAAATTAGAATTCATAGTTTATACATGATGCAAAACCCAAGCTATGGGAAGTTTAGTTCATACCTGAAGGAAATAAACTAAAAGAAATAATAAAAGACATCATCTTACTCTCTACAATAACTTTGATGAATAAAACCTTAAGAACTAATTACTATGAGGCAACGATGATTTACAAATGATATAAGGGTGTATTTATAGGTGTTTAGAAGACCTAATTCGTTTTCTTGAAGGAGAAGGTAATTAATGGACTCCAACCCCTACTCAAATTTGTAACCCTAAAACATGAAATCAGGCCCGTTTTTGTTTTGGTCCTAGCAGTTTCAATACTCATCCGTTTGACGCGTATGATTAGTCGAAATTCATCGTCTCGGAAAGATCTTAAACTTTACTCTTAACCGTTTCTCCAAATTACACACCAATCTTGAGATATAAGCTGATTTGTGGTCGTAGGTGCAGAAATTCAGATTTAAGGCAGCTTTTCCTTTTCCATGTTTTTAGCTTTTGTTTCCTTATCTCCAATTTCCATGCTTATCTATTTCCATATCTTGTAGTCTTTGACTTGGACTCTAATTAATCTCCATAATTATCTTTAAATCTTCACATTAAATAAATAATTAAACCCAATATGCTCTAAAAATATTATTTTACTAAATCAAGACTCAAAATAGGAAAGTGCACTATTTCTCAAGAAAATTGATTAGAAAGACTACTATAACACTGAAAATGATGTCTCATCTTAACATAAATCTATCACAAATGAGGACACATCAAGACCCCCAACTCAAAGTTGTATCGTCCTGATACAATAAAGATAAAAACAAAGGGAAGTCTATAAATACACACCTAAGAAATTTTCAACACAATGGGAAGAACATAGCAGAATATATAGAATAGACATAAAGCAACAACTCAGAAAATTTCATGCAATAATATTTATAAACTACATACATGTACACTTCTCATATCCATAGTTAACACGGGTTAGAATTCAAGATCAGATTAGTTTCGCAATGTAAGAAGGATTGGAACTTTACTCAGTTCACCAAGGAAACTATAGATTGTTCATTGAACTTAACTAGTATTCAAAGATCCACTTAACTACTCTCTAATGGCTCAATCACTTCTTGATTACATAGCAAAGAATCAAAAGGTCTTTAAGGTTGTAATTTAGGCTTAGGGACGGTATGATAGTATATTTGGATAATTTAGAGTGAGCTTTTGGCTCTCTCCTCACTAGCCATCAACGAATCGCCCTAGAGCTTGAGTTACTCTCATAAAATGTTTCTCACTCAACCCAATAAATTCTTTTATGCACAATTTAGCATCCCTAATAACCCAATCAAAGCATAAGATGTTCACATAAAAATTGCACTTTGCCGGTCCAAATATATATATTTTTTCTTTTCAAATCAATTTCTTAAGCTATGACTCTCTTTTAATGTTGAGATATCATGCTATTTTTCTCATATATATATTTTTTCTCTTTTAATGCCCTTGTTGGCAAATTTAGCTCGTAACTTCTTTTTCATTCACTATTACCCCCGCAAAGGGTTACAATGTAATCATGTGAATCATCATCAATATAAAGCACAAAGCACAATTAATAAGCTCAAAAATCCCATCCCAATAACAATTCCCATAATGGTGGACCCACCACCCCAAACTAAAGCTCTAAAACAAATGTCTATGCATCACGATTCGAGTGCGGGTCATATGGAAAAGTCCTATAATCTAAAGGGATATGGCTTATAACGTGGATAAATAAAAATCTTTAGAAAGGCTAGAAGGGGCTGAGAAGGATATAGCATATAAAATCAATTAACAAGGTGAGAAGGTATAAAAAGGCTTCAAGTGGTTTCAATATGAAAGAACTGCCTTAATCACTTTCTACACCATGTAATTTCGTTATTTTCTTACCTTTAGCACTTTCATCAAATGGGTTTGTCAACTAGCTTGGATCTCACGGCCTACACACTTCTCCAGGTTCCCTGAGATCGGACATACTTTCTATCGCATTGCTCACTAATCTTTTCTTTACTATCAATGTGTGTTTTCCTGCAAATACTCAAAGCATACAAAATACAATAGCTCATAAACATACTACTTACTATCATCAATTCACTGAGCTTATGCTTTCAAGCTATTAAACAAACTCTACATCTAATTCCCATGTATCAAAAAAATTTAATTTCTACCTAAAAACAGAAAAATGGAGATGAGAGACAACGAATCCCCACACCCCAATTCAAAAATGAGTCGTGTCCCCACGACTCGAAAAAGACTCGAAAAATAAATTAAAATTAGCAGATAAAAGCATTTACAGAAATGGTAAGGAAGAAAGAGAACATACTCTCGAGGCTTATTTCCTCGCATTATTGATATCCAAGGTAGGATTTGCTTGATCCTTCGTTAATTGCTCAAGGAGTGACATGATGTGCACTTGAATGGAGTTGATTTGTGCCACATCATTGGCTAAGGAAGTCTGAGTTGCTTCGAAATTGTTTAAACGCTCCTCCATCTTCTCTTGCCATCTTAGCTCCCTTTCTTCTTTCGAGATTTGCGTAGAAATCGCTCCTCTCAAGACTTTCACGATCCAAGCATTATCAATATAACTCTTCTTAAATTCGAGTTTCTCTTCTTCACCCAATATAACATTCGCTTTTTGCACAAGACACGTGATCATAGTAGGAAATTTAACATTATAAACTGATTTAGGAGAGACCGAAAATCGCATCGCCTCCTCAAAGATCAATTGTGCCACATCTACTTCTTCTCCTCTCAAAATACAATCCAAAAGTAGAGCGTTCTTCTTAGTCACATCCAAAGTTCGTGTGTTTCCAAAGACATTAGGAATAAGGAAAATGTGCCAAACTCTCGCTTCCGGTTGAAGATATTTGTAAGGCCAAGGTGCCTTCAATTCTCCCTTGTGTGATTGCACTATTTCCTTGTCTAACACATGCTCAAAAAGTAATTCCTCATCAAAGATTTTTCGTTTGGCAACCGCTTCACTATACTTGCAATATCCAATTAATTTCTTGAACTTGAAGTGGTTTCTAATCTCCTCAACTGTGAAAGGAACTAACTTTCCTCTAATCGGAACACAACCTTTACTATCTCGGCTAAAGAGGCCTAAATAGAATTCTAAAACCAACTCATGACATAATTCAGAACGTCTTACCATGAACGTAGACCAAACCAATTTTTCACCAAGCTCCAAGAATCTATTATAGTCTCCTGCACCAACTTCTTTAGCGAATACTCTCTCATAAGCAAAAGGTAGTTCCTTTAATTGTTTTTCTGCAGAAGCTATCAAGGCCTTTGAAGCTTTCTCTTTATCCATGGGTGTAGGACCTTTGAAGAGAATAGGTTGTGTTTTCTCCTTTGAATAAAAATAAAGCCTTTTTCCATTAGGATCAAACATAGCTAGCTTACCTCCATCTTCAACATCGATTTTACCCTTAGCTTTGGAGCTGGAACTTTTGTTATTTGATTTCTTCTCAGTTGAACCCAATACCTTGCTTTTCTTCAACTCCCTCTTGTTAGATAATGTTTCTGTTCTTTAAGTCATCCTCAATTGACCCCCAACTCAAGGCTTTTAACAACTCTTGAAATTTGAACTTTTAAATTATTGGTTGAAATAGCTTGATTTGGTTTAGAAAAGGTGAATTGATGATGAATCTCTATGTGGGTAAGATGAATTCTTGATGGATTTGTATGGATTTAAGAAATTGTAGGATGAATTTTGAAAGTTTAAGCTTTTGATTCTTCAATCTAATGTGTTTGGTGAGGATTGGGTGCTTGAATATCCTTTGTAATGATGTGGAGAGAAGCTTTGATGTGTTTTTATGATGATTGGGTAGTGTTTTGATGTTTGGGGAAGGTTTGAATGAGCTTTAATGAAGTTGGGAGAGGTTTGGAGAAGAAAGAGAGGCTTAAGGATTTGTAAATTCGGAAATGTACCCACCTCTTGCTTCTTATAACCTAAGACGTAGCTTTTTTCTCTCTCCAGCGGCTACCTGCGGTATACCGAAACTGAGGCGCGGTATATCGCAGCTTCTGTTCCTCGAAATTTTAATGCTCGGCAAAAAACACGTGGCCTTACCCGTGGTCACGGGTTTTTGGTCCCGCGGTATACCGGGGCTGAGGCGCGGTATACCGGACTTATAGCTCCAATTTTTTTTTTCTCGGCAAAAAACCCGAGTTAATACCCCGTGGTCACGGGTTTTCTCCTCTGCGATATACCGGGGCTTAAGCGCGGTATACCGGACCTATGGTCTGAATTTTCCGAACAATTTCGTTTTCTCCTCCCGAACTCGATTTCTCCAATACCTAAGCATCAAAAACACTAATACCTTTCTCAAATATGCAATATCAACTAAAAACAACTAAACTAAACACAAACTAAAAACGTAAAAGACATAAAAACTTAAAAAATTGCGGGTTGTCTCCCGTACAACACTTTTATTTAACGTCTTTCAAAGTTAAACGCGTTACCTCTATCAAGATTTGCGAATATAGCCTCCCCAACAACGAGTTGGGCTATGAACGCCAACTAATCTGCGCTTGATCCCCTTTTTGGGTCGAATTTCTATCACCTTGGCTGAAACAACCTTAGTGACAATGAATGGTCCCATCCACGAGTCTTTGAAACTACGTGGACTATTTTCGCATTTGTGAGCTTTCCATAGTACTTCATAGCCAACCCCAAACTCAATGTTTGGCTCAGTATCCACAGGTTTTAAGTGGATCTTCTCTGGAGGGACTTTGTGATGTGAAAGGCTGTGGATGCCAGGAACGGTGGGATCTAACTTCCTTGGTTTTTTACCCGAGACATAGAAGGTCTCGGATACGTTCTTTGCATGAAGGGTAATGGTCCCTTCTTGGAAGTTGATGACACTTTGACTTGTGGCCATGAAAGGCCGTCCAAGTATGATTGTAACCTGCTTATCTGCATCAATTTCAAGTATAACAAAGTCAGTAGGGATGGCGATACTACCTGCACGGACTAAGACGTCCTCCACTGTTCCCCATGTCCTGGTAACTGAGTTGTCAGCGAATTGCAACTTCACTGGAGCTTTCTCTGATTTCTGAAGTCCAAGTCTCTTGAACACGGACTTAGGCATAAGGTTCACACCGGAACCCACATCATACATAGCTTTCATCTTGAGCATACCTTTAATTTGAATAGGAAGGTTAAAACTTCCCGGATCTTTGAGCTTCATTGGTAACTCTCTTTCACTTCTTCTTGAGACTCTCAGGTTCTCTCTTGGGATCTCTACACTCGCTTCTTTCTCAGGAATAACTTTCGTAAAAACTTGTTGCGGTGTAAGCTGTTTCTTCGCAATCTCAAGCATTTGGGCGTTGATATTTTCAGGTGTATACGTCTCTACAAATGTCTTGAGTTCAGTGTCATCCTTTGGATTTGTATCAGGAATAGTTGATGACACTGTTTGAATAACAGGTGGCGGTTCCACCTTCGCTTCTTATTTCTCTTCTTGCACAGTAGGTGCAAGTTCAACTTGTAGGCTTCTTCTTCTTTCTCTTTAGCCAGCTCAGCTTGATAATCCATCACCGATCTAATCTCCTCTTTCATATCTTTCAGAAGCTGTATAAATTCGGTTTTTTCTAGAATCGTCCTCCACATCAACCTCAGAACAGTCAGATTCCATGGGGCTAGACTTGGTTGGTTCTTCTTCGGTACTCGGAACCTCCACGGCAGTAATGGCAGCATGTGGTACTTCCTTCTCTTCTTCAATTTCAAGGCAAATAGCCTTACAAGCTTTGAACCCAACATCGTCATCACCTCCTTCGATCGCCTTCAATTATTTTTGTTCCATTAAATTCGTTAGAACTTTTTTCAATTGTTCTACTTGAGTACCTAAAATCTGAATTGCGGCATCTTTTCCTCGTTACTTTTCATCCTGAGCATTCATATTCATGGTCAAATGGTCCAAGACTTTTACTAATTGTTGATTATCCATAGTTCCCTCTTGAGGATACTGTGGTAAAGCTTTCTGATCTAATGAATCGGTATAGGCATCTTGAACAGGTTGTTGAGGGGGAGCAGGTCTATTTTAATATTGATTTTGATACTGACCTCTTGGTTGGAAAAAGTTGTTCTGGGGCGTGGTTTATAATGACCAGGATTAGCGGCCCCTTGAGGATTTGAATACTACAAACCCGGATGGTTTCGGTTACCAAATTGATAGCCTCCTCGGTTGGATATGAAATAAAAAGATTGTGGATTTCCTTCGCACTCTTCCCAAGTATGATTGTTAACCCCACATTGTTGACAACGTTGTGCTTCTTGTACTACGTTTGTTGCGGCTAAATTTGTCTGCATCTCTAGCTTAAGTTCTTTGATTTGATTTTCTAATGTGGATATTTGAGCTGAGTTTGCAGTTTCTGTATCTAAACGAAGCGTACCTCGGGTCTTTGCTACAGGAGCTCGCGTAGAAGGCCAACTCTTTTCTTGTTCAATAATATTTTCCAAAACCTTGGCGGCTTCATTATGGTTCATGGACACGAAATTTCCCTTTCCTATGTTATCCACCTTCTCTCTACCTTGACTGTTGAGACCTTCGTAGAATATAGCTAACTGTAAAGAGGGGGTATAACCATGAAGCAGACATCTTGCTAACTTCTGTTGAAACCTTGTCCATGATTCTCCTACTGTTTCTCCATCTTCTTGACAAAACCTTGCAAGCTCGCTTTGGTCTTTGAGTCTCATACTCTTCGGATAAAAACGGTTAAAGAAAGCGGCTTGAAGTTCTGTCCATGAATTAATTGTCCCTAGTGGTTGCCTATCTAGCCACTCACCAGCTCTACCGGTCAGGAAGAACGAAACATATGACAATACAGTTGCTCGCGTGTAATGCCTGGAGTAACATAAGCATCACAAATCTGCATAAACTTCTGAATCGATCTTACCGGATCTTGAATTGATGTACCACTATAGAGTCTAAAACTTTGAAATTGACTGAGCATGCCCGGATCGGGTCGAAATTTAATATTTTGGATCTCCGGAGGACGGTAACCTATTGGTTGAATATGAAACGGATCTCGGAGGCCAGGAAGGTCTTGTTTAACTCGGTTTTGATCAACATTATTTTGCCCGTTACCTCTTCCTAGTGGATGTTGTCCTTGTTGTTGTACACCAGGTGGAATAAATGGTGGTGGTCCTCCTGGTGCATAGTATTGTAATCCTTCAGGTGGGATTACAAGGGGTGGATCTAACTGATCTTGTACGCCTACTATAGCTCTTCTTAAGACTCTTTCCTCACGAACACGTTTATTATAGGATCTGAAGCTCCTCTCAGGCTCCGGTAACGGAGGCCAAGAATTAAACACTGTGAAACCTAAAAAAGACTAAAGCAAACCACAAGCGTAAATCCAGAAAAACAAAAACTAAATACTGAAAAATAAAATTTAATTAAAAACTACTACTCGAAATAGATAACCCACACGCTAACGAGACACAAGTCCCCGGCAGCGGCACCAAAAACTTAGTGTCGCCTAGGGTGTGATAAAAATAAGATAAATAATAAGTCAAAAAACAACGCACTCTCACCCTAGACAGGCACAGTACTGTAAGTATTACAGGACATATGCAAGTTTTAATGATAAGTTGAGTTCGTTCTCAGGGACTTAGTGTGTTAATCGAATGGGTAGAAATAACGAGTAAAAAGTAATTAATTAAAAGACGGGAAAATAAAGAGAGATAAATTCGAAATTATAAATTAAACTAAGGAAATTAAAGACAATAAATTAAATTCGAAGAAATATGAGATGAGAAGTATAGCTTAGGTTTTTCTAGTATGCACTAATCCTTCTAATTCTTTCTATTAAATCTAGTTAATAAGGGAGATAATTAGCTCTTAGATATTTAGTCAGGATTCTAAATTCCCATACCTTAGACCTTGAGAGCGACTAAGGGGGCTACGGACACACCACGAGGCTGGTTCAAATAGGGTTATCCTGTGCCACTAGGGCCCTAAGCAATCAATTTCCATACATGGTGATAGTGATTAAATTATACCCTAATGACTATCTAGTTAGAATTAGTGTTGTCAGGACCAATATCGACCTAGACGTTATGTGATGTTTCAATAATTAGACACCCAGCTAAGGAGATCGTCTAACTACTATTAAGGTAATCCTATACTCGTGCACTAGCAAGGAAAACAATCATTAAATAAAAACACATAAACAAATATAAAGGTAAGCAGCTAATATCATATTAAAACATATAATTCCTAAAGAAACTTAGATAGAAAGAAATTAGAATTCATAGTTTATACATGATGCAAAACCCAAGCTATGGGAAGTTTAGTTCATACCTGAAGGAAATAAACTAAAAGAAATAATAAAAGACATCATCTTGTTCTCTACAATAACTTTGATGAATAAAACCTTAAGAACTAATTACTATGAGGCAAGGATGATTTACAAATGATATAAGGGTGTATTTATAGGTGCTTAGAAGAACTAATTCGTTTTCTTGAAGGAGAAGGTAATTAATGGACTCCAAGCCCAACTCAAATTCGTAACCATAAAACATGAAATCATGCCCGTTTTTGTTTTGGTCCTAGCAGCTTCAATACTCATCCGTTTGACGCGTATGAGTAGTCAAAATTCATTGTCTCGTAAAGATCTTCAACTTTTCTCTTAACCGTTTCTCCAAATTCCACACCGATCTTGAGATATAAGCTGATTTGTGGTCGTAGGTGCAGAAATTCAGATTTAAGGCAGCTTTTCCTTTTCCATGTTTTTAGCTTTTGTTTCCTTATCTCCAATTTCCATGCTTATCTCTTTCCATATCTTGTAGTCTTTGACTTGGACTCTAATTAATCTCCATAATTATCTTTAAAGCTTCACACTAAATAAATAATCAAACCCAATATGTTCTAAAAATATTATTTTACTAAATCAAGACTCAAAATAGGAAAGTGCACTATTTCTCAAGAAAATCGATTAAAAAGACTTCTATAACACTAAAAATGATGTCTCATCTTAACATAAATCTATGACAAATGAGGAGATATCATAGTGCATCAAGGAATTCATTGGGTTGAGTGAGAACGTTTTACGAGAGTAACTCAAGCTCTAGGGCGATTCGGTGATGGCTAGTGAGGAGAGAGCCAAAAAATCACTCTAAATTATCCAAATATACTTATCATACCGTCCCTAAGCCAACATTACAACCCTAAAGACCTTTTAATTCTTTGCTATGTAATCTAGAAGTGATTGAGCCGTTAGAGAGTAGTTAAGTGGATATTTGGATACTAGTGAAGTTCGATGAACAATCTATAGCCTCCTTAGTGAACTGAGTAAAGACCCTCTCCTTCTTACATTGCGAAACTAATCCAATCTTGAATTCAAGCCGTGTGGATTGTAGATATGACAAGTATACAAGTATGTAGTTTGTAAATATTATTACATGAAATTTTCAGAGTAGTTGCTTTGAGTTTATTCTATATATTCTGCTATCTTCTGAATTAACTTTTGGGTAAAGCCCTCCCGACGCCCCTAATCTTTCCCCAAAGTGCAGAAACCGCCCCTTATCTTTTTTTTTCTCCAAAAAGAGCCCTTTAGGAAACTTTTTTTGTCACCGTTAGCCCTTTTTTCCATTTTCTGTTAGTTGACCGTTAGTCAATGCTATTTGTCGCCACCTCACCGACACGTAAGCTCCACATCAGCCGTGATCAACAGCATTTACACGTCATACTTTTTTTTTTTAAAATCATGTTTTTTTATAAAAAAAATTTAGTTCCTCCTTCTTCTTCTTCTTTGCCCTCCCAACACCAAGCCACGCTCCACCTTTCTGGGCTTATGAGGAGCTTTACTCGAAGCCAGCACTCCCAACACCAAGCCACTCTCTGCACCAGGAAACCGCCGCCACGTTCCTTCGCCACCATCATCAACCGGCGTGGATACGCCATTAACAATCGAAGACCCAAATGAATAGAAAAACAAATAAAAAATCGCCACACTCACCTTCCCACACCAAGCCGCTCTCTGCACTAGTAAACCGCCGCCAGTCATGGTTCCTTCGCCACCACCATTAACCGGCTTGGAGAAGACCCAAATTAAGGTAAATAAAATCGCCACACTCACCTTCCCACACCAAGCTGCATTTCTTGAATTGTTTTGCAGTAGATATACATTTGGCACAACATGATGGAGTGAGCAATTTGAATTGTTTTGCAGTAAATATCCATTTAGACAAATTAAGGAATATTTCAACTTTCAATTCACTTGTGCTACTGTTGTCTTGGGTTTATTTTTCCAGCTACTATTGCTTTAAGACAAGATTATAGGTCTGAGAATTGCTGGTACAAGAGACGGGAATTGATGTGATGCACTTGGTGATAGCCAAGATAATACAATAGGACTCGAGAATCGACTCAAGGTATGATAAGGATCGTAAAAAGGGTGCTGGTGGATTAATTACTCCTGCTAAGGTTTGTTTTTAACTTATTTTGATCAATTTATTTATGTAGATTTGGTAACTTATAAGTCTTGTTTTACAGACTTATAAACCTGCGGCTGATTCGATTATTGGAGAAGAGAAAAAGAAGAAAAAGAAGAAATCTGAAGCAGAAGAGATTGAAGTTTCATCTTTTCTTTTGTAAAAAACATCATCTTTTCTTGTGTAAAAATTGATCAATCTTATCTAGTATTGCTAAAAGTACTCTGCTGGAGACACTGTTTCATTTATTTTTATTTCAATTTTGGTGTTTTAAACTGTATAATGAATGAATTAAACTGTCCTTTTTAAGTCATATGATGATTTGTGTGTGATATAGATTTTTTTATTCTTCTTCAATTTGAGATGGCTATTTTTCTGTTATAAATTTCATGTTTTTAATTTTCATCAATCAGTTACTTTTAGACTTAATTAAGATGTAACAGTTACCGTTTCTAAATTTTCTGTCATGAATTTCATTAATCCAGTGTTTAATTGCACCATTAGTCCCTGAATTATATAAGATACTTTCAAAAAGTAGCAGATACACCTCGGTTTGGTTCCACAAAAATACTCCAAATATACCCCTGTGAATGGTATATTTGCTACTTTTCAGCATGTGTATATTCGTCTATTTACACAACTTATGGACCAAAGTTGCATTTACATGTAACTTTTTATAGTCTTTTATATCTAAACAGTTTTGAGATCAAGATAACTCTTGATAAGATGAAGGTGACCACTCCAACAGTTGCACCAAATGGATATTTACTGTCAAAACAATTCAAAAAAAATGCAGACCAGTCATGGCATAAAATGGCCATTCTAGAATTTGTATAAAACATAATAAACATCACGGTGTGGTATATTAGGATGTGCACTTCTACATCTATGACATCTTAAATCCATTGCTCGTAAATTATCATAATTTTTTATCATATCTTTCCCATTTTCACTAACTTCCTTCATTACATCAACAGAGTCACGAAAAAACAAACGGAGAATTAAATGAATTCCAATGCTTTTTGTTCTTTAAATGTTTCGAATCAAAATCTTGGCTAATCACATGGAGGTGAAGTTGTCTCATTGAAGGAACCTGCATTTAATCATAACTCAACTTAGTTAATGTGTAAATCGGAAAAGAATTAGATAATTAGTCGTACTGAGTGGTATCCAATGCGAAAGATTAATGATCGATTTTCTTTTGAGAAATTTTCGGCTTATTTTAATCCAACATCGTGCATTGTCTTTAATAACGGAAGATTCTCTTTCGTTATACCTAAATTAAATCAGATAATTCTGAAATATTGTAATCGTAATGAAATTAGGTATAAAATAATTCAAATTTTATTTACCTTAATTTGGGTCTTCTCCAAGCCGGTTAATGGTGGTGGCGAAGGAACCATGACTGGCGGCGGTTTACTAGTGCAGAGAGCGGCTTGGTGTGGGAAGGTGAGTGTGGCGATTTTTTATTTGTTTTTCTATTCATTTGGGTCTTCGATTGTTAATGGCGTATCCACGCCGGTTGATGATGGTGGCGAAGGAACGTGGCGGCGGTTTCCTGGTGCAGAGAGTGGCTTGGTGTTGGGAGCGCTGGCTTCGAGTAAAGCTCCTCATAAGCCCAGAAAGGTGGAGCGTGGCTTGGTGTTGGGAGGGCAAAGAAGAAGAAGAAGGAGGAACTAATTTTTTTTTTTTTTTTTAAAAAGTATGACGTGTAAATGTTGTTGATCACGGTTGATGTGGAGCTTACGTGTCGGTGAGGTGGCGGTGAGGTGGCGACAAATAGCATTGACTAACGGTCAACTAACAGAAAATGGAAAAAAGGGCTAACAGTGACAAAAAAAGTTTCCTAAAGGGCTATTTTTGGAAAAAAAGATAAGGGGCGGTTTCTGCACTTTGGGGAAAGATCAGGGGCGTCGGGAAGGCTTCACCCTTAACTTTTATAGCACAGCAAATGTAAATGTTTAATTTCAAGAAAGAGGATCTTGTGCCGCGCATTAAGGGGAGCTTTGGGTTGATTAAGCAAATCCATAACCATTTTGTTGTCACTCAGTACTCGAATGTCTTTAAACTGGAAATTTATTGCTGAAACAAGCTCATTATGTACACAAATCAGCTCAGCTTCCTCTGCATTGTAACACACAAAATTCCGAGCATGACCATGAATAAGTTTTCTATTTTTACCTTGTAAGATACAAGCTGAAGCAGAAGTAAAATCATATTTAAATGAAGCATTTGAGTAAGCTAATAGTGTATTATCTCATAAGTTATCATTCCAATTTTCATAGTTGTTTTACCTGTATATGAGGTACTTTTTGTACCCTTACCACTTTTGTTTTTAGTAAAAAAATTCCCCTGTTGTTTCTTTTTTTTTCAAGACAGAACTTGCATTTGCATTTATCATGCTAGCCTCAGAGTTTATTATATTACAGTTATTGACTTCATCATAGGCTGCTATTGATTGTTGTAGTACATGTTTAGGGCCAGGTGTTGTTCCTTCATAGCAAAACTTATTCCTTGCTTTCCATATATGCCAAATTATAAAAGATACAAGTGAAATTACATTTCTACCTGCTACATTTGTACCACCTTGCAAGATTTTCAAACTGAGAAACCAATTTTCAAACCTTAAAGTACAACAGGTTGTAGTAAATAGCTATAAGGGAGAAATAAACTATAGAGCTCTCATCCATGAGCATTTAAATAACATATGTTCAATTAATTCTACATATGTATCACATAAGCTACATTGATCAATCTTAGCACATTTATTATAGTATTTAAGTTTCGACGTCCAGCACCGGCTAGCCGGTGATACCGCCGGTATGTTGGAACTTTCCTTTTACATAACTTCCATAAGAAATTGCAGATTTTAGGAGGTACCTTTAGTTTTCATACTTTAAATAGAAATTTGAGGATTTATTTTGATTTAAATGGAAATTACCTCAATTATTAAATAATAGAATTATTGTTATTAGATAAATCGTAAAAAGAAAAGTTGTTTAGAAATACTTTAATTTATAACGAAATATTAATGGGTCAATTACCCAAGAAGACTTGAGAAAAATCAATGTGCCACTTAGAAGCTAGTCAATTCCTCTCTCCTTCTTAGAGGCCAATAAAATGTCCAATGTCATAACTACCCTTCTAGTGCATATAAGACAAAAAAATAGATTATTTCTCTCTCCTCCACTACCATTAATCTCTCTCCTCCTTTATCATTTTTTCTCTCTCCTCTTTCATTAATTATCAAATATTTTCCAGCTCCGACCACAACCACCGATCACCGCCGGCCGCCTCCGGCCACCGCCGGAAAAAGTTCTGAGCATGGAAAAAAGTTCTGAGTCTGGAAAATAGTTCTGAGTCTGGAAAAAAAGTTCTGAGTCTGAAAAAATAGTTCTGAGCATGGAAAAAAGTTCTGAGTCTGAAAAAATAGTTCTGAGTCTGAAAAAATAGTTCTGAGCATGGGGTATTGGACATGGAAAAAGTACTGAGTATGGGCTACTGAGCATGAAAAAAGTTGTTGAGTATCGTAAAAAAGTACTGAGTATCGGAAAAAGTGCTGAGTATTTCTCGTATAATTAGTAACTTGCTGAGTATTTTTCGTATAATCAGTAAACTTGCTAAGCATTTAGCCAAAAGTTTTAAATATATTTCTTGATTCAATTATTTTTTTTGGTCGAAATAAACTGATTCAACTATTGAAGCACATTAACTTGTTGAATATATCTCAAAAAAATTAAGCAAACTTTATACCAATTTGTTTGCTGATTAAATCAAGAAAAGAAAAGAAAACTACACGTAAAAAATAAGGCAAAATTGCTTTAATTAATGACTATTTAAAATATGAATATAAAAAGGCTGAATGAATACCAATCTAAGATTTCTACACCAAGAATGCAACAAGAGTATCTTTTACAATTTTTTGCAATTGATGCCCCAATTGCACAAGCTGTAAAGTTGGAGGATGCAAATTAAGATTATTTGCCATATTAAAATTAAGAGCAACCATGGAAAACACCTAAAACGATTCGCCCAATGACCTAATCCATTCAAAGTCATCATTAATTTCCTACTATCTTTCGACAATATCCATTTCTAAAAATACTCATCAGGCAGGTACTTTTCTTTAACCGAATTCCAATACAACAGACTTCAACATCTGGTTCTGTATAAAGATTTGAGCACGGTTGATCTTCGATTTTGAGCTCACAATTTCGCTGGAAAAACATCTTCGCCGAAAAAAACAGCTTCGCCGGAAAAACAGCTTCGCCGATCACCATAGTGCGAAGAAGCTTTAATGGACCTCATGGAAAAGCTTTAACGGGGCCATGGAAAAGCTTTAATGGAGCCATGGAAAATGCTTCGGCGGTTTTCTTAAGAGAAAGAGAAATAGAGGAGTGAGGGAGTGTATTTAGGTTTTAATTATTTTTGGATAAAAATTAGTATATATAGGAAAATAAAAAACAAAAGAGGGTAAAATTGTAGTTGGGTAATTAGGCTTATAGTGTTAAAATTAGTTTGTGGCCTTTAGTAAGAAGAGGCTAAAGAGGCGGTCTTGTTAGGTCACGAGGTAGTAATTCCAAGACCCTTTAGGTAATAATCTCAATATTAATTGATAATTATTTTTTACGAGACTTGGTCCAATGAATGTACGACATATATAAATCCAATAAGGTTTAGAATAGCTTGGAGATCATGTATTGTGGTTATAAATAAGACTTATTAACTTATATTTTATAACCAAAAGAAAAAGTTTAGGTTTATTATTGAGTCTCTCACATCACTTGCAAATTAATTATTAAGCGCTCAATTGATGACGATGGGAGATTACTGGGCAAAGCTTGATCATAACCTTCTTACTGAAATATGTGAAAGACTAGATTGTATGGAGAGTTACCAATGTTTTGGCGGAGTATGCAAATCATGGCGAAGTATTGCTAGAGAAGGCTATGTGAAGGAAAGTAGTTTTGTAATCCCACATCTCATGTTTGCTTCTCATAACGAAGAAGAATTACAGAAAAATAATGAATTTATTTCGAGCATGTCATCTGATATATGTACGGGTAGGATTTCATTATCTGAACCTATGAGGGTAGATTGGGTATGGTGTAGAGATTGGTTATTAGTAAGTCCTAATGATGTACAATTAAGGATGGGACACTACGGAGGATATCTTTTGCATCCATTGTCCGGTGTTCAGATTGAGTTACCTTGTCCCAATCATATAAGGTCTATTAAAATTTGTGGCTCTATTCATAAGGCGGTTTTGTCAGGAAATCCAGTAACTAACCCTGATTTTAATATTATTGTAATACATGGCGATATGCGTGGTTGCTCAATATACAAACTTGGTACAGGCTGGATGCCCATTGGCACATATGGTTGGGAATATCCTGGTTGGGTAAAACCTCATGTTTATGATATCATGTTTTGCAATAACAAGTTCTATTGTTTGGATATGTTTTGCCAAATTTATACTTGTGATATTCATGAACCATTCCCAAATAAATTATTCAAAGTCTTTTCCAATCCTACATGGCTAGAAAAAGGTTGCAACTCGCATTTGGTTGAACTTGATGGAAAATTGCTTATCGTTTGTCAACATATTGATTGGCTCTCTCGAGTTATTCGTACTAGAGAGTTTGAGGTTTTTGAGGTAAATATCGAAGATCGGATATTCGTGGAAGTTAAGGATTTGAGAAATAAAGCTTTGTTCTTATGCCGAAACTCCTCGTTTAGTGTAGAATGTTCCGAGATTAATAAATGTAGACCTAATTGCATTTACTTCTTCGACCATGGAGCTGTGGGCATATATAACTTATTGAGCGGAAACATTCAATATTTTTTTGGGTGGAAGAGATCATCTATACACTCACCAACATGGATTGGACATGTATGAGTCGTCAAAGACATGTATATACCACACCCTGAGTGGTACAAACCACATCCTCAATTAATTTTGGTATATATACCTCAATCAACTTATCAACTTGTTTGGATTTTGTATGCATCAACTACAATACTCACAATTAAGTAGGGGTATATAATGTATTACCCCTTTTGTACACCAACAAGTATATAGCCACTAGGTGTATTTTAAACTACATTTGTCTAGGGGTGTGGCCTGTACCACTCATAATGTTATATACACACTAAGCGTGTATGAATCGTCAAATATCAAAGTAGGTCATAATTAATCGTCAACATAATTTCTATATGAAAACTGCAAGTTTGCACCACAAGTCTTTATAGAAGCTCAACATAAAAGGAAATGAATATTATTTTTGCAACACTCAAATTAAAAGATATCCTCCATGATCAGCAAGACAACTCTCTTATGATTGATTAGGAAATACACCAGACATGTATCAAAGTATATCTCAATTTTATTGCAATATGTTGTGCATATTTTAAACTAATTTTGTCTTTACTATTTGTATTTTTTTTTTATATAACATGGGAGACCCCAAACCGGGATCGTGTTAAGCACTAAAACTTATTCTAGGACTTCATCAATCAAGCCCGGGATATATGCGAGACATGGTGTCTTCCAACCCATCCGGTCTCGTGTAATTATACTACATAATCCATCCGGAAGATCTTTGTGTCTCCGAAAGTGTTCATCTTGAAGTACCCCCTTCTTCGCAAGCCAATCTGCACACGAGTTTGCCTCTCTAAAAATGCCCTTCACCACACAGGATGTATTTCTTTCAAGACACTCTCGAATTCGCTGAACCCAAGTCGCCGCCTCGAATTCGCTGAACCCAAGTCGCCGCCGGCCTCTACCAGGATCTAATGTTTGAATGATCCCCAAAACTTCCCGTGAGTCCACCTCCACCTCCACCTCCTTTAAACCCAAATCCTCCACCATGCATAGTCACATAGCGCAATAAGTTCCGCAATAACCGGTATATCATAATCAATTCGCATGGAAAAACCAAATAACCAATTCCCTTCCGTATCTCGAATAACACCCCCTCTGCCTCCACTATGCCGCCACTTATTACAACTTCCATCGGTATTTAATTTCACCCCTCTAGTTGGTTTAGTCCATCCAATAAGATGTTGTGATCTTTGTCTTATCATCGCACTACCCGGTATTTGTCCCCATACTCTTATAAAGTTATTTGCCGCAAATTTAGCCTTATTGATAATTACTTTCGCTGTTGGGAAGAGTCCCTCCTTGAACACCACGTTATTCCGTTCTTTCCACAAGGTATCGATTAATGCTCCAAAAAACACGTTCCAAGACACACCCCCGAATACACTTTTACTAGATATATTTCTATTCCACCAATAGCTAGCATCCGAATCCGAACCAGAAGCTGAGGCGCCTTGTGCTGTCAGGCGAGGTTCGTCTTCTGAATTTACTGCCGAACCTGACCTGTTCCCTCCTCGGCTGTTGCTGCTGCAAGATGGCTGCCGAGCTGCTTCCCGCCAAACTTCCAGGAATCTGCTGCTGATGGACAACTTCACTAGTCTGCTGCACCGCTGCATTATCTTCGCGCCCCTACTGTCCAGCACGTGCTGGGATCAAAATCTGCAGAATTGCACTCGAAGTCCCTGCACAATAAAAATAATCAGGAGCATTTACAGAATCATGGTCAGCAGCAGATGCTGTAATCTCACTATTGCACAATACTTCCCTTTTAATTAAATTCCAGATGTTACCAATAGCATTACAGTCTCGGAAGGTATGTATAGCCGTTTCTTCGATTGTCCCACATAATGGACACAAATCGAACAAATCCATCCCTCTTCGGCTAAGGTTACCTCTCGTTGCGATTCTCTCTTGCGCCGCCTTCCACACCAACACTCTAATACGTTGGGGACACTTTAATTTCCACACCTTGGCCCAATCAATATCCGGAATCCTACTGTTATATCCGACATCCCATGAAGCCGATTTAACCGTGTAAATCCCATGTATATCATGTAGCCAAGATAATTTATCTCGATCCGTTACTCCTCTAGACAATTCTACTCCCGTGAGTTCCATAAGCCTAGAAGTCGGCAATAAATGTTGGAATTTATTCCAATCCCATGAACCATCACTCAACACATACTCCTCCACTCTCTTATATCTATCTCCCTCCTCTACCAATCCAATAGCACACTCCACTAATGGTCTATTTGTATTTAAGTAGACTATACATGTGTGTAATTAATAAGAAAAATAAGCCTAATGTTTACGTTCTTAATAATATATTATCTTGTCTACTACTTGTAGTTTTCTTCTTGGTATCAAATCCATCGTAAACACACAAATCAAATTCAAAATTTGTACAAACAATCATGAGATATTTATCTCTTAATGTGGGGAATTTTATTACTCTTAAACTTGGTCCAACAAACTATCCCTTGCAGCGTGAACATACTTTGACTCTTGTAGAAAGTCAAGAGTTGCTTGAACACCTTACAAATAAAGAGTTTTCCCTACCAAATACACAACACCGGACCCAAATATCACTTAAAATGCAGATTTTAGCAATTTAGAATTCAATAATTACAGCTTACTGCAAGAAATAAAACTAAATAAACAACCTTTTAGGAACTTAGGTAGTAGTTTTTATATTTTGTATACTTTATCAAAGGATTTACAAATCTAAAATAAATGTGTTTATTTATTGGTTTAGAAAATACATCATACTCCCTATTGATATTGCTATTTGTCATACTCATAAGGCATTTGAATCTAGAACACAATACTTATGAATCAATGCCCTACCATCTCAATCACTCTCACTCCTTAATCAGAGACACCATGTACAACATTGTTACGTCAGACGTCAGTATTAAGTTTCATCCCCCTATTGGGGCTCCTCCATCCAACTAGCGACACCGCGGAGTTTTTAGATATAACCTTGCCCGGTACAATAGTTCAGGGACTGATCCTGCAAAAACAAAAAAATTGTGCTGCAGCTGTAATTCATGAATACCCCTGCTATGGTCCGCCAGCTGTACCATTGATCTGTGACTCTCCCCTATATACTGCTAAAAAGGATAGCTCCCCAACCAGACCTTGACGCCTTTCTCCCAAATTTGATAATTTCTCCCCTAACTAAAGACCACACATTAGATGTATTAATTTGAGGCGTAATACTTCATCTTCAAATGTATTTTACCTATTTTATTTTTAATAAATTTCATCACCTCTTTTAGAACCATTTTGGGGTGGTGGTTCCAGTAGTCTTTAATGTTCTCAATTCATAAAAACATCAAACTACATGTTTAGTTATACATACTTGATGAAGAAGGCCTAGGAAATTGTTAAATTGAAAGAGAAACGATGTTTTATAATAAATAGAGAGCTGTAGAAATAGTTGGAAGGACTGGAAGGGGGAACCTTCAGGATTCATTCCACCCAATTCCCACTAGAACTAGAAATTATCTCCGACTAGAAATTACTCCATAACAATCTGACATAAAATAATTTATACTCTAGAATCATTCAAAATTTAAAGAAGCAAACAAGTATTACATAGATACAAGTTTCATGATCTAACTAAAAACAATTTGGAAAAAATCTAATTGAAATTAAAAGCCATGTCCAGTCCATGTTGGTGCGTGTTTATGTCGCTTCCACTCAAAAAAATGTTGAACGCTTCCACTTAATAAGTTATAAATTCCCACATCTTCATGTTCGGAGAAGTATATACAATTAGGTCTACATTTATTAATCTCGGAACATTCTACACTAAACGAGGAGTTACGGCAAACGAATAAAGCTTTATTTCCCAAATCCTTAACTTCCACGAATATCCGATCTTCGATATTTACTTCAAAAACCTCAAACTCTCTAGTATGAGCAACTCGAGAGCGCCAATCAATATATTGACGAACAATAAGCAATTTTCCGTCAAGTTCAACCATATGCGAGGTGCTTTCATTTTGTAGCCATGTAGGATTGGAAAAGACTTTGTATAATTCATTTGGGAATGGTCCATGAATATTACAAGTATAAATTTGGCAAAACCTATCCAAACAATAGAACTTGTTATTGCAATACATGATATCATAAACTAGAGGGTATTCCCAATCATGATATTGCCAACCACCTGTGCCAATTTGCATCCAGCCTTTACCAAGTTTGTATAATGAGCAATAACGGTCACGTCCGTGTATTACAATAATATTAAAATCGGAGTTAGTTACTGGATTTCCTAACAAAACCGCCTTATGGATAGAAGAGCCACAGTTTTTAATAGAAAACATAAAATTGGGACAAGGTAACTCAATCTGAACACCTGACAACGGATGCAAAAGATATCCTCCATAGTGTCCCATCCTTAATTGTACATCATTAGGACTTACTAATAACCAATCTCTACACCATACCCACTCTGTACTCATAGAATAAGATAATGAAATCTTACCCGTACATATATCAGATGACATGCTCGAAATAAATTCATTATTTTGCTGTAATTCTTCTTCGTTATGAGAAGCAAACATGAGACGTGGGATTACGAAACTACTTTCCTTCACATAGCCTTCTCTAGCAATACTTCGCCATGATTTGCATACTCCGCCAAAACATTGGTAACTCTCCATACAATCCAGTCTTTCACATATTTCAGTAAGAAGGTTATGATCAAGCTTTGCCCAGTAATCTCCCATCCTCATCAATTGAGCGCTCAATAATTAATTTGCAAGTGATGTGAGAGACTCAAACTTTTTCTTTTGGTTATTAAATATAAATTAATAAGTCTTATTTATAACCTGCAATACATGATCTCCAAACTATTCTAAACCTTATTGGATCTATATATGGCGTACGCATTGGACCAAGTCTTTTTTAATGATTTTTTTTTTTTTTTTTTTGGACATTAGTCTTTTTTAATGATCTATAAATTAAATTATTACTAAACAACTTCCTTTTTTCTCTTTTTATGATTTATTTAATAATAATAATTATTCGATCATTTAATAATAGAAATAATTTCCCAAGTCAAAATAAATCATTAATTTCCTACTTAAAAGTATATACAATTCAAATGTTACAAAAATACCTTCCTTAATAATGTAATTTAATGGGGTAAGACTTCCATCCAATATTGGATGATCCAATATTTACCTCGCATCCATTGATTATTATAACAAAACACATGTCATTAGATTAATAAGTTAGTTACTTTTGTGAGTTTAAAACATGAGGTATGTGTATAAATATAATTAGTGTAGGATTATACAATATTGGATGAAAGAATTTTCTAATTTAATGGGTTGGTTTTAATAAATTTAAATTAATTTATTAATTATTTTAATATTTTTCTTGTAAGGGTTCAAAGGCTATTTTTTTACTTTTTTAACGCACTACAAGAAATAGTATCTTTAGCGGCAAAAAGTTTAACACTAAAAATCTTAATTTTGACGCTAATAGTCGTTATTTGTCGCTTCTATAAGTTCGTCGCTAAAGATACCTTTAGTAGCAAATTATTTGTTTTTGCATCTATTAACTTTATCTTTAGCGGCAAATATTGCCGCTAAAAATATAATTAAAGGCCATTTTGGTTTTTAAAAATATCATTAGAGGCCATTTTAGTTGTTGCTGCAATAACTTCCTCGCTAATGATACTATTTCTTGTAGTGACGGACAATTCTTTTTTCTTTTTTCTGTTCTTTAATTTTTTTATATATTTTAACAAAGACTCGTGGACAATTTTTTTTTAAATATTTTTATCTTTTCTAAAGGGGTGTATGGTTTGTATTTTTGTAGGCGAAAAAAATTATATTTGCTTAAATTTCTAGCACGGGTACTTTTGTTGAAATTTTCTAGTTGGGTCTTCGGGACAAATATATATCTTTTTAGATTTTTTACATTTTTGCGGGAGAATTTATATATAATACATATATACACATTAGGATTATTGCCCAAGAAACACCTCAAATTAGAATTAATTCCCTCTCACTCCAACCATCATTTTTTTGCCCATAAAAGGTACACATATTTTTGCTTTTTCATTTTCTTTTCCAATAAAAGAGTCGTTTGAGTTATGGGAAGCTTCCCACTACTCAAACGTTAAGTAATGGGAAGCTTCCCACTACTCAAACTTTGAGTAATGTGAAGTTTCTCATTACTCGTTGTTCTTTAAAAAAGACGGTGCCTTTTATTGGTAAGGGTGTAAGATGGCAGGTGCCTATTGTGCATTAACCCTCTATACTAAAGATATTTTTAACTTTTCTAGCGAGTGGATAAAGGGACAAATTTATTTATTTTTAGATTATTTTACTTTTCTAGTAGAAGACTAAAGGGCGTGTTTTTTTTTATACTTTTTTACTTTTCTAGCTGTCGGCTAAGGAGACAATTTTCTTTTTACATTTTTGTAATTTTCTAGTTGGGCCATTGGTGGAAAAAAAAATTAAAAAGTTTCTTTTACCTTTCAAGTTGGGGACCCGGTGTCACGTCCAAAAACACAACTATTCTATCTAATATAAACTAATTAAAAGTATATTTTATTGAATGACTAATTATTTATTACATACACTGATTAGAATTAAATAAACACAGACTACTGGATACAAATCCTTACTCTTGGTCTGCCGCCTGATCTTGTGCTACTGACCACTACCCAATTTTTAAGTCAACTCCTACCTAAAAGGGTGGGGGAAAAGGGTGTGAGCTTCCACTAGCTCAGAGAGAAAATAAATAATGGTCATATGAAGACTTTAACCTAGGCGCAATAATATTTTTAAGACTTTGTCATTGAACTAATATAGGTCTGAATATAAAATAAGCCTTCATAAAGTGATAAATAAATCAAATAAGTGTATATATCAAACTAGCCAACCCATACTACCCAGCAAGCTATATATAGTAAAATGTAATAATAACGTTGCAAAGGATACTTTCGTCTTGCCCTACTCCCGCCATAACACTCGGTCTCTTATCACTCTCACTGGTAATACCCCAGGTAAACCGAACCTATGACCCAATGGCCAAGGAACTCTCCGTCACATGCGCCAGTTAGGAATGATCATGATAGTCGTGTTAACCCTGGCAAGCCCAATGCCGCTCAATGCAACACGGCTGTATCATGTCGCACGATGAATCGATAGATATGTCAAATATCAAATATGAAATTGAATATAGTACTGTGTACAATTAATGAATAGACAGCGAAGTAGGTCGTGATATCCCATTTATACAATCAATCATATAAGATAACGAGACAATATAATTCAGATAAATAATAACATGTAAAGTCCAAAATCACCGAATTGAGTATATTTCTGTATAATTTAAAATAGGATTAAAGATAAACATATTAAACATTATTTAAACCCTCGCCTTAAAACAGGATAATAGCGAATAATATATTAGGCGGCCGCCCTCCTAACCGGGATAGCTATAACTCTCTGTTAGCGAACTCTATTATTTTATTATTTCTAAATCTATTTTTATCTTACAATGTTTATTATATAAATATTAATACGAAGGAAAATTGAAAGGTGAATAGTAATTTAGATGGCGGTGGTGTACTAAGGGGGTGTATTCAATTGAGAGTCTATGGGATTTTTTTTGGACTTTAAAAGTTGAGAGGTATTCAATTAAGAGTCTAAAGAGTCTTTTAAAATCTCGGTGTATTCAATTACGACTCTAAAAAAATCTTTTAAAATCTTGGTGTATTCAATCTGAATTTTAAACAATCCTTTAAAATCTTATGGTATTCAAAAGTCTATGGATTTTTTTGGATTTCATTACCTATTAGATTCCATAGGATTTTAAAGAACAAAAATTTTATTTTGAAATCTATCATTTTACCTAGAGATTTTAATGGATTTCTTCTTTAGACTATTTTCTAACAAATTGAAAAAATAAAATTAAAAATAACTCATGATTTCATGTGTGACTATAATTAAAAAAACATCATGAAAAAATTAGCCGTAACATTATTATATCAATTAAAAAACTCATTCATCCTATTAATATTTTTCATGTTAAACCTCAATTAAAAGATTTACATGAAAAATGTATACGCAAGACGATTGATTCAGTTAAAAAAACTCATGAGATATTGTTCAATAAAAAAATCATGGAGAGTTACAATATATTGTATAGATCCAACTAAGTATTATAGTGAACCTAAAATGGTGTCTCGTGATTAATATTCTTTTTTTTTGTCATTGAGAACTACAGTTTCAAAATAAATATGTGATTACATTGCGTAACATATTATGTATGATATATTCTACTACTTTGACAATTTCAAGTAGTATTTAGTTGTTTTTATTCGATTAGATTAATATTTAAGAACATTTTTAAAGTCGCTAACACATTGGTAAAGATCATGGTCTAACATAGGACCAGGCGTATGTATAAATAGCTTATTTGGTTCTTTATTTTTTATATACTTTGATACTTAAATTATTGATTAAATATATAAAGTTTGCAGTAATTTATTTTAAATGACTTTCATTGCCATCATCCATATTTTATTGTATTTCAACTACTTAAGATAATAAATTTGAAAATAGTGTAACTTAAATGAGCCAATTAGAGATTAATGCCTATTAAAAAACTTATTTAAAATAAGGTGCCTATAATAAGATTTTTTTTATAGAAAACAGCCCCATCCCAAATTACCCTTATAATTGACAATTAAAAAAAAGAAATTAGAAAAAAACAAAACAAAAACTAATAAACACACGCGCGCGTCCGTGAATTTTTTTTTTAATCGTCATAACTAATTCTAAAAAAGTCAAAAAAATAAAAAAAATTATATATTTGGATAAAGCAAATTAATATTTACGTCTATGATTTTTTTCAGAATTTTTTGATTTTTTTGAATATTTTAATTTTTTAATTCGCAGAACATGGAATTCCATGTTTTGATATAAGGAATTTGTTTTCCGCACACACGAAATTCCATGTTTAAAACATGGAATTCCATGTTCTGCGTATTAAAAAAATTAAAAAAAATCAAAAAAACCAAAAAATTCAGAAAATTCAGAAAAAAATCATAAACGTAAATATTAATTTGATTTATCCAAATATGATTTTTTTTCGATTTTTCGGATTTTTTTTGAATTAGTTATGGCGATTTAAAAAAAAATTTAACGGACGCGCGCGTGTGATGAAATTAGTAGTAGTAGGTGGTGGTGGTGGTGGTGGTGGTGGTGGAGGTGGTGATGGTTGTGGTGGCTGTAGTGGTGGTGGTGGTGGTTGTGGTGGTTGTGATGGTGGAGGTGGTGGTGGTTGTGGTGGTGGTGGTGGTGGTAGAAATACCCTATTATTTGTTTAATATTTAAATATAAATATTGTATTAAAAATAAAATAATATATTTAATAATAAGGATAGTATAGGTATAAAAAATATAAAGGGGATGTTTTTTATAAATAATTGTTCTATTAGGCATTTATCTCTAAACAGGGGCGGATCCAGAAGTTAAATCGAGGGGGGGCTTGAAATATACAAAAATTTAGGGGTTAACGCTTTTCAAAATTTTTTAAGGTAAAAAAAAAAGATAAATAAACATATAATTAATAATGTCAAAATACAAATATAAAAATTCAATACGGATGTCAAAATAATTTTTAATATTTGTTACAAACATTAAAATTTTAATTGTACACGTGACCTCTAAAATAAATTTTAATATGTAAAGATAATAAACCACCAAGCTACAATGACTTGTATGCTTTTTATTACATGCACGTGTCAGATAGATTTTCAGTGAGAGTTAATTATTTTTCGAGTCAAAATTACGTTGACGTATTTAAAATTTACGAGTTCAGGGGGGCCTTGAGCCCCCCTTGGCCTAAGGTGGGTCCGCCCCTGTCTCTAAATAAGAAAATTAGAGGTTTAAAAAAATTAAAGGCATCATTAAGGAGGCATTTATCTCTAATTACCCCAACTTAAATTTTCATAATATGTATGTGAAAATATGGGTTCGATATTCAATTTGTTTAAAGGTAGAACCTCAAAACCGCACAAAACCAACCCAACCCAACCCGAAAAAAACAAACCGCACAAACCGTGGTTTGTAATGGGCCCAAATTATTTTTTTGGTGGATTTGGGTTGGTTTGCGGTTTTGGAAAAGTCCAAACCGAGGCCAATTTTTTGTTTTAATATATAACATAGGTGAGCCCAACAGAATTATCTTAACTCATTAAATCAACCCATCATCCTCTCACCCATCATCTCAGTATATAATACCTTTTTGTTCACAAATCTTATTTCTTATCCAAAAATTCTTTTCAGAAAACTCAAACCTTCACTCTCTCTACTCTCTGTCTCTTTATCATGTTTTCTCAAACAAAAAAAACCAACCGAATCTCTAACCGGTTTTTCTCCAAAAATCAATCAATTCCTAATTCGTTTTCTATATAATTATGAATTCTATTATGTCTTAGATCTATAATAGTTAAATATAATAGTTCTATGTATTTATAGTAATTTTTTTTGTAATTTTGTTTATATTTGTATATTGTTTTTATATTTAGATCTTTTGTATATATTTATTACATATATTTATTATATTATTTCAAAAAATTTACTTATATATCAGATTTGATTGTTTTTAATTATAAATCTTTTTGTTTTGTTTATTAAGATCTTAAATCTATAATTCATTCACTTTATTAGATCTTGAATATTTATCATCAAATAGATTTATTGTATCAACTCATACACCATAAGATCAGATTCATAATTATTAAGTATAAAATGAAATTGTAACTCTATCAACTTACATACAGGGGCGGATTGGGGGGTAGGCTGGGGTGGGCTGCAGCCTACCCCAGCCCATATGATAATATTATATTTTGGCCCGTTTCTTTTTTTATATAAGTAAAAACATAACTTAAAAAAATTACAGCAGAGAATTAGCCCTTCCCAAGATAAATTTCAGTGATTAATTTTAAATACTAAAATTTACAAACAAATTTGGAGCACAGATTTAATTGAAGATTCAATTTCTTGGTTAGTTTTAAATTTTTTTTTTATGAATTTAATTTTTTTTATTATATAATACTGTAATATAGTTTATAAATTGCTAGGAATCTTTGATTTTATAATTTATTATTTAAAATATCCATTAAAGTAAATAATTCCTAAATTTATTATAATTTTTCAATAAATTAATTAAAAAAATTGTTAATATTAATTACAGTAAAAAAAAGAAATTGTATGAATATATTGTGATTGAGGTTTGTGGCACTACTGTAGTAGGTTTGCCGTTGTGATTGAGGTTAGTGACACTACTGTAGTAGCCAGTAGGTTTGATCGTGTATAGCATATAGGTCATTTACTCATTTTTGTGTTTTAATATTAGTATTAGAGACCGACAAAAAAAAAAGAGAATTGAGAGAATTTAGAAAACCTGCAATTATTTTTATGTTAGTGGCCACTGGCCATCGATCTTTTTTTCCCATTACTAAAGCATTTGAAGAGGGCTTCTACATTATATAATAAATTTAGATTACTTCCTTACTGCTTTTGAGACTAAGTTAGATTTCAATATACTTCATTTGCAAATAAATAAACAATTAATTAGTATAATTGTATGAAGTATTAATATAGCAGTAACTTTTTGTTTATTTAATAGTTATGGAGAGATTTTTTTAAAAAGATACCTACAACTCAAAAGATTATAGAATCGGATCCGATTGATACTAGCACGGTTGCCAAGTCTAGTGATTTGCCTTCTAAAAAGAGACGGCGTATTGAAACGAATTTAGAAGATGATTGTCATCCGGATCCTGATTTGCATAAAAGGATATTGGATGATTTTCAGCCAGATCCTGGTTTGCACAGAAGTATATTAGATTTTCACCCTAATGATCGAGACAATGTTAGAAGAAGATATTTATTAACTGGTCTGTATCAACCAATCGAAACAGAATTCAAACCAAAGAAATGTGGTCAACAATCGCGACGTTTTAACCCAACTTGGTACAAGAAACATGGTACTTGGTTGGAATATAGTCTTGCGACAAATAAGGCTTATTGCTTGCGTTGTTATCTTTTTCGGTCGGATACTAATGATCAACAAGGGGGTGATTGCTTTGTCAAAGGTGGATTCGATAATTGGAAACAAGCACTTGAGCGATTCACGCGCCATGAGGGGAAAGAATGTAGTGCACACAATGAAGTGGTATTAAAGTGTAATAATTTAATGAGACAAGATGATCACATTGATGTTGCATTTGTTAGACAATCTGACGAAGTTCGAGCAAGCTACCGAATTCGCCTCAATGCATCATTTGATTGTGTAGAGTTTCTTTTACGACAAGGGTTATCTTTTCGTGGGCATGATGAATCAGAAGGTTCGAAAAACCAAGGTAATTATCTCCAACTTGTGCATTTTTTAGCGAATCATTGCGAAAAAGTAAAGAAAGTAACTTTCTCTAATGCTCCCGGAAATTGTCAGCTTGTGTCACCCATGGTACAAAAGGATATTACAAATTGTTTTTCGCTTGAGATTAGTAACGTAATTAAGCTCGATATTGGAGATAGGTTGTTTGCAATTTTAGTTGATGAGTCTAGGGATGTATCAATGAAAGAACAAATGGCAATGGTCCTTCGTTATGTGGACAAGAGTGGTAGTGTTGTTGAGCGCTTTGTTGGAATAATTCATGTTCGAGACACTAGTGCAAAAACACTCAAGGCTAGCACTGAGACTTTATTGGGAAAGTATAGTTTGAACCTCTCTCGGGTGCGTGGTCAAGGATATGATGGGGCAAGCAATATGCAGGGGAAATATAATGGATTAAAATCTTTGATCATGAAAGAAAATGAGTCGGCTTATTACATTCATTGTTTTGCTCACCAACTTCAGTTAGCTCTTGTTGGGATGGCACAAGAAGAAAACGAGGTTGGTTTATTTTTTACTAGTGCTTCTCAATTAGTTAATATAGTTGCTGGGTCATGTAAAAGGGTTGACATTCTTAAAGAAAAACATTTTGATAAAGTTATTGAAGAATTAACAAGTGGTCATCTTGAGAGTGGTCGGGGTTTGAATCAAGAAACAAATCTTCAAAGAGCCGGAGATACACGTTGGGGTTCACATTATGGTTTATTGATTCGTTTGATTCAAATGTTTGATCCCGTCATTGATGTACTTAATTTAATTGTTGATGAAGGTAATAACACGACGCAAAAAAATGATGCATATGGTATGCTTGATCGTATTCAATCTTTTGAGTTCGTTTTTATATTGCACTTGATGAGAAACGTGTTGGGCGTTACAAATGACTTGTCTCAAGCATTGCAAAGAAAAGATCAAGATATTGTAAATGCAATGAAATTGGTCAAATTGTGCAAAGAAAGTCTCCAGCACATGAGAGATACAGGTTGGGATTCTTTACTTCAGGAAGTAACTTTGTTTTGTGAGACATACAAGATCATCATACCAGATATGAATGATGATTTTCTACCTCGAGGACGACCTCGTCGTAATTTCCCTTCCAAAAAATATTCACATCATTATCGCATTGATCTATTTTATGGCGTTATTGATAAACAACTTCAAGAACTCAATAACCGTTTTGACGAGGTAAATACTGAATTACTTTCTTGTGTTGCTTGTTTGAATCCTGATAATTCCTTTTCGGCATTTGATAAAACAAAACTGATTCATCTTGCCGAATTTTATCCTCGTGACTTTTCAAATGTGGAACTTGGTGCACTTGAATTTCAACTTGATAATTTTATTTCGGATATGAAGTCTGAAATGTGTTCTTGAAACTTAAAGGGATTGGTGATCTTGCAAAAAAAATGGTAAAATCTAAAAAGGATCAAGTCTATCCCTTGATTTATAGGCTTTTGACGTTGGTTTTGATTTTGCCAATCGCTACAGCTAGTGTTGAAAGGTGTTTTTCGTCGATGAATATTGTGAAAAATCGTTTACGTAATCGAATGGGAGACGAATGGATGAATGATTGTTTAGTAACATATATTGAAAAGGAGCTTTTATGCCATATCGATAGAGAAACACTTTTACAACGTTATCAAAAGATGTCTAATCGACGCGAGCAGTTATAATTTGGTAAGTTTACTAATATTAAAACTTCTTTCCATTTTTTTGATAATTATTTGATAATGAATGTGAATATTTTTATTTAATAACAGGTAATAGCGGACGCAAATTTACATCATATGATGTAATACATAGCTGATTACTATTTTTTTAGTTAGAATAAAAGTGTCGTGAATATTAAGTACGCGTTTGTTTATGATTGGAATTTTTTTGAAACAAATAAGTAAGTATTATATCAAGATGAATATGGTTTGTTTTACGCTGTGCGTAAAAAAAAAAATTTGAGTATTTTTCAATAATTTTGTTAGATATATATAAATTTATTAGATGTGGTTTTTTCGTAACAATAATAGCCCTCCCTGACTCGAAATCCTGGATCCGCCCCTGCTTACATATGATCTAACCGAATGATTTTATTAAATTTTAATTAGTGTTTGTTACTCAATGTAAAATGTACTATTGATGGAATTCAAGTATTCACATTTAGTTGAATTAATAGGTGTGTTTTTCAAAGACGGTATTAAAGACCATAATATCATAAACCTCAAAGAGATATAAATAAATCAGAAAGCTCAAAGGATATCTAAAAGTGAGAAGTGGAAAAAAGAGTTTTGTGAAAGGACTTTGTACAAAATGTCAACATCGAAATACTTTTGGCATATTTATTGCTGAGTACAAATTTACAAGTTCAAAAGTTGTACTGCAAATTTTGTAACACCAAATTATAAGAACAAAAGACCGACGGTTTAAGTTTATCCAATCTTTTCGCTGCAACTTTCTTCTTCCACAATATTAACTTATATTTGCACGAATTCTGCTATTACTCCTGAATATTTCTCACTATTAATCCTGAATATTTCTCATTTCATGAATATTGTTATAATGCCTTTCTTATTTTATACAACTAAGCCTTGATCTCCTTTCTTAATTGATGCAGGCATGCCCACCTTAACAAGAGAAATATTTGCACAAGTATATAATCGTCTCCATGTCTCAACGGGAGCCTCATTTTCACGCATAGCAGACCGTTGGTCTTATAGACAAGCTATTGCACTAATTCTGCAAAATTATTACTTCCTTCTTCCTCATTTGACTCTGCAAATAAGGACTTATTCGCAATTTAAATTACCAAAATATCAAACAAAAATCAATTACACGAAACTTATGTGTAAATTGACCCGGAGCAGAAACGCTAAATGGTAAAGTAGACTCAGTTCTTAACGCCACGGTATGCATTACAATAACTGCTTTCAATGGATACCTGAAGTAACAATTAAATTATTTAAATTTTAGTCCTCGAAATAGGGATCTGAATATAATTAAAAAAAAGTAACGTACTTTCCGTATGCAGTTTCTCCTGAAAGCATAATAGCATCTGAGCGTTCTTTAACAGCTATAGCTATGTCTGAATCTTCAGCTCGTGTAAGAGTTGGACAAGTAATCATACTTTCAAGCATATTTGTCGTCATTATTACTGGTTTTTGCACTTTGCGACACCTACTAATAATATCCGTCTGTTTACAGACAATATAACATTAGTACAAGGACTTAACTGCAATTTAAAGAAATAACGTAACTTACGGGAAAACCCCATTCTTTACCTGCAATAAAGGGACTTCCTCAATGGGTAGTTCAGCTACAAGGTCACCACGAGCTACCATAGCCTATAATTATGTTATAATATAACTCATTAGTGGCTTTGTTGTGCAATAACCCCAAAGATGGAGGACCTATGTGGTAATTTATGAAATTAAACTAACCCCATCAGAAGCAGCAATGATCAAATGAAGATTTGGTATAGCATCAGGACTTTCGATCTTAATAACGGTGTTTATGGTTGATTGTAGTGGTAGCCAGTGGGGGAGTTTTCAGGAGGTTTAAGGGGCGATGTTTTATTTTTTATTCTAAATATTGAACGTTTTGTTTTTGTTTTTTTCTTTATATATACTCCCTCCGTTTCAAAATGTTTGTCCACTTACTAAAATTAGTGTTTCAAAATGTTTGTCCATTTAGTATTTCAAGACACTTTTTGTCAATTTTTTCCATTACTACCCCTATTAAAAAATTAAAATTTATATTTTCAATACACATTTAAGATATCAAGACACTTTATGAAGGGTAATTTTGTAATAGAGATTGTAATCATTAATTTTCTTAATTCGTGTGAAAAGCAAAGTAGACAAACATTTTGAAACAGAGGGAGTACTAAATAGCGCTATCTTACTTTTTAAAATGAGGTGTCACCTCTCCTCCCGTATCCTATATAGACACTGAAGAAAAAATTTGTTTTGTTAACAGAAATTGAACACAGGTTCTAAGGGTGAAGGTCAAGGTTAAAGTTAGGGTTCAAGTTTTTCTTTTGTTGCTCATCAAGAAGAAGGTTAGGTTAAGGTTAAGGTTGAGTTTAAGGTTAAGGTTAGAGTTAAGCTTTAGGTCAAGGTTAAGGATGAGGTTAATTTTAAGGTTAAAGTTAAGGGTTAAGGTTAAATTTTAAGTCAAGGTTAAGGTTAAATTTAACTTTAAGATTAAGGTTAAGTTAGAGTTAAGGTTTAAGATTAAACGTTTAAGGTTTAACAAAATTCCAGGTTTAAGGTCGAATATTAGCGCGATGATTCTTTATCTATTCAAGGTTAAGGTTACATTAAGATGAAAGTTAAGGTTAAGTTTAAGGTTAAGGTTTAAGGTTTAAGGTTTAATATTTAAGGTTCAAGGTTCAAGGTTCAAGATTAAGGTTAAGTTTTAACTTCAAGGTTAAGGTTATGGTTAAGGTTTAGGTTAAACTTAAGATGAAGGTGAATGTAAAGGTTAAGGCTTGAAATTCAAGGGTTAAGGTTTAAGGTTTAAGGTTTAAGGGTTAAGGTTAAATTGAAGATAAAGTTAAAGGTTAAGGTTAAGTTTAAGGTTAAGGTTAATGTTAAGGTTAAGGTTAAGGTTAAGGTTAAGGTTTGGGTTTAGGTTAAGATTAAGGTTAAGGTTTGAGTTTTGGTTTGGGTTTGGGTTTGGGTTAAGGTTAAGGTTAAGGGTAAAGTTAAGGTTAAGGTTAACGTTAAGGTTGATAGTTAAGGGTCTAAGGTTATGGATAAGGGGTCGAAAAATCGTGTAGGGTAATACACTGCTCCCATATTCCCAATTTGAAAAAATATCTTTTAGAAGATCAATGTGGTTTTTATATAGATACAATAAATGAGAAAATTAAAAAAATTAAAAAATTTGAAAGATTTATGAGAAGAATAAAATAATAATGAGAGAAATAAGGTGGAGAGATATAAATAATTTTTAAATATTAATAGAAAAAATTAAATGCAGGATAGTCTTATAATTTTTATAATTAATAATGTAACTTTTATTGATATATTTTTACAGTAAAATATAATTCATTTCCGCTATTAAAGTATTATTAAACAAAATATCAATTTGTTGTAATTTGGTTGTAAAGGTCGAAATCGGATTTGCCGAATTGTTCTTATGTGTTTCAACATATTATTATTATTTTTATCTCCACCATATATTTCAATATTATTTTCCTTCATTAACTTTTTGAAAAATCGTGTAGGGTAATACACTGCTCCATATTTCTAATTTAAAAAAAAAAATTTAAAAGATCAATGCGGTTTTTATATAGATATAACAAATGAGAAAATAAAAAAAGTGAAAATTTTAATAGATTTATGAGAAGAATAAAAAAATAATGAGAGAAATAAGAGAGTGATTTAAGGTTTTTTGTTTCAAAATATAATTTTTTTTATTAAGTAAATAAAGATTAGTTAATGGTATTAATGATAAGTGGTGCCAGAATCAATCATGGCCACCACTTACAGGGCCGAACCTGACATTTTGGGGGCCCAAAGCAAATTTTAAAATATGGGCCCCTAAAATTATATTAGGTGTATTACAAATAATTTTTTGTTAGTTAATTTAAAAAAATAAAGAAATTAAAAAGATGGATTAGCATTTTTTATTTGAGTTGGGCTAAAATTGGGCCTTTTTTAATTAAAAAACAATTATACTATACATGAAAAAAATATTTGGGGCCCTAAAAGTGATAAGTATTGAGGGGCCCCAAGGCGGTGGCCTCTTTGGCCTCCCCTCAGGACCGGCTTTGACCACTTATGTTTAGCCAGATTAAATCCTGGCCACCACTTATGTTTGGCCAGATTTAATCCTGGCCACCACTTATGTGGGTAAATCGGGACCGTAGAAAAAACTCTGAAATATAATATATCTATATTATATTTCGAAGTTTTTCCTACGATCCTGATTTACCCACTTAAGTGGTGGCCAGGATCGATTATGGGAAAACATAAGTGGTGGCCAGGATCGATTCTGGCAAAAGATAAGTGGTGGCTAGGATCGATTCTGGCCCCACTTATTTTTTTTTAATAGAAAAAACGTATAACAAAATAAAAAACAAAAAAAAACCAAAACCCTCATTCTTATATTGCTCGAAACCCTCGAGAGCCGCTCTCCTTCACAAGACAACCGGCGCTACCCATTACCGTCCTATCGCCGCTACCCAGCTCCGATTCAAAGCCGGTAACATTTTCCCCCTCTGCTTATTCTCATCTCCGCAGCTTATTATTCTCATCTTCCCTTAATACCCCTAATCCAACTACGCTATACTCTTAAGCTTTGAATTCTTCAATTAATCGCCGATCTCTTGCCTTTTAGATACTTAGTTACTGTTCCCCGTCCACCTTATCGATTACATACAATCAAAATTTGCATACATACATATATATACACATATATATCACGCTTATATAATTTGTTTTTTTATAACTTTTCTTTTTGCAAAATTATTATTTTTTATCCGTTTTTTTTGTACGAGGAAAACAAACTGCAGTTTTATTCGAATGTTTGAATTTTCAATTTATATTTTCTGGTAGTTAGGGTTTTTTATTATTATTTAAGCATTTTTTTAATTTTGTTGAATTTATTTGTAGGTATGTTATTGACAGGATGATGAGTCAAGAAGCAATTGCAAATAAATTAGCTACGGTTGACCCGAATTCACTCGAGGTAATTTATCCCTATTTATATTTTTAACCACAAATTCAATGCTTTTGAATGCTTTTTATGCTAAGAATAGCACATGTCTTGCATTATTTCATCAATTGATTTAAGAAATTGGTATAACTCCTCCGTTTTAACTGGATTTGAATGTTAAAAAGGTCTCATGAATGTTAAATTTAGGCATTATTGCATTTAATGGAGCAAATTGAATGTTAAAATGTCAAAAAGGTCTTATGAATGTTAATGAAACAGATAATGGTATTTGCAATTTAGCCCCTGGTTTCATTATTGTATATATTTTTGTTTGTAAACCTGAGTTCAAGGTATATATAAATCTTCTCTTCATCAATTCCCCTTACCAAACCCTCTAATTCTTACATATAAATTCCCTTATGTGACAGGGACGTGCTCTGTATCATATTTCAAAAGCTTTTACTACTGCTGCATCGAAATTGGAAAAGATCAGATATGGTATGTTTAAATTAAATTTTATTTTTGTATATAATGTGAAAAAAATAATTAGGATATGTTTTTTTATTCTTTTTAGTTGAGGCAGGAAATGAGAGTACATCGACTGAATCATCAAAGCCTACCAAAGAGGCGATTGATTTCAAGGAGTTAAAGCGTGTAGATCATATTCTTGGATCACTTCAACGCAAGGTAGTAATTGAATATATTTTGGATTTTTTAAATATTTTCTAGCAATTTTTTATAATGAGTTTTTATTTTATTTTTGTAGCTTCCACCAGCTCCTCCACCACCTGCATTTCCTAAAGGGTATGCACCACCTACAACAAGTGCAGAAGGAGAAAAAGTGTCGGAAAATCAAGAAGGTGAAACACAACTTTCTGTTGATCCTATTATCGATGAGAAGTGATGCTGCTGTGAGTTTTCTTTTCAGGGCTTGGTGTAGATTAATTGGGATGCCTTCTTCATTCACGCAAAGCAAATCAGGTTGGTTACTCATACTCTCATGTAGTGGGAATTATTTCATGTGCTCTTTTATATTTCTTTCTCCAATTATTTTTTATAGAACCAAGCCTATGATAATCACTGCAATTTTAGCACAAATTGATGAGGTTTGCAAGTCAGTCTCTGAACCACTTCGAGTTTTCTTCTGGAATGGTAATTGATTTTTTCATTCATCTAGAGGTTGGACTTACATAATTGACCAGGAGACTATTATGTTGTTCTTTTATCAAGTCTCAATAGCTTCAAAATTTATGTTTTTATTGTTTTGTAGAGCAAGCCTTGGTTTCCTAAGGATTTTAAGGCCCACAATGAATTGTTTTTTTGAAATAGTTTAAATCATTTAAAATGCAGAGAGTTCAATCATAAATTTAATGTAAATTTGTCTGATGGTCTTGAGCATATAAAAGTGGCAATTTATATTTCATCCAAGAAACTTAGGATCACATAAAGGCGGTCGCTAGCTTGATAGATATAGTATATATGGTGGTTCAGGAATGTGAGGGCATTTTACACTTCTTTCTACAATATATAGCGTTAGATATATAGGACTTCAAATTTTAATCTTGAATTCATAAATTGCAGGTATGGTATTATTGAAAATAAAGTAAAGCATCGTGAACAAGTTTATGAACTATTAACAATTTAGTAATTGAAGATAGTCTTTCATGCTTCATTCCATAAGGATATGGTGTAAAGGTATGACCTGAAGTTTCTAATAGCATTTATTGAAATATAGATTAGCCATATAGATATAATATGCCTCTACACTAATATCAGGTGCATACAGTGAAGGGAGCTGACAAATTTATAAATCAGACAAGAATGTCAAGTGCTTGCAATTTGTCATAAAAATAGTAGCATGCAGGTAGATGGTCACTTTATGTACATTGAACCCAAAGTGTTTGCAATTGATTGAATATTTTCAGTTTTTTCTTTTTTAAGAATAGGAGATATCAGTAGGAAAAGAATATATGATGTAAGTAAAAGTAAAGGAGATAATCATTAAAAAGGAAAGATAGTTTGGAGCTAGAGTAAACTTGGGATTGATCAATGATTATGGAAATAATAAAGAATTAATGGTATATTCTTGAAAAAAGTAGTGATATGCAATATAGTCAAATATGTACCTATACTTTAAAATGTAATGATTATAACCTTATTTTATTTAAAATAACAATAATATGTGTAATATTAGAACAAATGGATGCTCTCTTTGTGTAATACAAGGACCTTGGTGCAATTAGTGATCCTTCTGCTATGTGATATAGCCAAATACTCCTGTAACATCGGTATATTTGGCTATTTTGCATAACACAAGGACTGTTTCGTATTCCTATGAATTTTTTAACTGAAAAAATTAATATAAGGGACTTATAGTGAAACTAACTAAAAAATATGAGGGGATATTTAGTTACTTTAATTAAGAATCGAAAGTTAGGGTCATATATTATCCCCCATGGTCAGTCTATTAGTGGAATGGTAGTAGGCCAGGGCAATCCTTTGGCATGTCATAATGTGTGAATGCCATGGCCATACTAACATCTTTTCATTTATTTTTAAATCGTTTCTCTCAACTTATAATTTTTTTTATCTATACAGTCACGTAAAATATGAGAAGAAGGTACTTGATGTTGTTAATTTTAGTGAAGAAGAGGATGTGAAGTCTGGAAAGCTTGAAGCCTTGGTAGCTCTCATGTTTGGTCTCGACGCTTCTGATGCACTTATAAGGTTGATAATAATTATTTAAATTTATTCTCAAAATTAAAACGATACTTTTTCCGTAACATTTATTTTTTCTCTTTGATAGTACACCAATATTTACCAGCGATGGAGAAGGTGGAAGTGGATTTGCAGCTGCAACAGCTGCAGCTGGTGGTGGTGCTGGTGTATCTGGTTATGAATTTAAATTTTGAGCTTCAATGGAAGAATAGAGGGTTAGGAAAGAAGTTGCTGCTGAAAAAGCCATAGAAGATCAACAATCTTCTTCACAATATGTGACTATGACGGAATATGCTGCAACTTCTGAAACTGAAAATAAGAGAAATGAACTAATGGTTGGTAATTAGTTGAACATTATCATGTTTGATCTACATAAAGAGAGTTGAGATTTGAATTTGTGTGTATAAAATGTGTTGTTACATCAAGCTCTTACAAGGTCAATGGATGATTCCTCTACATGTTCAAATAATTTTTAGGTTTATAAATAAATTTACGATGTATTGCTTTTATTTAATAGTTTGGTATGAGATTCAGTAGTTTTAATAAATCACAAATTTCTAATAGTTTATGATGGAAATTAATGGGTACCCTTATGAATTGGCTTATGTGTTGGAGTGTATATTTGCTTAGGAGACACAATGACCCACAGTCGACCGGGGTTTAGTTCTACAAGTTGAGTTGTTTCTCTAAAGTATAGTCAATTGGATTGTGTTATTTACCTGGTTTCTTGGATTTTTATTAAAAGATTTGTGATTATGTGACTGCGTTCATACTATATTATTGACTAATAATATCATTTCAATTTCCAATATACTCAAAGTGAATGAAGAACCATTTTTTTAGGTTTATATTATTGTTGGAATGAAAATATTCCATCTGCAAATAAATATACTAATTGAAAAAGTAAAATCTGAATTAACTTATAAGTATATTCAACTTAGTTTCTTTCTAATCCGATACTAACTCCTATACCAACAATCTTTTTTTTCCCCTACGTAGCTGATTTTCTATTCTCCTTTTCTACACTGCGGATATTCTAATTCGTGATAATCATTTGCCAATGTACAATTCGAGAGATCTGTTTCTTCTATGTTAATTGTGTCTGCATCACTAAACCATGGCTATTGTTTTATATACTAACAACGGTTACCTTTTTAAAGGTATATATAGATATATTGCATGATATACGAACCAATTATGAATTATAAAATAATAAAAATGATAAAATTTATTTTATTTATCTCAAATATTATTTTTGTATGTTGTAATTATTAGATTTTTTCTTTTTATTTTTATAGTATCACCTAGATAAGTATATTTTATATTTTTTTTAAGAGTAATGCTGGATATCACCCCAAATCGCATCATCCTTTTATCACCTCCTAGGTGGATTTTAAATTAACCAATCACATGATTTCTCTTTCCTGATTTATTATTTTCTTTCTCTTTTACGATTGGTCCACCTAGGAGGTGATAAAAGGGTAATGCTATTTAAGGTGATATCCAACATTACTCTTTTTTTAAATATTATACACTGTCATTACAATTAACGTTTCCTATTATTGTAAATTTAATTTGTGCTTTTACCATTCTTTTGCAAGAGGTAAGTCCACTTGACATGTTAGTCAAGTATTATACTTGATAATTTTCTTGATGAACCAGAAATACAAACAACAAACAAGAGTGATCAATCACCACCTCCACCTAAGATTAACCTAACCTAAACAACAACTGAGCTATGAAACTAACGAATAAACGAGTTACATAATTTGTGATTACGGGAGTTTGTGACACATATTAATGAATATACGGTCTTTGTGCATTTTTATTATATCTTAACTTCTCAACGTGGCAACTCAAAGTAAGTAAAATTAACGATGAATTGGATTTTTTTTCCAAAGTGACTTCAGGCACGGGCAATACCTAGTATATATATATATATATATATATATATATATATATATATATATATATATATATATATATATATATATATATATATATATATATATAAGAAACGGGAGAAAGGGCGACACCACACTTTAAAAAGTGAGGTAGCACCTTTTAATATTTAAAGAAAAAAAACATAATTATAAAATACACACCTTTCTCGTCTTCCCCATCTCTTCCTTCACCGTTTGATAAAAAAATTCTTGCTTTAACTCTTTCTTTCTCAAAACACCTACACAAGAGTTCTCCCTTCTTTTGATACGTTTCATTCCTTCTTTTTTACCATCATATACTATAAGTCTAAAATTGTTTATGATTTATGTCTAAAATTGTTTAGCCATGTTATTCAAATTCAGCAATTCAGGGGCAGAGCCAGGAATTTTTGTGTTACCCTCGAAAAAAAAATCCGCTAATATTTGCACTATAAGTCTATATATCATACAAAAATCGTAAAATTAGTCCCTATATTAGAAGAAATTGCTCTAAAGGTCCCTATATTGTGTAAATATTACAATATAAGTCTCGATATTGATTTTTCTAATTAATTATGATATAAGATTCTTTCTTTAATATAAAATAACATATATTTTGTTATAAAAAATAATTTAAAATTTAATAAAATAAATTTTTAAAAGTTAGGGAAAGCCAAATAATTTTTTTTTTAAAATTTAAAAGTTATTTATATATTTTTTTTGAGATAGTTATAATTTATTTTTTTCAAAAAACCATGGACCCCCTACATAGGCATGGCTTCGATCCTGCATCAATTCAAAAATCTAGTTAAAATCTAGTAAAGTATTTGTCAAATAACGGTGTATTGCACCATTGGTCCTGCTATTTTTTTTAAGCATATTTTTTTAAATTAGGGTTAACCTGATGGGTATTAAGTTGGTATACTGAACCTGAGGATATTCTCCAACTAGCGATGTAGTAGCAACATTTACTATTTATATTATTATTATAGCGTGTTCATTTATGTTCGAGCAATTGGCTGGTAGTTTATGTCATATGAAAAAGGGCTACAAATCTAAGCTCTTAAGCTGTTCTAAACTAAAGATATTAGAAATGGAGAATTGATGAACACAAATATTACCCGAGACTTGTTTGTTTAAATATCTGTGACAAGTAAAGGAAACCATAGCTGAGGGAAAGTTGCACTTCTCTCCCTCGTATTTTGTGTGGATGGTCAAGCCTTACAGCTCTTTTGCAGTCTCTTCAAAGTCAGTTACTTTGTTCAAAATTATCTGGCAGCTCTCTTTACTACATGATACAGATGAAGGCAAAAAATGGTTACTGTTAAACTGATTTCAAGACATGTTCATGGTCAGAGTAAACAACTTCGAACTGACCATGGCACCTAGGCCTTGATTAGTACTGGAAGATAAACCAATTATGAGGTTTTTTATCTTCCCAGGGAAGATAATGTGCTCACGTATTGCTTTCTTTCCGATGAAGTTTCGTGACGCAGAAGACACGCTTCCTCAAGCTCTTTTTAGTTAACATGCAATTGCCAGATTATTTTGCTTTTTAGTGATGCTGATTTTCCAAAGTGAGAACAACATTACCTCAGTCAATAAATACAATGCATAATCTAATTGTAAATAGTTTGTTTGTACCTTAAATAATTTGCCAAAGCAAATTTTTCTTTTGTGTCAATCTGTCTTTTTTCTCTTTAAAGTATTAGTATTCATCACCGTTTCCTGATATAGTCCATAAAGAAGAAAATACACATCTGATATAGGCCATTTATTAGCATACACATCTTTCCAGTTTTGCTGTACTAATTTTGCACTGCAACTCCCTTGGTATAAGATCTGGGATGAATACCATCTCTGAGTTATAATGCTTGTGAGTCTTTCTTTACAAATTTTCTTGATCTTGTTTGAATTGACTACTGTTTCCTCTCTGGTCAACCAACTTACTCGAAGATTGGATGGCTAACTTTGTAGCGGGTCCAGATCTTGTCTCGGTGGGGATTCTATTATAAGCACTTCAGTCATACTCGATTCATCAATGAACAAATTATACCATGAGAAAACAAGAGCAAGAAAATCTTTTAGAAGCTAATTGGACGCCTAACTTCACAATAATACTTTTATAAAGTCATATGTTTTACAACTGTATTCTGTTTCTACATTATGTGTGATCATTAAAATAATAGAACTTGTTTGAAACTGTTAATATTGTTATAGAATTCCATATTGTCTTGGTTTGTCAGATAGCAATTACTTTTTAGTCAATTTTTTGTCTGATATGAATATAACAAAATAAATGGTTGTTACAAAAGTTGTTGTGTACATTCAAGTTTCTATCTTTTTTTTTTACAACGCTTTAGTATCTTTGACATCAAATTAGTACACAATCCCTATCCTATACAAAAGTTGCACGTCTAACACCAGCATGTTCTTTTCTCTGGGCCAACGATCATTTCAGATAAGCTTTCATATATGTAACACCTTTGATGACTGAAGCTCGCCAATTGAACTCGGAAGTGCCACCTGAATTTTGCAATAAAAGATGTACCATAAGTCGGAAACTTTGCTAAAATATAGAGACACAAGCAATTATATGAGACATGTTCTTATTCAGATCACTTAATAACCAATGCTAGTTTGATAAGAAATTGTTTATGATTTTAAATCTTGATTATCCTATATAGAAATGGACTGATCATAAATTTCCGAATTAGTTAGATTCCAAAAAAAAAATGATTGAAATTTTGAAACTTGTCTCCCTACGATCATATATTATTGTTTTTAAATTACAGTATCTAACCTGCAAATAAATTAAACCCAAAATGAAAAGGTCAAAACCTAGAGAAAGGAAAAGACTGAATTAGCAATCGGATCAAAGTAAAAGCGTAGTTGTCTTTACCTCAACCATTGAACAGAGCTGGTCATGAACAGCCTTCGCTTGATCAATAATACCTTTGACTGTTTAATAGTTCAACCTTCCATAACATGTAGCATTAACAAACAAGGCAATAGAGACATTTAGTAAAATATTCTTACTATGGTCTATCAGATACAAAATCGAATTTTTTTTAAAGATTTATATCTTTGTAGTGTAGAATTCTTTTTCTACTATAATGACAATATAATAAAATCTATATTACCTTTTTAGTGTAAAAATGGAAAAGCATTTAGATACATAATTCTTTGGTATAAAATTTAAGCATAGATAGTACTCTTATCCTGAAATGATTTCATTGCTACTCTTCAGCATTTTCATTTTAGCTTATATCTGTATTTTTCTCTTCTAATGCTCGCTGAAAGTGCAAAAGGAAATGTAGACAAGAAAATTAGGGCAATCTCATGTAATAAATTTTTCTAACAGATCCCAACAGTGACAATGGTGCAACTAACCAAGCCTAATTCAAAATAAAACCGCGTGTGCAAAAATAGCATTGACCAGGTGCAATTAACCGTTAATTTTATACAAAGCTTGGACAAATGCTATACTTGATTAATGGCATGAAGTTGAAGTACATAGCTAGCTTAATTCAGAAAAAAATCGCGTGCTAAAGTAGCAGTGACCAATAGTATGAAGTTGTAATACATCGCTAGTTGGAGAATATTCTCAACCTTAGGTTCAATATACTGCAAATTCATACCCATCGCAGGCTTCCTACTAATTATACTATGGTAAAAAACGTTCGGGACCAACTGTGCAACTAACCCTAACTACAAAGATGTGCTTACAAAAATAGCAGGGACCAATGGTGCAATATACTGTTAAACTTTTGACAAATATTTTCCTAGAATTTTAAATTGATCAATTTCAATAACATGGCTAAACAACTTTAGACAGAAATCATAAATATATAAAATTAATATTGACCTAGTATATGATGGTGAAAAAGAGGGAATGAAACGTACCAAAGGAGGGAGAAGCACGTAATGGGGCAGCTGGAATTAACCCCATTGAGAACTCTTGTGTAGTTCTTTTGAGAAAGAAAGAGATGAAGCAAGAATTTTTTTTCTTTTGAGGATGAGAAAGGTGTGTATTTTATAATTATGTTTTTTTTTTTCTTTATATACTAAAAGGCGCTACCTCACTTTTTATAGTGTGGTGTCGCTTTTCTTCCCGTTTCCTATATATATATATATTATATTTTTATATATAACTGTGCTTTTAATTTTGTGAAATTGCTGTATAAGATTAATCTATAGAGGTTAGAGTATGTGGGCAGCTGCTATTTAAAATTGTGCAAAAAGTTATGGTTGAAGTGTTTGAATTGAGAAAAATATAATTGGATCTGGCTTTGATTTTTTCTATTATAATATTGAATATACATGCATTTTTGTGATCTAGTAAAAGTAGTTTGATATGTCAGATACATCATCGATTGTTTTACAATAGTGTTTTGTACTGAAGGGTCTTGTGGCACTTTGCACTAGAGGTTTCGTAATAGTTAGCAATTTTAAAGAGTGTTTGCGATTAAAGTGAATTCTATAACGTGATATTGATCAAAATAACTTTATGATGGGAGTGATAGGTTTATGTATGCATTCAGACTTGTTGTTCAAGAATGTGATATTATGGTTTTGGAATACAATTTTCTTAGAAATATTATCAAAACTATTAATCCGAATTGTTAAGAAATTAGGCTAAAATCTTCTTGTATTGACATAAGTTAAATTTCACCATTAGTCCCTGTATTATGTAAAATAGCTGAATATATTTGTTTTTTTTTAACTAAATAATCTTTCCCTTTTTTGGGATTAGGTATAGAGAAAGTGATTGATAAAGCTTGACATTTTAATCAATGCTGAGCGTGTTGAGCCTTTAGCTACTATTGTGCACAAAGATAAGGTGTATATTATTCTACTTCTGTTCACAAATATGATTCTTAAAAAGAATAAATATTTATGTTTATTAATCTTTCTAGGCATATTCTGTGGGGAGAGCTTTGACTCAAAAGCTGAAGGAACTAATTCCTAGACAAATCTGCCCCATATTGTACATTAACACTGCAACTCTGCCCCTCATCAGGGACCAATGGTGCTATTTTCTGTAATAACATGGGCATATGTTCTATATTTTAAAACACAATAGTATATTTGGCTATTTTACATTACATGGACCAATAATGCAAATAACTCTTAAAAAGATATATTTCCACTAAATGGAAAGAAAGGAAGAACTAGTATTCTGATATGTGATCACTTTATAAATACTCTTTCCAGGTTTAATCAAAGTGCATAGTAAGGTCATAGAAGCTAAAGTTGTATACAAAAATCGAGAAATGTGTCTTCTTGACTCAAAGTGCATGACTAATTACAATTGAACAAAGATTTTCATGCCTGGCAAATTATCTCCAGGCGTGTATTTAAACTACATCAAATCAAAATATACTTCATCAAAAAAAACTAATGGCGCTTGATAAACAGCTTATACTCACCTATCTATATCTTTTATCTTACATCTTTCTTCAGGAGTTATTCTCTACAATATTGCAAATCGGCCCCCTGAAAATTTTAAAATGGCAAATCAAGCCCCTAAATTTTATGAAATGGCAAGATAGGACAACTCAATTAATGAAAAAGACAAGATAGAGATACAACCCCAAGCTAATTATTTAAAATCGACCCTACAATATATTTCCAATTTTAAAGATCAGATCTTTTTTTGCTACAGAATGAGCCAAAGGGATAAACATATGTGTGTGAGTAGCTTCGAATATCATTAAAATAACCCCAGAGCCAGATATTATACAAAAACATTTAAATAACATACGTGTAGTGAAAAAATTGAAGATAACTTAACCTTTGATGGAGGAGCAGAGATCCGGCACCGGTGAGGAAAAGAAAAAGAAAGAAGAATGTTTGACTGGCAAGGGTATAATAGGTATTATATTGGGTTTTTAAAATTTACCTAACTATATAAGTTATCTTTTAGTATTTTTTTTTTTCTAAAATTTAACTCACAAACAACTTTTGATCTCACGTGGATGAGAGAGACAAAACAAATAGACCCCATTTACCTCGTCCTTGCTAAAAGTCAGCTCCGCCACCACTTTGAACATAAAAACAAACAGCTCCGCCACCAAAACAAAAAAAGTTCAAATCTTTATTGCATAATAACAGTGAGGTCCTTTGGATGGATCGACTGTTGGGTAAGAACGCATTACCGGATTTTTCAATCTCCGTTTTGCGCTCAATCTCAGGTCAATTTTTAGATTTTTTTTCAATTTTTTTTTTTTATTGAGGATCAGATTGTGTAATTGCTTTAAACTTGGTTCCTATTCACGTTCAGGTTCAGGCTTGGATTGGATGTGTGCTGTTTGTAACGATAGCTAGTTTCGAACATAAAGATTGCATCTTGATAAATGATAAAGATTGCATCTTTTAATGGCTTTCGCATCACTCTTCCTGCTCTTCTACTCAGGTAATAATTTAATTTCTACTCTTTTGTTCTAACATGGGGTTTTTGAATTTCAATTACCGAATTGATAGTTTGTTTTGGATTTTGTGACATACATTAAGTTTGCTACTTTGTAACATAAAACTTAAAAGTACCAGTTGTCACACATAGTTAAAAGATAAGAAGACAATACTTTGTTATGTTTTCTGTTTAACCATATATACATAAAATGAAATCGTGATAAAAGGAAAAGAAACTGTTAAAAGCAATTGAAATTGCAATATAGCTAGTATGCTCAACTCTCCCATAACATTTGATATACTCTCCTATAGATGTTACAAAACATGAACACAAGTTCATTGTTTAAGTGATAAAAGTAAAGATAAAGCAGTAAAGCACAAATCTTTGGTTGCTTTCCTGTCTTGTTTTGCTACCTGAGTTCATTCAGGTGTATGCTCCACGGAGACACTGTAGAAGTCATATTTCTGTGTGTATATATTAAAGGAAAAAATTAGACTCAAAACAAATTTATAACACGATGATAAATGATAGAATCTTTTACCTTGTTATGCCAATTGAAGCTATGATGAGTAACAAACGGTTTTTGCATAACAATCTTCTCTAACACTTTGTGTATATTTCCGTATTTCCCATAAGCAATCATCACAAAGGGGTTCATTTTATAGTCTATTGCTATGTAGTAACTAAAAGTAAAACTAGTAATGATTAGAGAAAGTGAAAAAATTTAGTAAAAATACAAGAGGTGAGATTAATTCTTTACCTGGGACATGTCTTTGTGTTATAGATGAAACACATACACCTTCCAACCAAAGCACGATTTTCATTGCTTCCATTTATTATCAGTTCATCTAAGCTACTTTTATCATAATCAGATCCAACTACCAAAAGTAATAAAGTCAAATAAATGTGTAATATCTTGAATAAATGTGCACAAGAAAGTAAACAGAAAAAGTAATGAATAATACCTGTTGTGTTATAAAGTTCCTCTTCTGTAACTTCGCCTTTTATACCCCACTGGAATCGAGTCTTCTTTAAGTTCAAAGTTTGTTCTCGAATTTCATTTAAAATGAATAACAAATTTGTGTATTCTGCTCTTGCGTGTTCACAAACATTTTGGATACTAGAATATTCCACCAAGGCAGAGTAATAATCTTGCGTAAAGTTTTGGCAGTTTGCAACTTTTAAACGATAAAATCTATCGTTGACAAAAGAATTCTATGAAGAAGAAAAAAGTTATTAAACAGGACAATATATATATATGTGTGTGTATATTATAAATACTCACATAAGCACTTGTATAAGCCGAAACTGCCCTTTTGACATACTGATAGGTCGATTTCTTGACAATATTCACATAGTACAAGTAGGAGTCTCCAAGAGCCACTAAAAAAAAAAAAAGTTGAATTTTTTTTCCTAATTTTTTGGAAATTATACATAAAAAATTACCTTGTAGAATCGGATCATTAGGGCTTAGATTTTTTGCCTCTTCAGCATATCTAATACTTTCGTTGAGTAAATCTTCAGCTTCATCAATTAGAGGATCTGTATGTAATAATTCTGTAGAAAAACGTTTTTTCGTCAATAAAAGTCAGATTCGAAAATTTGACTAACTTACCCATTGCTATTTCTCGTTGTAATGTTGAAATAGTATGACTCAACCAAGAAGAATTAAATCCCTGTTATAAAAATTTTATATTGAAACAATAAGAGAACAAGATATGAATTACACTAATATATATAAGTTCTGGGTGTTTCTTTAATGGAATATGAATGATATTAAATTTAGATTGCTCAAGCTTGTGATATACTTGACGACAAGTTTAAATTACAGTATTAGTCCTTAAAAATTGTAAGCTTGTTACAATATCCTGTTATTCTATTACACAACCATCAAATCAGATTTATTGCATTATTAGTCCATTTACACGTACTGTCTTAAATACTATTGTCTTTACTAATCTACTCATCTTTTTGTATGTGCAGAGTTATTAAATAGGTGAAGAAGATGAGAAATTGCTTCATCTTTTTACCGTTTAGTCCTTTATCTTTCAACATATTTCAGTTAAGTCATATACTTCACAGTGTTCATATCAAATACAAAGTATTAATTGTCTGTGTCATTACATATATATATATAGTTATAACCTATAATTACTAATAAGCCTCATCAGTCCCTATATATCCAAATTAATTTCAAATCAGTTTTATTGCATTATTAGTCCATTTACACGCTTTTTACTGTCTTAAATACTATTGTCTTTACTAATCTACTCATCTTTTTGTATGTGCAGAGTTATTAAATAGGTGAAGAAGATGAGAAATTGCTTCATCTTTTTACCGTTTAGTCCTTTATCTTTCAACATATTTCAGTTAAGTCATATACTTCACAGTGTTCATATCAAATACAAAGTATTAATTGTCTGTGTCATTACATATATATATATAGTTATAACCTATAATTACTAATAAGCCTCATCAGTCCCTATATATCCAAATTAATTACACAACAGGTCGTATATTAAGTAGTAATTTTCACCTGATTGATGAGATTTAGTAAAATATCTCGAGACTCAACAAATGAACCTTTTTTCTCCAAGCACTTTGCTAAATGTATCCAAGCGAATGGGTTAGTTGAATTAATCTGTACCTGCATAGAAGAACATGTGGAATTAAAGATTGAAAATCAATCTTTAAATTTTAATTTAATTTATTTAATTACCGCTTGTCTGAGATTATCCTCTCCTTCGATAGAATACTCCTTAAGAGAATTGTAGATAAATCCTAACATACTATGATAATTGGATCTCCTTAATGGAGTGTTGATTTGTTCTAAAAATCATAACAATTTATAACATTAATTACCATTATTTTAAAACCAGTCAAAGCGTTATTAGATTTACCTTTAGCAATTGATTCTATGAATTGCAAGGCATGTTGAATCGTTGCATTAGATGGTGAAGCATCAGCGTAGAGATTCGTGATCATTTGTAATGCATTTTGAAATAGAGGATCAATTGCGCTTCCAAAATCGTGCGGTTCTTCACTGCCATTACTCATGATTACAAGTTGTTTGATGAATTGTGTGTGAGTATGTGTGTTGATTGTTAGGGTTAAGCCGTATGTATGTATATCTTGTATATGCGAGTAAGTATGTGTGTTTTGGATGATTAGGGTTTGATTAGGGTATGTATGTATATCTGTATCTCTATTATATGTATATGTATGTATAGTATAGCGTCTTCGTAAATGGATTCATTTCATGATATAAAGAGGCGGGAGAGAGAATCATTTGAAGTTGTTGCTGCTGGTATCGGATGCCAATGGGTAATTCGTTTATTAATTATAAATATATTGTTTTAATGTCTTATTCTGTGTGTATAAATTGCTTTTTTATTTATTTATTATTTTTAATTTTATCATTTTCCGATGCTTAATTAACATTAAATATTTCCTGTGTAATCTCATTTGCTATTGTTGATTATATTTTATGTATGGTTGACACTCATTTTATATGAACAAGCCTTTGTATCATTTTGTTTCTTCAATAATTGTTTTGATTATATGATTAATAGCTTTGTATCTCATAAAAGAGTGTTTTGAGTCTCGACATTAATTATTTTAGATTAATTGCACCATTGGCCCTTATATTATGCAAAAGTTAGAATTCACTTCCATATCGTAATTAGTTCATAAAATGAAACAGAAAATTGAAAGTATGATTGTATAATGCGATGTAAAATAATAGTTGGCATAATTTCTTAGTTATGTAAATAAGTTGAATGAATATCATTTTTTGTTATGTTCAGGTGAGTCAAGAATTATTCAGGTCAAGTACAAGGTAAACATTATGGTAAATCAGTCACTTGTTTGTTAATTTTTAAAATTAGCACTTTGGTCCCTCAATTTTAAAATATACATGGAGGGAAATACTCAACCACCTTGTCAGCTGGCTAGAGGATACAAGACAGCACCGCAAACACAAACGCAGACATGAGAATAATATTTTATTTTTGTAAGTTAATTGCAGTATGGTCCTTATAGTTTGCAAAACGGGTCAATAGCACCATGCCTGAAACAAGAATGTGTTACATTAGTATGCAATATCATGTTTAAGTTGAAAAATCGCTCCAAGGCACATGCAAATTCTAATATTATGTTTCAAGAAATCCAAAGTGTATCTTGCTTCTCCAACTTGTTTTGGCTTTTTGGAATAGCTTCACTTGATTTCGCAAAGCTTATAAAAACAATACCAATGCCTATAAATTATAATCTTACTATGATATATTTTTCGGTCTATTATTGCTTTCCTTCTATATATAACAATGGTTATATTGTATAGTTTAAATTACACTTTTGTAGCTAAATGCATTTTGTGGGATTTGTTAACCAAATAATGTAAGCCTAAGTTTAAGATTCACTGAGTATGAGTACTAAATTCACTACGAGATTTTACTAAGTATATTTGGTAAAAAAATCAATGACTATTGGTACAAACAAGTGAATAATACAAAAATTGCATAAAATTCATATCTATTACTAAAAGAATATTACTAACACTTGATAAAAAAAACTTTTCTATCTAAAAATTATCTAAAACTAGTACAAAGTTAAATTACTAAGAAAAGGGATAAAATTACAATAAATACACAAATTTAAAAAAAAAAAAAACATAATCTAGTTGGAAAACTTATTAATCATGACGATGAATGATGTGTATGATCGTTAAGTTGACACAAAATGTGGATAATCTTTAAAGATGTATGGCTTTCCAAAAAAGGATAGTCCAAAGACTTATTAAATACTCCCGCCGTCCCAAAAATAATGTCCACATTACTAAATATGGTGTCCCAAAAATAATGTCCACTTACCATTTCAAGACAACTTTTTCTACTTTTTTCCCTTATTACCCCTACTTTTCTTTTAATTTATAATTATTTAAATTATTATTTTATACTTGATTGCATTTTCCTAGGCATAGGAATAGGTGTGCATTATGACATTTATTAGGGGTATTTTTATACATATAGGGTTCAATAATGACATTTCTTAATCTGTGTGAAAATGCTAAGTGGACATTATTTTTGGGACGGAGGGAGTAAGAAGATATAGTCAATCTAAGGTGGCTTTATTGCCCAAAATGTAATGGGCTACATTGTAAAAAAAAACTTGTTCTTCTTCAATTGTGGGAACATAAGGCTTGGAAGCCAAAAATCACAAACATATCAACTATATGGTTAGCAAGATGTTGATGTTCTTCCATGAATGCTACAACATAATGATTCGAAACCGAAAAACACGAACAAACATACCTATTGAAGCGCAAACCATAGTTGCGAATAGATTTGCTCCATGGATCTTCTTCAACAAAATGTCAATATTGTGATGTCATGGGCTATATTGCTAAAATATGATGGTCGGTTCCAAAACCAACTAACCTTATGACATGAACATACCACAAAAGGTTGCAACACTCAAATTTGATAAATCCATTGCTGAAACAGAATGGACCTCAGACATATGAGCATCAAACCACATGACTGATAAGTCGGGTGTTAACAAATACTCGCAAGTGATCTAGTTCGGATTTAGTCCTTATTGGTGATGGATCTTCTCTACCAATTCTTGATTTTGAAGACTACTATTAAGCCGAAATAAATATAAATCTTTCTCTTTTTTACAATATTTGTTGGTTTAAATTGTGAATTTACTAATGCTGATTTTTGTGTCAAGGAAAGACAAACTACCAATCATTTATCACATGAAGCTATATGGATTATACGTTAACTAGACATAAAAAATGCTTTCCTTCATTGTTTAATTTAGAAGATATATACATGGAATAACAACTAGAAATGGTTGGCCCTTAGTATCCAACACATGTTTACAAGCTTTAAAGGGCTCGATATGGACTCAAACAAGCACCACATGGTTGGTTTGACAAGTTAGTATTTCCCCCCCCTATAATATGGATTATTTTGCAACTTATCAAACCCATCTCTATTTGTTTTTCCGGTTAATAATGCTACACTAATCTCTATGGATTATTAGTTCATGATGTGCAAAAAAGCAATCTACTATCTATCTAGTACGAAAATGGAGTATCAAGCCATCGCTAACACGATAACTGAACTAACATGGTTGTCATTTATTCTAAGAGACCTCAATTCCATTAGCTTACACTCCGATTCTGTACAGTGACAATATTAGTGCTCTTCAAATGACAATGAAATTAACCAGTATTTCATTACCTAAGCAGACATATAGAGTTACGTTGCATTGCCACTTTGTGCACGAAATAGTTACACTTAAATTTCTTATCACTCAGAACATATCTACTACGAAACAAGTTAATGTTATCTTCACTAAAATATTACATCACAAGCATCTATGGAAACTTTAATGATAGCATCATAAGCCTATATGGAAACTCGACAGAGCTTAGATGGAAACTCAAAAGATTGAAGTGGAACCTCAAAAAGGAAATGAAATTATTTTTATAATGCTCAAATTAGGAGATATTTTCAAGGATCAACACGCCAACACTCTTATTGATTATAATATCTAGGATTTTAAGCAATATATTATGCATATATATATTTGGCTAGTTTGTATTTACTATGTGTATAAGTAGAGGATACGTGTAAGAAAAATAAACCGAGTGTTTACATTTTTTATAATATTATGTAATTTAATGGCTTTCGAATTCCTTCTTATATTACATAATGAATTAATCATAACATTATTCAAAATGAAGTTAACTGCATAGTAAATATACAAAGGGAGTATTTAGTGAAATTGAAATTAAAAGAAGGGACCAGAGTATTTCAACCCACAATTAGCTGATGAAGAGCGTGAAAAAGGTAAAAGTCTTTTCTTACTTTAAATTGTTCTTGCATTATAAGTCTAGGAATGTTTTTAGTTAATCGCGCTATAGGTCCTGTACTTGCTTTGATTGTTTTGAGTTAATTGTACAATAAGTCTCCATCACAATTTTGTTTCAATGGCTTCTACAGTTTACAAAATTACACAGTAGGTCCTATATATTTCAAGATTGCACTAGAAGTCTCTATATTCTGTCCCTATACTCTGTAACAAACCTTTAGTAAGTCCGTTTTTTTTGTTTTTGAAGTTAACTGCAGTAAAAGTTTACATTTTTAAGTTATTTGCACTGTAGGTCCCTTATAGTAATTTATTAAAGTGAATTTAGTACAAGGGTAGAAACTATACTTTCCCGAAACAAATGAACAATAAGTAGTTATAAATCCACATTACGAATAATATTTTCTGACACAATTTAACCATAAAGTTAAAAAATATTTCTGCAAAAGAAACTATGGATGAAGAAATTATAGATTTTGTAGATTGGAGAAAGGTATTTTGATTTTTGACTCCTTTTAATTTTGTATATTTGTATTGTATTATACTTAAAAAAATTATTTTATTCAGGTTGCTGAAAAAACGGTTTTGTTACATCTAGAACTTAAACTTGTACCTGTAGCACTTGAAGGTAGTCTTTTAGGAATAAATTTCTTGACACAGATGAACTTATGAGTTATATTTTTACATATATACCTTGCTTTATTCTTCAAATTTAATGATATATTAATTAAAATTGTGTAATTATTGTAGCCAACACTACATTTCTTTCAGAAAGCGAAAAAAGCATCTGAAGTTGTAGATGCAGATGTTCCACGCTTAAAGGATATAATGGAAAAACTTTACAAGTTGAAATGATTTTAATTAATGCTTGAAAAATCAGGGATTAAAAAGTTGTTGAAACGTGTAATATCATCATTTTTTCTACTTTTTTTATTTCTATTGTATTGCATAACAATTTATAGTGAACTACAGCAATTTGTTGTTTTTTCGGTTGTTTTAATTTTGGTTTTAAAGTTTGTGGTTGCCAATAAAATTTAAGTGTGTTTGAATGAATCTATATTGGTTGCTTCGTTTGCTTTATGCAAAACAGATTATTGTGACTAATATTTGTGTATGTGCCTAAACAGATTTTTTGAGTTTGACCATTTATGTTTTATTTATTATGTCTGAAATTCACGTTATTCCTAAATGTCCAAAAAATTGATATGAACAAATGCTATTCAAGGAACAAATACCAATAAGCTCTAATAAGCTATAAAGTTGTATGGTGTGCGGTGCGTACCACTCAAAGTGTTATATACATACTAAGCGCGTGTGAGTCGTCAAAGACGTGTATATACCACACCCTGAGTGGTACAAACCACATCCTCAATTAATTTTGGTATATATACCTCAATCAACTAATCAACTCGTTTGGATTTTGTATGCATCAACTACACTACTCACAATTAAGTAGAGGTATATAATGTATTACCCCTTTTGTACACCAAGTATATAGCCCTAGGTGTATTTTAAACTACATTTGTCTAGGGGTGTGGCCTGTACCACTCATAGTGTTATATACACACTAAGCGTGTATGAATCGTCAAATATCAAAGTAGGTCATAATTAATTTTGGGTAAGGGTGTGGTTGCCTTATAAGATACTTTGTCGAGAGTTAGGAAGATTATAGAATCATGACTTTGTTGCTCCTCGATAGGTTGACTTGCTCTCTAATTCTTCTAAATAATTACAGCTTACTGCAATAAATAAAACTAATTAGACAACCTTTTAGGAACTTCGGTAGTAGTTTTTATATTTTGTATACTTAATCAAAGGATTTACAAATCTAAAATAAATGTGTTTACTTTTTGGTTTAGAAAATACATCATACTCCCTATTGATATTGCTATTTGTCATACTCATAAGGCATTTGAATCTAGAACACAATACTTATGAATCAATGCCCTACCATCTCAATCACTCTCACTCCTTAATCAGAGACACCATGTACAACATTGTTACGTCAGACGTCAGTATTAAGTTTCATCCCCCTATTGGGGCTCCTCCATCCAACTAGCGACACCGCGGAGTTTTGAGATATAACCTTGCCCGGTACAATAGTTCAGGGACTGATCCTGCAAAAACAAAAAAATTGTGCTGCAGCTTTAATTCATAAATACCCCTACTATGGTCCGCCTGCTGTACCATCGATCTGTGACTCTCCGCTACTGCTAAAAAGGATAGCTCCCCCTCCCAAATTTGATAATTTCTCCCCTAACTAAAGACCACACATTAGATGTATTAATTTGAAGCGTAATACTTCACCTTCAAATGTATTTTACCTATTTTATTTTTAATAAATTTCATCACCTCTTTTAGAACCATTTTTGGGTGGTGGTTCCAGTAGTCTTTAATGTTCTCAATTCATAAAAACATCAAACTACATGTTTAGTTATACATACTTGATGAAGAAGGCCTAGGAAATTGTTAAATTGAAAGAGAAACGATGTTTTATAATAAATAGAGAGCTGTAGAAATAGTTGGAAGGACTGGAAGGGGGAACCTTCAGGATTCATTCCACCCAATTCCCACTCGAACTAGAAATTATCTCCGACTAGAAATTACTCCATAACAATCTGACATAAAATAATTTATACTCTAGAATCATTCAAAATTTAAAGAAGCAAACAAGTATTACATAGATACAAGTTTCATGATCTAACTAAAAACAATTTGGAAAAAATCTAATTGAAATCAAAAGCCAAGTCCAATCCATGTTGGTGCGTGTTTATGTCGCTTCCACTCAAAAAAATGTTGAACGCTTCCACTTAATAAGTTATAAATTCCCACATCTTCATGTTCGGAGAAGTATATGCAATTAGGTTTACATTTATTAATCTCGGAACATTCTACACTAAACGAGGAGTTACGGCAAACGAATAAAGCTTTATTTCCCAAATCCTTAACTTCCACGAATATCCGATCTTCGATATTTACTTCAAAAACCTCAAACTCTCTAGTATGAGCAACTCGAGAGCGCCAATCAATATATTGACGAACGATAAGCAATTTTCCGTCAAGTTCAACCATATGCGAGGTGCTTTCATTTTGTACCCATGTAGGATTGGAAAAGACTTTGAATAATTCATTTGGGAATGGTCCATGAATATCACAAGTATAAATTTGGCAAAACATATCCAAACAATAGAACTTGTTATTGCAATACATGATATCATAAACTTGAGGGTATTCCCAATCATGATGTTGCCAACCACCTGTGCCAATTTGCATCCAGCCTTTACCAAGTTTGTATATTGAGCAATAACGGTCACGTCCGTGTATTACAATAATATCAAAATCGGAGTTAGTTACTGGATTTCCTAACAAAACCGCCTTATGGATAGAAGAGCCACAGTTTTTAATAGAAAACATAAAATTGGGACAAGGTAACTCAATCTGAACACCTGACAACGGATGCAAAAGATATCCTCCGTAGTGTCCCATCCTTAATTGTACATCATTAGGACTTACTAATAACCAATCTCTACACCATACCCACTCTGTACTCATAGAATAAGATAATGAAATCTTACCGGTACATATATCAGATAACATGCTCGAAATAAATTCATTATTTTGCTGTAATTCTTCTTCGTTATGAGAAGCAAACATGAGACGTGGGATTACGAAACTACTTTCCTTCACATAACCTTCTCTAGCAATACTTCGCCATGATTTGCATACTCCGCCAAAACATTGGTAACTCTCCATACAATCCAGTCTTTCACATATTTCAGTAAGAAGGTTATGATCAAGCTTTGCCCAGTAATCTCCCATCCTCATCAATTGAGCGCTCAATAATTAATTTGCAAGTGATGTGAGAGACTCAAACTTTTTCTTTTGGTTATTAAATATAAATTAATAAGTCTTATTTATAACCTGCAATACATGATCTCCAAACTATTCTAAACCTTATTGGATCTATATATGGCGTACGCATTGGACCAAGTCTTTTTTAATGATCTTTTATTTATTTTTTTGACATTAGTCTTTTTTAATGATCTATAAATTAAATTATTACTAAACAACTTCCTTTTTTCTCTTTTTATGATTTATTTAATAATAATAATTATTCGATCATTTAATAATAGAAATAATTTCCCAAGTCAAAATAAATCATTAATTTCCTACTTAAAAGTATATACAATTCAAATGTTACAAAAATACCTTCCTTAATAATGTAATTTAATGGGATAAGACTTCCATCCAATATTGGATGATCCAATATTTACCTCGCATCCATTGATTATTATAACAAAACACATGTCATTATTAGATTAATAAGTTAGTTACTTTTGTGAGTTTAAAACATGGGGTATGTGTATAAATATAATTAGTGTAGGATTATACAATATTGGATGAAAGAATTTTCCAATTTAATGGGTTGGTTTTAATAAATTTAAATTAATTTATTAATTATTTTAATATTTTTCTTGTAAGGGTTCAAAGGCTATTTTTTTACTTTTTTAACGCACTACAAGAAATAGTATCTTTAGCGGCAAAAAGTTTAACACTAAAAATCTTAATTTTGACGCTAATAGTCGTTATTTGTCGTTTCTATAAGTTCGTCGCTAAAGATACCTTTAGTAGCAAATTATTTGTTTTTGCATCTATTAACTTTATCTTTAGCGGCAAATATTGCCGCTAAAAATATAATTAAAGGCCATTTTGGTTTTTAAAAATATCATTAGAGGTCATTTTAGTTGTTGCTGCAATAGTTTCCTCGCTAATGATACTATTTCTTGTAGTGACGGACAATTCTTTTTTCTTTTTTCTGTTCTTTAATTTTTTTATATATTTTAACAAAGACTCGTGGACAATTTTTTTTTTTAAATATTTTTATCTTTTCTAAAGGGGTGTATGGTTTGTATTTTTGTAGGCGAAAAAAATTATATTTGCTTAAATTTCTAGCACGGGTACTTTTGTTGAAATTTTCTAGTTGGGTCTTCGGGACAAAATATATATTTTTTTAGATTTTTTACATTTTTGCGGGAGAATTTATATATAATACATATATACACATTAGGATTATTGCCCAAGAAACACCTCAAATTAGAATTAATTCCCTCTCACTCCAACCATCATTTTTTTGCCCATAAAAGGTACACATATTTTTGCTTTTTCATTTTCTTTTCCAATAAAAGAGTCGTTTGAGTTATGGGAAGCTTCCCACTACTCAAACGTTAAGTAATGGGAAGCTTCCCACTACTCAAACTTTGAGTAATGTGAAGTTTCTCATTACTCGTTGTTCTTTAAAAAAGACGGTGCCTTTTATTGGTAAGGGTGTAAGATGGCAGGTGCCTATTGTGCATTAACCCTCTATACTAAAGATATTTTTAACTTTTCTAGCGAGTGGATAAAGGGACAAATTTATTTATTTTTAGATTATTTTACTTTTCTAGTAGAAGACTAAAGGGCGTGTTTTTTTTTATACTTTTTTACTTTTCTAGCTGTCGGCTAAGGAGACAATTTTCTTTTTACATTTTTGTAATTTTCTAGTTGGGCCATTGGTGGAAAAAAAATTAAAAAGTTTCTTTTACCTTTCAAGTTGGGGACCCGGTGTCACGTCCAAAAACACAACTATTCTATCTAATATAAACTAATTAAAAGTATATTTTATTGAATGACTAATTATTTATTACATACACTGATTAGAATTAAATAAACACTGACTACTGGATACAAATCCTTACTCTTGGTCTACCGCCTGATCTTGTGCTACTGACCACTACCCAATTTTTAAGTCAACTCCTATCTAAAAGGGTGGGGGAAAAGGGTGTGAGCTTCAACTAGCTCAGAGAGAAAATAAATAATGGTCATATGAAGACTTTAACCTAGGCGCAATAATATTTTTAAGACTTTGTCATTGAACTAATATAGGTCTGAATATAAAATAAGCCTTCATAAAGTGATAAATAAATCAAATAAGTGTATATATCAAACTAGCCAACCCATACTACCCAGCAAGCTATATATAGTAAAATGTAATAATAACGTTGCAAAGGATACTTTCGTCTTGCCCTACTCCCGCCACAACACTCGGTCTCTTATCACTCTCACTGGTAATACCCCAGGTAAACCGAACCTATGACCCAATGGCCAAGGAACTCTCCGTCACATGCGCCAGTTAGGAATGATCATGATAGTCGTGTTAACCCTGGCAAGCCCAATGCCGCTCAATGCAACACGGCTGTATCATGTCGCACGATGAATCGATAGATATGTCAAATATCAAATATGAAATTGAATATAGTACTGTGTACAATTAATGAATAGACAGCGAAGTAGGTCGTGATATCCCATTTATACAATCAATCATATAAGATAACGAGACAATATAATTCAGATAAATAATAACATGTAAAGTCTAAAATCACCGAATTGAGTATATTTCTGTATAATTTAAAATAGGATTAAAGATAAACATATTAAACATTATTTAAACCCTCGCCTTAAAACAGGATAATAGCGAATAATATATTAGGCGGCCGCCCTCCTAACCGGGATAGCTATAACTCTCTGTTAGCGAACTCTATTATTTTATTATTTCTAAATCTATTTTTATCTTACAATGTTTATTATATAAATATTAATACGAAGGAAAATTGAAAGGTGAATAGTAATTTAGATGGCGGTGGTGTACTAAGGGGGTGTATTCAATTGAGAGTCTATGGGATTTTTTTTGGACTTTAAAAGTTGAGAGGTATTCAATTAAGAGTCTAAAGAGTCTTTTAAAATCTCGGTGTATTCAATTACGACTCTAAAAAATCTTTTAAAATCTTGGTGTATTCAATCTGAATTTTAAACAATCCTTTAAAATCTTATGGTATTCAAAAGTCTATGGATTTTTTTGGATTTCATTACCTATTGGATTCCATAGGATTTTAAAGAACAAAAATTTTATTTTGAAATCTATCATTTTACCTAGAGATTTTAATGGATTTCTTCTTTAGACTATTTTCTAACAAATTGAAAAAATAAAATTAAAAATAACTCATGATTTCATGTGTGACTATAATTAAAAAAACATCATGAAAAAATTAGCCGTAACATTATTATATCAATTAAAAAACTCATTCATCCTATTAATATTTTTCATGTTAAACCTCAATTAAAAGATTTACATGAAAAATGTATACGCAAGACGATTGATTCAGTTAAAAAAACTCATGAGATATTGTTCAATAAAAAAATCATGGAGAGCTACAATATATTGTATAGATCCAACTAAGTATTATAGTGAACCTAAAATGGTGTCTCGTGGTTAATATTCTTTTTTTTTGTCATTGAGAACTACAGTTTCAAAATAAATATGTGATTACATTGCGTAACATATTATGTATGATATATTCTACTACTTTGACAATTTCAAGTAGTATTTAGTTGTTTTTATTCGATGAGATTAATATTTAAGAACATTTTTAAAGTCGCTAACACATTGGTAAAGATCATGGTCTAACATAGGACCAGGCGTATGTATAAATAGCTTATTTAGTTCTTTATTTTTTATATACTTTGATACTTAAATTATTGATTAAATATATAAAGTTTGCAGTAATTTATTTTAAATGACTTTCATTGCCATCATCCATATTTTATTGTATTTCAACTACTTAAGATAATAAATTTGAAAATAGTGTAACTTAAATGAGCCAATTAGAGATTAATGCCTATTAAAAAACTTATTTAAAATAAGGTGCCTATAATAAGATTTTTTTAATAGAAAACAGCCTCATCCCAAATTACCCTTATAATTGACAATTAAAAAAAAAGAAATTAGAAAAAAACAAAACAAAAACTAATAAACACACGCGCGCGTCCGTGAATTTTTTTTTTAATCGTCATAACTAATTCTAAAAAAGTCAAAAAAATAAAAAAATTATATATTTGGATAAAGCAAATTAATATTTACGTCTATAATTTTTTTCAGAATTTTTTGATTTTTTTGAATATTTTAATTTTTTAATTCGCAGAACATGGAATTCCATGTTTTGATATAAGGAATTTGTTTTCCGCACAACCGAAATTCCATGTTTAAAACATGGAATTCCATGTTCTGCGTATTAAAAAAATAAAAAAAACCAAAAAAACCAAAAAATTCAGAAAATTCAGAAAAAATCATAAACGTAAATATTAATTTGATTTATCCAAATATGATTTTTTTCGATTTTTCGGATTTTTTTTGAATTAGTTATGGCGATTTAAAAAAAATTAACGGACGCGCGCGTGTGATGAAATTAGTAGTAGTAGGTGGTGGTGGTGGTGGTGGAGGTGGTGATGGTTGTGGTGGCTGTAGTGGTGGTGGTGGTGGTTGTGGTGGTTGTGATGGTGGAGGTGGTGGTGGTTGTGGTGGTGGTGGTGGTGGTAGAAATACCCTATTATTTGTTTAAGATTTAAAAATAAATATTGTATTAAAAATAAAATAATATATTTAATAATAAGGATAGTATAGGTATAAAAAATATAAAGGGGGTGTTTTTTATAAATAATTGTTCTATTAGGCATTTATCTCTAAACAGGGGCGGATCCAGAAGTTAAATCGAGGGGGGGCTTGAAATATACAAAAATTTAGGGGTTAACGCTTTTCAAAATTTTTTAAGGTAAAAAAGAAAAGATAAATAAACATATAATTAATAATGTCAAAATACAAATATAAAAATTCAATACGGATGTCAAAATAATTTTTAATATTTGTTACAAACATTAAAATTTTAATTGTACACGTGACCTCTAAAATAAATTTTAATATGTAAAGATAATAAACCACCAAGCTACAATGACTTGTATGTTTTTTATTACATGCACGTGTCAGATAGATTTTCAGTGAGAGTTAATTATTTTTCGAGTCAAAATTACGTTGACGTATTTAAAATTTACGAGTTCAGGGGGGGCTTGAGCCCCCCTTGGCCTAAGGTGGGTTCGCCCCTGTCTCTAAATAAGAAAATTAGAGACTTAAAAAAATTAAAGGCATCATTAAGGAGGCATTTATCTCTAATTACCCCAACTTAAATTTTCATAATATGTATGTGAAAATATGGGTTCGATATTCAATTTGTTTAAAGGTAGAACCTCAAAACCGCACAAAACCGACCCAACCCAACCCGAAAAAAACAAACCGCACAAACCGTGGTTTGTAATGGGCCCAAATTATTTTTTTGGTGGATTTGGGTTGGTTTGCGGTTTTGGAAAAGTCCAAACCGCAGGTAACCAACCCAACCCGCATACGTGGCCCAATTTTTTGTTTTAATATATAACATAGGTGAGCCCAACAGAATTATCTTAACTCATTAAATCAACCCATCATCCTCTCACCCATCATCTCATATAGTATATAATACCTTTTTGTTCACAAATCTTATTTCTTATCCAAAAATTCTTTTCAGAAAACTCAAACCTTCACTCTCTCTACTCTCTGTCTCTTTATCATGTTTTCTCAAACAAAAAAAACCAACCGAATCTCTAACCGGTTTTTCTCCAAAAATCAATCAATTCCTAATTCGTTTTCTATATAATTATGAATTCTATTATGTCTTAGATCTATAATAGTTAAATATAATAGTTCTATGTATTTATAGTAATTTTTTTTGTAATTTTGTTTATATTTGTATATTGTTTTTATATTTAGATCTTTTGTATATATTTATTACATATATTTATTATATTATTTCAAAAAATTTACTTATATATCAGATTTGATTGTTTTTAATTATAAATCTTTTTGTTTTGTTTATTAAGATCTTAAATCTATAATTCATTCGCTTTATTAGATCTTGAATATTTATCATCAAATAGATTTATTGTATCAACTCATACACCATAAGATCAGATTCATAATTATTAAGTATAAAATGAAATTGTAACTCTATCAACTTACATACAGGGGCGGATTGGGGGGTAGGCTGGGGTGGGCTGCAGCCTACCCCAGCCCATATGATAATATTATATTTTGGCCCGTTTCTTTTTTTATATAAGTAAAAACATAACTTAAAAAAATTACAGCAGAGAATTAGCCCTCCCCAAGATAAATTTCAGTGATTAATTTTAAATACTAAAATTTACAGACAAATTTGGAGCACAGATTTAATTGAAGATTCAATTTCTTGGTTAGTTTTAATTTTTTTTTTATGAATTTAATTTTTTTTATTATATAATACTGTAATATAGTTTATAAATTGCTAGGAATCTTTGATTTTATAATTTATTATTTAAAATATCCATTAAAGTAAATAATTCCTGAATTTATTATAATTTTTCAATAAATTAATTAAAAAAATTGTTAATATTAATTACAGTAAAAAAAAGAAATTGTATGAATATATTGTGATTGAGGTTTGTGGCACTACTGTAGTAGGTTTGCCGTTGTGATTGAGGTTAGTGGCACTACTGTAGTGGCCAGTAGGTTTGATCGTGTATAGCATATAGGTCATTTACTCATTTTTGTGTTTTAATATTAGTATTAGAGACCGACAAAAAAAAAAAAAAAAAAGAATTGAGAGAATTTAGAAAACCTGCAATTATTTTTATGTTAGTGCCACTGGCCATCGATCTTTTTTTCCCATTACTAAAGCATTTGAAGAGGGCTTCTACATTATATAATAAATTTAGATTACTTCCTTACTGCTTTTGAGACTAAGTTAGATTTCAATATACTTCATTTGCAAATAAATAAACAATTAATTAGTATAATTGTATGAAGTATTAATATAGCAGTAACTTTTTGTTTATTTAATAGTTATGGAGAGATTTTTTTAAGAAGATACCTACAACTCAAAAGATTATAGAATCGGATCCGATTGATACTAGCACGGTTGCCAAGTCTAGTGATTTGCCTTCTAAAAAGAGACGGCGTATTGAAACGAATTTAGAAGATGATTGTCATCCGGATCCTGATTTGCATAAAAGGATATTGGATGATTTTCAGCCAGATCCTGGTTTGCGCAGAAGTATATTAGATTTTCACCCTAATGATCGAGACAATGTTAGAAGAAGATATTTATTAACTGGTCTGTATCAACCAATCGAAACAGAATTCAAACCAAAGAAATGTGGTCAACAATCGCGACGTTTTAACCCAACTTGGTACAAGAAACATGGTACTTGGTTGGAATATAGTCTTGCGACAAATAAGGCTTATTGCTTGCGTTGTTATCTTTTTCGGTCGGATACTAATGATCAACAAGGGGGTGATTGCTTTGTCAAAGGTGGATTCGATAATTGGAAACAAGCACTTGAGCGATTCACGCGCCATGAGGGGAAAGAATGTAGTGCACACAATGAAGCGGTATTAAAGTGTAATAATTTAATGAGACAAGATGATCACATTGATGTTGCATTTGTTAGACAATCTGACGAAGTTCGAGCAAGCTACCGAATTCGCCTCAATGCATCATTTGATTGTGTAGAGTTTCTTTTACGACAAGGGTTATCTTTTCGTGGGCATGATGAATCAAAAGGTTCGAAAAACCAAGGTAATTATCTCCAACTTGTGCATTTTTTAGCGAATCATTGCGAAAAAGTAAAGAAAGTAACTTTCTCTAATGCTCCCGGAAATTGTCAGCTTGTGTCACCCATGGTACAAAAGGATATTACAAATTGTTTTTCGCTTGAGATTAGTAACGTAATTAAGCTCGATATTGGAGATAGGTTGTTTGCAATTTTAGTTGATGAGTCTAGGGATGTATCAATGAAGGAACAAATGGCAATGGTCCTTCGTTATGTGGACAAGAGTGGTAGTGTTGTTGAGCGCTTTGTTGGAATAATTCATGTTCGAGACACTAGTGCAAAAACACTCAAGGCTAGCATTGAGACTTTATTGGGAAAGTATAGTTTGAACCTCTATCGGGTGCGTGGTCAAGGATATGATGGGGCAAGCAATATGCAGGGGAAATATAATGGATTAAAATCTTTGATCATGAAAGAAAATGAGTCGGCTTATTACATTCATTGTTTTGCTCACCAACTTCAGTTAGCTCTTGTTGGGATGGCACAAGAAGAAAACGAGGTTGGTTTATTTTTTACTAGTGCTTCTCAATTAGTTAATATAGTTGCTGGGTCATGTAAAAGGGTTGACATTCTTAAAGAAAAACATTTTGATAAAGTTATTGAAGAATTAACAAGTGGTCATCTTGAGAGTGGTCGGGGTTTGAATCAAGAAACAAATCTTCAAAGAGCCGGAGATACACGTTGGGGTTCACATTATGGTTTATTGATTCGTTTGATTCAAATGTTTGATCCCGTCATTGATGTACTTAATTTGATTGTTGATGAAGGTAATAGCACGACGCAAAAAAATGATGCATATGGTATGCTTGATCGTATTCAATCTTTTGAGTTCGTTTTTATATTGCACTTGATGAGAAACGTGTTGGGGGTTACAAATGACTTGTCTCAAGCATTGCAAAGAAAAGATCAAGATATTGTAAATGCAATGAAATTGGTCAAATTGTGCAAAGAAAGTCTCCAGCACATGAGAGATACAGGTTGGGATTCTTTACTTCAGGAAGTAACTTTGTTTTGTGAGACATACAAGATCATCATACCAGATATGAATGATGATTTTCTACCTCGAGGACGACCTCGTCGTAATTTCCCTTCCAAAAAATATTCACATCATTATCGCATTGATATATTTTATGGCGTTATTGATAAACAACTTCAAGAACTCAATAACCGTTTTGACGAGGTAAATACTGAATTACTTTCTTGTGTTGCTTGTTTGAATCCTGATAATTCCTTTTCGGCATTTGATAAAACAAAACTGATTCATCTTGCCGAATTTTATCCTCGTGACTTTTCAAATGTGGAACTTGGTGCACTTGAATTTCAACTTGATAATTTTATTTCGGATATGAAGTCTGAAATGTGTTCTTGAAACTTAAAGGGATTGGTGATCTTGCAAAAAAAATGGTAAAATCTAAAAAGGATCAAGTCTATCCCTTGATTTATAGGCTTTTGACGTTGGTTTTGATTTTGCCAATCGCTACAGCTAGTGTTGAAAGGTGTTTTTCGTCGATGAATATTGTGAAAAATCGTTTACGTAATCGAATGGGAGACGAATGGATGAATGATTGTTTAGTAACATATATTGAAAAGGAGCTTTTATGCCATATCGATAGAGAAACACTTTTACAACGTTATCAAAAGATGTCTAATCGACGCGAGCAGTTATAATTTGGTAAGTTTACTAATATTAAAACTTCTTTCCATTTTTTTGATAATTATTTGATAATGAATGTGAATATTTTTATTTAATAACAGGTAATAGCGGACGCAAATTTACATCATATGATGTAATACATAGCTGATTACTATTTTTTTAGTTAGAATAAAAGTGTCGTGAATATTAAGTACGCGTTTGTTTATGATTGGAATTTTTTTGAAACAAATAGGTAAGTATTATATCAAGATGAATATGGTTTGTTTTACGCTGTGCGTAAAAAAAAAAAAATTTGAGTATTTTTCAATAATTTTGTTAGATATATATAAATTTATTAGATGTGGTTTTTTCGTAACAATAATAGCCCTCCCTGACTCGAAATCCTGGATCCGCCCCTGCTTACATATGATCTAACCGAATGATTTTATTAAATTTTAATTAGTGTTTGTTACTCAATGTAAAATGTAATATTGATGGAATTCAAGTATTCGCATTTAGTTGAATTAATAGGTGTGTTTTTCAAAGACGGTATTAAAGACCATAATATCATAAACCTCAAAGAGATATAAATAAATCAGAAAGCTCAAAGGATATCTAAAAGTGAGAAGTGGAAAAAAGAGTTTTGTGAAAGGACTTTGTACAAAATGTCAACATCGAAATACTTTTGGCATATTTATTGCTGAGTACAAATTTACAAGTTCAAAAGTTGTACTGCAAATTTTGTAACACCAAATTATAAGAACAAAAGACCGACGGTTTAAGTTTATCCAATCTTTTCGCTGCAACTTTCTTCTTCCACAATATTAACTTATATTTGCACGAATTCTGCTATTACTCCTGAATATTTCTCACTATTAATCCTGAATATTTCTCATTTCATGAATATTGTTATAATCCCTTTCTTATTTTATACAACTAAGCCTTGATCTCCTTTCTTAATTGATGCAGGCATGCCCACCTTAACAAGAGAAATATTTGCACAAGTATATAATCGTCTCCATGTCTCAACGGGAGCCTCATTTTCACGCATAGCATTACAATATACATATGACTCTGCAAATAAGGACTTATTCGCAATTTAAATTACCAAAATATCAAACAAAAATCAATTACACGAAACTTATGTGTAAATTGACCCGGAGCAGAAACGCTAAATGGTAAAGTAGACTCAGTTCTTAACGCCACGGTATGCATTACAATAACTGCTTTCAATGGATACCTGAAGTAACAATTAAATTATTTAAATTTTAGTCCTCGAAATAGGGATCTGAATATAATAAAAAAAAAGTAACGTACTTTCCATATGCAGTTTCTCCTGAAAGCATAATAGCATCTGAGCGTTCTTTAACAGCTATAGCTATGTCTGAATCTTCAGCTCGTGTAAGAGTTGGACAAGTAATCATACTTTCAAGCATATTTGTCGTCATTATTACTGGTTTTTGCACTTTGCGACACCTACTAATAATATCCGTCTGTTTACAGACAATATAACATTAGTACAAGGACTTAACTGCAATTTAAAGAAATAACGTAACTTACGGGAAAACCCCATTCTTTACCTGCAATAAAGGGACTTCCTCAATGGGTAGTTCAGCTACAAGGTCACCACGAGCTACCATAGCCTATAATTATGTTATAATATAACTCATTAGTGGCTTTGTTGTGCAATAACCCCAAAGATGGAGGACCTATGTGGTAATTTATGAAATTAAACTAACCCCATCAGAAGCAGCAATGATCAAATGAAGATTTGGTATAGCATCAGGACTTTCGATCTTAATAACGGTGTTTATGGTTGATTGTAGTGGTCGCCAGGGAGTTTTCAGGAGGTTTAAGGGGGGATTTTTTTTTTTTTTTAATTCTAAATATTGAACGTTTTGTTTTTTGTTTTTTGTTTTTTCTTTATATATACTAAATAGCGCTATCTTACTCTTTAAAATGAGGTGTCACCTCTCCTCCCGTATCCTATATAGACACTGAAGAAAAAATTTGTTTTGTTAACAGAAATTGAACACAGGTTCCAAGGGTGAAGGTCAAGGTTAAAGTTAGGGTTCAAGTTTTTCTTTTGTTGCTTATCAAGAAGAAGGTTAGGTTAAGGTTAAGGTTGAGTTTAGGGTTAAGGTTAGGGTTAAGCTTTAGATCAAGATTAAGGATGAGGTTAATTTTAAGGTTAAAGTTAAGGTTAAAGTTAAGGGTTAAGGTTAAATTTTAAGTCAAGGTTAAGGTTAAATTTAACTTTAAGATTAAACGTTTAAGGTTTAACAAAATTCCAGGTTTAAGGTCGAATATTAGCGCGATGATTCTTTATCTATTTAAGGTTAAGGTTACATTTAAGATGAAAGTTAAGGTTAAGTTTAAGGTTAAGGTTTAAGGTTTAAGGTTTAATGTTTAAGGTTCAAGGTTCAAGGTTCAAGATTAAGGTTAAGTTTTAACTTTAAGGTTAAGGTTATGGTTAAGATTTAGGTTAAACTTAAGATGAAGGTGAATGTAAAGGTTAAGGCTTGAGATTCAAGGGTTAAGGTTTAAGGTTTAAGGATTAAGGTTAAATTGAAGATAAAGTTAAAGGTTAAGATTAAGTTTAAGGTTAACGTTAATGTTAAAGTTAAGGTTAAGGTTAAGGTTTGGGTTTAGGTTAAGATTAAGGTTAAGGTTTGAGTTTTGGTTTGGGTTTGGGTTAAGGTTAAGGTTAAGGGTAAAGTTAAGGTTAAGGTTAACGTTAAGGTTGATAGTTAAGTGTCTAAGGTTATGGATAAGGGGTCGAAAAATCGTGTAGGGTAATACACTGCTCCCATATTCCCAATTTGAAAAAATATCTTTTAAAAGATCAATGTGGTTTTTATATAGATACAATAAATGAGAAAATTAAAAAAATTAAAAAATTTGAAAGATTTATGAAAAGAA